>CM056059.1:279313671-279913671 GCA_029574335.1 Rana kukunoris
GACAGGGGGGTGACTCCCCCCCCTTCTCTCTGAGATTATTATACAGTGTACAACAGGGGCAGCAAAAGGAAGACTGAAGAGAGAGGAGGGGGGGGCCCGGGGGGTGCATTAGATCAGATGGTGAGAATCAGAGTGATCATATAAATGCAGGCCTAGCTAGTTCACCTGGCTGCTGCTGCTGCTGATCGACCTGGGCAGAGGACCTGTCCTTGGCTGCCTTGCCACTGCTTGCCAATGTGGTCTAAGCACTGTCTGACACGCACGAGAGTCCAAGAGGTGGCCTGGCCAGGGCGGCGCGGAAGGTGAACTCCTATGTTCCTTCACCCTGCAGGAGGAAAGTGGGCGGTACTGGCAGCGCACCGCACGGACGATGGGGATGACGCCGGTCACGTTCTGCTCGGCTCCTCCCCTCCCTCAGACTCGTGACACGCTCTCTCCACTCCTGGTCAGTGACAGTGAGTGAGTCACGCCCGCGGGAAGGAATTGGAAAGTACGGCACTGAATGCAGCGGCGAGCATGTCGGCCGCAACCCCCGCCGGCGGCCGGCCCGCCGCTGCTTTTACCGCGACAGGCGACACACACTGTCTGTACACGACACTGACTGACTAGAGGCATAGGGCAGCAGCCAGGCGTCCAACAATACAGTATACAATATTGCAAAGTGCGGCCGCGATTGCGGCCGCGTCTGCGGCCTAATTGATTGATTTGACTGACAGGCAGCCGGCCTACCGGGAATTTTCCCGGTATCCCGGTAGGCCAGTCCGGCCCTGCTCCCAAATGCCCACAATGCATGAAAAACATGTAGGGGTAGATTCACGCTACGTATTGCAGTATTCACAAAGCACTTGCTTCGTAAGTTGCGGCAGCGTAGCGTAAATTGGCCGGCGTAAGCCCGCATAATTCAAAGTAGGATGGAGGTGGGCGTCATCTATTTAAATTAAGCATGACCCCATGCTAATGCTCACGCTTAATTTAAATAGATGACGCATGCTCAGAATCACGTCGAAAAAAACTCTCTAAGTGACGTCAGCGCGCAATGCCTACGACGTGTGAACGTAACCTACGCCCAGCCCTATTCACGTACTACGTAAACGGCGTAATCAACGTAAAATTTGACGGCGTCGTTCCCTGATCCATACCTTTGCATTAGCTGCGCCTCATATAGCAGGGGTAACTTTACCCCAGTCGTAAGCTTTACGCAAATCATGTACATAAATGCGCTGGGCGCATCTACGTTCGTGAATTGGCGTATCTTACTCATTTGCATATTTTTAATGGGAACGCCGAATGCGTCCAGCGTAACTATGCGCCCACGATACCCTGGCGTAGGGCGGCTGAAGCCATGTTTTTCGGTGTACCTTGCTTTGTGAACCGGCGCAAAGATGCGACGGCGCACATTTGTACTTACGACGGCGTATCTTTTGATACGCCGGCGTAAAATCTTTGTGAATCCGGGCCGTAGTATTATCTATATCAGCCATTGTGTGAGGAGAGAGAGCAGCAGCAGAGAAAGGAGTGTGCTATAACTATGGATCCCATCTCGCTCTCTCTCTCTCTGTTTATTCCACATTTTACATGTTCTTCTTTAAAAATGCTTATAAACGCAAACCCGCATAAATGCAGATTACCACGTTTACAAACATTTGGTCCTGAATGTGATTTTTCTGCTTTCAAAAAACACCAGTAAACTCAACTGGGCCAGATTCAGATACATTTGCGTATCTTTCCGGCGACGTAGCGTATCTCATTTACACTACGCCACTGTAACTTTGAGAGGCAGGTGCTGTATTCACAAAGAACTTGCGCTCAAAGTTACGGCGGCGTAGCGTAAATGGGCCAGCGTAAGCCCGGGTAATTCAAAGTAGGCTTGGAGTGGGCGTGTTGTATGGTAATCAACCATGACCCCACGTAAATTACGTTTCTAGCGAACAGTGCATACGCCGTCTGTGGACGTATCCCAGTGCACATGCTCAAAATTACACCGCAAATACTCATTGGTTTTCGACATGAACGTAACTTATGCAAAGCCCTATCGCGAACGGTTTACACAAACGAAGTAAACAATGGAAAATTTGACACTGTCCCGACGTCCATACTTAACAATGCATACGCCTCATATAGCAGGGGTAACTTTATGCCAGAAAAAGCCTTACGCAAACGACGTAAAAAAATGTGCTATTAGGATATACATATATACGCATGTGTGTTTAAGTTTTTTGGGGTCAATAGGCTGCACATACCTATGTTGGACACATTTCTCAAACCGGACGGTGGCTCGTGCCCCTCAGTGTCTGCCTGCCCACACTCCAATCCTCGGCTTGCCATGCTGGCAGATACATTGTGGGTAAAAGGTATCGATGCCTTGGCCCACTGTCATCAGTGTACTAGAGCCTCAACTGTAAAGATGCCCATAGACAGACTGAAATGTGTCCCGTTAAGCAGACTCATCCCTTCTGAAGCAAAGCGTTTCCTTATCGAAGGAATGGAAACAGTGCCCAGAGGCGATTCAGTTCACAAGTGTTTGCGCTTTATACGTTTTTCACTCACTCACTCAGGCCCTGGATGAATTTCAATCAATGTGTGTGGTTCTCCCTGTTTGACAGCAACTGACATCCCATTGGAAATTGTTAATGGTACCCTAAAGGCATCTAGCAAACGTAGCGCATCTACAGCCACCATCCACTATTTGTAACTGTAGTCTCCCCCCCCCTCCCTCCCTCCTGCCTCCTCCTAAATACAGGTAAGGAGGACTCAGATGTAAAGGGTGCTCTGCAGACTCTGTTGTAAGAGAAGATTTTGGAACCCTGATTTAAGAGGGAATGCTGGAAACTGATGTAATTGGGGGCTTTGGTGAGCAGAATCCCCCTTGCATAATAGATATACACCTTTACACTAGATTTCACAGCGTTGCGCCGCTAAATGTTGTGCCGCTAAAGTGTACAGGTTTGGCTTGAAGGAAAGGTCGCAACCCTACACGGAAAGCACCTTTTGAGAGATCAAATATTCAAATCATTGGAATTAAAACATGAACATAAAATAGAAGGGCAAGCATGCAGAAATGAACTCTGGAAAAAAAAAACATTTGGGCAGTTTATATATATATATTATATATATATATTATATATATATATATATATATAATATATATATATATATATATATATATTATAATATACAGTGCCTTGCGAAAGTATTCGGCCCCCTTGAACTTTGCGACCTTTTGCCACATTTCAGGCTTCAAACATTAAGATACTGAAACTGTAATTGTTTTGTGAAGAATCAACAACAAGTGGGACACAATCATGAAGTGGAACAAAATGTATTGAATATTTCAAACTTTTTTAACAAATAAAAAACTGAAAAATTGGGCGTGCAAAATTATTTAGCCCCCTTAAGGAAATACTTTGTAGCGCCACCTTTTGCTGCGATTACAGCTGTGGGTATGTCTCTATCAGTTTTGCACATCGACAGACTGAAATTTTTGCCCATTCCTCCTTGCAAAACAGCTCGAGCTCAGTGAGGTTGGATGGAGAGCGTTTGTGAACAGCAGTTTTCAGTTCTTTCCACAGATTATCGATTGGATTCAGGTCTGGACTTTGACTTGGCCATTCTAACACCTGGATATGTTTATTTGTGAACCATTCCATTGTAGATTTTGCTTTATGTTTTGAACCATTGTCTTGTTGGAAGACAAATCTCCGTCCCAGTCTCAGGTCTTTTGCAGACTCCATCAGGTTTTCTTCCAGAATGGTCCTGTATTTGGCTTCATCCATCTTCCCATCAATTTTAGCCATCTTTCCTGTCCCTACTGAAGAAAAGCAGACCCAAACCATGATGCCACCCCCATGTTTCACAGTGGGGATGGTGTGTTCAGGGTGATGAGCTTTGTTGCTTTTACGCCAAACATAACGTTTTGCGTTGTTGCCAAAAAGTTTGATTTTGGTTTCATCTGACCAGAGCACCTTCTTCCACATGTTTGGTGTGTCTCCCAGGTGGCTTGTGGCAAACTTTAAACAACACTTTTTATGGATATCTTTAAGAAATGGCTTTCTTCTTGCCACTCTTCCATAAAGGCCAGATTTGTGCAGTATACAACTGATTGTTGTCCTATGGACAGAGTCTCCCACCTCAGCTGTAGATCTCTGCAGTTCATCCAGAGTGATCATGGGCCTCTTGGCTGCATCTCTGATCAGTCTTCTCCTTGTATGAGCTGAAAGTTTAGAGGGACGGCCAGGTCTTCGTAGATTTGCAGTGGTCTGATACTCCTTCCATTTTTCATATTATTAATCACTTGCACAGTGCTCCTTGGGATGTTTAAAGCTTGGGAAATCTTTTTGTATCCAAATCCGGCTTTAAACTTCTCCACAACAGTATATCGGACCTGCCTGGTGTGTTCCTTGTTCTTCATGATACTCTCTGCGCTTTAAACGGACCTCTGAGACTATCACAGTGCAGGTGCATTTATACAGAGACAGGATTACACACAGGTGGATTCTATTTATCATCAGTAGTCATTTAGGTCAACATTGGATCATTCAGAGATCCTCACTGAACTTCTGGAGAGAGTTTTCTGCTCTGAAAGTAAAGGGGCTGAATAATTTTGCACGCCCAATTTTTTATTTGTTAAAAAAGTTTGAAATATCCAATACATTTCGTTCCACTTCATGATTGTGTCCCACTTGTTGTTGATTCTTCACAAAAAATTACAGTTTTATATCTTTATGTTTGAAGCCTGAAATGTGGCAAGAGGTCGCAAAGTTTAAGGGGGCCAAATACTTTCGCAAGGCACTGTATATATCCTGTAAGATGGGTGCTCCACGTGTGCATAAGGTGGAGAGAAGCGGCCCACTGTCATCAGTGTACTAGGGCCTGAACTGTAAACATGGCCATAGACCAGTGGTTCTCAACCTGGGCTGTTGCTGAAGCCCGTACCACTCTCCCAGCCTTTTTGTGGCTACCCAGCTGGGCTGTTCCTAAAGCCCACGGCCGCCCACTCAGCCTCTTTGCAGCTGCCCATTCAGTTCACGGCATATCTAGTGGGCAGAGACTAAAGGTCAGCTGACTTGTGAGGTGGGAGGGGCTGGAGGAGACCCTATCGCCTGATTTCCGCATAGGTGTCACTGCTACGAGACACCACAAAGTCGGAGACACAATGAGTAACGCTACCTGTGCTTTATAGTTGCCATTTAAAGTCCCCACTACAGTTCTCAGATTAGCAGATGACCTTGATCAAGAGCACCTAAGTTGGCTGATCAGAACTCCCCCCAGCACTCATCCCATTCCTCCGACCAAGGAGTAAGAGAAGGACTAAAAATAGAGAATACAATGAAGGGAGAGGAAAAGAGTCGGAGGAAGAAAGAAAAAGGGAGAGAAAGAATAAGAGAAAAAACAAGACGGCTAGAGAGAGGGATGGGGGGGGGGGGGGGGGGAAATTAGGATAGCGAGAGATAAAAGGGAAAGGAGAACAAAGAGAGAGTAGTACATCCTAAAATGTGAAATATGAGGTTTTAATACTGTACGAGTGGAAGGGACTCGCTAAATGTCCGTGAGTTAGGGGCGCAAATTACTTGTCTTGCCTTGGTCACACTGGAAAACGTTTGTTGATCAGTGACTGATATCCCATTGGAAATTGTTAATGGCACCCAAAACACATCTCGCAAACGCAGCACATCTGCAGCCACCATACCGCATGATATCATACTACAATTGCGATTTGGTGCTGTTCCATTTCAAAAGTAACTCCTGCACTGCTTTTTATGCATTACTGTGCATTTGGCAACCCACTGAAATGAATAGGCTGTCAAAACCGGAAAGGCGAGAGAGCACAAAAAAGTGTGAACTGGCCTCTAAAGTAGGCACTTTAAAAAATAAAATAAAAAAATATGTACGTACTGAAAAGAAACATTATACATTATCTGTATATAAAAGACTCGAACATTTGATATTGTATTCATCTTTTAAATGAGTGCTTCACATTCTCTTTTATTTCTTATACATTTTTTGATTAATTAAAATGTTCAGTAACATTTGCATTTTATATTATCTTTTTCAGGCTCACAACTCTTCACTCTATTGCTCTGGACAGCGCTCAGCCTTGCTATGATTATTATAGGTAACAAACAGAGAATCTATTTAAAATATATTACATTCTTTGTCAATTTCATTTTGCCATTAATTCAAAAATTGACATTGTTGTTTTAATTTTTCTGCAGGGTCCATGCATGTTTACAACTGTCCAGTGGAACCCAAAATTCCAATCTACTTGATAGTAGCTGGCATCTTTCATCTGCTAGCATTTGCCCTGATCCCGCTGAAGTTGGTTGCTGAAAAAGTGGCGTATGGTATAGAGGGTGTGCTGGGCTTCTTTTCTTTTGCCTGGTTTATTGCAGGTACATGTAGTTGGATTTTATTATAAACATAACCTCATAATCATTTTTAACAGGAAATTACTTGCCCATAAAGAGGGAAAAACACATAATCCATTATGTAACTATAAAATACTAGCTGCAGATGGAAACTGCAAATGCACATACAAGAGATATTCTTAAAGCGCTTTTAGCCCTACTACTCCTGGGGATCATAGGAATGCACTCCATTCTGCACTCCTGTGGCCCATATTCAGCTAAAGCCCACTGTTGTCTGACATCACTCAGCTGGTCCAGACTCTGGAGAGATTGTGAATTTAATGTTGGGATCCACCTAAATGCTCTGGACCAGGGTTTCTAACTCCAGTCCCCAAGGCGCCCCAACAGGTCATGTTTTCAGGATTTCGTTCAGATGAAATAGCTATGGTAATTACTAAGGCAGTGAAACTGACACAATCACCTGTGAAAAATAATGGAAAGCCTGAAAACATGACCTGTTGGGGCACCTTGAGGACTGGAGTTGAGAAACACTGTTCTGGACTACCAGCTGGTTCAGCCTCTCAGCGAGCCGCTAAGACCCTGGGCCAGATGCTCCTTCCCCCTGCACAGTACAGCTCTCTGATCACTAAAGACTAAGAACAGAGCGATCAGCTGTTTTTGATTACTCAGTTCTCAGTGTAGAAGGGGGGGGGGGCAGATGCAGCATCGGATCAATGCTGCATCCATAGGTGAGTATAAATGTTTTTTTTTTTCATTATCCCGGACTACTTCTTTTAACACACTAATACATTTTTATCATATTTATTTATACTTTGCCTATACTAATTTATACTTTATGTATCCAAATACAAACATATTAAATAAAACAATGAAAGGACCCCCAATACCCACAGCAAACAAAAACATATATATTTTTGTTGTACTCTGAACTTAGAAAAGTTAGTTCTGATTAGTTGCTGTAGGGTCAGCTCAATAAGATTATTAGTCAGGCCATTGACTGTTCATTTTCTGGTAATGGCCATTATTCAGGAGGGGGCGCACAAAGCATTCACCATAGAATCTTAATCTGGACCTGTCAGCTCTACAGAAGGCTCCCTTTGAGCCCATTCAGGATATCCTTTTGGCCAACTTCACTTAAAAGGTGGATTTCCTTGTTCTTTTGGACAGGGTGTCTTTGAGGTCTCAGGAGCCTTCTTTTTCCCAGAAGTAGTTTCTCTCTTCAACCTTAAAGGGGTTATAAAGGAAAACATTTTTTCCCTAAATAGCTTCTTTTACCTTAGTGCAGTCCTCCTTCACTTACCTCATCCTTCGATTTTGCTTTTAAATGTCCTTATTTCTTCTGAGAAATGCTCACTTTCTGTTCTTCTGTTTGTAACTCACCACCGTAATGCGAGGCTTTCTTCCTGGTGTGGAGAAAGCCTCTTGAGGGGGGAGGGGGCGAGCAGGCAAGTCGGCACACTCTCTGCTTTGCAGATAGAAAAAGGAGCTGTGCGTTAGTGGGCGTCCTGACCCTCCTGCTCGCCCCCTCCCCCCTCAAGAGGCTTTCTGCACACCAGGAAGAAAACCTCACATTACAGTGGTGAGTTACAGACAGAAGAACATGAAGTGAGAATTTCTCAGTAGGAATAAGGACATTTAAAAGAAAAATCGAAGGATGAGGTAAGTGAAGGTGGACTACCCTGAGGTAAAGGAAGCTATTTAGGGAAACATTTTTTTCCCTTTACAACCCCTTTATTAGGACAACGTCCTTCCTTTCTTCCTCTCCTCTCTTTTTCCAACTACAAAGTTTCCCAAAGCGATTTTTCTACACTATTTAGATGTGTACCTCTTGACCACTTTTTCTATTAGAAACTTAGATTGACTTGTTGTTTTGTCTGCGGGCTCCCATAAGGTGTCCTGTATACTGCTACACTATTCGTGGGCGGATTCGGCAGGTTATCATCAAGACTTATTCCTTAAAATATAGGAATCCTCCATTTCCTTTTAAGGCTCACTTGCCACGTTCAGTTGGTACCTCATGGGCTTTTCAGGACAGTTATGTGTTTTTGAAGTTTTGTTATTAACAAATTCTTATCTATGATAATTAGGTAATATACAAGGACCAAACCCCTGCCATCCAAACGTTCTGGGGGGTGCCAACTCACTAATCGTTAATGTTTAAAAATAGAGATGTACAACTTGAATCTCCTAGCTTCTACACAACCATTAGAGTACACCCAATTTGTATGCTAGATTTGCATCTGCCTATGTGTGCCCAGCATTTAGGAAATAATCCAGGCCTTTTTTTAAAGATGTCTACTGCTCAGAACCACCTCTGCAGGGAGTCTATTCCACATTTTCACAGCACTTACTGTGAAGAAACCTTTCCATATTTGGAGATGAAGGGCCAGATTCAGGTACACGTACATTTGCGCAGCGTATTCGAGAAACGCTACGCTGCCGTATTTTACCAGGCTCTACGACGAATTCTGGTAGATTTTTGCCCGTACGATACGGCGCCGTAGTGCATTTCATGACGCGTAATCGGAATACGTGATTAGAGTTGAAAATATGTTTATTGGAATTTCAACATAGTAAACATGGACAGCATGAGGTGTCACAAACAGGGAATAGTTACAGATACGTGGCAATAAGGAGTCAGCCAAATGGCTATCGCCCACAGCCGGACTCCCATCAACGTAAAACATAACGAACAGTTATAACAAGAACCCTGAAACAAAAATTGCGAGCGGTCAGGAAGACCATTTAACAGGTGACAACATTGCAATCAGAGTCTCCAGGAAGGAAACAATATAATCAAAATAAAAAAATAATAAAAAGGACAAAGACCAGAAATAAAAAAAATAACAAGAAAAGGTAAAATAAAAATAAAAATGGGAGGTCAAGAATCAGGGAAGTGAGAGGGTGGGGAGAAAGAGAGAAGGAAAAAAGGAGAGGAGAATGGTGGGAAAGAGAAGAATATCGGAAAGAGAGCTAGAGGGCCATCACAGAGTAGAGTGAGAGTTGCCGATATAGGAATTGGGAAAGACAGTATAAAGTCAGCGGGGGAGGGGAACCCAGCTTGCCTCTAGGTGGTGTTACAAATGAAAGCGATCAGGAGTGATCATGGTTGGGTGGACAACATGTTCGCCAGAGCGTCAGAGGAGGAGAAGTGGAGCCAGACGAGCCACAGCAATGTATAATTATCAAAAGTATCGTTATCACGGGCCAGCATCTCCTCCATTCTCATGGTGTCGTTCATAATAGAAACCCAACGTGACAATGGGGGAGTTGCGGTCGATTTCCAATAGGAAGGTATGAGCTGCCTCGCCGAGGACATAAAGAAACGGAGGAGACCTCGTTTCTGCGATTTAACAGAACCTGGTAGTATAGAAAGAAGAGCAATTTTAGGAGAGGGAACTAATGAGTCACCGTGGATTTTGTTGTAACATTCAAATACCTGGGTCCAGAAGGGGCGGATCCTCTCACAATCCCACCAGACATGTAGATAAGTCCCCACAGCAGCGGAGCATCGCCAACAGGATGCTGGGGTGGACGGGAATATTTTGTGCAACACGGAGGGAACCCTGTACCATCTTGACAGAATCTTGTAGTTCTTTTCCTGTGCGTAGCAGGAGATCGTGGACTTGTGAGTAAAGTAAAAAGAGGTCTGCCAGTCCGCCTGCTGGATGTCCTCGCCCAAATCTGCAGACCACATCCCAGTGTAAGAGGGTAGTTCGGTGTGCGTAAGTGTTTGTAAGAGGCTATATATGGCCGAGAGTAGATGTCTGGGCGTCTCCGAGAGGGAACACAGTTGTTCAAACTCTGTAAGAGGGCGGTGTACCTGAGAGGAGGAGTGCAGGTGCCTTGTGAGTGTGGACAAGTGTAGTGTAGTAAGCCAGTCATGAGAGCCTGCCGGTGTCACTGGCGACCCCAGCGTAGGATGCACAAAGGAGCGTGCCTGGGGCCATTCAGTCCTTTTAAAGGGGCCTAACGATGACACGTTAAAGCCTTGGGGAAAGGAGGGATTGTCGAATAGGGAGGACAGTGGAGAGGGGTCGGAGGATAGTAAGGAACACAACCCCCTGTTGTACCATAGTCTGAGAGAGGCCAGTGTAAGCGGGGAGGAAGAAGGTATGCGTGCTAGTTCAGTCCTATATCCCCATAAAAGTGCTCGGAGGTCTATGTGAGACAAGTCCTGCTCCACGGCAACGGAGGCCTTCAGAAAAGGACGCGGGAACCATTCCAAGACACGCGCAACGTGTGTGGTCGGAATACGTGATTAGGGGGCGTGAAGCATTTAAATTAGGCACGTCCCTGCGGCAATCGAACTGCGCATGCTCCGTTCAGACATTTCCAGCCGTGCATTGCGCGAAATCACGTCGTTACGTAATTTTTTGTTTGAGTAGCGTAGTTTACGGACATTCCCATTCCCGGACGACTTACGTAAAAAATAATAAAAGACGTCGGAAAACGTTGAAATTCGACGCGGGAACGACGGCCATACTTAACATGGGCTGTCGAAAATTAGACAAGCTAAAAGCTGGTATAGTTTTACGCAGCAAAAAGATGACTAAAGATGCCGTAAGAGATTGCGATTGAAGATCATAATTTCAGGGATCGACGGCAAAAGCTCATTAGCATACCCCGACGCGGAAAACGACGGGAAGTCCACCCAGTGGCCGCAATTTTATTGCAGCGTAGATCCGAAGGCGTACGAACACGTAAGACAGTCGAATTGAAGCCCGCAGCCGTATTTTCATGGTTTGAGGTTTCAGAGTAGTGAAAAAACGTGCGTAATTTGAAAGTACTCCAGTCTAACACCAGTTAGACAGGAGTAAGGGCTCTGTGAATCTGGCCCGAAATCTCTTTTCCTCTAGAGCAGGGGTCTCCAAAATTTCTAAACAAAGGGCCGATTCACCGCCCTTCATACTTTAGGAGGGCGGGATCATGGCCAGTGGGAGTGTACATTTTTTTGGTATCAGGTTAGGAGGAATAGTGGCCTATCTTTGCTATCATAGGGAGTAATTGTGCTCCATTATTGGTGTCAGTAGAAGACATGGTGCCCCAGTGGGAAGATTAGTGCCCCAAGGGCCGGATAAAGGCAAGGAAAGGGCCACATCTGGCCCCCAGGCCACAGTTTGGAGACCCCTGCTCTAGAGGTAAAGAGTGCCCCTTTGTCCTCTGTGATGACCTTAAAGTAAATAACTCAAACACCAAGTTCACTATATGGACCCCTTATGTTCCTCTAACCTTTCCTCATAGCTGAGCCCCTCCATGCCACTTATCAGTTTGATTGCCCTTCTCTGCACTTTCTCCAATTCCCCGTTATCCTGTGTCAAACGCTTTTGAAAAATCCACGTTTACTACGTCCACAATCACCCCTTTGTCTAAGATTTGTCTCACAACTTTCATGAATGCTGTCTGTTGCTTAAAATATTTTTTCCAGCAAAAACTCATCTATGTGATTTTTTAATAAACTCTCCAGTATCTTCCTAACAATAGAAGATAAACTGTTCTTTAGTTTTTTGTTAAAGACTTTGACCTTTTTAAATATAGACAATGGCTTTGATATGAGAGGGCTCAATTATTTTACGATCCGTGGGTGGATGCCATCTGGTCCAGGTGCTTTATCCACCTTTATTCTGTCTAAATATTTTTGGACCATATCACTTTTGAGCCAATGTTGATCATTTGGGGTGCGTTAATTCCATCCTAATTTTGGACTTGAGCTCCCCCATACATAGAGCAGAAAAAAAGTATTTATTACATTTGGCTTTTCTTTGTCCCCAGTCACCCACTCCAGATTATTTTGTAGTGACCCTACATACTCAGACCTGACTTTTTTACTGTGAATGTGTAGGCTCTTGCGCCACCAAATAAATAAGGTGAAATTAAATGATAATGCTGCTCAATCTAAATTGTGATAGATACTCATAAATATAACAGTGAATGAAATAAAATTGATTAGCGCATAAATCATTCAACATTGAGATACTAAATAATAATAATCGGTGCAAAAGTGCAGATGCATAAAATAAAAATAAAATAAATGTCCCAGCTCATTAATAATTCAACTAATAAAGTCCATAAAGTGAATCACAATCTGTGCAGAAAAAAGTGCAAATGCATAAAATAAAGTGAACTGTCCCATCCGTGGTGGTGTAGCAGGTTCTGTGATATGGGTGACTTTTCTTCAGGAAATGTGCTCACATTGCGCTTACCTTAAAGCGGATCTCCACCCTAAAGTGAAGATCCGCTGATCCGAACACTCCCCCCCTCCGGTGTCAAAATTGACACCTTTCAGGGGGGAGGGGGGTGCAGATAGACATGTATCTGCACCCACTTCCGGCCCAGCATTCACGGGCAAAAGACGGGCATTACATCACATCCCGTCTCCCGCCCGTTGTGTGCTGGGAACACTCGGCTCCCAGCACACAGCTGGAGCCAATTCGCGGGCGCAGCGCGACTCGCGCATGCGCCGTAGGGAACCGGGCAGTGAAGCCGCAGCGCTTCACTTCCTGGTTCCCTCACCGTGGATGGAGGGGGGAGCAGCAGGGTGACGAGCGATCGCTCATCCTCTGCTGCGGACGCCGCTGGACTCCAGGACAGGTAAGTGTCCTAATATTAAAAGTCAGCAGCTGCAGTATTTGTTGCTGCTGGCTTTTAATATTTTTTTTTAGCTGAACCATCCGCTTTAATAAGGCAAAAATATAGCCTTTCAATGTGTGTTGCTCTGGTTCTCCAGCAGGTGTCACTCCGTCCTTTCAATAGGTTGGTATGATGAGGTTATGAAAATCTTATATTCCAAGGTTGGACGAGAGGAGGGGAGTTCCAGAGTCACTCAAATGAAGCTGCGTGACGCAGCGCAACATGTAAGATCTGAACCCGAAACAGGAAGATAGATGCGGAACACGATCGTACTTGTTTGTTTTTACTTTGATGTAAGTCTCTCTTAATATTTTTATTAAACGTTCATACGTACTTCACCATGGCACAATTCCTCTTTATTTGAGTGACTCTGGAACTCCCCTCCTCTCGTCCAACCTTGGAATATAAGATTTTCATAACCTCATCATACCAACCTATTGAAAGGACGAGTGACACCTGCTGGAGAACCAGAGCAACACACATTGAAAGGCTATATTTTTGCCTTATTAAGGTAAGCGCAATGTGAGCACATTTCCTGAAGAAAAGTCACCCATATCAAAGATACTGACTTTTTTACTATTCATATATTTAAAGAATTTTTTGGGGGGGGTTTCCTACTATCATTTGCAATCTGCCATTTTGTTTTGAATTTTCACATCTGTTTTAGATATTTTGTTATATTCTTTGTAACATTTAAACGATGATAGTGTTCCTTCATTTTTATTTTTAGTTATAGCTTTTTTAACTTTGGCCATGTGCCACATAGGTTTTATTTTTAGCCTTTTAAACTTCTTGCCCATGGGAATATACTTTGCAGTGGGTTTGCATACAGTCTTTTTGAAGAATTCCCATTTTTGTTCTGTGTTCATCAATACCAATATTCCCTTCCAGTCTCAGGCCCTGTACACACGACCGAGTTTCTCGGCAGAATACGTCTCCCATCAAGGTTCTCGCTGGATTCTGCCGAGAAACTCGGTCGTGTGTACAGGGCCTGAGACTGGAAGGGAATATTGGTATTGATGAACACAGAGAAAACCGGTCGTGTGTACACTTTTTAGCCGAGCAACCCGTCGGGAAGCTCGTCGAGCCAAAAAGAGAGCATGTTCTCTATTTCCTCGTTGTTCAATGGGAAAATTTGGCTCGACAAGCTTTTTGACTGCCGAACTAGGAACTCGACGGGCGGAACAATGAGTTTCGCCTGACGAGTTTCTCGGTCGTGTGTACGGGGCCTAAGTCTAGGAGAGCAGCCCTCATCCTTAGAAAATGTGCTCTCTTAAAGTTAAGTGCTTTTTTTTCCGTATGTGTTTGTTGCTTACAGCTAAAATTAAATTACAGTAAGTTGTGTTATGGTCACTGCTACCTAGATGTTCTTTAACCACTTAAGACCCGAGCCAGTTTTTTTTTGCTATAAAATTACTTAAAACCCCCAAACATTATATATATATATTTTTTCTAACACCCTAGAGAATAAAATGGCAGTCATTGCAATACTTTTTGTCACACCGTATTTGCGCAGCGGTCTTAAATTCACTTTTTTGAATTAAAAAATAAGACAACAATAAATTTGGCCCAATTTTTTTACATATTGTGAAAGATAATGTTACGCCGAGTAAAATGATACCCAACATGTCACGCTTAAAAATTGCGCCCGCTCGTGGCATGATGTCAAACTTTTACCCTTAAAAATCTCGATAGGCGACGTTTAAAAAATTCTATAGGTTGCATTTTTTGAGTTAGAGGAGGTCTAGGGCTAGAATTATTGCTCTCGCTCTAACGATCGCGGCGTTACCTCACTTGTGTGGTTTGAACACCGGTTTCATATGCGGGTGCTACTCGCGTATGCGTTCGCTTCTGCGCGCAAGCTCGTCGGGACGGGGCGCTTTAAAAAAATAAATTTTTGTTTTCGTATTTATTTTTAATTATTTTATAATTTTTAACACTGAAATAAAACATAAATAAAAAATTATCACTTTTATTCCTATTACAAGGAATGTAAACATCCCCTGTAATAGAAAAAAGCATGACAGGCCCTCCTAAATATGAGATCTGGGGTCAAAAAGACCTCAAATCTCATATTTAGGCTTAAATGAAAAAAAAAGAAACGGACCAGTTCAGCGGACAAATCCGATCGTGTGTACGGGTTAGCGGACATGTCTGACCGGCGGACAAATTTTAAAACATGCATTAAAATTTGTCCGCCGGCGACATGTCCATCGGATATGTCCGCTGGTCAGTACACTCACCAGCGGACATATCTGCCCACACAAGCGTCGTATGGATGCGACACATGCGTGGAAGTTGTTTACTTCCTGGTGCGATGATGTGGCGGCGTCAATGTCACCGCCACGTCACCGTGCTGTCTGCCGGCGGGGATTTTGATCCGATGGTGTGTACACGCCATCAGACCAAAATAGCCCGGTGGACATATCCGATGAAAACAGCCCGAGGACCGTTTCCATCGGATAAATTCTAATATGTGTACGCGGCCTAAGACGCTGGGCGGGACTGGCGTTTTGACGTCACTTCCGCCCAGCAGAGCTATGGGGACGGATGGGTGCCACATTGGCCTCACTCGCATCCCCACACAGCAGCCGAGCAGACCCGATCGCCTCCGCTGCTGCCGACGGCTATGGTAAGCGGCGGAGGGCGCGGGAGAACGGCGGGAGGGGGGGCCCCTCTACCGCCACCGATAACGGCGAATCCGCCGCAGAGACCGCCGTTATCGTAGACAGGCCCACCCACTGAAGAGATGGATATCTCGGTTGTGGCAGCAGCTGCTGCCGTTACCGAGATATCCATCTTTAAAAATAGGAGGTATATATACAGTGGGCGGGCGTTTAAAAATTTGGGTAATTTTAAGATGAGTCCATTTACATAACATAGTTAGTCTGGTTGAAAAAAGACACAAGTCCATTTAGTTCAACCAACATATATATAAAAAAAAAAAAAAAAACAATTCTACAATCCTATGTACACAATCCAAAGCATGACCTAATTTGCTCCAGCAGGGGAAAAAAAATCTCTTCCTGATCCCCCGAGAGACAATCGGATATTCCCTGGATCAACTTTACCTATAAAAGTTAGTATTCATTTATATTATGTAATAATATTGTGTAATTATATTGTGATTTGAAAATTACAGTCACTTGGCTAAAATAAAGATTCTTAATTATCAGAGGGTAATCTACTGCTAGTATCTCCGTTATTGTGATTTCCTTTGCCTATATTATAGGAGAGGTACCGTTTCAGCAGACAAATTTGATCGTGTGTACGAGAGGACAGACGGGTTTTTCCAGCAGACAAATTTTAAAGCATGCTTTAACCGCTTCAATACCGGGGCTTTTATACCACCTCCATACTGGGCCTATTCTGACACTTCTCTCCTACATGTAATAATCATCATTCTTTTGCTAGAAAATTACACAGTACCCCCAAACATTATATATTTTTTTTTAGCAGACACCCTAGGGAATAAAATGGCGGTCATTCCAAAGTTTTATCTTGCACGGTATTTACGCAATTATTTTTCAAACGCCTTTTTTTTGTAAAAAAAATTGTTTCATGAATTAAAAAAATAACAAAACAGTAAAGTTAGCCCAATTTTTTTGTATTATGTGAAAGATTATGTTACACCAAATAAATAGATACCCAACATGTCACGCTTTAATTATGCACACACTCATGGAATGGCGCCAAACTTCGGTACTTAAAAATCTCCATAGGCAACGCTTTATTTATTTTTTACAGGTTACAGTTTAGATTTACAGAGGAGATCTAGTGCTAGATTCGTTTCTGGCACTCTAACGCACGCGGCGATACCTCACTTATGTGGTTTAAACGGCGTTTACATATGTCGGCGGGACTTGCGCGTGCGTTCGCTTCGGCACGCGAGCTATCGGGGACAGGGGCGTTTTAATTTTTTTTTTATCTTTTATTTATTTTTTTGACTTAGTTTTTATTTATTTTTACACTTTTTTTCATTTTTTTTTTCCACTTTTATTCCTATTACAAGGAATGTAAACATCCCTTGTAATAGGAAATGTGTGTGACAGGTCCTCTTTAAGGAGAGATGCGGGGTCAATAAGACCTCACATCTCTCCTCCAGGCTGGAAACCATGAGATCGGTGAAAAAAAATTCACCGATCTCATGAATGGGGGCTTACAGCCGCAATCGCGGCTTTGTTTACTTACGGGGACCCGGGCGTGACGTCATCAGATCGCGCCCGGGTCCTCCGACGGTCATAGAGATGACTGGTGACCATCTGGTCACCAGTCATCTCTATGGTTCCTGCCGACGCCGACGATTCGTTCTCCGGGCCCCCGAAGGCACAGGTAAGCCCGGAGAAGCACCGGATGGCGGCGGGAGGGGGGGATGTCCCCTCCCGCGGCCTGTAAGAACGATCAAGCGGCGGAACCGCCGCTATGATCGTTCTTACATTGTGCAGAATCGTCGGCTGAAGAAGAGGATATCTGGATGATGCCTCTGGCTGCAGGCATCATTCAGATATTCACCTGCAATGCCCAGGCCGTCAATTGACGGCCACTTAGGATGGTAGATCCCATCTCAGGCCGTCAATTGTCAATGGCTGGGTATTGAAGTGGTTAAAATCTGTCTGCTGGGAACCCGTCCGTCCGACATGTCTGCTGGTTAGTACACTAACCAGCAGACATATCTGTCCGCACATGCGTCGAATGGATTCGACGAATGTGCGGAAGTGTTTTACTTCCTGGTGCGGTGATGTGGCGGCGTCAACGTCACCGCCACAACACCGCGCTGTCTGCCGGCGGGGATTTTGGTTTGATCGTGTGTACACAATCAAACCAATCTATCCCAGCAGACAAATCTGATCAAAACGGTCTGTCAGACCGATTTGATCGGATTTATTTAATGGTGTGTACGCGGCCTAAGAGATATCTTGCAAACATTTTTGTATAGTCTGTGTTGAGAAGTGACAGGGGGGCATATTACTGATGCAACTGGTGCCAGCTTATATGGAGAAAAGCTGCCTCAGCAGATACCATATATAAAAGACTGAGTCCCAATCTGGCCTCAAATTTTCACCTATAGACACCTTTAGAGACTAATGCCGCGTACACACGATCTTTTTTTGTGATGAAATAAAAAAATTAAAACTAAAAAACATCATTTAAAATGATCGTGTGTGGGCTTTACGTCGTTTTTTGTCATCTGAAAAAACTACCAAAAAAAAATTCGAACCTGCTTCAATTTTTTATGTCGTTTTTCAAAATGTCGTTTTTTGTGTCATAAAAAATTATCGCGTGTGAGCTAAAATGACATTTAAAACAACATTTTTAAACCTGCGCATGCTCAGAAGCAAGTTATGACGCAAGCTTGAATGGAACATAGTGCCGTTGTACGTGTTGTACGTAACCGCGTTTTGCAAGAGCATTTTCAGAAAACGATGGTGTGTAGGCATCGTTGTTTTTTAAAATGAAGTTTGAAAAATGTATTTTTTTTTCATGAGAAAAAACAACGTTTTTTTACAAGACAAAAAAACGACCGTGTGTACGCGGCATTAGGAGTGTTTTGTGGACTGCATCTTTTCTTACCCTTGCTGCATTTAAAAAATTATATTTTGCAGGTATGTTTCTCGATTTGAAAACTGGTATCTTTTTTTTTCCTTGTTTTTTTCTTTTAGGTAGTGTCTGGGTTTTTCGAATCTATCAAGACAATCCAAGACGCTGCAATGATTTAGCATATAAATTTGCGTTTGGAATCCTGATCTTTCAGTATATCTTTCTGGCATTCCTTGTTGCAGTCATTTGTCTCTGTACATGTTGTGCAGGACTCCTGGTGAGTAGGCTATTGTGTAAACATACTGTATATTTCACCACATGCCCAGCACTTGCCCAATAAAAGTGAAATATCAATAGAATTTAATATTAAAGAGGAGCCCCCCCCCAAAAAAAAAGTCAGCATCTACAAATACTGTAGTTGCTTACTTTACATATAGGGACACTCACCTGTCCAGGTGTCCAGCACTGTCCTCACCCGAGGTGAGTTTTTAAACCACTTTGGGTCCTGCGTACACACCACTGTTTTTCATGATGTGAAAAATTTCTTTTTTTTTTAATGTCATTGAAAACAACCGTGTGTGGGCTCCAGAGCATTTTTCATGACGTGAAAAATTTGCATTAAAAATTTAGAACATGCTTTTTCGCGCATGCTCAGAAGCAAATTATGAGACGGGAGCGCTCGTTCTGGTAAAACTAGCGTTCGTAATGGAGATAGCACATTCGTAATGCTGTAACAGACGAAGACTGAAAAGCGTTAATCATCTCTCACCAAACTTTTACTAACACGAAAGCAGCCCCAAGGGTGGCGTCATTCGAATGAAACTTCCCCTTTATAGTGCCGTCGTACGTGTTGTACGTCACCGCGCTTTGCTCAAGCATTTTTTTTTCCCCAACGTGTGTAGGCAAGGCAGGCTTAACAAGAATCGGGTTGAAAAAAACATAGGGCCAGATTCTCATAAGAATTACGCCGTGTATCTACAGATACACCGGCGTAATTCGAATATCCCGCCGGCGTATCATTGTTTTGTATTCACAAAGATACGCCGGAACTACGCTAGGATCCGACTGGCGTAAGGCACTTACACCGTAGGATCCTAAATGCAATACTACGCCGGCCACTAGGTGGCGTTTCCATCGCTTTCTGCATTGAATATGCAAATGAGCGTGATACGCCAATTCCCGAACGAAGTTGTGCGCCGTCGACGTAGTTTGCGTACGCGTAAGGTTACCCCTGCTATAAGGTGGTTTAACTTTACGCACGCCATGTTAAGTATGGACGTCGGGTTTTTACGTCGTTTACGTAACTCGTCGCGAATAGGCCTTTACGTTAATTACGTTGCCGTCGTAATCTATGTATTTGCGGCGTACGACGGAGCATACGCAGTGGCCTACGTAAAAGTCGGCGCATGCGCAGTTCGTTCGGCACGGGGGCGCGCTTAATTTAAATACAGCACGCCCCCCTCCTTCCCTATTTGAATTACGCGGCCTTACGCTGCCCCCTTTACGCTACGCCAACGCAAATTACGGAGCAAGTGCTTTGAGAATACAGCACTTGCCCGTAAAAACTGCGTAGGCGTAGCGTAAACGGGATACGCTACGCGGGAAATACGCGTTTTTTTTTAAGAATCTGGCCCATAGTTTTTTCTAGACCATTAAAAATGGTCGTGTGTACGCGGCATACAAAAAATGTTTTCCCGCTGCGCATGCGCGAGCCACAATGCACTTTGTGAATGATCCCGCAGTCTTCTGGAACCTGCGATGTGTCTCGGAAGTCTGTGGGGAAAGAGGAGGATTCTGAACTTCCACTTGGATCGCTGCAGCAATCCGACTGGACTTGGGAGCTGGTACCTGTCAGATTGCCCAGCCCGCCACATTTGACCAGAAGATGCTAGTGACCAGAGCAGGGCGGGATACAGAGGATCTGACATACCTGAGAATGAAGAAGGTATGATCATGTCACACACTCACTGGTAATACAGAAGTCTAATAATTGATGTGTTCTCCTGTCCTGTGTGTAGATTAGACAATGATCAAGGGATGACTTCCCCTCTGTCTTCTCACACTGCTTCTTCTTTGTGTTTTTATTTACACTGCACAAAGCACAGTGACCAATATGATTAGACTTCTGCAAGACACTTCAAACTTAGGCTGTTTGTATGGCTATTTGTGCGCCAGAGTTGGTGTCAGCTATCCCTGATTCATCTAACTTACCTTGTTATCTTTGAAGGAATTAGCTGGCCAGGCTAGGAGCTTCACAGACCTGTTAACCATTTACTGTCCTCCTGTGCTTGAAAAACAACTGTTAGAAAATAACTTTTTTTTTTTTGGCACTTGGTTATATCTTGTAAACTCCTGTTTGCAGTGATCAATGTTTTTCCACACTGGTCCATGCTAGGACACACTTGTACAATGTCTGCCGTCTCTGACCATCTCCTGTGTTATGTCTGCAGTCTCTGATATCTCCTGTACTATGTTTGCAGTCTCTGATCGTCTCCTGCACTACGTCTGCAGTCTCTGATATCTCCTGTACTATGTTTGCAGTCTCTGATCGTCTCCTGCACTACGTCTGCAGTCTCTGATCGTCTCCTGCACTATGTCTGTAGTCTCTGACCCTTTAAAAAAATAAAAAATAATAATAGTTTAGGCCGATATGTATTCTACATATTATTGGTAAAAAAAAAAAAAATCGCAATAAGCGTATAGTGATTGGTTTGCGCAAAAGTTATAGTGACTACAAAATAGGGGATAGAATTCTGACATTTTTTTTATTTTTATTTTTTAACTGCAAATTTTGTCAGGACTGCGATATTGTGGCGGACACATCGGACACTTTTGACACATTTTTGGGACCATTCACATTAATACAGCGAACAGTGCTATTAAAAAGGCATTGATTACTGTATAAATGTGACTGGCAGGGAAGGGGTTAACACTAGGGGGCGAGGAAGGGGTTAAATGTGTATCCTGGGTGTGTTCTGTGTGTGGAGAGGGACTGACTGGAGATGGTGACCGATGCTGTGTCCCTATGTACAAGGGACACAGCATCTCTCTCCTCTCCCTAACAGGACGTGGAGCTCTGTGTTTACACACAGAGCTCCACGTCCCTGCTCTAACATTGCCGATCGCAGGTACCTTGAGGCCATCGCGGCCGCCAGGCACACGAAACGGCATCTCGGGGACACGCCGAGTGTGCACGCCTCCCAGTGCCCGGAGGACTCGAGGACATCATATCAAAATGATGGGCACTGGTGAGGCTGCACTGACGGGCACTGAAAAGGCATAATTGATTGGCATCACTGATATATAGACACTGGCAGGCATTAATGATGGGCACTGATTGGCATCAATTGTGGGCACTGATTGGCATCCCTGGTGGCATACCTGGTGGTCACAAGTAGTGGACATCCCTGGTGTTTTCCCTGGTGGTCCTGGATGGGCATCCTTGGGGGGGGGCTGCGCTGATTACCACTGTCAGAGGAGCAGCCGATTGGCTCTCCTTTACTCGCATCTGACAGACACGAGTGAGGAAAAGCCGATACACGGCTTTTCCTGTTTACACTGTGATCAGCTGGGTTTGGACTCAGCTGATCACTTGGTAAAGAGTTTCCGTTAGTTTCTCTGTAAAGCAATACCATCGTTCGCCATGCTGCACGCCCCCACAGGTGCGTGCCAGCTCGTTATCCTGATCACGTCATATGACGTCCGGTCAGGATAACTAAACCACTTTGCTAAGGTCATATTGCTATATGGCGGGCAGGAAGTAGTTAAGCTTGTAGGGGAAGTTTTCATTCTTTTCTGACTGTCCTATGAGGCTGCATGACCACTAACCCCCTGCCTGGACAATGCTGATTGGCCCTGTGCTGATCACATGCACCTTCCTAAAAAAAACTCTCTAGCGATACACACCAAACTGAGCATTTGCAGAGTGCCTCCTAAGGCTCTGTACTATCAGCAGATGGATTGGGAACAGTTAAAGAATGTGAGTGAGTATCAGATGTAACGGAACATCCCACACTTCGCTTGAGTGCTTCTGTCATATACCACTTCCTCCAGTCTGAACATAGATATTAAGTATTATAGCCTCATATTACAACCAAGAACTAGGCAGGACTCGTTTGGCTGCAAAGCTGGAACATGAACTGTTTATTTCAACACAGGTACAGAGATATACACTTACAGAACAATCCCCCCTTCTTTGCACAATGACACAGGGCGGGGTAGACTATATTCAGTAACAGACACACATACTTTTCTCCCAAGGCAGATAGACACAATAGAACAATGTGATACAGGCACTTAACAAACACATAGCAACCCCACCCCATCTAACAATGGTTTCTGATGAAAGGTGAACTTTATGTTCATATATTCTTAAGGGATATTGTTCACTGTTGTGAGGGATTAACTCTGTAGCGGGTGTGTGTGACCCCCTGGATGGGTTCACTACACGCTGAACTGTACAAAAAGGCACTTGAGGATTACTGAAAACAAATGATATGGTTTATTTTTCCATCTTGCGGGATACACGTGCAAGCATCAAAACAGCATAAACAAAACAAAACATAAAATAAACCCTTGCCATTTGGGGCGTCTACCTTCCCAACACAGGAACCTACCTATGGAGTCTGGCACAGCCTATTGCTGGGCAGACCCTGCTGGTCCTACAGCAGAAAACAACAAAAAAAGTCTCTTTGATATTTCTCACACAGAAATATCCATCAGCACCTCACCTCTTCAGAAGTGCTTGTGACTGTTTCTTCACTTCCAAAGTCTCAGGATGCAGCAATCAGTCGTCATCCCTAGGCTGTATTTATAGGGGCTTTAATTGCTTAATTCTGAACAGCTGAAACCTTTTAACGCCCCAAACCTCTCTGGCCATTTCTGCAGCCGACGCCCAATAGTAATTGGTGTATTGTCTAAACAAGGCAGAAAAGTACCTCCCGTCTGGGACAACACACACAGATTTACCTGACTTCCTGTCACACTGTTCAGAAATATTAATGTCCCAAGTGAAAGAGCTCCTTCATTCCTTCAACACAAACCACACATATAAGACCCTGGATAAAGGGTAATCCAGTGTGGTTGTACCGTGATTCTGATTAGTGCAGATCTCGGAGTTCTCAGTCACCCTGTGCCCCTAATAGACACAGGTGACTTACACGTAGGCGGGGGGCCAGGGGAACTGTACAAGGAGTCTCCGGAGTTCGCCAAGGTAAGCTGGGTTCCACAAGCCCCCTGCCCAAAGTGACTTCTGTCACATCAGAGAAGGCAGGATCAAACAGCCTTTTTACACAATGTGGTGGATTAACCCATTAGGTTCCACAGTGAGTTTAACAAGCATGCTTTTCTGCATCTACAGACTGATTTTAAGGTTATGGGATTAGTAACACTGTAATTAATTTGCAATCTCTTATTTCTGCATTAATGTATAGATTGAAACTAGTCTCTCTTTTCAGTCGGCAGGTTCAGATATAGAAACTCCAGGCAGGAACCACTCTCCAGAAGATGAAGAAGCTCTGAAGTAAGACAAGAAGGGAGGTTGCCAAGAACATTGTTTTTTTTTTTGTTTTGTTTTTTCCCTTCATTTTAAGTTCTACACATTGGGCCAGATTCTCAAAAGAGATACGCCAGCGTTTCGTAGGAAACACCGTCGTATCTCTTTTTTTTTTTTACTGGGTATCTATGCGTGTGATTCCTAGAATCACTTACGCATAGATACAGTGAAGATCCGACAGGTGTAAAACAATTACACCGTCGGATCGAAGATGTAATGACATCGCTGGCCGCTAGGTGGCCTGTACGTTGATTTCTCATTTTGCCTATGCAAATGAGCCTAATCCGACGATTCCCGAACGTTTTTACGCCGCCTCGTCATAGTAAACGTCGTTTCCGTACGCGTAAGGTTACCCCTGCTATATGAGGGGTAACCTTACAAAGTTCCGTCGTTGCCATGTTAAGTATGGCGTCGGGTCAGCGTCGTCTTTTTCCATCGGTTACGTTGTTTTACTAAGTCGTTCGCGAATAGGGAGTTACGTAAACGACGCTCACGTCGGTTTCATTCACTTTTTCCGACGTGAGCTGGAGCATGCGCACTGGGCTATTTTTGAGGCCGGCGCATGTGCAGTTCGAACGACGCGGGGGCGAGCTTAATTTAAATACAAGCCGCTCCCTTTGAATTACGTGGGGATACGCAGAGCCATTTACACTACGCCGCCGCTATTTACGAAGGAAGTGCTTTGGGAATACGGCACTTGCTCTGTTAAATTGCGGCAGCGTAGTGTAAATGGCTTACGCTGCGCCAGCGGCAATTGTACCAGAATCTGGCCCATTCTTTCTAAATGGTGAAATTAATTTTGAATAGGCATATTCATCCAGCAGGTCAAAAAAGAGTGTTAAGAAGTTGTTGTTTTTTCTGAAGTTACATTTGCACTGGAGGCGAATACTGAAATTATCAATACAAAGAATAATTTTTTTTTTTTTCACCATGGTATCTGCTACATAAAGAGTCCATTGACTGCCCTTATGTCCAATATAGCAATGCTGCTTAAGATTTTTTTAATGTCAAATTGCTATGTCTTAATTCCCATTGCCCTCTCCCTATTAACCGGTAAACAAATGAGGTTTTGCTGGCAAACATATGCTCACTGTCACCATGCTGTTGTGTGTGTTTGGATTGATTCACAGAAGAAACTACAGCCCTGTGGACCTGGAGGAAGGAGCTGACCTAAACCTTCTACAGCTCTGCAACTTTCCTTCAATTACTATATCTAACCCAATAGTTACTTGTTCCCAGTGTGCTGAGATCTTTCCTGTGGTGCCTGCTTGGTGCAACTCCATTAAAAAAAAAAAAAACCCTAGCAAATGCTTAGAATTTTGAGACACTATGTATTGGGAGGGTCTTTCCCATGTGCACTTCCCAGGTTTGGGAGTTAAAGTGATTGTAAAGTCTCCTTTAAAAAAAAAAAATTATCTCCTCTGTTCAGTTGGTTTTGCACAGACCAGCCTGTATCCTCCTCTTCTTGGGTCCCTCTTTGTTGATCCTGGCCCCTCCTTCCTATGGAGTGCCCCCACAGTCAGCATCTTCCTATGGAGTCACTGGAGCCGAGTCACCGCTCCATGTATCCATTCAGACACAGAGCCCCGACCCCTCTCTTTCCCCTGACCGGCTGACTGACTGACAGCCGCGGGGGCCAATGGTGCCGCTGCTGTGTCTCAGCCAGGAGTGTCCCAGAAGGCTTAGACATTCGTGGACATCGCTGGAGAGAGATGGGGCTCAGGAAAGTATTAGGGGGGTGCTGGGGAGACTGCTACACACAAAAGGTTTTTATCTTATTGCATAGAATGCATTAAGATTAAGAACCTTCTGCCTTTACGACTCCTTTATCCTCTAGCCAACTGCATAGAGCTTTATTTACTGGTCGGCTGGATTAATGGACATCAAGATATATACAAAGTTGATGTGAAATTGTCCTGTCCTTGGAAATCCTCTTATAAAATCAGTATACTGGTGTAAAGTAGATGTATGAATCTGTGCCACAGAGCTTGACTTGCTGTGTTATATATAGTGTATAAAAGGTTTAGGAGCACATAGAATTATATAACAGGCTTTACAGCTACTAAGAGATATTTTTTTTATTTCTTTGTCTAAAAGATGAATAAAGTCTGATCTAAATAACTGAGAGCAGAGATGTATCTGGACATATGGCTTTATTTTTCTTTAAATATATGTACTATATATCCTTTGAAAATATATCTATGTATATGTATTACAAGTTTTCGAAGAATATGTATAAAAATAATTAAACTGAAAAAAAAAAACACATGGACATGTTGGCTTTTTGCATACATGTAGCTAGGTAGTTTTATTTTGTAGTTTCTACAACTAAATGGTTATGATAGTTTTATAATGGTGGGCTACAAAGGACAGCTGGATGAACACCTTAGTTATTATTTATAACTTAAACATTTCTAGTTTTATTAGCTATTCAGTAACCCAAGAAGACTGATTGTTACTTCTAAGATGAAGCAGGATCACCATCCATTTAAAGATGGCACCATTTTCACTGTGGTCTGACACAAGTCTTGCTGTGGAAACCGCTACTGCGTATGTGTGGCCTCCTCTTCAGTGGCTTTACTGCAGATGCACAGGACACTTTCTTTCCTTTGACATGTATCTGCCTGCAACATATTTCCCTGGCTACCACATTACAGCACAGTGTTCTGTGGTTCAGAAGTCTATATTACTGGGCACAGAAGGCTTTACCCTTCTATTTCCATAGCAGAAAAGTTCATGACCATCTCTCTGGGGATAGTTTGCCTGGCACATAGCTGATCAAAAGCTCAAGAGCAAAGGGTCAGATGACCCTGCTAGGTCAACTCAGTACATGGCTTCAGATATGGGTGATTGTCTCTAACCACAGGGCCCTAGTAAACACTGTTCAGACAGATGCACAAAGTCTGACTCCCTGCCAACCCTTTTGGGCACTCTGCTGGCCCTATGGCCAAACAGCCTTTCTGATTTGATTCTGTCATTTCAGAGGCTGTAGATAGCAGGGGTCATAAGTGAACCCTTGCAGTCCATTCTTCCTACCTGAATTGTTGGTTTTTGGCTTTGCTTTTGCTGCAAATATGCTGCCTTAGGAGGAAATAAATTAGAAAGATTCACCCTCTCTCTAAGATAAATTGAACCAGCTGAGATCTCAAGCATTCCCTGCATTAAGGCAAAAAATATCCCACTAACCAAATCTCTCTCCTCCCTCTCTAAACCCTTACCTGAGTTTGTCAGAGATCCAGCACTGTTTTGGCTACATTCTTCTCTCCCCTGTCTTCTTCCTATCACAGGAACTTAGGCAGCAATGGGGCACAAGTCATGTGATGAGGAAGTGGGGGGGGGCGGGGCTGAGCTGTGCTGTCTGTCTTCGGACGCAATGCAACTCAGGAGTGAGGCTGCCGATGAGCCCCCATAGGAAGCGACGTCAGTTTCTCAGAGTCGCAAGGCTGTCGCCTAGCATTCTGTTCATACGTTTTGCCAGGGGGGTGTTCAGGCATATTTGCATTCCAGTTTTGGGTATAAGGTGTTACAGTTGCTACAGTTGCTCCCCTTCTTTCCCCCTACTCCTCGGCTGGACTACTTTTATAACATCCCTTGGTTAAAGACGAAAGATCCAGTATCCAGTATCTTTTACAATGAAAATGTAGGATTTTTGACTACAGTAAAATCAGTTTTTTGGAGTACAATACAGACATGTCCTTCTCTGTTGTAGTGATCTCCCTAGGTCCTTCTGTCTTGTATATTCTGGACTGACCTGTATTGAATTTGGCATCTGATCTGCCTGGTTGTCTGCATAGGCTTTGGCTTCTTCTGATGTTTATTTGTATATGCTTTCTGTTGTTTTTGGTTATATCTATCTGCTACTGCGTGCTAAGTACTGGCACTATGGGCCAGATTCAGGTAGATCAGAGCATCTTTGCTCTGGAGTAACGCTTCTCATTTGCGTTGCGCTGCAGAAATTTTAGGAGCAAGTGCTGTCATTCACGAAGCACTTGCTCCTAAAGTTGCGGCAGCGCATCGCAAATGAGCCGGCGGAATTCAAATTTGGCGGGTACGGGGCGTGTAGTATGCTAACTAAGCGCGATCCCGCCGCCAACGTACTGCGCATGCGTCGAGTGTCAAAACATCCCCGTGCGCATGCTCCAAAATCTGTGAATGAACGTCAATGACGTCACATTCCCATTCATGACCGTTTTACGCAAGCGACGTTTTTTTTTTTTTTCCCGACGCGATGACGACGCCTATACCTAACATAGGATACTCCAACCCCATGTAGGTATATCTATGCGCCGCGTATCCCGTCCGGAAACGTCGTATCGTCATTGCGTCGCGCCGGAATTCGATCGTGAATTGCCGATTTCCGCTCATTAACATATTTTTTGAGCGTAAATCGGCGGGAACGCCCCCGGCGCCATTTTTAAGTTGAAGTAACGATGCGATGGCGAAACTCAGTTACGCTGCTCGCATCGGAACTTCAACCCGGCGTTTCTTGTTTTCTGGTTACAGAAAACAGAAACGCCGGCTCAAAGTCACAGTTAGGCTGGCGGATCACTCGATCCGCCAGCCTAACTGTTCGTGAATCTGGCCCTATGTGCTCAGGTTTTTGATTCTTTTTCACACTGGACTTTCAGTATACTGCTGTTTTGTCTATTCACCTTAATTTTTAAAGCGGGGGTTGACCCCCAAAAAAAATGTTAACATTACATTCAGGCGAGTTGTTATAATGACAATCGGCTCTTTTTTTTTTAAATCCTTGCCGTACATACCATTTTAGATGTAAATGTTCACGGGGGCTTCCGGGTATAATCTTGGGTACTGGGTGTTCCTAATTGATTGACAGGCTTCCGACCGACGCATACAGCGCGTCACGAGTTGCCGAAAGAAGCCGGACTGCGAGTCGGCTCTATACGGTGCCTGCGCACCGATGTTCGGCTTCTTTCGTCAACTCGTGACGCACTGTATGCGCCCGTCGGAAGCCTGTTAATCAACTAGTAACGCCCAGTTCCGAAGATTATACCCGGAAGCCGCGGTGAACATATACATCTAAAACGGTATGTACGGCAAGGATTAAAAAAATAAATAAAATGCCGATTGTCATTATAACAACTCGCCTGAAGGTAATGTTAAAACAATTTTTTTTGGGTGAACCCCCTGCTTTAACCTCAGAACTACTAGATACAGCCAGCAGTTCTTCTGTGACGTTTATTCATGAGAAACTTGAAGCCTAAATGCCTTGACTAAGATAGTGGATGTCTCAGGAGAATAAGAAAGGAAAGCATTGTCTGATCGGTTACTATAATACTCTGCCTGTGTACACAGAAAATGTATATTGTACAAAATGTGCTTTAAAGTTACCTATAGGCAATGAAGGCAGTTCCCCCAGGCTAAATGTAAACACTTACATAAACGCATGCATTTGGCTCAAAAAATAAAAATAAAAAATAAATACAGTATTTATTTCTTGTCCATTGACAGACATAAGAATTCAAACAGTTGGCTCACACTGAAATAAGTTGGAACACTGGCAAATTTTAAAACTGTAAGCCATCCTTGTATAACTGCCTCAGCTAGTGTCCTAGGAGGCCGATAGCCTTTTTTGTTCTGCTCTGCTGAAAGAAAGCCTGTTTTTTACTAGCCTTTTTTATTTGTGGAATTCTTTTCTCAATTACTTTAATCACAATTCCTCACTGGCACCACAGCTTGAGCTGGTCTCTATATATCAGCTGTCTGGATCAACATTTTCTGAGCCCAGCTGTAGGAACTATACCCGGGCCTCACTGTAATAAATGTGGAAGGCTAGCCTGGAATGTGACCTTCAGGACCTGAAAGTTCTGTGTCAGTTAGCCATGTTGCTCTTTACAGGTCCAATACTATGGCATAGCCCCAGGTGTCTTGTTAAGACTCATCTTGTGACTAATGCCTTTAAGGTAGAGGGACTGGAAGCTGCCACACCGTTGCACTGCTGGACGCCTTTTCATAGTTTTTGCTACCTCTAGTTTTATAGTGGTAAGTGTTTAGTGCTCACATCCTCTGTGTAGAGCAATGTGTGTACGTGCTCCATGCTCTTCTGCCTTTCAAGGAAGGAAGCACCATCCCGTTCCTATTTCTGAAGTACCATGGCAATCTCCAATCTATTACACTTCCTATCTACAGATACCTGGTCACCATTTCTTGCCAAATTATCTTCATCAGTCTCAGTTGCCTAGGATTGTGATTGCATGAGGCTTTCCCTCACTTTGGGCCTAGTTGCATATCGCCATGCAGGTGCAAATGTCTTCTCTAAGAAAAGATAGTCCCACTGCCACAGGTGACCACAGCCTATACTTTTTTATAGTGATTCTGGGGTAGTTTTCCTCGTATGCCTTGGAGCATCTGCCTGCCCTATAATGTATCCAAGGAGTATCTGCCTCCAAGATTAACAATACCACAGCTGGCCAGAGTGTGATTCTGCCTCAACGCAGAAGGTCTGCCCTTCCATCCTGCTTTTTTATCTATGTACTTTGTAGGTCTTCAAATCCTAGCTCTCACTCGGACTGCAGGGCTCAAAACGAAAGATCAGCTAACAATTCTGAAAAGCCTTCAGCATGAAAGTGTCTCCCATCTTCCACCAGTGGGGGGCTGTTTGCACATCAAGGCTGGTCATTTAGTCATTTAGTAGCTTATGTCTTTGACATTAGATTGCTTAGCATACCCCTACCACCATTTTTTATTTCCCCCCTTATTGTCGTTCTGATGCTATTGTACTAAGCAGTGCAACTTCCCATGCATTCCTAACCTCCTAGTGCTCTGGGACCCTTTGTCATTGTTGGCTACTTAAGTAGTATCTAGGCTCCCACTCCCCTTTCCAGGAGAATCTTATATTTGTGGGTACTGTTAAATCCCTTATGATACCTGGTACCCCTCAGCATCCCTCTTCTCTGAAGGGATGCTTTTTCCGCCTTTTCCTACCCTAACAAGGACCTGGCCGCTTAGTGTCCTTTAGAGAGATCAGCTAATTCTTGGAGCAATGTATTCTGTAGCTACCCTAGTGCCTTTTCCTGTCATCTCTATTGTAGAATGCTCAGACGGCCTTTTCTGAAGAGGATCATTTTTTTTGCACCCTTGTACACAGAACCCTTCAGAGGGCCTAACCCTTGCAAGCTTTAACCAGGTAGTGATCTATCAATGATAGCTTTTGGTCATCAGTGCACAATGCTACTCTGTTTAAATCCTCATTTTGGGGTAAATATCTGGGGCTTTGCACATTAGGAAAAAAATGCATTTTTGTATTTTTCCAAAAGTATCTTTTTACCGTATGTTATGTGCAAAGCCCCAGATATTTACCCCAAAATGTAACTGATAAAGTCTTCTGATCAGAAGAACAACACTTAAATGTGATATTTAGACAACTAAGGATAATGGTGAAGCTTAAAGCAAACATTATCATCTTGTCAGTTACATTTTGGGGTAAATATCTGGGGCTTTACACATTACATACGGTAAAAAGATGCTTTTGGAAAAATACGAAAATGCTTTTTTTTTCCTAAGTACATGTATCCAAATCTGTCTTGAAGCAAATGATGTCCTGGGACTCAATGCTGTTTTAGATGGGGTGAAGGCTCAATGGTTAACATGTTCAATTTATATCAGATTTTGATGGCTGGGTTAACATCTAGTTTAAGGAACATAGTTTGGTCCAGTACCCACCTCAACCTGTCGCAGATGATGATGGGGCAGTTTGCTGTGTGTTAATTGTATTTTGGCTGGGTTCACACTAAAACGGATGCAGCTGACAGCAGGGATCCAATGCGTCCCTGTTTTCTGTTTCAGGGACAAATCCAGCCTGAATTTTTGCATGAATTTAGACCTGAAACAGAGTCAAAGATGCACAGGATGCATGTGCAATCTGCTTCGCAGATATGTGAACAGGCTCCATTGAGAGCCTGTCACAGTCTCCTGTAATGCGAATTGGATGTAGCGAAATCTGCATCCATTTCACACTAGTGTGAATCCAGCCTTAATGTGTTTTTTAATGAATATTTTGTTTGATAAAATGCAGTTTTTGTATCTGCCTGGAGTTCAGGTATGACAGAACTAAACTGTAAAGCAAGGCAATATTTGCATGTTTTTATTGTTTTAATAAAAACACTAATCTGTTTAACCATTTGTATTGAATTGTTCTTTATTTATGTTTATTAAAAAACAAATTTATGCTAATGTGATATCCTATTTTGTCTTTATACTACATTTTATTACTGTTCTACTGTTTCTGCAACCCTGAAAAACCTAGATATTGCTTGGTGGCCATAAATACGTCTGTTTCCCATTGCTAAGTGTTCACAGGTAATATAAATTGCCAACACTGTAAGCAAATTCTGCACACACGCATTCAGGTGAAGTTTACTCAGGGGCGGACTGACAACTCATGGGGTTCCCAGGCAACAGAAGATTATGGGGCCCCCGGGCTTACATATGGCCACCACGTCAGGAGGCAGTGCAGAGGCGGGGCAGCTAAAATCTCTGGATTTTCACACCAATGGCATGTCGGTTTTGGACATATCAGGGACAGATGTAAAAAAAAAAACACAGATTTTTACATACTGTCCCTGGTTTTACTGAGCCTGGCATCCCTGATGGGGCTCTCGGTCAGTGCCCAAATGTGGTCAGTCCGCCCCTGAGTTTACTGATGTCACATTTAAAAGTGTGAATTATAAGCTCCTACACACTGTGTGCACAATTATCAGGCAAGTTGTATTTTTGAGGATTCATTTAATTATTGAACAACTAGAGCGCTCTCTGTCAATCCAAAATGTTAATAAACCTCAAAAGGTTTTGGCTTTTTTAGGAGAAAATCTATGTGTGCACAATTATTGGGCAGAATTATTATGCAATTAAATTAAAATTTTCCATCTCACTTGATTACTTTCATCTGTTAAAGTGAGAATAATAAACAACTTGAAAATTACAAATAAACATTTCTGACATAAAAAATCAGTGACAAATATAGCCCCCGTTCTTTTCAATAACAATCATAAGTATGCATAGAAGCTCACCCTTCCCGAACACAGGGACAAATGACCAATTCCATATGGATATGGTCAGGAGACTCTGGGGGATAAGAAAGCTTTCCCACGGTTCACAGGAGACCCCTGAGTGGCATTTGAAGTACATGAAGTAGGTAGGAGAAAACTGAATTTGTCACTGAAACTGTACTCTTACAACATTCATTCAGGGTAATACCTCCCTGCCCAGTAAATCTTTTAGGAAGATATTTGATAGGAGTCAAAGGCCGCGTACACACGTATGAGAACCTCGTCGGGCTAAACCCATCGTTCCGCCCGACGAGATTCTCAGCCGGCTGTCGAGTTCGTCGACCAGGCTGAGGGCTTTGGCCTCTTGTGCCATAGCTGTAGAAATGGCTACATCCTTTACATTAGGCCACCCTACGGAACTACACCCTACACCAGATTGTGTATCTGCTAAAAAAAATCTTAATACCCAACACATGTCTGCACAACGACTAAGAGGGTATGAAATCATCCTCATGAGCAACCTCTCCCTGCAGAGCAGGTACAGGCAGGCCCTGTACCTATCTTGAATGCCCTGCTTGAGATAAAAGGTGAAACAGATGAATTAGTCTCCTCCCATGATTGTATAGACATTACATAAGGACACATCACCTCAAGCTGATCTACTTTCAGGCCCCATTGAGGGAGCACATACTGTGTTTGTGGATGGGTCTTGCTCTTGCCCCTATGATCACACCTACTACGCAGGCTATGCAGTGGTAAAGCTACCTGACATAGTAACAGAGGCACAGCCCATCTCTTATTTTTTTTTTAAAGAAATTTTTATTGGAATTTTCACAGTACAGTGGAATAAAACAAGGTATGCTCAAATGCATATAGAAGCATGTACAAAATAAAATAAAATAAAATAAAATAAAATAGAAAAAAAAAAGGGGGGGGGAGGAAAAACACATTCAAACCAGTGGCACTGTGATTACTTGTATAGCAATATTACAGCAGCAAGAAGATGTGTCAGAACAGGTGCTAGTACTTACAGGGGCGGAAGCAACAATCGGAGTATTAGAAACACAAAAAAAGAAATACAATACACCATTAGGAACCCCGGATGATAGACTGACTGTGAACGTTGCGATAGGTGAAACTAACAGATAAGGGCATGCACATATCAGGAACGTCAAGGGGTCTCTAGAGTGCGTTGTCATGGCTCAGGGTGGCAGGAACGTTGAGGGGTCAGACAGGTTGGAGACTTTAAGGATGCCCAAGGAGTTTGTTAGGTTTCGTTTGAGATACCAATCTGTATAGCGGAACGGTTGCATGAGTTTTTGGAGCTCATCGTGGGTGAACGAGTGTTCCATGAAGTTACGCCATCTCGTAAAAAAACGTGAGGTGGAACGAAAGTTCAACACAATGGTGTCCAACCTTTCCAGATAGAAAAGCGATAAGAGGGCTTTTTTCACTACTACTAGATTTGGTGGTGTTGGGCTAATCCAGTGAGACATTATAGTCCTACGGGCCACCAGAAGGCAGATATGTGCCCAGGGGGAGCTCGCTCTTTGATTGTGGTGTGTGTGAGGGTGGATCACAGCCGAATAAACATATCAGGTGGTGCCTGGGGATCAGTAATTTGGCGATCTTGTGGATAAAGCACAGCACAGAGTCCCAGTAGGTAACGATAGGTTTGCACTGCCAGAGGCGGTGGAGCAGTGTTGGGCGCGGAGCAGAGCACCAGGGGCAGTGTTCTTGTGCTGGTTCCGCCTTGTTAATACGAAAGGGGTAGTAAGCTCTGTGAATGATTTTGAATTGCGTCTCACGCCATATTTCGCATACGGTGAGTTAGCGAACCCGTCTGTATCCCTCAAGGATTTTGTCTGGGAGGTCTGCATCCTCGAATATTTGGGACCATTTCTGGAAAGGTTTAAGACGATATTTAGCAGTCTGATGTTCGATGAGGTGGGAATACAGGCTGGAAATGGAGTAATCATCCCTACGCAACACACTATCAATAAAGGACTTTTGTAGGGGGTCTGACCCAGGTAGGTGGCATGAACGTAAATAGCTGACCAACTGATGATAGAAGAAGACATGTGTAGCTGGTAAGGAGAATTCCCTTGACAAGGTTTGGAAGGATTTAAACTTGCCAGGGGTAGCGAGGTACATTGAGGTGATGTTGGTAAGGCCCTTATCGTTCCATTGTTCAAATGCTTTGTGTATAGTGGACGGTAGAAACATGGGATTACCCAGAATTGGCAGGTGAGAAGAAATACTGGAGGGTAACCCCAACAGTTTCCGTATCTCTCTCCAGGCAATAATTGTATCCCTAAGGAGTACACTCGACCTGAGGCACGTTGGCAGTTTGTTAGGGTTTGAGTGAAGAATAGCTGGAAGAGCATACGGAAAGGCTGAGGCACCCTCCAGGAGAGTATTGGAGTATTTAGATTTGCCAGCTAACCAGTCCAGGCCCTGCCTGAGTAAGCAGGCAAGATTATAAAAACGTATATTGGGCAGGCCCGCTCCGCCCTCAGACTTCGGGAGACATAGCTTTTGCAGGGAAATGCGCGGTTTCTTGCGAGACCATAGAAAGGCAGACAATGCCGTATGGATTTTTGTCACATCAGAGTGCTTCAATAAGAGTGGTATGGTCTGCATAGGATAGATTAGGCGCGCAAACGACACCATTTTAAAAAGGTGACATCTCCCAAAGAGCGAGAGGGGAAGGGCCGCCCAAGCTTCCAATTCCTTTACAATTTTTGTTATCAACGGTGGGAAGTTAAGTGTATATAGAGTGGAAGGTTCTCGGCCAATGTAAATACCCAGATACGTAATATTATGTGCTGCTATGGCAAAGGGAGATTGGTGGCGCCATTTGGCCGCAAGTCTGGGACGAAGTGATAGAACTTCGCTCTTGTCAAAGTTAATTCGAAAACCTGAACATAATTGGAAGGTATGAAAGAGCTGTCGGAGCCTGTCAAAGTCAGTGAGGGGTTGTGTGGAGAATAATAATATGTCGTCCGCAAATAGAGCAGCACGGAGGGTGTGGGTACCTATCGGGATGCCACTGATCCCATCAGCCGAATTGAGTATTCTGGATAAAGGTTCTATCGCGAGATTAAAAAGTAAAGGGGAAAGGGGGCAGCCCTGTCTAGTCCCTTTCGTCAGGGGGATCGTGTCAGAGATGAAGTCGGGAGTGACCAGTCGTGCAGTCGGAGATTCATACATACGCCGTAAAAAATGCATAATTGGCCCCGAAAAACCAAAATCCGCCATCACTCTGAACAGCCATGACCAACTGATGTTGTCAAAAGCCTTCTCGGCATCAAGTGACAATATGGCAACGTCTTGTTCCGGGTTCATTCTAGCGTATTCTAGCGCCAGAAGAACTTTGCGTATGTTTAGGGTGGCTGAGCGGCCTTGGACAAATCCTGACTGCGCCGGGTGTAATATAGAGGGGAGTAAATGGGCTAAGCGAGATGCAATTATCTTGGATAGTATTTTGACATCCACGTTAATTAACGAAATAGGGCGATAAGAACCTGGAAGTGAGGGGTCCTTACCCTTTTTGGCGATTAGCCTAATATGGGCCTGTGTTCCCGTAGGGAGATAGGGGCCCCCATCCCACATGTTCGCATAGACAAGTGCAAGGGTATCAGGAATAAAATCCTTAGCTAGCCTATAGAATTCGGCTGTGTAGCCGTCCGGGCCTGGGGCTTTAGCAGACGCCAGGGACTTGATTGTCTGTTGGATATCCTCAACAGTGATGGGTGCGTTAAGGGCAGCTAGACGATCCTCCTGGAGTTTAGGCAGGCGGATCCTAGACAGAAGGGCTTCGGCTGCAGGTTGGTCATTCGGGTCCGCCGAGTATAGGGAGGTATAATAATCAGCCAGTAATTTACTAATTTCAGTAGGCGAGGTAACTAGAGTGCCATCTGGGTTTTTCAGGGCAGAGATATGCGTGGGACGTCGTGGTCCCGCGCAGAGCTTCGCCAGTAGTTTGCCAGCCTTGTTACCAAACCTATGAAAGTGTACAGTAGAATAGGAGCTCTTAGCCAGTTCTTGTTGTTCAGCCCAGAGGTCAAATTCTCGTTTGGCTGCTCTCCAAGTGCGTATGTTGTCAGGCGTGCGATTAAGTGTAAGTGACTCGTGAGCCGAGTGTAGAGCTGCGCTCGCTCGCATGTAATGTTGCTTGGCATTTTTCTTAAATTGCGTGGCATAAGAAATAATTTTTCCTCTCAGGAAGGCTTTTCCAGCCTCCCAAAACAGGTTTGGGTCCGTGAGGTGTGGTGCGTTAGCAGAGGCATATTCCGACCACGCTCCATTGAGCATTTGGTGGAATCCTCATTGTCCGCCAAGTATGAGGGGAAGCGCCATATGTGTGAGGGAGAAGAAGTTTGGGTAGTTATCAACTGTATTGCAATAGGACTGTGGTCTGAGATTCTGGCGTCTGTGATTTCCACGTCGCATAGCAGCGGGAGAAGCGCAGGGGAGGCAAAAAAATAGTCGATGCGAGAAAAGGAGTTGTGGGGGGGGGAATAGAAAGTGTAGTCCCGGTCAGTCGGGTGTGCCAAGCGCCATGCATCAATGAATTGTATAGAATCTATGGCTTGTGTTAGGAGCGTCGGGGTCAAGGACGGTGTGAGAGGCCTGATCGGGTTACGTGTTGTGTCCCCTACTCGGTCGATTGACGTGGACATAACTGAATTAAAGTCCCCACCCACTAGATGTAGGGTATCCGGGGCAGCCAATATCCAGGCCACCATGTCTTGAAAAAATTAGGCGTTCGGCGAGTTGGGAGCATAGATATTAGTGATAGCTATATCCCTGTCAGCTAAGGCCAGGTGAAGCGTGATCTTACGTCCGGTCATGTCAGTCTTTACGTCCTTAACAGTGTGTTTCAGGTGTTTGCATAGGAGAATGGCCACTCCAGCTTTGCGCCCTACGGCTGGTGAGCCATATACAGTTCCCACCCACAACTTGCGTAAACGGGTCAAATAGTCTGCAAGGAGATGGGTCTCCTGAAGCAGGGCCACATCTGTCCGGAGACGCTTTAAGTGCCTAAGAATGGACATGCGCTTACTTGGAGAACGAAGACCCTTAACGTTCCACGAGACAATCTTTAGGTGATTCCCATCGGCTGAGGAGGCCATGTCCGGACTGGAGGGAAGTATTGCGCTCGAAGCGTGGAATGAAGTTTCACCACAGGCACCACCCATCTCTTATTAATCAGCTAGAGTGTGTCAGCTTTTTAAAGGATAATAAGTGAACATTTACACAGATTCCAAATATGCTTTCGGAGTCGCACCCAACTTTAGAGTAATTTGGCAGAGGCGTGGTTACATTACTGCCGATGGAAAATCCATCTCCTAGTCTTCCCTAGTCACCAACCTCCTTGATGCTATTACACTACCAGGTAACATAGCAATCATTCACTGTAAAGCGCACACACAGTACTGATAACATTTCAAAGGAAAATGCACTGGCCGACATCCCTGCTAAAAAAACTTTTTTGACGGTCCCAGCTTTTATCCAAATGCACCTCCTTACAACCCCAACATTGCCCTGGGAACAGGTTTTGCAGGACCTACAGGCTATGACTTCACCAGAAGATCTGGCCTATTGGCATACACAGGGTCTGACAATGAGTCCTGAGACTGAACTCATTGACAAAGAGTGGAAACCAGGCATGCCAAAAGCAAGTGCACTTTTATTCATCTCCCAGTACCATAGCATAGGACATAAAGGATGGAAAGCTACAGCTAAAATGTTAAAGCAAGACTTCCACATTCTACTTTTTTTTGTAATTCTTTTTATTAGAAATTTTCACTGTGAAGGTACAAAACAAGGCCATTGGGGCATACCCCGGCCAATTGGTGCACAACTCACTTTGTATCTAAAAACTAAACATCACTAACTATAACTAAAGAACCAAAACAACCACATATTCAATACCCAGGTTTCACATGTTAGAATGATGATAGGAGATATATTTTCCTGAAGGACTTCTGAATGAATGAATGAATAAAGAACTTATATAGCGCATCACATGCAAACTTAATCGCCTCTGGGCGCTCGTTGTTCCTGTCTCCTTTGACATCAAAAGAGATGAGTTTTGATCTTTCTTCTGAAGGTCAGGTGGTTCTCCTCCAACTGAATGCTGGTTGGTAAAGCGTTCCATAGTCTGGGACCTTGGACCACAAATCTTCACTCTCCTTTGGACTTGTATTTGGCTTTGGGTATCTGGAGTAGATTTTGGTTGGTGGATCGCAGAACGCGATTGGAATTGTAAGCTTCTATTTTTTCGCATAGATATTGGGGGGCCTTCCCATGGATGCATTTATGCGTCAGACAGAGTGCTTTAAAAGCAATTCTGTCTTTTACTGACAACCAATGAAGGGATCTCAGTGAAGGTGAGATTGATTCCCATGGTTTTTTCCCAGTCACCAGTCTAGCGGTCATGTTTTGAGCGACTTGCAGACGAGAGATTTGGTACTTTGGGAGTCCAAGGTAAAGGGCATTTGCATAGTCCAGTCTGGAGTTTACAATTGTTCCCACCACGACTGCTATGTCTTCTTTGGGATTGAATGGAATAAGTCTGCGTAGTAGGCGCAGCAGATGGTTAGATCCGCTGACTACTGACCGTAGTTGTGCATCCATTGTCATGTAGGTGTCGAAGATGACCCCGAGACTTTTGACTTTGGCGCTAGGGGCGATGTTTTGGCCCAGAATGGGCAGGGGTGTCCAAGTTGTTGTGAGTTGTTTCTTACGCTTGGCGTGAAACAGAAGAAGTTCTTCTTTTGGAACTGTTGAGTTTAAGATAACTCGTTCTCATCCAGTTTTCTATCAAAGAGGGGCATGTCTCTAGATTGAGATGATGATCCTTTTTGTTGCAGATGCGAAAATACAGTTGCGTGTCATCTGCATAAGAGTGACAAAGTAGTTTTTGACTACTGATGATTTCAAAGAGAGGGCGAAGATAGATGTTGAATAGCACCGGCGACAGAGGGGATCCTTGAGGGCTTCCGCATGACACTTCAGAAGTGAAAGGTCCCAATTTCACTATTTGTGATTGGTTTTCCAGAAAAGGAGGAGAACCAGGCTAGATCACCTTCTGCGACTTTGGCTACTTCAGCTAGCCGAGTTAGTAAAAGTTTGTGATCTACCGTTTCGAAAGCTGCGCTTAGGTCCGACAGAACTAGAAGACAAGATTCTCCTTCGTCTGCGGCCCGAAAAGCGTCATCCCATATTTTGAGCAGTGCTCAACCCAATTGAAATGGATCGAGTAGATTGTGGGTATCTAGATGCTGTTGCAGCTGTTGTACCACTACTTTCTCCATTACCTTGGAGAGGACGTTTAGGCCTGTTATGGGACAACGGTGAGTTGGGTCTTTGGGGTCGAGTGTGTTTTTTTTTTAAGATGGGTTTGATTATGCCCTGTTTCAACTGGGAGGGCACTATGCCTTCCTTGAAAGACTGGTTTATAAGCCGCGTGATAGGGGGTGCCAGAATACCGGTACATTCCTTCAGCAGTTTGGTGGGGATGATATCGTTAGGCGCTGTGCTATTCCACAGAGTACCAATGATATTTTTAGTGGCATTGATGGAGATGGGTTCCAGAGTGAAATTTGTTGATTGCGGTGGATTTGTGTGGATATTGGGCGTATGATTGAGGGGGGTACTGTTTTGCAATTTTGTTAATGAAATAATCTGATAATTCATTGCAAAATTCTTGAGTGTCTAAATTGGGGGCTTCAAGACAGACTGGATTCATGGTCTGGGCGACCAGCTTGAAGAGTTCGCGGGGGCGGTTTAGGGCATTGGAGATGGCATTGGAAAAGTGTTTTTTTTTGGCTTTGAAGATTTCTTTGTGGTATTATTTTGTTATTACCTTGTAGATGGCGTGGTTTTCTTCTGAAGGGCTTCTTTTCCAGGCTGCTTCCGCTCTTCTGCGCTCTTGTTTCAGCAACGATAGCTGGTCATTAAACCAGCTGGAGTTGTTTTTCCAGATGCAGGTTTTACGTTTGGGCGCTACTAAGTCGGCTGACTGTAGTAGAGCCGTGTTTATGACATCCAGTGTTTCTGTGGCTGTTTGCTGTGATTGAATTGTTTTTATTTTTTCCCTAAAGTGGTTTTGAAGAGCTCTGAGTAGAGCTTCTTTTGCGATCTAGTCCAGTGTGTTGTCACCGGTTTTGACGTTTTTGTAGAGGGGGCATTTATGGTGATTGTGAGTTTAATTGCATGGTGGTCTGTGCAAGGTGAGAGAAGCTGTGATTTTGGACCTGGTGGTCTATAGCAGAGTAGAATATGGACGGTCTCCTGTGAATTTGTTTGTAGTTGCAGAGTGAGGGTTTCCATGAATGGAAGTGGGTTCTGAAGAGCTGGTTTAGTAATCGCGAGGTGAGTCTCATCTCATCTTAACTGTCTCAGCCGGATGTTACAAGAACAATTAGGATTAAATGTGATCACTTGACCTGTGGGCTAATACCACCACTCACTTGTCTGGGGCATGGACCTCGGCACTCACCGGTAATTACTGAGTGTATCTAACCAGGGAAATCCCCCATGGGCTAATCGTCCGTTGTAGATTCTGAGTCGGTCCACAAGTGCCAGATTTTTTCATATTTTTTGGGGCATCCTTGGGACAAATATGTGACTTTGTAGAGGGGTATCATTGTATTAATAATTTGTTTCCATGGTGACAGGGTAGGGGGATTGGCTGACTTCCATCAGTACTATGGCTTGTCTCATGTAAAATAATAAGATACTTATTAGAGTGCGGGTTGCTTTAGCCAACGTCAATTGTTTCATAAGGCCTAGGAGACAGACACAGATTGTAAGAGGAATAGGCATGGTAGTTAACCCATGGATATATTGAGTAGGGATGAGCCGAACACCCCAGGGTTCGGTTCGCACCAGAACATTCGAACGAACATTTAGAACCCCATTGAAGTCTATGGGACCCAAACGTTCGAATTCAAAAACGACCATTTTAAAGACCAATATTCAATTCAATGTTGGAAAACGTTCAGAACCCGGGTTTTGCCCCAGGGAACATGTATAAATGGAATATTTTTTTTTTTTAAACGGCCGTTTTTTCCGGAGCAGCTATTTTAATGATGCTTAAAGTGAAAAAAAAAATCTTTAAATATCACACCTGCTGGGTGTCTATAGTAGTGGCACATGTTTAGAAATGTCCCTGCACAACATGGACTACAGTGGTTCCCGCGGAGATTGTGTTTCCAGCACGACAGCATCGCGCTGAATCTCGGCGACAGGGTTCCGACATCTCGCACTCAATGGAATAGTAAAAGCACATTCCAGCGAGCGCGTCATAGAAGCGACGGGGATCAGACATGGATTTCCGCCTATTCTACACGTGGGCGGCGTTTGTTATGAATCCTGAGAAGGAACTCCCCGCCGGATTTTAATAAAAATCCGACATGGGTTCCCCCCTCAGGAGCATACCGGGCCCTTAGGTCTGTTATGGGTTGTAAGGAGACGCCCCTACATCGAAAAAACGGCGTGGGGGTCCCCCCCACAATCCATACCAGACCCGTATCCAAAGCACGCCGGCCGGCCGGTCAGGAGGGGAGTGGGGGCATGCGAGCGCCCAGTGGAAGGGATCTACGCTAAAGCCTTGTTGGATACTGGAGCCCAAGTGACTCTACTTTTATGGAAAACATCTCAAACACTTGCCACTGCAGAAGCTTGAGGAATTAGAGATATGGGTCCTAGATACCCAGAATTTCCCTTATGACGGCTACCTACCCATTAAGATAACCTTCGACCCGAGTGTGGAGGGAAAGGCTGAAACCTTCGATACTCTGGCAGTGGTGTGTCCTCGCCCCCCAGGGGCTTATAGAAGTTCTCTCATCATTAAAACAAAACCGACCTGGTCCGAAGACTTCTGACACCGCTTGTCAAAGAACAGAGCACTCCAGCCATGAAGGTACACCCAATGCCAACACAAGTGTACCAGAATCTAGTGCACGAGCAGAAAGCCCCGTCAAGAGTGGGAAACATTTGACACCTAGACAGGAGTGAGAAAATTGTGCAACCAGGTGAAGTAGTCTATTTGAAAGCTTCTATCAAACTGACTTGGAGACAACAACCTGGCCCTTTCATTGTCCTTGAGATGGACAGAGAGAAGGAAGATAAGGGGTTGGAAATAATCCCAGAAGTGTTATCGACCAAGGCGCTTCAGAGAAGGGGAGGGAAGGTCTCAGTCAGTGTCCGAAACACCACAACCTCACCTGTGAATATGCCAGCTAGAGTGTTGCTGGGGCAGGTGAATCAAGCAACCCCAGTCTCACTGTGTGGTATTGTGGGAGGACAAGAGGGAGAGATTCCTATAAAAAAAGTTCTACCCTAAAAACACTCCCCTTACACCTGCTTGGATAGAGAGTGCAAAAACCCAGCTCCTGAGATGGAGAACTGTGGGGCTTGAAAAAAATACTGAACACAAGATTTGATCGAAGGAAGATAAACCCTTCCGAGTGAGGGTCAGGCTGATTCCACTGGGAGACTTGGAAGACCTGCGGGAACAGCTGGCAGAGCTAAAGAAGACAGGAATCCTCGTCCATATGCTTCCCCAATAGTGGTAGTGAGGAAGAAAAATAGGTCATTACGGTTGTGTATTGACTATAGGACACTGAACCGAAGGACCATTCCCAACCAATACACCACACCCCAAATAGAAGATGCTTTATAGAGCCTGTCAGGGGCAAAGTGGTTCAGTGTGCTGGATTTAAAAAGTGGGTGCTACCAGATCCCTATGCACCCCAAATATAGGAAGAAGACCGCTTTTATTACCCCTGTAGGATTCTTCAAATTCAATCACGTGCCACCAGGTCTGAAAAGAGGGGGGTGGGTTGGATCCATGCAGTGGAGAACAAAACACAATTAGCAGATGAGGATTGCTGGTAAACAGAAAGTAAACAGAACTGCTGCCCCTACTAATTTACTACCACCAGGTGGAGTAAAGAGAATGAAAAAAGAGGGAGGAAATGTAGGTTGGCGCTGTTCTAATGAAAGGATCCAGGGAATACAAATAGGTTCAGAGTGGATAAAATACACAAAATTACCCCCAGCTGGGTATTTAACTGTGAAATGATGAGGGTCAAACACATATTCACAGTTTTTTAAAAATGTTTAAAATGTCTTGATTTTTTACTGTGTGTTATATATCCTTCAAGTTTACACATTATCATTTCACAGTTAAATACCCAGCTGGGGGTAATTTTGTGTCTTTTATCCACTCTGAACCTATTTGGATTTCCTGGATTCTTTCATTAGAACAGCGCCAACATACATTTCCTACCTCTTTTTTCATTCTCTTTACTCCACCTGGTGGTAGTAAATTAGTAGGGGCAGCAGTTCTGTTTACTTTCTGTTTACCAGCAATCCTCATCTGCTGATTGTGTTTTGTTCTCCACTGCATGGATCCAACCCACCCCCCTCTTTTCATTACTGTTGGTTTCTACCAATTAAGATCTGCAGTAATGGATATTTTCAAATACATGCACAGCAGAGCCATTAATCTAATAGAGATGTTTAATCAAGAACAAGTGGTCAATAAGCAAGATATGGATAGTCTCTTTAAAAAAATATATATATTTTTATTGTTCATTTTACTTTATTTATTTTAGTTTGACACATTTTTCCGCAAAAAAATAAAAAATGTTGATCACTTTTATTCCTATTACGAGGAATGTAAACATCCCTTGTAATAGGAATATGACATGACAAGTCCTCTTCAGTGAGATATGGGGTCAATAAGACCCCACATCTCACCTCTAGGCTGGGAAGCCTGAAAAGAAAAAAAATCCTGGTTTCGATCGTAGCTTTGTCGGTATAAGCAGGAGGGGGGCATATTGTGGGGTATTGCAGAGTATGCACAGTATTGCCCAGAGTATTGCTCAGAGTATTGCATTGTATTTCCCAGAGTATTTGCAGAGTATTGCCCAGGGTATTTGCAGAGTATTGCCCAGGGTATTTGCAGAGTGTTGCCCAGGGTATTGCAGAGTATTTCCCAGAGTATTTGCAGAGTATTGCCCAGAGTATTTGCAGAGTATTGCCCAGGGTATTGCAGAGTATTGCCCAGAGTATTTGCAGAGTATTGCCCAGAGTATTTGCAGAGTATTGCCCAGGGTATTGCAGAGTATTGCCCAGAGTATTGCCCAGAGTATTTGCAGAGAATTTCCCAGGGTATTGCAGAGTATTGCCCAGAGTATTTGCAGAGTATTGCCCAGGGTATTGCAGAGTATTGTCCAGAGTATTTGCAGAGTATTGCCCAGAGTATTTGCAGAGTATTGCCCAGAGTATTGCCCAGAGTATTTGCAGAGTATTGCCCAGGGTATTTGCAGAGTATTGCCCAGGGTATTTGCAGAGTATTGCCCAGAGTATTTGCAGAGTATTGCCCAGAGTATTTGCAGAGTATTGCCCAGGGTATTTGCAGAGTATTGCCAAGGGTATTTGCAGAGTATTGCCCAGAGTATTTGCAGAGTATTGCCCAGAGTATTTGCAGAGTATTGCCCAGAGTATTTGCAGAGTATTGCCCAGAGTATTTGCAGAGTATTACCCAGAGTATTGCCCAGAGTATTTGCAGAGTATTGCCCAGAGTATTTGCAGAGTATTGCCCAGAGTATTTGCAGAGTATTGCCCAGAGTATTTGCAGAGTATTGCCCAGAGTATTTGCAGAGTATTGCCCAGAGTATTTGCAGAGTATTGCCCAGAGTATTTGCAGAGTATTGCCCAGAGTATTTGCAGAGTATTGCCCAGAGTATTGCCCAGAGTATTTGCAGAGTATTGCCCAGAGTATTTGCAGAGTATTGCCCAGAGTATTTGCAGAGTATTGCCCAGAGTATTTGCAGAGTATTGCCCAGGGTATTTGCAGAGTATTGCCCAGGGTATTTGCAGAGTATTGCCCAGAGTATTTACAGAGTATTGCCCAGAGTATTTGCAGAGTATTGCCCAGAGTATTTGCAGAGTATTGCCCAGGGTATTTGCAGAGTATTGCCCAGAGTATTTGCAGAGTATTGCCCAGAGTATTTGCAGAGTATTACCCAGAGTATTGCCCAGAGTATTTGCAGAGTATTGCCCAGAGTATTTGCAGAGTATTGCCCAGAGTATTTGCAGAGTATTGCCCAGAGTATTTGCAGAGTATTTCCCAGGGTATTGCAGAGTATTGCCCAGAGTATTTGCAGAGTATTGCCCAGAGTATTTGCAGAGTATTGCCCAGAGTATCTGCAGAGTATCTGCAGAGTATTTGCAGAGTATTGCCCAGAGTATTGCCCAGAGTATTTGCAGAGTATTGCCCAGAGTATTACCCAGAGTGTATGCAAAGTATTGCCCAGAGTGTATGCAGAGTATTGCCCAGAGTGTATGCAGAGTATTGCCCAGCAGAGTATTGCCCAGAGTATTGCCCAGCAGAGTATTGCCCAGAGTGTATGCAGAGTATTGCCCAGCAGAGTATTGCAGCAGGGATGGCTGAGCAGGGAGGGATGGATGGGTGGATCTGTGACTACATTTGTCACAGATCCAGCCCACAGCACTGCCGCTGACATCCGCTCCCTCCCCTCTCCTCTCACACTGTACCGATCGGTACAGAGAGGGGAGGGAGGAACTGGCGTCATTATATGATCGCTCCGTCATTGGATGGATCGATCACATGGTAAACCGCCGCCATCAGCGGCGATTTACCGTGATCCTTGATGCGCCGGGTCCTCCGGACCCAGCGGTCACGGGCACTCCCGTGTGCGTGAATCTGGGAGGCCGTTAATTAACGGCCTCCCAGAGTTAAGCAACCGCCCTGTAGACGTACTTTGTTTATAGGGCGGTTGTAAAGTGGTTAATACCGCTGCCTGTAAGTGATTGCATAGCCCCTGTGATGTTGCTTGTCACGTGGTGTTTCAAGGAAGTAAACATAGGAAGGCTTGTGAGAATGAGTACCTATGCTGGCGATCTCTGATGTCATTACAGCAAAGATGCTCTTCACATCACAGCATTTTAGGATGCTAAGAATATATGATGGAATGTGCATGTACTGGTGGTATCACCAGGAAAATAAACCTCTGTATCAAATGTATGGAGAAGAAAATAAATTGTATAAATCTGCCAACAGAGGGAGACAAAGCAATGCAAACAATAACACATTTTCTCACTTGGCTATACAAAAAACAAAATGTATGTTAAGGGTTACCTATTGTTTTCTTTGCTGAAAAATAAAAGCAACGGTTTCTACCATGTATCGTGGTAAGAAGGAGGGATCAAATATTTTTATTTTTCGGAAGATACTGAAAGAGTTTCCTTTATTACTGCTGCTATGTTCCAAAAAGAAATAATGGACTAGATGTAAAGGAAATGGATGAAAAAAATTGTCTGTGATAATCTAATAAAATTACAATATGACCAAAAGCTTGCTCAATTCTTTACCCTGGCCTAGGCCAACAAGGCCCAGGTCTAGGGCAGCACTTTGCAGGGGGGGCTGCACGGAACGAGTCCCCGCCAGCTTGCACTACGCTGTTATTGTAGCGCCAGTCTTATGGGGCGGACTGGGCCGAGAGGAAAATTAGCCTAGTGCCCCCTGCTTTCAGTATGCGAGCAGCGGGCATTCCGCAACTGGGGAGGGGGGCACTGCTTCTAATTTTGACAGTCCTATCGTCCTGGACCACAATCCTTCCTCACTGTGCTATATGTTTTATGCTGGCATAGTTATATCTTCTTAGTCCTCTCCATAAAATTCCTGGAAATTTGTGCTTAAAGTAGAACTATAGGCCACATTTTTGTTTTTCATTTTGGAGTAATTGAGGGTTATAGCCCCTGTCAGTTTATTTTTTTACCATCCCTGTCCCATTTCAGAGATTTCCCTTCACTTCCTTCCCCATAGCTAGACAGGAATTGAGAGCAAATTAAGGGAATTCATTGCCCCCCCTCCCTAGTGTCCCCACTCAAAAATTTCAGGGCGGGCCTTAAACAGCACGGGGTGGGTCATATTTAAATTAGGGGGTGTGTAAGCAGCTGTCAGTGATAGGGTATTTCAGTGCTGCAAGAGTAAGTGGTAAGGCATCGTATGTATTTCACGCTGTAGCTAGTTGTTATGTTTATTATGTTACCACTATTTACCTCTATAGTGTCTCCAACACCATTTTGCAGGAGCCCTGCGTCCTGATAGGCCGCACTAGATCTCGAGAGATTTGGGAGGCCATTTTTGGGTGGTTTCCTTATATAAAAAGCTCAGGCTCGTTTTTTAGGGAGAACACGTGTGGATGTAGAGAGGGACAGAGACCCTACTTGTGAGGGAGAGGTAGAAGAAGTCAGGGAGAGTGTTCCGGCCCGTAGGGATAGTTCAGGGCTCCTACGGAGTCGCGCAGTGATAACCTGGGTTGGATGAAAGACTCCCAGCTGCTACGGGTAACGTGTTTCCAGCCACTTCCAATCTGCTTTGGGTGCCGGGGTATATAGTGTACCATTGAGTGAGGAGTGCCTGTGTTACCCAGAAAGCCACATCGCTTAGAACATTAGCTGCTGTGTTGCATATGTGTGCCTCCGTGCCTGGAGAAGAACTGTTTGCTGTTTGATTATAAAGACTGTTGTTACTACCGCCTTCAGTAATAAACGTTACCTTGTTCAAAGAACTTACTTGGCTTCCTCTGTGAAACGCAACACCCTTTCCCCGCTTACATTTGCACGAGTTTAGTCTGGCCTAGGGCAGCACAAAACCCAAATACACTACTGAGCTTGCTTCCAGTCTTCTAAATACAACTGCACAGTGATTTCACCAGGTCATATCTCTTATGGGGTTTAGCTTCAAATGTCTGGCTTGCAGGAAGGTAGCCCAGAATAACCAACTGCCAAATGCTACACAGATTCACTACTACTGCCAGCTTGTCTTGTAAAACACCTGAGTGTAGGCAGCAGGTAAACTTTATCTACGACTCTGGACCAAAAATGGTCTGTTTGTCACGATACTGACAAAGCAGTGTAATGTTGTGAGTGAGTCCAAATCTGTGCAAAAACACTTGATTGTGGTCAAATGTGTAGGTACAATATGGCCATGCAAAGATCTACTTGTACACTTGTATTGCCAGAGCATGCATTTTCAGGCTCATGGAGGAGAAAGAGGAAGCACTTCCATGTACCTCCAGCTCTGGCTCATCTCAGAAGAAAACCACAGCCATCAGCTGGGAGAAATCAGCCCAGCTAACTAATTATTTTGATACTAGCCATTGGCCAGAGGGTGTCTTACTGCAGGGCTCAAAATTTCAAGTCCTGAGCTACTAGCCAGGCCTCAAGGGTTACTCGCCACCAGTTGCCACACCCAACCCCTACCCTGCCCTGCCCCTAATTCCGCCCCTAACATCGGACAAATAGTGGTGTAAGGTCTGTAATGTTTGTGGCATGCATTATAATAGGTACTTAGTGTTACATAGGGTGACCACGTGTCCCGGATTGCCCGGGACAGTCCCGCATTTTGCAGGACTGTCCTGGGCACCTTCATTCCAAGACAATACAGTGTCCCGGAATGAAACTGACACAGCCACCCCTTAAGCCAAACTAATGCCCCCAAAAAGGCCGCTTTACTCACTGACAGTATTTGTCCTGGCCGGAAATGCCTGGAGGAGCACAATCCCACGCCCTGCTTCTGATTGGAGAAATCATAAATCCCGCCTCTTGTGTCCAATCACTGTGCTGTGATTCGTTACAGCACAAGCTGATTTTTGGAAAGGGGGGTGTCCCTGAATGGTAGTTTGGAAATGTGGTCATCCTAGTGGTTCATGACCCTTTTCTAAAATGTTTGCACCAAACCACACCGTGTGTTTTGGTGTGTGTGAAAATGTGTGCGTTAGCAGATGTGAGGGTGACTTTAACCAACAACGGCACCACTACACGTCTACCAAAGGACTGTGCGCTTCTGTGTTTGTCAGGAAAACCACAATTGTGTGCATGATTCTGACATGCAAGCGTGTGCTGTGGTTTGGCCACAGTGCGATTGTATGTGTGATTTACCTGCAGTTTTAGGTGTGCTCCTGATGAATTATATTGGACTGTGTGTTTTCTGAATGTGCATCAAAGATGTAATTTGCATTCATGAAAACAGTATAATAGACTTTAATGGGAGGGCATCTAAAACGGCGAGTAAACTGCACATACAATCATACCCCAGTGCAGGAGTGTGAACCAACTTTGAAATTGTGCAACTTTACCTGAAATCGCATGATTCAAAGCTGCATCTCAGTGTGACTTCAGATAGGACTTTGAAGACATCTGTGCTTCATGCAGGGATGTCGATTGAAACCGCACCTGAAATCGAAAAAGTAGTGCATGTACTACTTTTTCAAATTGAAGCAGCACCGCATCGATTTGAATACTGCCATTGCTGGCAGTCGGATGTGACGTGTCAAATCGCTCCATTGTGAACAGAGGCTACAAGAATAAAAAAAAAAGTGATGGAGTGCAGAGACTGTGAAAGGCTGCATGATAGGGACAGGACAGTTACAAGAGCTAAAAGCAAACTGGGATGGAAAGGGTGTAAGGTAGTTGTGTGGAATGCTGAGCTGAGATCAGAGGCTGCCTGAATGGGTGTAGTGAAGATTTATGGAGGGACAGCAGATAAGAGAAGTAGAAGGGAATAAATTAACATGGCAGAGGAGTGAGGAGGATAAGGCTCCATTCACATCTAGGCGTTTTGTCGCCTTATGCCCGACGCTGAAGCAGCCCTAGATACGCTGGAGGGGCGAATTAACATTGTCGGCTATGGAGATGGTTCACATCTCCACGCCGAACGCCCAAACGCCCATACGCCTGAGGCTCCATTCACATCTAGGCGTACGCTGTAGCGGCGTATTGCGGCGACAAATCAATAGGCGTTTTGTCCCCGCGATTTGCGGCGACAAAACGCCTATTGATTTTTTGCAGAAGAGGTGAATTAACATTGCCGGCTATGCCCGTACGCCCGATACGCCTGAAAAAAAGGGTCCGGGACTTGTTTGAGCTTCAGGCGTATGGGCGTTTGGGCGTTCGGCGTGGAGATGTGAACCATCTCCATAGCCGACAATGTTAATTCGCCCCTCCAGCGAATCTAGGGCTGCTTCAGCGTCGGGCGTAAGGCGACAAAATGCCTAGATGTGAATGGAGCCTTAAGCTCAAACAAGTCCCGGACCCTTTTTTTCAGGCGTATCGGGCGTACGGGCATAGCCGGCAATGTTAATTCACCTCTTCTGCAAAAAATCAATAGGCGTTTTGTCGCCGCAAATCGCGGGGACAAAATGCCTATTGATTTGTCGCCGCAATACGCCGCTACAGCGTACACCTAGATGTGAATGGAGCCTCAATGCTGACTTACTTTAATGCATGTGCAGGAAAGGTAGAGAGAGCCGGGTGTAGGCGGGGAGGAGATGAGCTGACCACAGTGAGGGGAAGAAGGTAAAGTGTCCTGGAAGGAGAGCAAGTTGAGGGTAGGAGTGTAGCTTGCTGGAGGAGAGAGTCATTATAAACTGCAGAGTTAGATGCGCGGAGGAGTCGGCTGTGAATAAACAGTTACTCCTGTCAGTGATACAAGAGCAGGGACTGAAGCTATCAGCGCGCCCCCCTCCCCACAGATTAAGACATTGCCCGGGGCACCCCTTGTACCGGCCCTGCGGGGAACATTCGGCTAGTGCAAAGAAAGCCGCTAGTGATGTCTCTGCGCTCCATATCGCAGACTGCTACGGAAGTCGCGTGTCGGCCAACTGCACATGCGCGATCGATGCGTTCCAACCGCAAGTGCGATGCGTTCCAATGGATTTACGACAGTACACACCAGTGAAACCTTGGTCGGCATCCAGGCTCTTTCTTTAACATCCCCGTGGATTGGAGGATGTTAAAAAAAGAGCCAGGAGGCCGAGCAAGCCGACTGGCCACTTTCCTCAAATTCCACGTCATACTGAATGCCGGGTTCACTGGTGTGCACTGTCGTAAATCTATTGGAACGCATCACACTTGCGCTTGGAACGCATCGCGCATTCGCAGTTGGCCGCCACGTGACTTCTGCAGCATTCTGCGATAGGGAGCAGAATATGGCATTACATCGGCTCTCTCTTTACCTCCACAAGCGCTGGGACAAGGACTCCCATACAACCTGCTGGCTGGCAGTGCTCACCCCCCTCTCTCCCAGGCAACCCTTCCTCGCCAGACCTCAAAATCCACTCGCAAAATGCGAGCAGGCGAGTGGATTTTTTGAGGGCTATCTTACTGTATAAAAGATTGTGGGCAGGGCCAGTACTCAGTCCACAAAAAAAAAAAAAAAAAAAAACACACACACAAATCAAAAACCTCTATATACACAACCCTATACCCATGGTTAATCCAAAGGTAAAAAAAAAACAATAAAGCATGATCCAATTTGTTCCAGCGAGGGAAAAAAAATCCTTTCCGATCCTCCAAGAGGCAATCGGATATTCCCTGGATCAACTTTACCTTTAAATATTTGTATCCAGTTATAACACAAAAATAGGATAGAGGAAACACCTCTTACCTACAATGGGGATTTTAATGTGAGTAGTCAATCGTAGTAGTAAGGTAAGCACACCAAACATAAGTTTTGTAAATATATCAAAATTAGAAAGTTTAATTTACATAAAAATTACTATAAATATAAAACAAATTGATTGGAGGGCGACCACATTAGTTACAGAAAATGAAGACAAAGTTCTAGTATGCTGATTGCCGACTAGTTTCGCACTTTCGTGCTTCTTCGGGGCTTTATAGCTTGGTCTTTTCTGAAAACGGTCGTCTGTATATAGTAACAATAGATGCCATTAGTAACGCATAACAACAATGACACACTATGTAATACAATTTTACAAAGTATTTTAACAATTAATATATAAGAATGATAATAAAACCAAGAACATATATAAATATAGATGTGTGTGCTTACCAATCCTGCCAATCACTAGGATAAGACACAAGGGGCCAGATTCACAAAGCCCTTACTCCTATCTAACTCGCGTTAGACTGGAGTACTTTCAAATTACGCGCGTTTTTTCACTACTCATGAAAATACAGCTGCGGGCTTCGGATCTACGCTGCAATAAATTTGCGGCCGCTGGGTAAAGTTCCCGTCGTTTTCCGCGTCGGGGTATGCAAATGAGCTTTTGCCGACGATCCACGAAGTTACAAACGTCAATCGCAATCTCTTACGGCATCTTTAGTCATCTTTTTGCCACGTAAAATTATACCAGCTTTTTGCTGGTCTAATATTAGACAGCCCATGTTAAGTATGGCCATCGTTCCCGCGTCGAATTTCAACGTTTTCCGACGTCTTTTTTTTTTTTGACGTATGTCGTCTGGGAATAGGAATGTCCGTAAACGACGCTGCTCAAACAAAAAATGACGTAACGACGTTATTTCGCGCAATGCACGGCGGGAAATTTCTGAACGGAGCATGCGCAGGTCGATCGTCGCAGGGACGCGCCTCATTTAAATGCTTCACGCCCCCTAATCGCGTATTTCGATTACGCGGCGAGAAATACACTACGCCGCCGTACCGGGACAAAATCTACCAGAATTCGGCGTATAGCCAGGTAAAATACGGCGGTGTAGTGTATCTCTGATACTCTGCGCCAATGTAATTGTATCTGAATCTGGCCCAAAGTTTCTGAACGCCTCTAGGAAAATCCCAATAGCACAGAAAGAACAGGGACGGGTTTAACCAATGGAAGCCAAGCATGGTACACTAGGACCATCATTGTACTATCCTTGCTATTTTTCCATGTTTAAGCAAACTGTGATACATTTTGATACCCACTAAAATGCTATATATTCACTTAGGCCATTAATTATTTACTAATTATTTACTAATTATACCTTGCTTTTGATACATTTATTTAATTTGCTCAATTAATAAATTTCAGAACCTATATCTGGCTTATGGTATAAATCTCACTACCCTGATATCCACACTATACAGCCAATTGGACTTGGCTTCCATTGGTTAAACCCGTCCCTGTTCTTTCTGTGCTATCAGGATTTTCCTAGAGGCGTTCAGACACTTTGTGTCTTATCCTAGTGATTGGCAGGATCGGTAAGCACACACATCTATATTTATATATGTTCTTGGTTTTATTATCATTCGTATATATTAATTGTTAAAATACTTTGTAAAATTGTATTACATAGTGTGTCATTGTTGTTATGCGTTACTAATGGCATCTATTGTTACTATATACAGACGACCGTTTTCAGAAAAGACCAAGTTATAAAGCCCTGAAGAAGTACGAAAGTGCAAAACTAGTCGGCAATCAGCATACTAGAACTTTGTCTTCATTTTCTGTAACTAATGTGGTCGCCCTCCAATCAATTTGTTTTATATTTATAGTAATTTTTATGTAAAATAAACTTTCTAATTTTGATATATTTACAAAACTTATGTTTGGTGTGCTTACCTTACTACTACGATTGACTACTCATATTAAAATCCCCATTGTAGGTAAGAGGTGTTTCCTCTATCCTATTTTTGTGTTTTTTCTTGTGCTCTTTGCGGGGATTGTGAGTTGTTATCAATCGTATTTGGGAAACATTTCTATCCACCTCCATTTTTTCTTTTTGTATCCAGTTATATTTTTTGCATCTAGTGAGCTGGCCAGAATCAGCTCTTGGAGTTTTTTCCACATTATCAAAGTTCTTACTGTGAAGAAGCCTTTCCGTATTTGGAGGTTAAAGTGGTTGTTAACCCACTTCTATTACATCATCCCAATCTCTGCCTGTGTTCTGTAAAAAAAAATGCATGATTCTATCTATCTACCTCCTCTGTTCCGTCTCCGGCTCACAGCTGCAGTGGGAGGAGATGAAGAGAGGAGAGACGGAGCGCCGAGCCAAACAACAATCAACTGAGCGGCAGGTGTTTTTACAGAACACAAGCGCAGGGAAACTTCTTCTAATGAAAAGAAAAAATGTGCGCTATAGAGATCAAAAATTGCAAAGTGAAAGGCTCATAATGTTCATTATTCACCATAAACCGAGCAATAGTATGACAGCTGGTAAGGCTATATAAAAAGTCCTTAGACACACAATGGCCCCTTCCACCGGTGAATAAAACAAACAGTCCATATAGAATCAAAAACTGTGATGGCAAACTGATAGAAGATATCCTCCACCGATAGTGTAATGAATTTCTGCTAACCAGATTTACCGTGGTCTCTTAATCAAAAGAAGACCTAAAACAGCATGTGGGTGTCACAGCAGGATTTAAAAACGTGGTGTTCCAGATGCACTAATGATCACAGCTTCAATCCGGTAGATAGAAAACCTTGAGGGCCGTAGGTCATGGGAAACATATACAGGACCGCAATAGTGTGAAATCGTAAAAAACATTTATTTAAAAACAAAGACAAAAAACCCACTTACATGGTAACAGTGCTAAATGGCATAGTAATCTGTAGCTCCGGCCGGAAGCATAAACAGATGCCCGTCCAAAGGTATTGGTATTAGTGCCCCACGAGGAAGCGATTTTTCGCGAAACCGGTCGGGCGGAACGTGTACTACACCAGAATCACCCCCTGCTGAGTTACATTTTCCATACCTTTGGACGGGGATCTGTTTATGCTTCCGGCCAGTCTACAGATTACTATGCCATTTAGCACTGTTACCATGTAAGTGCGTTTGAGGTCTTCTTTTGATTAAGAGACCACGGTAAATCTGGTAAGCAGAAATTCATTACACTATCGGTGGAGGATATCTTCTATCAGTTTGCCATCACAGTTTTTGATTCTATATGGACTGTTTGTTTTATTCACCGGTGGAAGGGACCATTGTGTGTCTAAGGACTTTTTATATAGCCTTACCAGCTGTCATACTATTGCTCGGTTTATGGTGATTAATAAACATTATGAGCCTTTCACTTTGCAATTTTTGATCTCTATAGCGCACCTTTTTTCTTTTCTCTATATGCTGATACTGTTTCTATGTTCCACAGTAAGGTGCAGCTTGTCTTTTTGTATATTTGAGCGATTTTGTTTATTGCCATTGTGATTAGCGCAGTTTTTCTTCCAATTTTTTCCAAACTTCTTATAATGGTGTAGAGAGGATGGGATGATGTATAAGAAGATATTAGAGCAGTTAGAGGAGCAGGAGCGGGGGGTGGGGGCAGCGGGAACATTGTACGAGCAGAAAGGGGAGGGGGAGAAGGACACAGGAGACAGAAGACAGACAAGTGACGGAGGCACGCAAACGGAGCACGATGTCAGGGCTCAGCAGCCATGCTTATCGTGATCTGTTTGCAGAGGGGAGGGCATAGCTAGGCAGGATCCGCCAGGTATTTCAGGTGATACAGTGGTCCAAATGACACAGCACAAGCACTGTGCTGTATAACATGCTTTAAGGGAACAAGATCTGTATTTTTTTTTTTTTTGGGGTTAACAAACGCCTTAACTCTCTTTTCCTCCAGACATAAATCTCTTGTTCTCTGTGATGACCTTAAAATGAATAACTCATCACAAAGTTCATTTCATGGACTATTTATGTATTTGTACATGTTGATCAAATCCCCCCTTAATCTCCTCTTCTCAAGAGAGAATAAATTCAGTTCCTCTAAATCAGTGGTTCTCAACCTGTCTAGTGCCGTGACGCCTTGATAAATTTAAATAAATGAATTATTCAGCGCTAGAAAGTAAACGCACAATGAAAAAACGAATGCAAGCCAGCACTGAAGGTAAATTCAAATAAAAGTTGTGGGGACCCCTAACAGTAAAATTATTTTCGTATCGTGGGTTGTCGGCACCCAAGGTAACACAAGAAATTTGCACCCCTAACCCACAGACATTTAGCGCTCCCTGAGTCCCTTCCACTTGTACAATATTAGATCCCCTTATAGTCAGGGCTTTTTTTCAGGGGGAACTTGGGGGAACTGAGTTCCACCACCTTTGGCTCAGACTCTTTGGTGCCCGCTCACCACAATCACTTGTAAACACAGAAGTCTGGTTTCTGTGTTTACAAGCAACAGCTCAGTGCTCTGTGTGTAACCCCCTGAACTCTGCACTATGTATTTAATGCAATCCTGGTATTTAATGCTCCTTTAAGACCCTCCTACTGTTTGTGAAATCTGAACGGGGTCGTGATTAAGTTCCTGCACCTATTTTCTGAGAAAAAAAGCTCTGCTTATAGTACATTTTAGGATGTACCACTCTCTTTGTTCTTGTTTCTTTGCCTTTTATCTCTCTCTCTCTATCCTAATTTCTTGTTTGTTATCCCCATCCCTCTCTAGACGTCTTTCTTTTTCTTTCTCTTATTCTTTCTCTCCCTTTTTTTTGTTTTCCTCTCCCTTCCATGTATTCTCTATTTTTATTCCTTCTCTTATTCCCTGGTGGGGAGAATGGAATCAGTGGCAGTGCTAGCAGGGAGTTGGGATTCAGTGGCGCTGCTGGTGGGGGCTGGGATGAGTGGCAGTCTGGTGGGGAGTTGGGATCAGCCAACTTGGGTGCTCTTGATCAAGGTCATCTGCTCATCTGAGAACTGTAGTGGGGACTTTTAAAGGCAACTCTAATCACAGGTAGTGTTACTCACTGTGTCTCCAACTTCGTGGTTTCTCGTAGCAGTGACACCTATGCTGAAATCAGCAGATAGGTTCTCCTCCAGCCCCTTCTACTTCACATTCCTCACCAGTCAGCTGACCTCTAGTCCCTGCCTCCCAACTATGCCGTGAACTGAAAGGGTGGCTGTGAAGAGGCTGAGTGGGCGGCCACAGGCTTCAGGAACAGCCCAGGTTTTGAAGACCCCTGGCAAATCCTCATTTGACCGCCAAGGGGGTGCCGACCCCCCCAGGTTGAGAACCACTGCTCTAAATCTTTCCTCATAGCTAAGCTCCTCTATGTCTCTTATCTGTTTGGTTGACCTTCTCTGCACTTTCTCCAGTTCCCTGATATTCTTTTTAAAAACTGGTGCCCAAAACTGACTGCATATTCTAGGTGAGGTCTTACTAATGATTTGTACAGGGGCAAAATAATGACACTTTCTCTGCAGTCTATACCCCTATTTAATACAAGAAATAATTTAGCTTGCTTTGGAAACTGCAGCTTGGCATTGCATACTATTATTAAAGGGGAGGTTCACCCTCCAAACAAATTTCAGGCATGCCATGGAGCCCTATGCCATGCCACCCACCCGACCGGCAGTATGACAGTGTTTTTTTTTTTTCCTATACATACCTTTTTACGGGCTCTTGTCCCCTCCGGCGGTCCCGCGGGACTCAGCATTTCCAATCACAGGCTGTGATTGACATCCCTCAGCCCGGCGCAGACAGCGCGTCACGAGATGCCGAAGGAACCTGAACGTCGCTGCGCAGGCGCCGTATAGAGCCGCACCGGAGTTCGGGTTCCTTTGGCATCTCGTGACGCGCTGTCTGCACCGGGCTGAGGGACGTCAATCACAGCCTGTGATTGGAAATGCCCAGTCACGTGCGATCGCCGGAGGGGACGAGAGCCCGTAAAAATATAGTATAAGAAAAAAAATACTGCCGGTTGGGTGGGTGGGCTCCAATGCATGCCTGAAATTTGTTTGGAGGGTGAACCTCCACTTTAAGCTTATGATCTTCCAGATCACCCAGATCCTTCTCCCCCATCGATTCCTCCTAGTATTAGAATACCGCTCTGCATCCACCCATTTCTAATGATGGGCATACATGCACCGTTATTTTTATTTTTTTTAACTGTGGTGGTAAAATCACCTCCTACAGCACTGATGTGTGCATATTTTTAGCCCCCAAGTGCATAACTTTACATTTATCAAAATTAAACCTCATTTGCCACATAGTCGCCAAATTAAACAGTGCATTGAGGTCAGCTTGTAAATTGAACACATCCTGTAAGGACGTTTTTCCACTGCATAGCTTGTGGGCCATCTACGAAGACCGAAATGGTACTTTTAATCCCAGACACTATAGCGTTCATAAACATATTAAAAATTTAGGGTCCCAACATTGAACCTTGGTGTACTCCACAAAAAACGGTTGTTTTTTGTCTTGTAAAAAAACGTTGTTTTTTCTCATGAAAAAAAACAACGTTTTTCAAACTTCATTTTAAAAAACGATGTTGCCTACACACCATCGTTTTCTGAAAATGCTCTTGCAAAGCGTGGTTACATACAACACGTACGACGGCACTCTGTTCCATTCAAGCTTGCGTCATAACTTGCTTCTGAGCATGCACGGGTTTAAAAACGTCCTTTTAAACGTCGTTTTAGCGTACACATGATCATTTTTTATGTCACAAAAAACGACATTCTGAAAAACGACATAAAAAATTGAAGCATGTTCGATTTTTTTTTTTTTGTCGTTTAAAACGTTGTTTTATTTAATCACAAAAAATGACCGTGTGTACACGGCATTAGACTACTGGGCCATTTCATGTGGCCCTCACACCTCTTCTGCAGCCCATCTCTTCTCACCAGTCTGCAGCACAGAGGAGGACAGAACGCCTTTGCTACATCCTGCTCTTCTGTGCAGCCACAGAGAAGCTTGTATCTGCTTTAACCCCATTTCAGCAGAGAGGAGGATACAACTCCTCCTACAGATCCTGCACCTCTCTGTGCAGCCCCTCGTATCCCCTTCCCTGCTCTGACTCCAGCTCTCATATGTCCACCGTTTCTGTTTCCCAGCTCCTCAGTGCACTGTAACATAAAGGGTTGTGTAACCATAAAATGTCCATCCACTAATGACAGCCTCAACAAGGGGATTAGAAGCAAAATACATCAGAAGCTACAGTGTATAAAAGAGAAGAGAGGCTCCTCTAAGTGTAGCAATATGGTTACATTTAATGATGCTATGCTGTTCACATAGACCATCCTCCGCACTGCCAGCTCTCACCACTGTCAGTCCGCAATCGTGACCGGGAAGACTACTCTGCAGTAGAGTGATCTGGAAGTGAGGCTTGAACCGCTCGTGGAGTGCAGCTCGGAAGGGATGACGTCAATGGTGGTGAGGAAGATGGTTATGTGGACAGCTGTACCCCAGATGCCTGCATGTGCCTGTTATAATCATTAACCATGTGAGTTGCTAAATGTTGTACCTTAATTAAATGTAACCATATTGCTACACTAATGCCACGTACACACAATCATTTTTCAGCATGAAAAAAAACGTTGTTTTTCAGCATGTCCAAAAAACAAAGTTTTCCGAACTTCATCATTAAAAACGATGTTGCCCACACACCATCATTTAAAAAAATGATCTTGCAAAGCGCGGTGAAGTACAACACGTACGACGGCACTATAAAGGGGAAGTTCCATTCTCCTTTGGGCTGCTTTAGCTGATTCAGTGTTAGTAAAAGATGATTCGCGCTTTTCTGTCTGTTACAGCGTGATGAATGTGCTTACTCCATTATGAACGGTAGTTTTACCAGAACGAGCGCTCCCGTCTCATAACTTGCTTCTGAGCATGCGCGGGTTTTTTACGTCGTTTTAGCCCACACACAATCATTTTTTACAACCTGAAAAACTACATTGTTCAAAACGACGTTAAAAAATGCAGCATGTTCAAATTTATTTATTTTTGTCGTTTTTCAGAACCTGAAAAATTATGTGAAGCCCACACACGATCATTTTAAATTACGTTTTTGAAAAACTATGTTTTTTTAATGCCGAAAAATTATCGTGTGTATGCGGCATTAGAGGCGCCTCTCTTCTCTTTTATATTCAGTTGTGACATGACGCTACTTGTATATCAAGACATTGCTTGTATATCAAGACAACATTTACAGCACTGAAGTCGCTGATTTACGTATTGTAAGAGCAAACGCTGTTGCTGTCAAGATAAATAAATCAGTGCTGCAGCTGAATAGTATGCCTGAAAAGCAAACAATGGTAACAATAAAATATAAACTCAATAAAACAACAACAATCTGTGCCAAAAAAGAGTAAAAAATATATGCCAAAGCATGGGGGCAATCCGACCCTAATGTTAGGGGCAAATCTGCCCTCCACCCCTGCCCCCATGCTTCAGCATTTATTATTTTGAGGGGACAGCAAATGTACACCGTTTTACAAGCTGTACACTTACTACTTTTCATTGTAGCAAAGTGTCATTTCCTCAGTGTTGTCACATAAAAAATGTTTACAAATATGTGAGGGGTGTACTCACTTTTGCGAGATGCTGTGTGTGTGTATATATATACGGTGACATGTGGTGTCTCTACGCATATTCGTCATGGTCACGAGACTTCATCAGGACTGACCGTGACGAATATGCGTTGAGATACCAGAGGCATCGGAGGCGACGTGTGTGAGCATGCTGCTCGTTTTATGCAGATTTTTATGCACTTTATTGTGAGTACCCTGATTTGTGTTTTTTATCAATAAATATTTTAAATTACTACACCATTGGCGTATGTACCTCCCTTTGTGAGGATCACTGCTGATATATCAGACGGGGCCCCACAGGGAGACTCTGTTTAGAGACAAAGGTTAAACAGTATCAAGAGACGCCTCACCAGGAAATGGCAGTAATCTATACCGATTGAACTTTCAAATATGTTTATATGCTGTTACCTTACAGCAGTAAGGTAAGGGGACATCCTCACTAATCACAAGGGGAAAAGGAGCACTTTTCTATTTGATATCCATGTTGGCAACCTGACACCAGCACTGGCACTTTATGTTGTTGCTGTTTGCACATGAATACTGAGGTTTATACATTGTTGCAATATTAAAGATTTTTGAATACAACATTCGAGGACTTTTTTTTCGTTATGAATGTTTTTTGTACAATTGCACTCAGCACTTTGGCTTCATATTTATTTGAGTGTTACATATGTTTCATTTGTTGTAACATATGTCTTAGGCCTCGTACACACGAGGGGATATGTCCGCTGAAAACGGTCCGATGGACCGTTTCAGCAGACATCTCCGCTCGTGTGTATGGGCTAGCGGACAGATTTGTCCACCCGACAGATTTCAAAGCATGCTTTTAAATCTATCTGGTGGGAATCTGTCCGCCCGACATGTCTGCTGGTTAGTACACTTACCAGCAGACATGTCGTCCCGCACCGCCGCCGCCGCGCCGCCGCCGCCGAATGTATTCGGCACATGCGCGGAAGTGTTTTACTTCCTGGTGCGGTGACGTAGCGGTGACGTGGCGGCGTCAACGTCACCGCCGCGTCACCGCCGCGTCACCACCGCGTCACCGCGCCGTCCGGCGGCGGGGAATTTGATCCGATGGTGTGTACACGCCATCGGATCAAACTCCCGATCGGACATATCCGATGGAAATGGTCCGCGGACCGTTTTCATCGGATAAGTCCGATGGTGTGTACGAGGCCTTACATGTTTTATATTTGATTGACTGATCACTTTTTCTTAATACTAGTTATATTGACTTAGTCCTTTTCCACCCACCCTATACAGTGCAGCATTACCCCCCTTTTTTTGACTCTTGCGAATTCCTTTGCCACCATCAGGAGGAAAACAGTGGCCGCAAGAAGCACATGCTTTGTTGCTGTTTTTTGCCTTTGTTTCCTTAGGGGACCTTTGCCCAAATTCAAGCACAAAGGACCCCGTAAGGTAAGTAAGGTTTTACCAAGCTGCATGTAAAAAACAAGTTTGTAGTAAGGTGAAGACAGAGGTGACTCCAGAGTACTCTGGTTTTCCTTGGAGATATCCTGGCTTCCAGGATCCTCTGTTTAGAGGGCCCTTTTAACTGCTTCCTGCATGAGCTCTGGCCCCACCCCCAGCTGACCCCGTGCAGGTTGGTTGACATACCTGCACATGACACTTCCTCCGGTGTCCTTCTTTCTGGATTTCCAATAGGGAGGGAGGCCTTTGATTTCTGTCTTGTGATGGAAATAATGTCACCGGAAGTGACCCGCTCTATTGTTTTCTTAGAAGGCTTCCAGCCTTCACCAAAATGCCTGCTGACCGGTGTCCTGTCAAGAAGTGCCCCCTATTGAGAAATGCCAGAGTGGCACGCGCAGTACGGAGCCCCAGAACAGCTTTACGATCAGCTGTTGTCTCGTGTCTCGCGTTGCCGAGGCACTTTCATGTAGCTAAGGGGTGGGTAGTTACATGAAGCGGCGGATATTTAAATGATGGGCAATGTTGGGGGTGGAATATTTATCGATGGCCAAACAAATCTGCAAAGGAAATCTTCATCTGCTTTTTCTGGATGCTTGCGGGCCGTGTTTAGTAAATTGAAGGGCGGCTTTTTCTGTTTTAGATAAAGATTTATTTTGCAGCTTTGTTTGGCCATCGATAAATATTTCACCCCCAACACTGCCCATCATTTAAATATCCACCCCCTTCATGTATCTATCCTCCCCTCTCCTACATGAACGTGCCTCGGCAACGCGACTCAACAGCTGATCGTCAACTCTGCTCCATGCAGTGGTTAAACCTGGGGCTATTCGATAGCCCGACACTTCACAAAAGAACACTGGAACAGCATGACCTGAAGTTATGTTTCTAGCATGTCGGCGACATCTTTGTACACCTTGCAGGGCCGGCTATGTGTACGAGACACCAGGAGAGACTGCAGGGTGCAGTGGCTGCCATTCGCGGCAGTACGGCGACCAAGGGGGCTGGCAGCCGACAGAGGCGGGCCTCCACCAGTGGGAAGAACGGCATCCAGGGGAAAATGCTAGCATCTGTTGCAGATTGGGGGGGGGGGTTGCAAGCACCTCTGTAGGGGTAAAACCTCAGGCAGAGTATTATGCTCAGGTTGCTGCCCCTGCTCACCCTCCCAAGGCCGATGGGCTGAATGGGATGTTGGACAGGGAGTCCCCTGCAGAAAGCACAGAGACTTTGAAAATAATAAAGTTTTTTTAGCCCCTGTGGGTCTGGAGCACAAAAGGGCCGGTTTATTGTCCTTCAGACTCTTGGAGGGCCGGACTTTGGCCAGCAGGAGTGGAAATTTTCCTGGCGTCATTGTTAGTAAACATCTGGTATTAGGGGGAGGAATAGTGCCCTATTGCTGGTATCATAGGTAGGAATCGTGCTATTAGTTGCGTCAGTGGGAGAAATGGTGCTCCATTGTTGGTGTCAGATGCCAGAATAGTGTCTTGTATCAGTGGGAAGGATAGTTCCCCAAGGGCCGGATAAAAGCAAGCAAAGGGCCGCATCGGATCACAGTTTGTAGACCACTGGTCTGGAGGAAACACAAACAGGTAAGACGAACAAATTTATAATGGTTGACTAATGTGTTTCTTGTTTCAGGAAGGAGGAGCCTATCTCGGATGCTGCCCTGGAAGACGATTTGAGAAAAAAGTAATAGAATAGAATAAAATAGAAAGATTATAACCTTCTTCCGAAATTTGAATTTTAAATAGAACAAATTCAAATTCGATAAAATAGGAAACAACAATAGAATAGAAAGAATATAACCATCTTCCGAAATTTTGAATAGAATAAATTCGAATTTGAATAGAATACAAAAGAATAGACTAGAATAGAATAGAACAAATAACAAAAAATAATAGAATAGAAATAGAATAGAAAGAATATAATAACATAACTTGTCCGAAGTTTGAAATTCAAATAGAATCAATTTTAATAGAATATAAAATAACAGAATATAATAGAAAATAATAGAACAGAGAATAAAAGAATAGAATAGAAAAAACAATAGAAAGAGTAAAACCATCTTACAAAATTCAGATTTCGAATAGAATAAATTTGATTTCAAATGGAATTCAATTCAAATGAAATTCAAATTTGAAAATGTGAGTATTGCCTCTGTTAAGTTAAGGGAAAATAGATAGGATGTGCCAGCATCCCGTTTAGTGTGGGGAAATTTTTAGACTCAAATGGAAAAATGCAAAAAAGGCTGCTTGTGGCCAATTGACATGTAGCTGGTCATGTAGCTGGTCATGGGTCAGCTACCTGACCCATGATTAATGTTGTCAATTGGCCACAAGCAGCCTTTTTTGCATTTTTCCATTTGAGTCTAAAAATTTCCCCGAAATTCAAATTAGAATAAACTAAACTAATTCCAAAAACAAATTAAATACATTTAAACTACACCAGTAAATTAATTTATGTAAGTTCCAAATCGAAACACATTTCTACTAGTGGCTCCGTGTGGTGAGCGCTTTTTTCCCCAGACAGTATCAAGCAAACCCTCTGACTGTCCCAAGTGGTGAGACACGGTACTGCAGGGTGTCCCCTCTGTGAGAATGGAGCTGGTTGACCACGCGTGATGGATCCTGTTGACACAAATATGCATGTTGCTGCTTTCCTCTGGAAGCATTAATGTCGGTGAGTAATTTGGTGAAAGACACTTTCTTTGCGGTGATATATATCACATATTTTGGACTATTTTGTATCGGACCTTATTCACATTTTTATTTTTTATTATTATCATTTTTGAATATTGTGGATGCTTTTTGCACATTATAAATTCTGTGTTGATAGCACATGCTTTAAGTTTGTAATATTCTATATTTGGAGGCGCTGCAATATTTTTTTTGTTGGTTTGTTTGGGTAATGTATATTTACCTATTTGCGAGCTTCCCATTTATTTTCTTTAGGGCTTGACACCATTTTATGTTTTCATACTTCACCTTTATATGAATATAATTTACCATACTATATGGAAACACCCTTCTTTTTTAAAGCTAAACAATGGCAGTTCGTATAGTGAACATGTTTACCCTTCACTTATTCAGATATCACATGTCGATGTCTTTGACTACTCATACCAGTGTTTACAAGTACAGCAGCTCTTCCTGTGGGAGTTCCCAATAAAGTTTCTGACTTCTAATACTTAGAACCCAACCTTTTGCTTGTGAACTTGTTCATCAAGTCTTTTTTATTTTATAAGCAAAGTTAGTCAGACTCAGCTTCTGAATCATCTCTTCGTCTAAACATGCATTGCAAGCCTATATCATTTATGTTCATAATCAAAGTATTGGTACTGTTCCTGTGCTGAAAATAAAGAGCGTGGCTTGAATTATTTATTTTGGTGGTATTTGATCACCTCTGTGGTTTTTATTTTTTGCACTTGTAGCACTTACTCCGAAGGGAGCTGCTGGTTTGTTTTGGCTGGCACGTTACCTCGTGGCTCCTCCGCTGTCTAAGGGTGTATGGTGAAAAATAGTAGTAATGAAATGTTCACGACAGGTGTCTTTTTCTGTGCTCTTTATTACCCAGCTGGGTAAAAACAATAAAACTTGTGGTGATAGAAGAGTTGAAGTAAAAGGAGAAATAGCAGATTCAGGCGTATAATGGGGAAACAGTCCTGCTTCCAACAACACTTTGTTTTCTTCGCCACTCCAATCGGAGTGGGCATAGCCAGGGGTGGACTGACCATTGAGGCACTCGGGCACTGCCCTAGGGCCCCGTGCCACTAGGGGGCCCATCAGGGTTGCCAGGCTCAGTAAACCAGGGACAGTATGTAAAAATCTGTGTTTTTTTTACATCTGTCCCTTATCTGTCCGAAACCGACATGCTTTTGATGTGAAAATCCTGAGATTTTAGCTGCCCCACCTCTGCACTGCCTCCTGGCATGGTGGCCATCTGTAAGGCCGGGGGCCCCATAGTCTTCTATTGCCTGGGGGCCCCATGAGTTGTCAGTCTGCCCCTGGGCATAGCGTACCTGGACAGGCCTCTCTCCCCGACCTGGTAGCCAGAGTATCACTCGGAACTTAGGGAAAAGTCTCTGCAACAGACCCTCCCTAGAATTGTAGAAGCGGAGATTATCCTCCTTGATAGATTTTGTGCCTGGATCTCCTTCAGGTAATTTACAAAGCACCAGTACTTGGAAGTAACCAGGCGCTACACACTATAAATAAAAAAGGAACAATTAAAATAAATATATATATATTTTATATAACAATAATATTTTACTTTCTGCTATAAAAAAATGTAAAAAAATCAAATTTCTTCATCAATTTAGACCAATATGTATTCTACTACATATTTTTGGCCAACAAAATCCCAATAAGCATATACTGATTGGTTTGCACAAAAGTTACACTTCTAAGATATTTTTTTATAGTAATGGCGGCGATCAGAGATTTTTAGCGGGACTGCAACATTGCCACGGACAAATAGGAGACATAACTGACACTTTTGACACTTTTTTGGGGAACTATTGACATTATTACAGTGATCGGTACCAAACGTGTTACTGTACTAATGACACTGGCAGGGAAGGGGTGATTAAAGGGTTCAGTGGGCCCCTAGGGGGTGCTTGCTAACTGTGTGGAGAGTGGACTGACTGCTTAGCAGTGTTCTCCCCTGTCCGAATGGCAATCTTCCTTGTATACATAGGCAGATCGCCAAGCTGCCTCTCTGGGGAACCATTGTCAGGTCCTACCGGACCCGCTGATTGGCTGATTGGCTTCCCCTCTGGCCAATCAGTATGCACCCCCTTCATGCCTATTGCACTAATTAATTGCACGGATTACGTTGTTACGCACAATAGAGCCGTCCTGCCGCAGTATACAGTGGAGATCGAAAGTTTGGGCACCACAGGTAAAAATTTGTATTAATGCGCATAACGAAGCCAAGGAAAGATGGAAAAATCTCCAAAAAAATCTCCAAAAGGCATCAAATTATAGATCAGACATTCTTACAATATGTCAAAAAAATTGATTTTATTCCCATCATTTACACTTTCAAAATTACAGAAAACAAAAAAATGGTGTCTGCAAAAATTTGGGCACCCTGCAGAATTTCTAGCATGCACTGCCCCCTTTGCAAAGCTAAGACCAGCCAGTGTCATAGATTGTTCTCAATCATCGTCTGGGAAGACCAGGTAATGTCAATCTCAAAGGTTTTAAATGCCCAGACTCATCTGACCTTGCTCTAACAATCAGCACCATGGGTTCTTCTAAGCAGTTGTCTAGAAAACTGAAACTGAAAATAGTTGATACTCACAAAGCTGGAGAAGGCTATAAGAAGATAGAAAAGCGTTTTCCGATGTCAATATCCTCTGTTCGGAATGTAATTAAGAAATGGCAGTCATCAGAAACAGTGGAAGTTAAAGCAAGGTCTGAAAGACCAGAAAAAATATCAGACAGAACAGCTCGCAGGATTGTGAGAAAAGCAATTCAAAACCCACTTTTGACTGCACGATCCCTCCAGAAAGATCTGGCAGACACTGGAGTTGTGGTACACTATTCCACTATAAAGACATACTTGTACAAATATGGTCTTCATAGAAGAGTCATCAGAAGAAATCTTTTCTACATCCTCACCACAAAAATCAGCGTTTGAACTTTGCAAATGAACATATAGACAAGCCTGATGCATTTTGGAAACAAGTTCTGTGGACCGATGAGGTTAAAATATAACTTTTTGGCCGGAATGAGCAAAGGTACGTTTGGAGAAGAAAGGGCACAGAATTTAATGAAAAGAACCTCTGTCCAACTGTTAAGCATGAGGGTGGATCAATCATGATTTGGGGTTGTTTTGCAGCCAGTGGCACAGGGAACATTTCACGAGTAGAAGGAAAAGTGGATTCAATAAAATCTCAGCAAATTTTGGATGGTAACTTGATACCATCTGTGAAAAAGCTGAAGTTAAAGAGAGGATGGCTGCTACAAATGGATAATGATCCTAAACACACCTCAAGATCCACGGGGGATTACATCAAGAGGCGTAAACTGAAGGTTTTGCCACGGCCTTCACAATCTCCTGACCTCAACATAATTGAAAATCTATGGATAGACCTTAACCTCCCTGGCGGTATGATTCTTTAAGATTTTAGGTGCTAAAAGCGGTACCATTATTTACAAGGGAATTTGGCGTTTTATACTGTAGGCTTGTAATTCTTAGGAATGACTCACTTAAATCTATCCAAACAAGAGTCTAATAGGCATCCCGGGTATGATTTTTTTTTTTTTTTAATTAAAAATTATAATATAATAAATAATTATAAAAAATTATCACAAATGATAATATAATTATAGTAAAAATTATTCAATAATGTAATCAAATCAAAATCACTGAAATTTGCTCAGTTGCAGAATTTTTGCTGTCATTATTTTTTTTTTTTATGACGAATTTCCCCATAAATCGCTATCGCTAAATTCTGCAAGTGATTCTGATTTATTATCGCAGTTTTTTAGCTGCTCTAATACAATTTTTGCCATAAAGGGACACTTTTGGTTGCTATGGGCAATCTACAGTTTGCAGGGAGAAAGAACAGTTTTTATTATATAAAAGGACATGTAGTGTACAGGGCAGACCACTAGGGACATGGGGGGTGTGTATTTTTTACATACAGTACTGTAATCTATAAGATTACAGTGTACTGTATGTATAGTGTTTGTTTACATTTTTGAATTTGGCGCCGTTCCCCCCCCTACGTCGCGACGCTCGCAGGGAAGGGAATCGGCGGAACACACAGAATCAGGCGGACATCCGGCCGCCGAGTACTGCGGGGATTCATCGCTGGATCGCAGAGAAAAGGTAAGAAAACTTTTTTCTGCATCCAGCGAGGTAAACGCGTGTGTGGCACGGGGTTACCGATCGTAGCTTGAAAATCTCACCCCGTGCCACACACGTGAATACCGCCAGGGAGGTTAAAAGAGCAGTGCGTGACAGACAGCCCAGATATCTCAAAGAACTGGAAGACTTTTGTAAGGAAGAATGGGCAAAGATACCTCAAACAGGAATTGAAAGACTCTTGGCTGGCTACAAAAAGCATTTACAAGTTGTAGGGGGCAGTACAAGATATTACCTCTGCAGGGTGCCCAAACGTTTGCAGACGCCATTTTTTTGTTTTCTGTCATTTTGAAAGTGTAAGGCCTCGTACACACGAGGGGATATGTCCGATGAAAACGGTCCGATGGACCGTTTCAGCAGACATCTCCGATCGTGTGTATGGGCTAGCGGACAGATTTGTCCACCCGACAGATTTCAAAGCATGCTTTGAAATCTATCCGGTGGGAATCTGTCCGCCCGACATGTCTGCTGGTTAGTACACTTACCAGCAGACATGTCGTCCCGCTCCGCCGCCGCACCGCTGCCGAATGGATTCGGCGCATGCGCGGAAGTGTTTTACTTCCTGGTGCGTGACGTAGCGGTGACGTGGCGGCGTCAACGTCACCGCCGCGTCACCGACACGTCACCGCGCTGCCCGCCGGCGGGGAATTTGATCCGATGGTGTGTACACGCCATCGGATCAAACTCCAGATCGGACATATCCGATGGAAATGGTCCGCGGACCGTTTTCATCGGATATGTCCGATCGTGTGTACGAGGCCTAAATGATGGAAATAAAATCTAGCTTTTTTTGACATATTATAAGGATGTCCAATCTGTAATTTGATGCCTTTTGGAGATTTTTTTTAATCTTTCCTTGGCTTTGTTATGCACATTAATACACATTTTTACCTGGGGTGCCCAAACTTTCGATCCCCACTGTATCTGCGATAGGTGGTCTTTAAGTATTTAAAAAAACATTTAAAGGTAAACTGTAGCTATCCCATGTAATACAAATAAACTAGCGCTATTTCTGAAAATGTCTTGGATTTCAATGCTTTACATTTTACTTCCCCAGATTTTAACCCTGATGGGGAGATTTTATATGAAGAGAACACTTCTTTTTCCTGTGTTGTCATAATGGTTAAGCTTTTACATTTCCAGACATCGTTTGTGACTACTTCGCAGGAGTATATTTACTTTTGTTCTGCTGTGACCCAGAGTCAGTTACTAGTGGGCTATAGCCAGTTACTGGGGAGAGCTGCATCAGGCCCAAAAAGGTGTTGGGATCCACCCCACTAACTGACTGCCAGGTGGCTCCACCTTGAACCATACCAGGCCCTGGTGTAGCTATTCTTGGAAAACCAAAAAATAGTTGACTAGGTACCTTTTAATTATCTGACCCTGTCACATGACTGGACTCAAACTTATTGTGGGTCTGTAGGCACAGTGACCTCATTAAAGCCTCGTACACACGGTCGGACTTCAAACAAACTTTTCAGTGGATTTTTGTCCGAAGGGAGTTGGCCGGGCACACCCATAGCATACACACGGCAGGACTTATCTGCAAACTTTCCCAAAACTTTCCAAACATCACATGTTTTTTCTGCTCTTTTCTGCTCTTTACCGCCGCACCTTAGGTCAACTTCTGCTATTGTTGGTTGATTTTAACATTGGTTCTGGGCATGCGTATTTGTACTTTGGACAAAAGTCCGATGGATTTCTGTACACACGATAGGCCTTTGCACCGTAGGACTTTTGTTGCCGAAAAGTTTGTCCGTTTGCAGAGTGAACTTTTGTCCAATGAAAACTGAAAAATGTGTCCGATGGAGCGTACACACGCACAGATTTTTTTGAAAACTTGCTAATTTTGAAGTTTGTTGTCAAAAAGTCCTACCGTGTGTATGGGGCTTAAGGCATGGACTACCAAGGCAACCAAGGCTTGGAAGTCAGGTAGCAGAAAAAATAAAGTAAATGTATAAAAGAGTAAGTAAAAGTGTGGATATGAGGGATACCTTTAGCACCTGTGAGATGAGGACATAATGGAGAAGAGCAGAGGGAACTTGAAAGAAATGTAAAGGCACACATTTCAATCCCTATTGGCTATGCACTTTAGTTGCATGCTATCCCCATGCAAAAAAAAAAGAAGGGCTTAAAGGGTCACTAAAGGAAACATTTTTTTTTAGCTAAATAGCTTCTTTTACCCTAATGCAGTCCTGGTTTCATGTCCTCATTGTTCGTTTTTTCTGTAATCCTTCTCTGTTCTGCACACTTCCTGGTTGTCTGTTTCCTTATGAACAAAGTAATGGGAGCTTCTCTCTGTGGTCTCTAATCAAGAAGGTGTGATTACGGTGTGTCTAAAACCCCTCAGAACCAGTCAATTTCATTTTAAAAACAAACACTGCCCTGTATTGGCTCTGTGTCTCTGTCCTTCACAGAAGCATGAAACTAGATGAAAAACTAAACTGAAACTGCAGGCACATTATATGACAGATTTTTATCTATTATTAATCATTTTTAAAATGAATCAGTTAACTATTATGTCTCCTATACCCTGTAAACAGTCATTTCATCAAAAAAAATATTTTCCTTTACAAATCCTTTAATTTATTGATAATGTAGTTTGTGTTATTGTAAGGAGAAGGTATGGGGACAGTAAGGGGACAGAAATACCCATCATTATGTTGCCAGGAAATATATGTGTTGCGCCTGTGTACTTTATGGTACCGTTGCTAGTTAAATTTAAGGGTAAATAAGAATGTAGTTAAACTCTGATCCAGATTGTTAAGTGCAAAACAGGGTCTCTGTCTCAGCTGGGCTGTGCTGTGGGCTATTCTGTTGCGCTGGGGTGTTCTTCCAACCCCGGTGCTGCAGGTGGCAGAAGTGGAGTCAAGGTTTGGGTGCTCTATCCCAGCATCCAATCAGGAGGGTTTGACCCCGCTGTCCATGCTGGGGATGGGTATTTATGAGGCAGACGCCATTGGTTCTGGGTCTTCTTCTTCGAGCGTGGCACCCACCTTTAGGGTGACCACATCACGGCGCCCCAGCGTTATGGCCTACCTGGCCGTGGTATGTGTGCCACGCAGTGTTCCTGGTTCTGGGACCATGTTGGCCCAGAGCATCTGAACAGTGACGGGGACCCAGTCAGTGACTGGGTTCCCACCATTGAGGATCCCAAGCTGTACAGCTGTTCGGTGGGGAGTCCGTCTGAGGAGCGCCATTGAGAGGCTAGTGTTTCAAAAGGGCCTTGACAAACCATCGGGGATCAAGGTAGCCGGACACTGAGGGATTGATCACCTGTCAGTCGGTACCTGGGTGACAAGTTGAAGGAGATCCTGGCATAATTCATCTAAGGAGGATTATCTCCATGATTTCAATCCAGAGAAGCCCTGTGGCCAAGGTGTCTTTCTGAGGCTCACCAAGGAGGGTCTGTGGCAGGGAATTTTCCTCAAGTTCACCAAGGAGGGTCTGTGGCAGGGACTTTATCCTACAAATGTTCGAATGATACTCCGGCTGCCAGGTCAGTGAGAGAGGCCTGTCTGGCTACACTAAATCCACTCAGGCAGTGTTACGCTTGGGAGCAGGACTGTTTCCCTACCATCACGCCTGAATTTGCTGTTCTCCTTTCTTTAACTTGACATGAGGTAAATGTGCCCCCCAAAACAACCAGCAGCTCCTCCGGGGGTAATGCTACATAAATAATACTTAAAGGAGTTGTCCAAGCTAAAACTTTTAACCTCCGCTGTGCCTGGGCTGTAAAACTATACAAAATAAACTTTCACTTACCTGCCTACGATCCCCCGTTGTTCCGATATCGCCGTCCCGTTTTTCGGTCCCGGTCTCTTCCACTTCCTGCGGGTCGGTGACTCACAGTGCGCTCAGCCTATCAGCGGCCGCAGCAATGTCCCGCCACGGCCGCTGATAGGCTGAGCGCAGAGTGAAGTCACCGACCCGCAGGAAGAGGAAGCTGACAGGGACCGGAGCACGGGCGGCGATATCGGAACAACAGGGGATCGTAGGCAGGTAAGTGAAAGTTTATTTTGTATAGTTTTACAGCCCGGGCACAGCGGGGGTTAAAAGTTTTAGCTTGGAGAACTCCTTTAAGCTAAAATAAAATATGCCAGTGACATTACAATTTGGCAAAAAGGGTGAAACATGATAAACATGAGTCCTTTATTAATCTATCCAAGTGACACACCACAGGAAAAACGACAATGAAGACATCAAGGCAGGCCAGGCAATGATTAAGCACATGATACTGTGTGAAACATGTCTGCCTGTTGTTTTTTCTTGTGGTGTGTCACTTGGATGGATTAATAAAGGACTCATATTTATCATCTTGGAGTGCAGCCGTTTCTTCCTTTTTGCAGATTGTATGGTGGGCGAGCAATGGCAAACAACCTTGAGACGAGTCCTTCAATTCACTTATACATTTATCTGAATTCACCCACCTGAGCAGTGTTCCTTGTTTTTTTACCATCACAGTTTGGCAGCAGCAACAAGTGCCTTCTTACACCTATTTGCGCATGTTGCTGCATCAGTGGTAATGCGCACATATAGGTTTGAATTAACCCCTATACGTTTTCTGTTAAAATCGTTTTTAACTGCATAGATATGAATCAGCTACACAGGAAAATAAAATATTTCTCCTTCAAATACTCCTTCCAGCATTCAAATTTTAAGTGTTAATATGTCCATAATTTGATGACATGAGGCACCAGTAGCCATATTTCTTAAAAATTAAAGCTATAGCCCTTAACTTAGGTGATCCTGACCTAAAAAACATTGTTGGATCTGCCAAGCATCAAGACTGGTTAACTGGCACCTCCACACCTCTGTCGTGCTTATGAGAGTAATTTTCCTGCACGATAATTGTGAATGAGTAATTTTTAAACGATAATATTTTTGTACTGCATGCGATTCAACTACATTGTTATTTAACCACTTCAGCCCTGGAAGAATTTACCCCCTTCCCGACCAGAGCACCTTTTGCAATTCGGCACTGCGTCACTTTTACTGACAATTGCGCGGTCGTACGACGTTGCACCCAAACAAAATTGACGTACTTTTTTTCCCACAAATGTAGCTTTCTTTTGATGGTATTTCATCACCTCTGCATTTTTTTTTTCATGCTATAAACAATAAATGAGTGACAATTTTGAAAAAAAAAAGCAATATTTTTTACTTTCTGCTATAATAAATATCCCCCCCAAAAAAAAAATATATATATATATATAAGAAGGCCAGTATGGTGGCCTGAGTTTATGGGAGGAGCCCGGAGGGTATTTAAGCAGCCCACTCACACATGCTCTTTGTCGGTTCAGTGTGCAGTACTACACGTCACTGGGCCGACTCTTCCCAGCTCACCTCATGTCCGTGAGTCTGCGCATTCAATCGCATTCGACACCCTCCCGCCCTTCCCTTTTCAGGGCACTTCTCAGCATATCCTTCTTCAACAACTACCCATTACTTACTTTGGGTATGCCCCCTTTTCTTGGCATACTGACCAGACCACCAAGGCACACTTCAGGTCTATTTATGTTGTAAGTCTTGTCGCGTGTTTATGTGATCCACATCACTCTCGGTCAGAGGGCCACGACCATAAATATATATATATATATATATATATATATATATATATATATATATATATATAAAAATGTCTTTCTCAGTTTAGGACGATATGTATTCTTCTACATATTTTTGGTAAAAAAAATCACAATAAGTGTATATTGATTGGTTTGCGCACAAGTCATAGCGTCTACAAAATAGGGGAAAATTTTATGGCAATTTTATTATTATTTATTTTTTATTAGTAATGGAAGCGATCAGCAATTTGTATCATGACTGCGACATTATGGCGGACACATCGGACACTTCTGACACTATTTTGGGACCATTGTCATTTATACATCGATCAGTGCTACAAAAATGCACTGATTACTGTGTAAATGACACTGGCAGGGAAGGGGTTAAACACTAGGGGGCGGTGAAGGGGTTAAGTGTGTCCTAGGGAGTGATTCTAACTGTGGAGGGGGCTGGGCTACAAGTGACACGACAATGATCACTGCTCCCGATGACAGGCAGAACAGGGAAATTCCTTGTTTACATAGGCGCAATGCTGTATCTTGTCCTAGGCCAACAAGGCCCAGGCCTAGGGCAGCACTTTGCAGGGGGGCAGCATTAAAAGAGTCCTTGCCGGCTTATTAGGTGGACTGGGCCACAAGACAAAATCGGTCTAGCACCCCATAAAGCGGCCAAACTGCCGCCGGTATGATAGGAATGGTGCAGACACAAGGGACACTGACATGGTCACCTATACCTGGAAGGTAGGTAGTAGGACAATCCTGCAATCCTTTTCTTATGTCAGTTGCACATATTAACTACTTGCCGACCGCCTGCCGTCATATTACTGCGGGACGGTGGCTCTGTCTCGCGGGAGCACGTAGCTCTACGTCCTCTCTTTTTCGACCACTAGGGGGCGCGTTCGCGCCGCCGGCAGCCCACGCGCGCGCCCCCCCGCATGCCCCCGAGTCCCGCGCGCCCGGCGGGTACGATCGCCGCCGGGCACACGCGATCGCTCGGTACAGAGCGGGGAACGAGAGCTATGTGTGTAAACACACATAGCTGTCGTTCCTGTCAGCGGGGGAAACGCTGATTTTCTGTTCATACAATGTATGAACAGAAGATCAGTGATTTCCCCTAGTGAGGCCACCCCCCCATACAGTTAGAACACAAATAGGAACACACTTAACCCCTTCCCCGCCCCCTAGTGTTAACCCCTTCACTGCCAATGGCATTTTTATAGTAATCCAATGCATTTTTATAGCATTAATCGCTATAAAAATGCCAATGGTCCCAAAAATGTGTCAAAAGTGTCCGATGTGTCCGCCATAATATCGCAGTACCGAAAAAAAACGCTGATCGCCGCCATTACTAGTAAAAAATAAAAATGCCATAAAACTACCCCCTTTTTTGTAAACGCTATCAATTTTGCGCAAACCAATCAATAAACGCTAATTGCGTTGTTTTTTTCTGAAAAATATGTAGAAGAATACGTATGGGTCTAAACTGAGGGAAAAAAAATGTTTTTTTTTATATCTTTTTTGGGGATATTTATTATAGCAAAATGTAAAAAATATTGCATTTTTTTCAAAATAGTCGCTCTATTTTTGTTTATAGCGCAAAAAATAAAAAACGCAGAGATGATCAAATACCACCAAAAGAAAGCTCTATTTGTGGGAAAAAAAGGATGGCAATTTGGTTTGGGAGCCACGTTGCACGATTGCGCAATTGTCAGTTAAAGCGACGCAGTGCCGAATCACAAAAAGTGCTCTGGTCTTTGGACAGCAATATGGTCCGGGGCTAAAGTGGTTAAGGAATCTTAATCTTATTTCTGTTGATTGCTAAAAGAAAAATAAACAGATGGGAAAATTTCAGTGCAGGTCTTAAACAGGAAGGGGTGTGACTGACTTTGACAGGAAGTGGACCATATTTAAATTAGGGGTTGCACACGTTTAGTCAGGCCTAGGGCAGCACAAAACCTAAATACACCACTGCATAGGCATCTCCCCATTCTGCAGCTCCATGACACCATCGCGGGTATGCGGTGGACATTGAGTCCACGGGTCTTGCGGGCACGGTCACGGAGCATTTGGTGGGTATGCACGCCAGCACGGCAGCAAACTCAAAGCAACGTACAGGTACATTGCTTTCTGTAGCTGTGCCATTCTGCCAACGTATATCGGCGTTAGCTGGTCGGCAAGTGGTTAAACCACTTTCCTAACCAGATACATTTTCAGCTTTCAGTGCTCTCACATTTTGAATGACAATTACTCAGTCATAAAACACTGTAGCTAAATGAACTTTGTGTCCTTTTTTTTAATACAAATAGAGCTTTTGTGTTTTTTATTTTCTGCACTATAAAAGAAAAAAGATCGAAAATTCAGTAAAAAAAATTCATTTTTCTTCTTTCAGTTATAAGTTTTGCATTTTTCTTCATACATTTTGGTCAAAATGTATACTGCTACATATATTTGGTAAAAATAACTCAAATTACTGTATATTATTTGGTCTTTGTGCAAGTTATAGGCCTCGTACACACGATCAAATCTGTCTGCTGGAAACGGTCGGCCCGACCGTCCCAGCAAACAGATTCGATCGTGTGTACGGGCGAGCCGACGGATTTGGCCACCCGACAGATTTCAAAGCATGCTTTGAAATCTATCGGGTGGGAATCCGTCCGCCCGACATGTCTGCTGGTTAGTACACTTACCAGCAGACATGTCGCCTCGCACCGCCGCCGAATGGATTCGGCGCATGCGCGGAAGTGTTTTACTTCCTGGTGCGGTGGCAGCGTCAACGTCACCGCCACGTCACCGACACGTCAGCGCGCCGTCTGCTGGCGGGGATTTTGGTTTGCTCGCATGTACACGCGAGAAAACCAAAATCCAAACAGACAGATTTGTACAAATCGGTCGGACAGACCATTTTGAACAAATCTATTGCCTCGTGTGTACGAGGCCATAGAGTCCACAAGCTATGGTGCCAACCTCTGAAAATGAATCACACCGGAGGGCTTTCACACTGAGGTGATGCGCTGGCGGAAGAGAAAAAAATCTCCTGTCAGCAGCATCTTTGGAGCGGTGAGAGGAGCGGCGTGTATACCGCTCCTTCACCGCTTTTTCCCTTTTAAAACAATGGGAAACCGTGGCAATACCGCCCGCAATGCGCCTCTGCAGAGGCGCATTGCAGGAGGTATTAACCCTTTATCAGCCGATAGCGGGGGTTAATACCGCACCGCTAGCGGCCGATTCCCGCGGGAAATCCGACGGTATAGCGCCGCTAGTCTGAAAGGGGCCTAACGAGCCAGGAAAGTAGAAATTACCCCTTTTTGGAAAGTAGACATTCCAAGGTATTTAGTAAGAGTCATTGTGAGTTTTTTGCAAAACCAAGATTTTTCTTTTCTTTTTTTTCCCCACAAAATTGTTATATTAGCAGGTTATTTCTCACACACAGCATATGCATAGCACAAATTAACCCCAAAGCACATTCTACTACTCCTCCTGAGTATGGTGATAGCACGTGTAAGACTTTTACACAAGTTTTGACTGAGCATGAATGAGTATGGCTGAGTATGGATGGGGGTGGATGGGATGGCTAAGAATGGATAGATGGATGAGTATTGCTGAGTATAGATGGATGGCTGAGTATTGATGATTATGGATGGGATGGCTAAGCATGGATGGATGGATGAGTATTGCTGAGTATTTATGGATGGCTGAGCATGGATGAGTATTGCTGAGCATGGATGGATGGATGAGGCTGGAATTGTCGCAGAGCTGTGAACACTACAGATCCAGCCCACAGCGCTGCTGCACCCAATCTCTTCCCTCTTTGTTCACATTTTCCTGATCGGTACAGAGAGGGGAGAGAAAGTGATCGCTCCATAATTTGACGGAGCTATCAAGTGGTAAACGCCCACTGTCAGTGCCTATTTATCGTGATGTTCCGGGTCACGGATACTCCCCTGTGCGTGCCCCAGGGGGCATGCGGGAGCGAGATTCTGTGATGACGTCAATGTATGCCCTCCCAGAGTTACCGAGCCACGCTGTAGCCGTCATTCGGCTTTAAGTGGTTAATATGTCACTAATTCTCTACCTAGTTCTCCCCTTTTTTCTATGGTTTCTTGGTGATTGGTGTCTGCTCTATGATGGTTTTGTATATTACTCATCACTTCCACTCCTTCATGTTTCGGGTGGCATTTTATTACTATCAATTTACTTGCAAATTCTTCACTTTTTTTATGCTCTCACTTGGCACTTATCTCCAATTCATCTTCACATCTGCCACATTATTCTAATGGGTATTTATTTATCCATTACAGACTCCACTGGGAGCCATTATTACTGCCCATTACTTCACATCATCATGGAGATTGAAAAATCTATGCTTCGGGGATGCTGCATGTGCGCCCTGTCTTTTTGGGGCTTTAGGCTACCTCAGCTCTCTGGACAGACAACCCCTCTGGCCCCAAACATACTACTTACTATTGTACTCTGCTGTATGTAAGTACCCAGGATTGACAAATATGCTCCTTCCTGCTGTGCTCATTTCAACATTAGTTCTAATTATATAGTGTTTTCTGTAGATACCCTGTAGCATCCACCACTGAGGAAGTGTTCATACGTGAAACGTGTCGGTTATTCAGGATGTAGCTATATGCGTTATTAGGACTCTATCCAGATATAACATCCAATTATTTTCATTCTCATTGTCCAATATTGTTCAGTGTTGCCAAGCTGACATGTGTATAGATATGAATTCCCACAGATCTATTTAACTACTTTTCACTGCTATCTACCGTGTTATGTATATTCATGAATTTATGATGGTTTTGCCATGTGTGCATCTATATATGTGTTGCTGATTTACACATGTATGAACCATTTTAATGTATTTATATTAATTCATGCCATTAAAACATGTTTAAACACATTTCTACCTCCACCAGTCAACAGCCTCATCTAAAGTCCCAATTCCCCTTCTTTTGCTCTTATGGGTCTAGTTACAGATTAGGTATTTTATAATGCATAGTTGAACTAAGCCTCATTATGCATTAAAATAAATGCCATTCAAGAGCTTGTGTCGCTGTAGCTCCCTACCAAGACATTTATTCCTATGTGATCTACTTGCACTTGTTCGCAAACCACCATCTTAAAGGAGGGGTGGTGTGCAGGTTCTGGGAGAAATACCTAGGCCTCTGCCCAGAGGTGTATTTAGGTTTTGTGCTGCCCTAGGCCTGACTAAACTTGTGCACCCCCTAATTTAAATATGACCCACCCCTTCCTGTCAAAGCCACATCCCTGTCATATTCATGGGAAGGAGAGAGGGATGCCCTTGGGGAAGGAGAGAGGGATGCCCTGGGGGAAGGAGAGAGGGACGCCCTGGGGGAAGGAGAGAGGGACGCCCTGGGGGAAGGAGAGAGGGACGCCCTGGGGGAAGGAGAGAGGGACGCCCTGGGGGAAGGAGAGAGGGACGCCCTGGGGGAAGGAGAGAGGGACGCCCTGGGAGGAGGAGAGAGGGACGCCCTGGGAGGAGGAGAGAGGGACGCCCTGGGAGGAGAACAAAGGGCCGCCCCCCACAAAGTGCCGCCCTAGGCCTGGGCCTTGGTGGCCTAGGCCAGAATACATCCCTGCCTCTACCTCTAAGAAAGACTGGGAATCAATTAATACATGCATACATACTATAAGGATTAGCATAATGCTTCTACCAGGAAAATAGACATAACTCAGGTCCCATTGGTATAGGACACTTTCCCTCTTTCACAAGATGTTTCCTAAAGCATCTGATTATTGCTGGAGATGAAATATGGAAGAAGGCAAGATACCACATGTGCAGTCGCAAAGCCAGACCTAGCAAGTGTTCTGGTTAGATGTTCATTGTATTACATTGTGGTCTCTATAAAAGTGAAAGCATGCTCCAGATGGCTACACACCTTGGGGGCTTTATTTATTAAAGTACCAAAAACATAAAATCGCAGCGAGGAAGGAAAGATATTCACATATTTCGTGCTGTACTAGCATTTAGTCATAACAAATTATTTCACTCCCAAAACCCCTTCCTTATAACCTACACAAATCACATAACAATACACAGCAAATAAATAAGGAACAATAAAAAAAAGAAACAGAACAGATTGAGTAGGCTATAGAGATGGGGCTGTGGGAGTGAAATTATCCGTTATGACTAAGTGTTAGTACAGCGTAAAACGCATCAGTATCTTTCCATCCCCCAATGTGATATTATGTTTTTGTACTTGTTCTTTGATAAATAAAGCCCACACAGTGTGCAGTCATCCAAAGTATCCCTTCACTAACATAATATGGCAGGTGAATGGGGCTAACAGCGCTGTATAGTGGCAGGGCAGTGAATGAAAGAGTAGGAGCACACGTGGCTATGTGAGTCTTTTTCTCTTCAAGCTGACATTGTGGTCCCTAGCTACACCCTGGACTTTACACCTCTGCAATTCCTTCCTCACAACACAACTTTTGCCAATCGGCAGTACTTGAAGTCTCTAGCTGTGCACATGATTACTGTAACAAGAGTTTGTGTTCCCGTTCATTGGTGATCCAAACACATGGCTTTGCTGACTCAAAAAGGAAGAGGAAATGGAGGAACCAATACACATAACACGAGACAGGTTATCATATAAGAACACCATGACATTGTTCTGCCGGTCACTTTACAGATTTAAGGGTATAATTAAGGCCCTTTCTTGAGTGGCTCAAGATATTTCTCTGGAAGACAGTCCTTACATCTAAGGAGGTGAGATGATCCATGTGGCCCCACTAAGCAAGAGATTATTAGGTTGAGGGAATCACCAAAGTTTAATCTACCACAGTGGGGGTCTACTTTATCACCACACCGCCCCATCACTACAGACCCATTTTTTCTCTCTCTCTCTTTTTTTCCCCTTCCCCTGAGTGCACAGGAAAGTAGGATACCTGCATAACCTTCTCTAGATCCTGCAGAAAAACTTTATAGAGAAAAGATACCCGAAAATCCTTTAGAAGGAGATATACATCAAATAATAGATTAGGTTGCTGCTGTGTCTGTAAGCAAAGTAAGCTGTAAAATAAAAAATGAATTTTCGCAGCCAAAATATATTGCCAAAGAACACAATCAGTGGGAGCTGTCCCTTAAAACCATGCTGCTTATCTAACACCACATATGACTTTGCATGTCTCCTCTGCCAAAAAAACGGTAACTTCTAGAGATTTGTTAAAGCAGGACTTTAGTTCTTATTAAATAGTACTGTACATGGCTATGTGCTTAATTTTCTGCTCCTGTTAACAATGATCCTCAAGCATGTCTCCCAGTCCTCCTGATGGTGTGCTTACTCACCAGCCCTCCTAGCTGCCTCTGTGGAACTCCTGGAGACTTGCCCGGCAGTGGCAATGGTATCTCATAAACGATACAAAAGGGATGGGGGAAAAGGGAACAAACTGGGACAGGGCTATATACAAATAAATATGTACAAAAATATAGGAACTATCTGGTAAGTATTTACAGCATTTTGCTATTTCCAGATGGGGCTTTGTAGTTTGGAGATCCCTAAAAGTCTTGGGTGGGATGGGATCTCCAACCCTGTGTCTGGGTTTTGTGGATAGCTAGCAGGTTGTGTGCCCAGGTGCACACAGCCCATATAACAAAGAGCTGGTGAGAGCAAAAGGAGGTAGAAGTTGGAGTCTGAGCAGCTTGTTGCTGCTGTGTAAAGACAAACCCCTGTCAGGAAAACTGTCAGCCCTGTGTGAGACTACATCCCTGGTGAGGCAGGACTCCATGTCTGGACTGGGAAGGTTGGAACGGCTACAAGAACCTGGGAGACTAGAAGAGGGTCTGGGAGGCTGGTAAACAGACCGGCGTCATTTGATGATGCCGGTTCCTCCCTCCTCTCTCTGTACCGATCGGTACAGTGTGAGAGGGGGAGCGCGGATGGCGGCAGCGCTGTGGATGGATCTGTGACTATTGCAGTCACAGATCCATCCATCCCTGCTCAGCCATCCCTGCAACCCCCTGCGCAATACTCAGCATACCCCCGGCGCAATACTCAGCATACCCCCGGCGCAATACTCAGCATACCCCGGCGCAATTCTCAGCATACCCCGGCGCAATACTTAGCATACACCTGGCGCAATACTTAGCATACACCTGGCGCAATACTTAGCATATACCTGGCGCAATACTCAGCATACCCCGGCGCAATACTCAGCATACCCCGGCGCAATACTCAGCATACCGCGGCGCAATACTCCCTGCGCAATACTCCCTGCGCAATACTCCCTGCGCAATACTCCCTGCGCAATACTCTGCGGTCGTTTTTTTTTTCAGGCTTCCCAGCCTAGAGGTGAGATGTGGGGTCTTATTGACCCCATATCTCACTGAAGAGGACCTGTCATGCTATATTCCTATTAAAAGGGATGTTTACATTCCTTGTAATAGGAATAAAAGTAATCAAAACATTTATTTTTGGGGAAAAACGTGTCAAACTAAAATAAATAAAGTAAAATGAATAAAAAAAAAAACTTAAAGCGCCCCTGTCCCCGTGTGCTCGTATACAGAAGCGAACGTGCACGTAAGTCCCGCCCACATATGAAAACGGTGTTCAAACCACACATGTGAGGTATCGCTGCGAACGTTAGAGCGAGAGCAATCATTTTGGCCCTAGACCTCCTCTCCAACTAAAATGATGTAACGAGTAAAAATATTTAAAGCGTCACCTATGGGGATTTTTAAGTCGCAAAGTTTGGCGCCATTCCACGAGCGTGTGCAATATTGAAGGGTGACATGTTGGGTATTGATTTACTCGGCGTAACTTCATCTTTCATATTATGCAAAAACATTGGGCTAAATTTAATGATTTTTTTTTTTAAAAGCACAAAACTGTTTTATTTCCAAAAAAAATGTGTTCGAAAAATTGCTGTGCAAATACCATGAGCGATAAAAAGTTGCAACAACCGCCATTGTATTCTCTAGGGTCTTTGCTAAAAAAGCATATATAATGTTTTGGGGTTCTATGTAATTTTCTAGCAAATAAATGATGATTTTTACATGTGGGAGAGAAATGTCAGAATTGGTCTGGGTGCTCCCTGCATGTTGGGCCTCTGTATGTGGCCACGCTGTGTAAAAGTCTCACACATGGGGTATCGTCATACTCGGGAGGAATAGCAGAATGTGTTTTGCGGTGTAATTTGTGGTATGCATATGCTGTGTAAGAGAAATAACCTGCTAATATGAAAATTTTGTGGAAAGAAAATAAAAATGAAAAAAATCTTGATTTTGCAAAGAATTGTGGGAAAAAATGACAACTTCAAAAAACTCACAATGCCGCTTTCTAAATACCTTGGAATGTCTTCTTTCCAAAAAGGGGTCATGTGGGGGGTATTTGTAGTTTTCTGGCATGTTAGGGTCTCAAGAAATGAGAGATGCTGTCAGTACATCAGATGTGATCAAATTGATCAATTTTCAGTCATTGGTACCATAGCTTGTAGACCCTATACCTTTCACCCAGACTAAATAATATCAAAGATATGTAGCAGTATACATTTTAGGCCAAATTTATGAAGAAAAATTACTTTTTTGCAAAATGTTATAATGGAAATGAAGAAAAATTCATTTTTTTACAACATTTTCGTTCTTTTTTCATTTATAGCGAAAAAAATAAAAACCGCAGAGGTGATAAAATACCACCAAAAGAAATCTCTATTTGTGGGAAAAAAAGGACAAAAATTTCATTTGGTTACAGTGTTGTATGACTAAGTTATTGTCATTCAAAATGTAAGAGGGCCGAAAGCTGAAAATTGGTCTGGTTATTAAGTGGGTTTAAGTGCCCAGTAGTCAAGTGGTTAAAGAAGTTATAACTCAGCATTGGAAAAGAGACAAACAAGAGTTGTTTGGTTGTCACTGTCTTTCCCCATGCTCCAGATGTGTTCAGCCTCTCTCCTTCCCCCTACTGCATTTCTAAATGGCTTCTCTTCCAAACCTCCCCTCCTTGCCTTTTAAATGACTGAAGGAACTTTGTATCGTGTAACAAGAGAGCTGTTTATGCTAAATATGGACTTCCCCTCCTCCTTCTCTCTTTCCCTATGAGTTTACATGGGTTTGAGGAGAAAACCCTTGCAAAGCTGGCCGGGAATCCCTGTATATGTATTTTGAACAAAGAACTTACATGTGCTTTGGAAATATGAGCCTGTGCAAAGGACAAACGTCACAGGGGGGTGGGTAAATGGGAGTGAATGTGTAAGCTAACCAATCAAATGCATGTACTTGTGATTTTATTCTGATATTAAAAGTAGATGCCCTGGCCTAGCTGGGCCTGTTGGAGTGAGACGCTGAAAGGTGAGAGATGTAGATCTTTGCCTGGTCCACCTATTTCACCTTATAATTTGGGTCAACTGGCAGACATGGGGTTAATCCTGAAATTGTGTCAGGAAATCAATCTATCCTTGACAGCACCCTCTAGTGTGCTAGAAGAAATAGTGCAGGTTTAGTGAAGTGGTACTGGGAGCAGTAGCCACAGGGACAGCTAGCACTGGGACTTTTCTCTATATTTGCTACACCATAGAGGCCCGTGGTTCCTGCCTGTAAAGGGCTTTTGCTTTGGGTCTGGCTGAGCCAGTGTCAGGCCTACAGTGCAAGAGAAGAAGTGATGTGTAGGAGGAGTGATCGTCAGAGGAAGCGATGTGCATGACGAAACGAGGAGAGTGTATATAGTAGTCCCAACATTGACTGTTTATTACATCTCCCTCAATAAAACATAACAAATAAGTGCAAGGACTGCTTTTATGTCTTTGAGCGAGTGAGAAGTGTGTGCCTGGCTGGGAAAGGGTGACAGACGAACCACAACATTCAGAAGCTCCTGCGGGGGTACCGCAACATTTGGGGGCTCGCCTGGGACATCTGTTAACAGGTAACCTGCCAGCCGTTGCCCCAGAAACTGAAGTTGAACGATCCGGGGAACTGCACTTTGTTCCACCAACTGAGAATCTGAACCCAGGGGAAGGATCTGTGTGCACTGCCTGCATTCAGTACTAAAGTATTGAGTGCCGTTGTTCATAGTAACCAGCAGGGCTGCCTACAAGTTCAAAGTATTGCTGCCTGCTTACCCAGTTGCCCTAACCATGGCTGGGATGAACAGTAATTCAGTAACTTTCTACCACACGCAGCCAACAGTTTCTGACATGAACCCACCACTGGAGCAGATACCTGGATTTCCCTGTCTGTATCCCCGCATTCAACAACCACTTGTAACATTGGGGGTGTTTAGCTCAGTGGTTGATGTATTTTTGCAGTGAATCCACAAGTCAGTTAGCAGATTTGAGGCATGCCAGCCAATTTTTATTAAAAGGAACAAAATAAAAGATTAAACACTGGATTTCCCACACAGGGGTTCTTCTCCAACAAATGCCAAGCCACCTGGGTCCTAGGTCTACTTTGCCTTGACTTGCAGTTCCTTGCTGAACCAGCCTACTCCTAGCCTTAACAGGATTCTCCAGCCCCCTGGATTCACTCACTGTCCCCAAGACTTCAGGACTTCCTTCACCCCCTTGGACTTGCTAGCTGCCTTGGCTCTCCCAGCCTCCCAGACCCTCCTCTGGTCTCCCAGGCTCTTGTAGCCATCCCGACCTTCCCAGTACTTCAGACACGAAGGGATGTAGTTTCACACAGGGCAGAGAGTTTTCCTGACAGGGGTCTGTCTTTACACAGCAGCTACAAGCTGCTCACACTCCACATTCTACCTCCTTCTGCTCTACCAGCCCCTCACTATATGGGCTGTTTGCACCCAGACACAGGGTTGGAGATTCCGTCTCACCCAAGACTCTTAGGGATCTCCAAACTACAGAGCCCCATCCAAAAATAGCAAAATCTGGTAAAAACAATTTTCTCCTCCCAAAACCTACACTCTGTAGCATTGCAGTCAGAGGACATGCAAACTCTGTATCCACCTTCTCTCCATTTTATATATACACACACGCACACATGCATGCAATAGGCCGCGCACACCTATGTTAATCCCTATAACTAACAACAATTGGCTTTATGAAACACTTTAGAAAATGAGGATTCTAGTGTGGTTGTGTTCTGTCCTAGTACAATAAAGCTTGATGGGTGGTAGAGGATTATGTTTTATTTTGATTGCTTATGATATGCAGTGGGAGTCAGAGCTTGGCACTTGTTAGCACCTGATATTGAAAGGTGAGCACTGACCTAGTCTGATACATGTACTGTAACTATGATCTGACAATATGTTCATAACCCAATTTACATCTAAACATAGTAGAGGTTTATTTACATCTTGAGCAGCTGCCTAGTAATTTAGTACAGCTTTGTTTAAGTGCTAGCAATAGGAGTAATATTATTCTACGGATTAAAAAAAAACATGAATGTAAATGATTTGATAAAATTAATAATATGCGCTAATTTACAACTAATGTTGTGATATCATACAGTGATAGGTGATAATGTAGTGCAAATTCCATATATTGTGTGTTCAAATGAGGCCAATGTAGCCAGTAGGAATATGTGTTGTACAATTCAATGTCCAAATGGGTTCCCTCCTTGGGTAACGTTGCCTCACAGGCTACTCACTAAATACACACATCCAATCTGGGTGTCACAAAAATAAAAATAAAAAGAATCTAATAGAGATAGAGATAAAAAACAGCCCAGCACCTACTGATGGTAACGTCCATAAGTCACATTCGCTAAAAGATCAATAGAGATAAAAAACAGTCCAGCAACTACTGTAAGAATAGTAACGTCCATAAGTCACATTCACCATAACATATGGCTCCAAATAGACGTGTACACTCACGTACTGATGTTGCTCATGCGATCTCCGGTGCATGTAAAAAAGAGAAAACCATACCATAGCACAGCACTGTTTGATAAGTTTGGCAATGAGGCTTGTGTATGATTGCACTCAGGGATCCCCGTTCCAAACGAAAGCCACTCAGTATTGCTGAGATACGTATAGGAAACCTCCACTGGTCTCAGTACGTTAGGCTCCTCCCCCTACGCATTGCGTCACTGTCACGTGACTTACTCATGGGAACTGCTTTCCCTCTTCATGAGTAAGTCACGTGACAGTGACGCAACGCGTAGGGGGGAGGAACATAACGTACTGAGACCAGTGGAGGTTTCCTATACCTATCTCAGCAATACTGAGCAGCTTTCGTTTGGAACGGGGATCCCTGAGTGCAATCATACACAAGCCTCATTGCCAAACTTATCAAACAGTGCTGTGCTATGGTATGGTTTTCTCTTTTTTACATGTATCGGAGATCGCATGAGCAACATCAGTATGTGAGTGTACAAGTCTATTTGGAGCCATATGTTATGGTGAATGTGACTTATGGACGTTACTATTCTTAGTTGCTGGACTGTTTATCTCTATTGATCTTTTAGCGAATGTGACTTATGGACGTTACCATCAGTAGGTGCTGGACTGTTTATCTCTATCTCTATTATATCCTTTTTATTTTTATTTTTATGGCACCCAGATTGGATGTGTGTATTTAGTGAGTAGCCTGTGAGGCAACGTTACCCACGGAGGGAACCCATTTAGACATTGAATTGTACAACACATATTCCTACTGGCTACATTGGCCTCATATGAACACACAATATATGGAATTTGCACTACGTTATCACCTATCACTGTAAGATATCACAACATTAGTTGTAAATTAGCGCATATTATTAATTTTATCATTTCTATTTGGGTTGGTGCACCAGTCACTTTATTGCAGCTTTTTTACATTTGGTTATTCATTTTGTGGTGTAATTATTAGTTTAGTAGCGCTGTATCTTCATATTTTTATTACTAATGTAAATGATTTGTTTTTATGTGTTTAAAAAGGTTGATAGCACTTTATACAATATAATTTAAAGATCTGGATCCTGAAGACCTCGGGCCAGATTCAGGTAGCCCGGTTTAAAATTACGCGGGCACAGCGTAGCTCTGATACGCTACGTCGCCATAAATTAGCGAGGCAAATGCTGTATTCACCAAGCTAAGTTACGGCGGCGTAACGTAAATGGGCCGGCGTAAGCCCGGGTAATTCAAATGTTAATGAGGTGGGTGTGTTTTATGGCAATGTGTTGTGACCCCACGTTTTTTTATTTTTTTTTTAACTGCGCATGCGTCGACCGTGGACGTATCCCAGTGCACATGCTCCAAATTATGACGCTACGACGCATTGTTTTCACCGTGAACGTAATTGACGTAAATCCCCATTCACGGACGAGTTGCGTAAACGACGTGAAATCTGAAATTTAACGCGGTCACGACGTCCATACTTAACATAGGATGCGCCATCTTTTTGGTGGTTTATCTTTACGCCGAAAAATGCCTTGCATAAACGGCGTAAATTCACTGTGTCGGCCGGGCGTACGTTCGTGAATAGGCGTATCTTGCTGATTTACATATTCTAGGCGTAAATCAGCGGGAACGCCCCTAGCGGCCATTTAAAAAATGCAGTTAAGATACGCCAGCGTAATACAATCACGCTGCTCGTATCTTAGCTCAATCCCGGCGTATCTTGTTTTCTGAATACAGAAAAAGAGATACGTTGGCGCACCTAAGAAGTTACGTGGCGTATCTAGAGATAAGCCGCGTAACTTCTTACTGAATCTGGCCCAGAATTTTTTGAAGGGTGTAAGAGGATAAGAGCAGTGTTGGAGGAGAAATGTGTAGGGCTGGCAGATGGGGAAACCAGAAGTAAAGAAGTAGGCCACACAAAGCACTTTGTGTACTATGGCAATTACCATCTGATAGGAGGACATGAGACCACAGTCCATAGGCTTCAGACTATGTACCGGTAAGATAAATACTTACCTCTAAATTTTCATACCCTTTTTCACTCTGAGAACACCTTGACAGAGAATGTTTACAAGTGTAGTGTGGATAAGTAGCTCTATACTTACTGTAGATAGGAAATCTTCCACTAAGTGTATTAGTTAGATGTGACTTTCCTGAGTTCAAATCTTTATGCTTTCTAGCTTTCTAGCTTCCCTCAGGGATGGACTGGCCATTGGGACTACAGGGAGTTTCCCGGTGGGCCGATGGCTCAGTGGGCCGGCTCCTCTGTCTCTCTCTTGCCGCAGCACTCATCTGGGGGGAACAAAGAAGCAGGGGGAGGACCAGACAGCTGACTCAAAAGCTATGGCCTGGGAGTTTCTCACTTCTGCCTAATCTTGTCCCATAAGGCGGGGCACCAAACTGATTCTTTCCCCCGGTTGAAATAATATCTAGCTTCCCCACTGGTACTGCTTAGAAGAGTACCAGTACCAGCCGTTCTACTCTAATAAAGTAGAACGGCTAGTGGCTAGTGAAGGGGAAGAGTGGGCTTGGGTGGCCAGGGGGGGGGGGGGTGCGGGAGTTGTCTGGCCGCTGTGGGAGAGACCTGCCAAGTGGGCCAGTCTGGATGAAGTCCAGGGCCAAATTTTTGTCCCAGTCCAGCCCTGGCTTCCCTCCAGTGGGCAGTATATCTAATAAGAGCACAAACTAAGCTTTGTCCAACCTACAACCAGTGAACACTCTGCCTACATACTTCAAAACACAACTTGTCTCTAGACTAGAGACTTAAATACATTTATACCTTTCATTATTATAAACAAAAGTGCTAATTCTAACTAATAATGATTAGGCCCTTTTGGCCTGCATTTATTAACCTTGCAATGTACTAGTTGAAACATTTCTCCCAACAGAAATTGTATTTAACCAGAGGACAAACTAAGAGTAAATCCCCGTACACATGGGCAGAAAGTTGAAAGATATTTGCCTTTCCCCAGAAAATGGCCGTCATTTTGCCCGTGTGTATGTCTGTCAGTCTGACAGAAGCCGGCCCTTCGCTGACTTCTGTTGGATGTGCATGCTGGAAAACTAGCAGCCAATCAACTCCCAATCAGCACTCTCAGCCAATGGCATAGCCTTCCCCCTGTCAGAACACAACAGCTCAGCGGGGAGATTCCTAGATGGTTAGATAGTCGCATAGTTAGTATATCTAGTTGACAGCGGTAGTGTCGGTTTTTTTTTAAGCTTTACCTAACCTGTGCTTAGCATATATCAGTGGGCCAGATATTTGATCCAATCTGTTATCTGAACTTCCACAACATTAGGACTCTATTTGCCTGGACCAAAGTATTTCTTAACCTCTTACGTCTTTAACAATAGAAGCTCCCTCTACTATTGATGATTTCATACATTAAAGTGGAGTTCCACCCAGGAAAACCACATTTGGCCAAAAGTTAAAAAAAAAAAAAAAAAAAAAATACTCACCCGAAATACCTGTTGCTATGCGGAAGTCCGTAATCTGCCTCTTTCACACCGCGGTGTGTTTTCTTCTTGTCCTTCTCCTTGTGAATGGGGCGCGCTGCTTTCTGGGAACTGTGTGTGTTCTCAGAGAGCAGCGCGCCCATTCACAAGCCAGCGTGAGACTCACGCAGGCACAGTAGGAAATGGGCAGTGAAGCCTGTTTCCCATAGTGTGAATGGCGGCGCGGGACCCGGAGCGATCGTGGGACCGGCGTCGGGGGGGGGGGGGGCCATCAGCGCGGGCGCCTAGGACAGGTAAGTGTCCTTATTCAAAGTCAGCAGCTACACTGTTAGTAGCTGCCGACTTTGAAAAAAAAAAAATGCGGGTGGAGCTCCGCTTTAACATAAAGTTCAAATAATCAAGCTTATGTTAACCGCTTGCCTTGTTTATTTACAGTGGTTCTAAAGCCTAAATATTTTTTACCTTACTAGATTCCTTGCATTAAGGTAAAAAATTGTTAAGGCATTTTTTGGCCCCCCTTTTACTTATTTGAGCCATCATTCCATCCATCGTGGTCTGCAGCTCTTCTCTCCCCTTACTTCTATATCTCAATGGCTTTTTTGGGGCACCAGGAGCCAATTGCTCCCGCTGCTGTCAATTAAATCCAGTGACAAGGAATCGGGGGGAGGGGGCAATTCCTGCTGTCTGTGTCAACGGATGCAGCAGCAGGGCTTGGGAGCAAGCACGCACAAGAACACCAGTGGGGGACCCGAGAAGATCTGTATGTCCCAGCGGCCACCGGACCCACTGATTGGCTCCCGTGGTGTCCAATTCCAGGGGCGCACCCAGAGCCAACAACTGAAATCACGTATAGGTACTTGCTTTTGCACTTAAGGGACACCCTGCCGCAGTACATGTATGTGGGCCGGTCCTTAAGTGGTTAAGAAGAAAAGGTTAAAAGGCTGCATAATGCAGCCCTTGTTTTACAAGTGTGATTGGGCACAGCAATCACATGGCACAGGACCAATTTTATTGGCCCTGTTCCCTAATCTGTGATCAGACACAGCGAAAGGTTATATCAGTGTTGGGTTTTAAGCACTGTTTGTGATTTAAAACTTGCCCTGTGCAATGGAATTGTCATAAATACCTATTCATTATTCTATACTATATATTGTGCTTGTTTAAAATAAAAACATTGAAACAGAAAAGTACACTTTCCTTAGAATAGCAGCTGACAAGGGGTTGGAAAAAATGAGACACTCCTCTTAATTATTTTATCCATTTTTTCATATACACAATTCTCTGTATAAACTGTCTGTATATATGTGATTTTATGATTGTTCTTTACAACTTTTATCTTGATGTAACCGAACCATACCAGGCATGTAGGGCTGGGTTAATAGCTCATACAGTAGTGAGAAGTCATGGATGATCACATTAAAAAAAGAATGCATAGCATTAAAATCTACATACATTAACATAATTTCATGCTAGCAAACCAGATACGTCAGAAATGGATTAAAGACATACTAAACTCTGGTTTAAAAAAAAAAAAAAAAAAAAACTTTTCATTTATGTATTCTAAACCCAAAATGTGCCTTTATTACTCTCAGCCTCCTCCAAATCTGCAAATTCCTCTTTCTTTTTTTACTGCTGTGATTTGACTTCCTGCTTGAGGGTGGCTACATCCATCCTCCATAGTCCCAATTTATGTAGGAATGTATCCACCTTCACTGCCGAGATGAACTATGGACTATGGTATTTGTAGTGTACATAGAGCAGTGCATGTGACCGCAATTAATGTGCTCTGCTCATTTCAAGAGGGGTTCAGGAACTCATATACTGTAGGACACTTCACAGTGGCAAAAAAACACAGTAATGCCGCGTACACACGATCGGAAATTCCGACAAGAAAACTGTGGATTTTTTTCTGAAGGAATGTTGGCTCAAACTTGTGTTGCATACACACGGTCACATAAATCTTGTTGGAAATTACGACCGTCAAGAACGCAGTGACGTATAAGACTTACGATGAGCTGAGATCAATGAAGTTCAAAAGGCAGTTTGGCTCTTCTGCTTGATTCTGAATATGTGTGTTTTTGCTTATCGGAATTGGATACAGACGAGCTGATTTTCCGATAAGAACTTTTTCCATCAGAAAAAAAGAGAACCTGCTCTCAATCTTTTGTTGGCGGAAATTCTGACAGCAAAAGTCCGATGGAGCATACACATGGTTGAAATTTCCGACCAAAAGATCTCATCGCACTTTTCTGGTCAGAATTTTCGATCGTGTGTATGCAGCATAAGAATTGATTAAATAAATCATAGACTACAGAGCAATTAGGTAATAGATGTATGGATTATTTTTGGAGATAAAGGATAGTGTTTAGTGTAATTTTAAAGCACTACACTACTTATTCAATGGTGTATTAAGTACAGGTGCATCCCCAAAAATTTGAATATCATCAAAAAGTACATTAACTTTCATAATTCAATTAAAAAAGTGAAACTCAAATACAGTGGAACCTTGGTTTACGACTAACTTTTTTTTTTTATTATGACTTGGTTTGCGAGTGTTGTTTCGCAAAACTAGCAGAACTCAAGCTATTGGGGTGTGCAGTACCGCATTTGGGCAGAGGTGCGGGGGCGCTGGTGACACTCAGTACGGTTTGGTGCCACTCAGTTTGAGTGTTTCTGAGGGTTTCCAAGATCAGCCGAGCTGTCCCCGAGTATTTCTGAAGCGCCCCCCCATCTCTCGCCACATGCGGTATTGCATGCCATAGAAGTCAATGCGGAACAAATGATCCATGTTTTCATTGACTCCTATGGGGAAACTTTGATATGCGAGTGCTTTGGATTACAAGCATTCTCCTGGAACGGATTATGCTTGTAATCCAAGGTTCCACTGTATTATATAGATTTCTTACACACAGAGTGATATATTTAAAGCATTTCTTTCTTTTAATTTTGATGATTATGACTTACAGCCATCCAAAATTTAGTATCTCAGAAAAGTAGAATATTGTGAAAAAGTTCAATATTGAAGATTCATGGTGTAACACTTTAATCAGCTATATAACTCAAAGCACCTGTAAAGGTTTCCTGAGCCTTTAAATGGTCTCTCAGTCCAGTTCAGTAGGTTACACCAATGGTTCCCAACCATTTTGGCACCAGGGGGCGGCGTTGTGGAATAGAATTGTGCCAAGGCCATGGGGGGGATATGTGGCTTTTCATGGACAACTTGTCAGGGAAATGGCTGGTGTTAGCACTTCAATCGTCACGACACAATGGCACCTTATTTCTATGATTGGAAAATAAATGACAAAGTGGGACTTTATATGGGGCCAAGGCAATAATAGACATGTACCCCCATCCCTGGCTGGGTTGAGAAACATTAAAGGGAAAGGGGAATGGATACAAACAAAGGGGACTTTAAATGGAGCATACAGTCTAAGGGAAAACCAGTTATCAATTAGTTGAAATCACAGTGATTTTATTCGGTACATTTGAACAAAAGTAAAACAGAGATTTATATACATATAAATATAGTATAATTGATAATATCCAGAACCATAAATACAATTGTAAAAAACAGCAAACTTGATAATGTTTGTAAGCTTCCCATAAGATTTAAGAAATAGTCTGCACATGCATGAATATTGTAAAGCAATCTATAGGAACAACTATACTGAAAGTAAAATAACTTCCATATTGCCCGACCTGCGTCGGTATGACCCGAAAGGGACCCTGGATATTGGTGTCCCAATCTTGAATCCACAAAACTGCATAGGATGAATTGTAAATAATGTAGATAACATAGAGGTGCAACCACGACAAGTAGCTAGCTCGACGTGTTTCGTGGTTTGATAGTACCACTCATCAGGAGCGGGCTCGTGATGCATATCTAGGAAGAATAGGATAATATAGTATTTAGATTCATAGTTATTTAGCATGTGGCAGAGGATACAATTGCACATATAATAGGACAAACCACTCCCATAGTAAAACTTACAAACAGGCATGCTGTGTGAGGAGGTATAGCGTGGCCAATTACACCCAGGAGTCCACCGGAAAAGTCTCCCACGGGAAATGAGGGAGCGTGTGCCAGAAGACGCAGCCCCCCAACAAAGCCCCTCAAACAAAGGCATGGATACTCATCGTAGAAGGGCAAATTCCCAGTAACTTTGGTAAAAGGGTACAATGCATCATGGGGACATCTATTGAGGGCTTCTGTGAAGATAAAGGTAGTAATGGTATAAGACTTTTCCGGTGGACTCCTGGGTCTACTTGGCCACGCTATACCTCCTCACACAGCATGCCTGTTTGTAAGTTTTACTATGAGAGTGGTTTGTCCTATTATATGTGCAATTGTATCCTCTGCCACATGCTAAATAACTATGAATCTAAATACTATATTATCCTATTCTTCCTAGATATGCATCACAAGCCCGTTCCTGATGAGTGGTACTATCAAACCAAGAAACGCGTCGAGCTAGCTACGTGCCGTGGTTGCACCTCTATGTTATCTACATTATTTACAATTCATCCTATGCAGTTTTGTGGATTCAAGATTGGTACACCAATATCCAGGGTCCCTTTCGGGTCATACCGATGCAGGTCGGGCAAAATATGGAAGTTATTTTACTTTCAGTATAGTTGTTCCTATAGATTGCTTTACAATATTCATGCATGTGCAGACTGTTTCTTAAATCTTATGGGAAGCTTACAAACATTATCAATTTTGCTGTTTTTTACAATTGTATTTATGGTTCTGGATATTATCAATTATACTATATTTATATGTATATAAATCTCTGTTTAACTTTTGTTCAAATGTACCAAATAAAATCACTGTGATTTCAAATAATTGATAACTGGTTTTCCCTTAGACTGTATGCTCCATTTAAAGTCCCCTTTGTTTGTATCCATTCCCCTTTCCCTTTAATGTTATTTCTATGATTACATTAGTAATGAAATGAAATAGACTCAAAATTAAATAGTTCTACTCACCATAATGCAGAATCTGCCACCAGATGCAGAGTGTCACTTGCCACGTCGCCTGCCACCAGATGTGGATTGTCATTAGACACGTTGCCTGCCGCCAGATGCGAATTGTCACTTGCCACATCACCAGTATTGGATTGTGACTTGCCACATTGCCTGCCACCAGATGCGGTTTGTCACTTGCCATCACCTGCCACCAGATGCTGTTTGTAACTTGCCACGTCACCTGCCACCAGATGTGGATTATCACTTGACACATCATGACACCAGGTGTGGATTGTCACCTGCCACCGGATATGGTTTGTCACTGCAGTGGTGGCAGCACAGTCGTGCACATTAGTTCAGAGGCAGGCCTGGAGTGGTGGGTTCTGAATAAGGGAGAACAGCAGTGATGCAGGCGGGCAGTGAGAGATGATCTCATCTCTCTGCTCCCCACCTCACCTCCAGCAGTATAGCAGCCTTGCTGTGAGGGTGGAACCACGGTGATGCGGGAGGGTAGTGAGAGATGATGTCATCTCTCTGCTCGCCCACTGTTGCTGCACGTCCGTCAGTGCAGCCTTCGTAGCCTGGTTACACAATCATGGGGAAGACTGTTAACTTGACTATTGTCCAGAAGACAGTCATTGCTAAAAAAGTTGTCTGTTCACAGAGTGCAGTATCCAAGCATATTAATATAAAGTTGAGTGGAAGGAAAAGGTGTGGTATAAAAAGGTGCACAAGCAACAGGGATAAGTGCAGCCTTAAGAGGATTGTGAAACAAAAGGCCATTCAAGAATTTGGGCTTCAAGAATCTAGGCTTCCATAACACCTCAGCAGTGCCACAGGCTGATCACCTCCATGCCACGCTGCTTTGATATAATAATTTATGCAAAAGGAGGTCTGACCAAGTATTGAGTGCACATTAAACTGTAGATGGACATGCTTTTCAGTAAGCCAACATTTCTGTATTAAAAATCCTTTTATTTATTGGTCTTATGTAATTTACACATTTTCTGAGAAACTGAATTCTGGGTTTTCACAATCTGTAAGCCATAATCATCAAAAATAAAATAAAGAAATGCTTGAAATTAATTACTCTGTGTGTAATGAATCTATATAATACATGATATGAGTTTCACTTGTTTATTGAATTACTGAAATAAATTAACATTTTGATGATATTCACAATTTTGTAAGATGCACCTGTATTCTCTTAAAATATAATATACCTTCCTATCTATTTGCTAATTCCAGCAGCATAAGGATTGAAAATAGTTCATTTTGATTGGGAGAGAACAGTTCTGCTTTAGGTGTCACTAAAGCGCCATCCTAAAATAAGACCTTGATCCAGTGTTGCCAACCTACCAGATTAAAATTTACCGGCGACACCCGAAATTTACTGGCGCAGCCACGTTTTTACTGCCATTTCAAAAAGGTTCTAAATTACATTTTTAGGTACAAATTTCAGTATTTAGGCTACAAACAAGTACGCTGGGCAAATAGCAATGTGATTTAAGGTAGATATTAAGGTAAAAAAACATATTTTTGTTATTTTAGATATAATAAGGGCAAACTATTTAGTCACATCACCCTCTGCCTCCATCCCCCTCTGCCACCAGCACCCCCTGCCTTCACCCCCCTCTGCGGTGCCACAATCTCCCCCTGCCTCCAATCTCCCCCAGGCCCCCTGCTTCCAATCACCCCCTGCCTCCATCCCCCTCTGCGGTGCCACCCACAACCCCTGTCTACATCCCCCACCCTCTACGGTGCCACCACCCCCCTCTGCGGTGCCACCAACACCCCCTGCCTCCAATCTCCCCCTGCCTCCATTGCCTCCTGCCTTCATCCCCCTCTGCGGTGCCACCGCAGCCACCATCAGCCCCTGTCTCCAATCTCCATGCGCAGTTCCAAGCCGAACCGATCTCGGCTATTTTTACGATCTCGCAACCACGGACATCTACGAACGGGATGAAAAAGTGCCAGTTTTTACAAACTGTCCCTAAAAATACGGACGGTTGACAGCACTGCCTTGATCCAGCATACCGTCCTGGACAGCTGTACAAGCAGTGCAGGTACAGTGGTTATAGAAAATAATAACTTCCCTTTAAAAGAATCACATTTTGTTACTTTGCAGCATGAAATGAAGACAGACTGAGTTTTTATTTAATCTAGCTGTATTTTCTAGTGCAATTTATAACATCTACAGTAAGTGATATAACACCAACATGTCAGTATTTTCACTGGGGGGTTAAGTCTGGGCTCTGACTAAGCCATGCAAGAACAATCACCTTTCTCTCCTTCAGCCACTGTGTGGTCATTTTTGCTGTGGTCTTTTTTTCTCATTGTCATGCTGGAAGGTAAACTTTCTTCCCATTGACAACTTTCTGGCAAAGGGCAGCAGATTTCCCTCAAGAATTTGATGGTATTTTGCCCCATATATTTTTCTTCTATCCTGACAACTTAGTGCTCCAGTCCCTGCTGCAGAGAATCATCCCCATAACAGGATATTACCACCTACATGATTTACCGTAGGAATGGTGTTATTTGGATGGTGAGCTGTGTTTTATTTTTACCAGACATATCGTTTGGTGTGGAGCCCAAAAAATTACATTTAGTCCCTTCTAGTTGGTGCAGAGCAGAATATAAAAGTATACGTTGGGATGTACTAAACTATGCCGCTTTTAGAAAGATGTATTTATTTTTATATATTAATCCCTAAACCACATCTAACTGACCTCAATGTATCAATGTAAATGTTCATAGCAAAATATAATCCAATAGTAGATCTAGAGAATGATATTATGATCATTACAATGAATCACATGTATCATGCCACAGAGTGGTACTGTGGATACAACAAAATACAAACGTGCCACGTCCTATAAATTGATTTGAAAATAGAGGATTGGGACTTTGGACTTTATAGGCACAGTTTACACATAAGTTTTACAAAAAATATAAATTTACTAATGAAACATATAAAAAATTCACAAACTCTTAAAAAAAACACATTTGATGTGTATATATACATATGATCAATAATCTCCCACTCTCTCTTTCTCCCTCTCCTATTCATTACGTCATCAGGAGCCTGTGTGTGCAGCTCCATGCTTGCATGTCCCCACGTCCCCCTTTTATTAAGGCTGGAAGTGAGGAGAGAAGGTCCCATGGCTTAATGAGAATTGTAAGGAGAGCACCTTTGTACGTGCGCAGCTCACCAGACTACTTTTCCCGAGAATGCGCCTTTCCTCTTTGGCCGCTAATCTCATCGGGACTCTAAGTGTAGGCACAGATTGGAGGGAGATTGGTCATGCAGCCCTGTCATCACTCGCCCCCAGCTTAAATCCACTCGCCAAATGCTAGTAGGCGAGTGAAAATTTTGAGGGCTGCGCTACTGTATACAACCACAAATCTACAAGGAAACCGTGAAGGTGCAAAGACGTCATTCCATAGTAGAGCATAAGTCCAAGAGGACTTACCGCAAAGCGGTATAACAATGTTTTAGAAATGTAGTCCAAAAGGCTCGACATGTTGCGCGTGCAATCACGCTTCTTCAGGAGCATTGCATATTAACTATCAAAAAGGGTGGAGAGAATTACAAATTAATATTGTATATAATCCATACAAAATAACAATGTATGAAAAAACACATAATGACTGCCAAATCTGTGACCGCAATGGCTAGATAGATAGATAGATTTAAATAAATAAAAATTAACAAATGGACTACTTACTGCATAATGTGGAATATAGAATGAAAATAATCATATAAAACCAACAACCCGATACAGATATCAGAAGGAAGACTGAGGCGTTGATAATCGGTGATAATACTAGAAATTAATAAGTAGCAAGGCTAGCCGACAGCCAGAGAGTGTTTGCCTAAAATAGAACATATATAATATATAATAGATAAATAGCTAATAATAGCAGTTGTTAAATAGCTTAGTAGTGCTATATAAATCTACCACAATAATATAGATAGGACTCACTAGTTTAGAGCAAAGTAGAAAGGAGCATTAGAGTGATCAAAAAAGCCTCAAGTAGTAAAAAAAAAAAAGCACATATTGGGGTAAATAATTCCTGTAGCAAAATAACTGGTTCACCATAAAAAAAAAATACTCTAGCAACGCGTACGACGGCACTATAAAGGGGAATTTCCATTCGGATGGCGCCACCCTTGGGGCTGCTTTTGCTGATTTTGTTTTTGTAAAAGACGATTTGCGCTTTTCTGTCTGTTACAGCGTGATGAATGGGCTATCTCCATTACGAACGGTAGTTTTACCAAAACGAGCGCTCCCGTTTCATAACTTGTTTCTGAGCATGCGCAGGTTTTTCACGTCGTTTTAGCCCAAACACGATTATTTTTTACAACCCGAAAAACGACAGTTTAAAACTTTGTTAAAAGATGCAGCATGTTCAAATTTTTTTTTTACGCTTTTCAGAACCCGAAAAATTATGTGAAGCCCACACACGATCATATTAAATGAAATTTTTAAAAAACGTATTTTTTTAAATGCCGAAAAATGATTGCGTGTACGCGGCATTAGAGTAGTGACTCAACATAAGATTGTCACGTAGGGATCTTGATCTTCTAAAGGTTATATCAGGTCCTGGGCCAACATATTTAGGAGAACAGGATCATCACATAGCAGTGACCAGTGATGTGTCAGAATTGATCATTGTAGAAACAAATTATTGTCTAACAAAATACTTATTTTAAAATGTGAATGATTTTCAAAAAATTTTTACTGACCCTTTCTACACTTTTTGTTCTTTATTTATTTTTATTTTTTTAAAGTGTATTTTGTGCGTGAACTCGAGAGAGAGGAGCCGGACTGCAGGAGTTGGCAGTAGGCAGACCCTCCCCCCGGAGGCAATCGCCATCCTTCTCCATGCCCCCGGTGGCAATGGCGGGTGTGAGGGGGGGCCTCCCACTCACCCCACCCTACCTGCTCCACTTGGGAGCCCGACTGGGGCCCAATGGGACCCCAACGGGGCAGAGGGACTCCCCCTATGAGGGAGTGAGGGGGTCTAGCCCACCCAGCCAGCCCCGTAGGTCCTTCGCCTCTCATTTTTAGGAGACCGCATGGCCAATGTGCGTGCGTGGTAAACCAATTTTGTGTGCGTGCAAGTGTGGTGGGCGTACTAAGCACAGGCGTACCTTGCATAGCACACCCATCGGGAGCCGGGCTGAGACCACCAAACTCAATTCACATGTAGCCGAGACCGGGATCCGAACCCTTGGCTGCAGAGGTGAACGGCTTGTCAGCGCAGTGCCAATCACGTTGAGCCACCACAGCTCCGGTTTTTGTTCTTTATTTAACCATTGGAAAAAGGTGCATTTTATATATATTTTTACAATCAGCAAGTTTGGTTATGCATGATTTACTAACATTAGATGCTGTTGTCATCAGAGACGGCTCTAGGCTTTGTGAGGCAAATCTTAGACATCAGGCCCCACTCAGGTCCATAATATATAAAAAAATTCAAGCAAGCAAAAATGGCTGAAACCAATATAACATCTGGGACCCAGCAAGGTGACAACCTCTATAGGAATTTCCCCTGTGCCTTGGAAGAAAAAGAGGGGGTGTCACTGAATAATTCCACATCCACAGAGGAAGGAGAGTGGGGGAATCCCAACACAGAGCAGAGAGAGGGGAGAGAGAGGAGAGATGGGGAGGGAGATAGGGGGAGAAAGGGAAGGAGAGAGGGGAGGAAGGGAAGGAGAGATGGGGAGGGAGAGAACAGGGGGATGGGGAGGGGAGGCAGAGAGAGGGAGAGCGAGGGGGTGAGAGAGAGAATGGGGGGTGGTGAAAGAGAGAGAGAGAGAGAGAGAGAAAGTGGTGAGAGAAAGAAGGATGACAGAGAGAGGGAGGGGGAAAGAGAGGGGTAGGGAGGGAGACAGGGGGTGGAGAGATAGAGGGGGAGGGTGAGAGAAAGGGGAGGGTGGAGGGAGGGAGTGGCGAGAGAGCGAGAAAGAGTCACGGGGTGAGAGAGGAGGATGACTGAGAAAGAGGGGGTGAGAGGGAGGGGGGTCAGAGAGATGGGGAGGTGAGAAAGAAAGAGGGGGTAAGAGGGGGGGGTAAGAGAAGGAGAGGGGTTAAGGGAGAGGGGGTGTGAGAGAAGGAGTGAGAGAGAGCATTTATTAGCCCTGGCCCTGTCTGCAGCCCCTGCTGTGCCCCATGTCCCAGTCTGCAATCCCTCTTGTTCTGGGTGGAGACAGTGTTCTGCTCCTTCCAGAGGATCTGTTTGCTGTGAGATGAAGTGGTCCCTGGCCGCTCCATGCTAATTTTCTGGCCCCAGGAAGCCTGTCCTCCAGTCCTGGGAGGTCTTCAGAGCTCTTCTCCCTCCAAGACTATCGATCTTTGCTGCCCTCGCTGCTCATCTTCTTGGCCAGGCCTGGACTGGGACTGAAAATAGGCGCGGGCAGTTTAGACTGAGCCCCCCCCATGATGTTGGTTCCTTCCCCACTCTCCATCCTGACAGACCCCTACAGCAGCCGAAAGCAGAAAGGAGGGGGGAACATTGCAGAGCTGTAGGGGGCTGGAGAGCACGGGGTGGTGGAGAGCACAGGGGGCAGAGAGTACTGGGGAAGAGCACAGGGGGTGGGGGGCAGAGAGCACTGGGGGAGCTAAAGGGCACTGGCGGGGGAGCTGGAGAGCACTGGGGGAGCTGTAAAGTACTGGGGGAGCTGGATAGCACAGAGCACGGGGGGCTGGAGGGGAGCTGGAGAACAGTGGGGGGGAACTGGACAGCACAGTGGGGTGGAGAGCATGGGGGTAGCCAGGGAGCACAAGGGAGGCCAGAAAGCACTGTGGGGGGAGAGCTGGAGAGCATGGTGGGGTGGAGAGAAAGGGGGGCAAAGGGCACAGGGTGCAGAGAGCACTGTGAGGGAAGGGAGAACTGGGAGGGGCCAGGGAGCACAGGGGGCTGGAGTGCACAGTGGGCAGAGAGCACTGGGAGGTACCAGGAAGCAGGGGGAGCCGGAGAGCACTGAAGGGGGAACGGGACAGCACAGTGGGGTGGAGAGCATGGGGGAGGAGAAGAGCACTGGGGGGCTGAAGAAAAATGTGGGGTGGAGAGCACTGGGGGGAGCCAGGGAGCGCAGGGGGGCTGGAGAGCACAGAGGGCTGAGAGCACTTGGGGGGGCAGGAAGAACTGGGAGGGGTTATGGAGCACGGGGGAGCCAGAGAGCACTGGGAGGCAGCTAAAGAAGTTGGATAGAAGGAGCAGCGGGGCAGCTGCATATATAGGAATTGATCTTTCCATATTCCTCCTGCAGCCTCTGAAAGCCTGCAGGAGGGGAACCAGGCATTCAGCTGCAGCAGGATGAATGTGGAAAGATCAATTCCTCTATATGCAGCTGCCCTGCCGCTCCTTCTCTCCAGGCACACAAGAGGGCTGCATGGGTACTCACTTTCTCTAAACTAAACCTGCAAGATGCAGGGGCACAAATGACAGATCAACACTCGTTACACCAGGACGCAGGCATTTCATTTTGAAAGTGTTAGCCGCGTTTGCGTCTAGAAGAATTTGAAAACAAACCCCTTTTTTTTTTTAAATGACCTAAAACGCGTTTGGCATCTGAAATGTCGGAAACGTCAGCGTCTGAACTCATTTTTTGCCTTAAAAAAAGGCCTGTAAATGCCACTGCCTAAAAATGACAGTAAACGAACCTGTGTACATGTACACGTAAGATAACATTGAATTCGTTTAGGGGCAGTAAAAAAAAAAAAGGGTCCAGGGAGCTGCGGTGGCTCAACGCGATTGGCTCTGCACTGACAAGCCGTTCACCTCTGCAGCCAAGGGTTCGGATCCCGGTCTCGGCTGCATGTGAATTGAGTTTGGTGGTCTCAGCCCGGCTCCCGGTGGGTGTGCTATGCGAGGTAAGCCTGCTCTTAGTACGCCCACCCCCCTCCCACAAAAAAACACCACTTACATGCACTCGAAATTGGGTTAACATGCACGCACTTTGGCCACGCGGTCTCTAAAAAAAGAGAGGCGAAGAACTAACAGGGCTGGCTGAGCGGGCTAGATCCTCTCACTCCCTCATAAGGGAGTCCCTCTGCCCCATTGGGCTTCAAAGCTTCAAAGCTTCAAAGCGGAGCAGGTAGGGAGAACCCCCTCACACCCGCCATTGCTACCCGGGGGCATGAACAAAGATGGCAGATTGCCTCTGGGGGAGGTCTGCCTACTCCCAACTCCTGCAGTCTGGCTCCTCTGTCGAGTACACGCACAAAATACGCTTTAAAAAAAAAAGTGTCCAACTGCCGCTCTGAACCTCCATTTAGCATCAGCAGTGTACATGGGGGTCTAAGAGGACTGGTACAACTAATTTAAATTTAATTTAATTTAAATAAAAAAAAAAACATATTTAAAGTGTTACCAATATTGTCTGATGTACTGTATGTGTTCACTTGACTTATTGCACAATGTCCTGGCACGTGTGTGTATGTATGTGTTTGTGGCCACCTATTCTGTCACAGTTTCTGTTTCTCCATATCCAAGAATATTGCATGTTCTTGGCACTCAGGCCGCATGAATCTTTGAGTTGTCAGCCATGATTATGCAAGGGGTGGGAAAAGATCCACTCAAGCAGTGTGGGCAAAGTCATAATGTAAGTTAGAGTGTAAGAATAGCCTCTAATTTGCATACTGGCTTATCAATCAGCTTTAGCAATCGAGAAAAGTAAAATTAATTATAGGTCATGTTTACAGTTCTCAGCAGCTCCGTCACCGAGATCATTTTTCTTTAGATCAGAATTCTACTTTTATAACACTGAAGTTTAAACCATTATACATTTAAAACAGATTTTCATAAAAACGTGTACATGCGTTACTCTAACCATAGTCCCCTGGTGTACAGTTTCTGTAGGTTTGTTTATAGTAGAACTATAGGCAAAACTTTTTTTCTCATTGAGGGTTATATGCCCTGTCAATTTGTTTTTGGGGAGATTTCCCTTCACTTCCTTTCCAATTGCCAAAAGAGGAAGTGGAAGAAAATCCATCAAATTAAGGGAATTTCTTGGGGACCCCCAGGTCACCAGAACTAGTTTGCCCATTGGAAGATTTCCCCTCTATTACTTTTCTTTCACTTTCAATGATAATAGTAAACAGAACACATAGAGAGAGTGGATCTCCCTAATGGGGGCACAGACAGCAATAAAAACTGAGCCGCCGTACACACGGCCGAGGTTCTCGCTGAAAACCAGCGAGAACCTCGCTGGAATGCACATTCCAGCGAGGACCTCGGCCGTGTGTACGGTCTCTGCGAGCTTCCCACGCTCTCTATTTCCTCGACGGCCCGCCTGGAAGAATGGCTGGTTGCCATTCCCGACGGGCGGGTCGCCGATTTCGACGGCCGGCAGGGAACCTCGACGGGCGGAACGATGTGTTCTGCCCGTCGAGATTCCCTGCCGTGTGTACGCGGCCTGACAGGGGGTCTTATCCCTCTCCACTCTATCCAAAACTAAAAAAAATGTTTTCCCTTTAGTTATACTTTAAAAAAGAAGTATGGTTTGTTTGTTTTTGGCTAGTTATACTTATTTAGGTGGATGCAGCATCAGACCGATGCTGCATCTGTCCCCCGGTGTCTCTGCACTGAGAGCAGAACCACCGAACACCACCAATGGCACGATGCTGACTGTCAGTCAGCATCTCTTCTGCTTTACTTCTCAGCGCTCATTGTAGCTCATTGTAGCGATGAGCCGTGGAGGGGTGGGGAGCGGCTGTCTCATCGGCTCGCTGAGATGCTGAAACTGCCATCAATACAGGCAGCTGGCGGATCCCGACTTGGAAGTCGTGATGACGCGCTGCCTTGACTGATGGCAGTGACGTCAGCGGAGAGCGGACTTCAGACCACTCTCCGCTGAAAGCGGGTCACAGGAGTGCAAAACAAATTGCACTCCTGTGACCAAGAGGAGAAGCCCAGCCTAAAAAGCTCAGGCTGGACTTTTCCTTTAAGTTGAATTCATATGCAAGTTGGAACAGGCACATTTTTAAGTGTAACTCCAGCACATTACATTTTTTGGATAGCATAGGGGAGGGTTAACACCCTTGTAAGCAGGGGCGGCCTGACCATTCGAGCACTGCCCAAGGGCCCCGGGCCACTAGGGGGCCCCATCAGGGTTGCCAGCCTCAGTAAAATCAGGGACAGTATGCAAAAATCTGTATTTTTTTTATATCTGTCCCTGAAATGTCCCTTAATCCAAATTTTAGAAGACCAGCATGGCACAGTGCCTTGGATCTCACAGCACAAATACAGCTACTAGGCTCAAGGTACAGGGAGGATTTTGAAGAAGAAAGATAATTTTTAGGGTAAGACTTGGGCACAATTAACATTTACTGATGTTCCCTATAACATAGCAACTACTCACTTTGAGTTCTCTCATATAAAGAGGGACACTGACACCAATGTAATAGGAGCATTTACACCAACCGCCTGTGTAAAGGGGGAATATACAATGACCTCCATGTAAGGAGACACTTCTACACTGACCACCCATTTTAGGGGGGATTTACACTGACCATCACTGTAAAGGCAGTTCTGCACTTACCACCAAAATGTACTGATCACCAATGTATTGGGGGATTTTACATCAACAACCAATAAAGGGGAATTTCTACACTGGCCTTCAATGTAAGGGGGGGATTTACACTCACCACAAATACAAGTTTAGATTTTTTTGACTGATTACCAATATAACGAGGAGTTTATACACTGGCCACCAATGTAATGGGGATTTACACTGACCACTAATGTAATTGAAGTATTCACAGTAACCACCAATGTAAGGAGGGGTTAACACTGACCACCAATGTAAGGGAGACCTTCACACTGGCCACTAGTGTGAATTAATTGATTGTACACCAAGCCCCAATGTAATGAAAAGATTTACACTGACTATCAATGTAACTGAGACATTTAGCTTACGCTCACGTTTGTGTGTTTGTAAACGCATGCAAAACCACTCTCCTGAAACCACAGAAATGTGTTTCTCTTTAGCAGATACACAGCAGTGGCATTAATTGTTAATGAAAACCTCACACATCTGCTGAGATGTGTGTATTCACATGCACCAAAATTAACAGTGCTGTGGCACCATGTTATTTTGAAAAAGGGTTCCACCTCCAATTACCGTACCTTTGTAGAACTGGCTGATGTTAGGCTTAATGGCCACAAATGTAGGCAGTACTTTCAAGCATGCCCCTTTACCTCCCCAGTAGGAAACATTCAGCAGAAGTGATGGTGGTGTATATAGGGACGCACTGACAACTCATGGGGCCCCCGGGCAATAGAAGATTATGGGGCCCCTGGGCTTACAGATGGTCACCACGCCAGGAGGCAGTGCAGAGGTGGGGCAGCTAAAATCTTGAGATTTTCACATCAAAAGCATGTCGGTTTCAGACATATCAGGGACAGATGTAAAAAAAACACAGATTTTTACATACTATCCCTGGTTTTACTGAGCCTGGCAACCCTGATGGGGCCCCCTAGTGGCATGGGGCCCTCGGACAGTGCCCGAGCACCTCAATGGTCAGTCCGCCCCTGGGTGTATATGACCTCAGGGGCCATGATATACATACAAATTCTGCCTCTATTAACATATCAATGCAGCAGATCTGTGGGTATTTACATATTATTGCTGCCGCTATTTACATATCAATGCCGGTCTGCAGGTGAGTCATCTGTACTTGGCAATAAGGAAGAGCTGGGCAGCATTAGTAACATAACTTCACAGTGAGATATCGGGACACAGCACGGGACTAAAACTTTAAAGGACAAGGGGATTGAAACTGGGATATTTGACAAGTTTGAGGCAGCTGCTTTGGGCCCAACAAGATGACCCTGCTGCTTAGGCCCAAAGAAGTACACACAGGGATCAATGTCAGAAGGCTTACACCCAAACTAGGAATCATCTCAGAGAACACTGGAATACAGGCAGGTAGTGCAGATAACTTGACAATGAACAAGAAAAGCTTAAAGGGAGGAGGCTTTTTAAAATTCTGACATGCATTGATCACCAGAGAGACAGGTGAGAAAAGGGCAGAGTTAAAACTTAATGCCTGATAAAACAGGTCATTGTGAAGAGTCATCAGCTGGTATTGACAATGTAAATAGTATAGTAGTTTAAACCAACCTAGACATGAAAAATATCTGAGCCGCCATTGCTGACCTCCTTCTGACTGTCATTCTAACCATATGTAGAACAAGTATTTGAATCAAAAAGGTTAGAATAATGTTTTTTTTTTGCATACTTGTTCAAGGTTATTGATTCAAAGTACTGAAAAGGAAGGTCAGCGTGACAAACAGGTAACTAGCATTTTAAAAAGAGATGTCATCAATGATGGCACCCATGGCTCGCTTTTGAAGGTTAAAATAGTCAATTTTTTTCAGGGCATTTTGTCCCCCTAAAAACAGTTATTTGGGGGGGGGGGGGGTATTTATGTCCCCCTGAAAATAATACATTTTTTGAAGCCTTAATGCTTCTGGGAAAATGCTATTGGTTTTAACATTTTAACATTAACACTAGAAATGTTAGCCCTCAGAAACATTCGTATTGAGTTTGGACCCCTTAATCCAGTTGATTTTCACTTGACCGTAGAGGCAGGTGCACATCAATTCTTTATTTCTCGTGTCAGAGAGTTGTATCCAGCAGTCTTTGCTTTGAGTCCAATAGACTCTGTTTTGCTATGCTCTGCTCAAGCCCCGACAAACAGGGATCTTTGGCCCCTAAAAAGCATTGGCTGTCTTTTGCCATCCTGTTGTCACGTGCAATTAACAATAAATGATGACAGCCAGAAGAAGGCCAACGGTATCTTATTTTCCATTATTGGTTTGCCTAAACTGCTGTACTATTTACTTTGTCCTGTTGTCACAATTAACAACAAAAGATTTAAACTTTTGAGATGATTGTATGGCGCTCCCTTATTTTTCATTTTCACGTGAATTTCAACTATGTAACCCCCTAGGCCTTTTCTAACCTTGTAGTGTACTGCTTATGCAAAATGGATCACTAGTGGCAGGAATGAGAAATTCTTAGTGCGTTTTCTAAATTTATCAACTTACGTCAACCTGTTCTCACAAATCTATCTCCCATTTCCTCCAATATTATTCATTCTTTCCATACATATACTGTGACGGTGTATGATTCCTGGCACACATAGTCACGTTTGATGTAGCAACGGAAACTGCATAGTTAATTTCTGTAGAACCCATAGCATAGTGTATAATTAATTAATACATTTATCATCTTTGTTTTAAATGGGCCAATGTGCAAATGTGATTGAACAGGTTGCGCTGATGTTTATCAAAAGCATTTTAGAAATACCTCATTATTTAAATAAACATATGATAATCCTCCCAGCCAAGTCTTATTGCTAAGCTGCTCTTTCTCTGTTCTCTTATTTAGCTAGTTGCTGGATTTTATGTACAATTCTTGACCGAAATACGATTTGGCTATAAATTGTTGGTACCAACTTAGTACCCACATCTAACAACGAGGATCCATAATGTACTTTTCATTCTATGTTGGTACCACTGAATGTGTGTGATTACAAATGCCTTTAAATTATGGATAATACATTTCTCCCTTCAGTCTTTATGACCTGACCTGCTCAAGAAAACGTTACAGTAGAAACTGATTGAAATTTGTAGCTTCATGTCATGCAATTAGCATTTCTACCATATACATATATATTTAATTATATATATATATATATATATAATATATATATATATTTTAGGGTTGTCCCAATACCGATACCAAGCATTTGCCCGAGTACTTGTACTCGGGCAAATGCTCCCGATACTTCACCCGATACTTGTCCTGTGTCCTCCTCCAGCCCCCCTCCGTTTTGCTGCAGTCTCTCTCCCTTTGTGCCCCCCCGCCGTGTTTTCCTTCTCTTCCGTGTCCGCCGCTGTTTCCTTCTCCCTCCGTGTCCCCCGCCGGTGTTTTCCTTCTCCCCCGTGTCCCCCGCCGGTGTTTCCTTCTCTCCTCCGGGTCCCCCGCTGTTTCCTTCTCTCCCCTGTGTCCCCCCGCTGTTTCCTTCACTCCTCCGTATCCCCCGCTGTTTCCTTCTCTCCCCCGTGCCCCCCCCCTCTGTTTCCTTCTCTCCTCCGTGTCCCCCGCTGTTTCCTTCTCTCCCCCGTGCCCCCCCCCCGCTGTTTCCTTCTCTCCCCGTGTCCCCCTGGAACTGTCAGGATGGAGAGCGGCGGTAGGAGCCGGTAAACCCAGCTCCTTACTGTTCCGAATGGACAGAGTCAGTGATGACTCTGTCTATTCACAGAACTGAAATATCGTAAACTGTGATTACAATGTTTCAGTTTATGAATGAAGAGAAGACGCTGTCTTCTCTCCATTCATTTTCAGCGCAGCTTAGGCTGCTGAGAAAGACAGGGGAATCTGTTTCCCTAGTCCCTTTCTCTGTCTCAAAGGGGAGATGACAGAGGTCTGTTAAGACCCCTGATATCTCACCAAAGCCCCTCCAACAGGGCTGATTAGAAAAAAAAGAAATGCAATAAATAATTTAAAAAAGAAAATGTAAATAGTAATAAAAATTAAAAAAACACACTGACAATCCACTACCCCCCTCTAAAAAAATAAAATAAAATAAAACGCCACTGTCACATGACATAAAAAAAAAAAAGTGTCGGTATTCGGTATCGACGAGTACTTGAAAAAAAGTATCGGTACTTGAACTCGGTCTTAAAAAAGTGGTATCGGGACAACCCTAATATTATATATATATATATATATATATATATATATATATATATATATATATATATACAGTGCGGAAAATAAGTATTTGAACACCCTGCTATTTTGCAAGTTCTCCCACTTGGAAATCATGGAGGGGTCTGAAATTGTGATCGTAGGTGCATGTCCACTGTGAGAGACATAATCAAAAAAAAAAATATTCCAGAAATCACAATGTATGATTTTTTTAACTATTTATTTGTATGATACAGCTGCAAATAAGTATTTGAACACCTGAGAAAATCAATGTTAATATTTGGTACAGTAGCCTTTGTTTGCAATTACAGAGGTCAAACTTTTCTTGTAGTTTTTCACCAGGTTTGCACACACTGGAGGAGGGATTTTGGCCCACTCCTCCACACAGATCTTCTCTAGATCAGTCAGGTTTCTGGGCTGTCGCTGAGAAACACGGAGTTTGAGCTCCCTCCAAAGATTCCCTATTGGGTTTAGGTCTGGAGACTGGCTAGGCCACGCCAGAACCTTGATATGCTTCTTACAGAGCCACTCCTTGGTTATCCTGGCTGTGTGCTTCGGGTCATTGTCATGTTGGAAGACCCAGCCTCGACCCATCTTCAAAGCTCTAACTGAGGGAAGGAGGTTGTTGCCCAAAATCTCGCAATACATGGCCCCGGTCATCCTCTCCTTAATACAGTGCAGTCGCCCTGTCCCATGTGCAGAAAAACACCCCCAAAGCATGATGCTACCACCCCCATGCTTCACAGTAGGGATGGTGTTCTTGGGATGGTACTCATCATTCTTCTTCCTCCAAACACGGTTAGTGGAATTATGACCAAAAAGTTCTATTTTGGTCTCATCTGACCACATGACTTTCTCCCATGACTCCTCTGGATTATCCAAATGGTCATTGGCAAACTTAAGACGGGCCTTGACATGTGCTGGTTTAAGCAGGGGAACCTTCCGTGCCATGCATGATTTCAAACCATGAGGTCTTAGTGTATTACCAACAGTAACCTTGAAAACGGTGGTCCCAGCTCTTTTCAGGTCATTGACCAGCTCCTCCCGTGTAGTCCTGGGCTGATTTCTCACCTTTCTTAGGATCATTGAGACCCCACGAGGTGAGATTTTGCATGGAGCCCCAGTCCGAGGGAGATTGACAGTCATGTTTAGCTTCTTCCATTTTCTAATGATTGCTCCAACAGTGGACCTTTTTTCACCAAGCTGCTTGGCAATTTCCCCGTAGCCCTTTCCAGCCTTGTGGAGGTGTACAATTTTGTCTCTAGTGTCTTTGGACAGCTCTTTGGTCTTGGCCATGTTAGTAGTTGGATTCTTACTGATTGTATGGGGTGGACAGGTGTCTTTATGCAGCTAATAACCTCAAACAGGTGCATCTAATTTAGGATAATAAATGGAGTGGAGGTGGACATTTTAAAGGCAGACTAACAGGTCTTTGAGGATCAGAATTCTAGCTGATAGACAGGTGTTCAAATACTTCTTTGCAGCTGTATCATACAAATAAATAGTTAAAAAATCATAAATTGTGATTTCTGGATTTTTTTGGGGGATTATGTCTCTCACAGTGGACATGCACCTACGATGACAATTTCAGACCCCTCCATGATTTCCAAGTGGGAGAACTTGCAAAATAGCAGGGTGTTCAAATACTTATTTTCCGCACTGTATATATATATATATATATATATATATATATATATATATTTGTGCAAATTAGGTATATATAGAGAAAAATATGCCAAAGTGATATTAAACATCACCTCCATGCCAACAATGATTAGAATGGAGATTACCTTGTCCAGGCAGGATTGATAGTTTAATTGGTTATAATGCATATTTAGAACTTAAGTCAGTACACACAGTCTTCTAACAATAGTAGTAAACAACCCTCCAAGTCCTAAGTATGAAATGTATGCAACTACCTATTCATCTAAAAGGTGTGGTTCTTTCTCATGTTTTTTTCCAAATGGAAATATTACAAAGCACATTACACAGTACTTTTTGCCATTAATAACAATCTCTAATCCAGTTGAGTTTACAAAGGGTCCCTATAGTAATCACAAAATACAGACTCTAGAGTTCCCACCTCATCAGTGGCAGCTGGTGCTCAAAATTTTTTTGGGGGGGCGCAAACAAACTGAAAAAAAAACACATCAATTGCAGCCACTGTGTCCATCAAACATAGCCACTGTGCCCATCAAACGCAGCCACTGTGCCCATCAAGCGCAGCCACAGTGCCCATCAATGGCAGCCACTGTGCCCATCAAACGCAGCCACTGTGCCCATCAAGCGCAGCCACAGTGCCCATCAATGGCAGCCACTGTGCCCATCAAGCGCAGCCACAGTGCCCATGAAAACGCAGCCACAGTGCCCATCAAGCGCAGCCACTGTGCCCATCAAACGCAGCCACTGTGCTCATCAAACGCAGCCACAGTGCCCATTAAGCCCAGCCACTGTACCCATCAAGCTCAGCCACTGTGCCCATCAAACGCAGCCAATATGCCCATTAAGCGCAGCCAATGTGTCCATCAAACGCAGCCACAGTGCCCATCAAGCGCAGACACTGTGCTCATGAAGCGCAGACACTGTGCCATCGAACTCAGCCACTGTACCCATAAATTGCAGACACTGTGCCATCAAACACAGCAAGTGTGCCTATCAATTGCTGCCACTGTGCCCATCAATTGCCGCTACTGTACCCATTAATTGCTGCCAGCATGCCCCATCAATTGCTGCAACTGTGCCCTTCAATTGGCACTACTGTGCCCTATCAATTGCTGCCACTTTGTCCAATCAATTGTTGCCAGTGTGCCCATCAATTGCCGCTACTTGCCCATCAACTGGAGATACTGTGCCCCATCAATTTCCGCTACTGTGCCCCATCAATTGCCGCTACTGTGCCCCATCAATTGCATGAATCTATCTTTGCCCCTTCTGTGCCCCATCAATGCATGAATCTATCTATTGTGATAGACAGGTGCAGGAGAGAAGGGGAGGCGTGCCTGTGCCCTTTATGGGTGCACTGCCACTGCACCTCATCCCTTTAAACCCGAACAAATATGAATTACACAGGTTCTGTGGCTGATTAAGGTGGTAATTAAACTCACTTGTTGCCCTATCTGCATTTAATTTGTCTCAGAACCTGTGTATATCATGTGTTCAGGTTTAAAGGGATGAGGTGGCAACCCTACTTATAATACAGAGAATATGTTTGCGTATCCGATGAAAACGGTCCGAGGACAATTTCCATCGGATATGTCCTTCCGTGTGTACGCGGCCTTAGGGTACAGCAAGCAAAGGAAAAAAAAAATCATTATTACTTACAGTATTTCTCTGTTCCCAGTGTGTTAACCCCCCCCCAGTCAATGTCCCTGATCATGGCCACACCAGTTATTTGATAACGCCGTACTGCACTAGTGAAAGTATGTAGAAAAAAAATAATTGTGAAAAAATATATATATTTTACATTTCTTCATTTTCTAAATAATTGTGACAAAAAAATACAACTTAAAAAAACTCGCCATGTCTCTTACTAAATATTTTGGACAGTCTACTTTCCAAAAGGGGCCATTTGGGAGATATATTTGTACTGTCCTGGCCAAAATCTACAGTTTTTTTTTTGTTTATTTAGCAAAAAACTAAAAACCCAGTGGTGATTTAAGGGGTTGTAAAGGTAAATGTTTTTTCACCTTAATGCATCCGATGGTACCGCCCCACAAGCCCCGTTTTACTTACCTGACCGTTCGAAATTCCCTGGCGCGTCCATGTGATGTTCTTGGGCTCCCAGCCTGGCCGTTGATTGGCTAGGCTGGGCGGATTGATAGCAGCGCAGCTATTGGCTGGCGCTGCTGTCAATCACAGCGGATGACGCGGCGTGCTGGGGGGCGGGGCCGAGTGATACAGATGATGGCTATGCCCGCCGCTGTATCACGGGAACGCGCTCGCAAAAGCTTTTGCAAGGAGGAGCCGAGACAGCCGCCGAGGGACCACAGAAGACAGCGTTCGGGGACACTCTGTGCAAAACGAGCTGCACAGTGGAGGTAAGTATAACATGTTTGTTATTTAAAAAAAATATAAATTTTGCCTTTAGTGACCCTTTAAATACCACCATAAGCTCTATGGGATCGTAGACAGTACTTATTCCATATAATACCCTTCTATAATATAATTAATGATAATAAAAAACATTAGACATATTTTAACGGACTTTTATTATTGGCAATAAGTTATATTTTAATCCAATTTCATAACACACACATTTGATGTTTTATTACCAAATATTTTCACACCAAACCAATTATTATATATTTTACACACATATTGAATACATAAATGATAACTCAGCCATTACAGCTCAAGTTATAACTATTTTAACTAAAAAACTGTCCCCTTTCATTTACAGAAAGGGACGGATGCCACACAACAAGGACCGCGACAAGGGGGGGGGGGGGTAAGCTTCTTCTTTTCCTGTTGAGCGCCGACTAAAAACTGTGGCGCAGATCTTTTAAATGTATATAACTTCTGTTAGTTCGTGCCCTGACAGTTGTGACCATGTGACCTCCTGAACCAATTACATTGTAACATTAAAATCTACCTTTGTTGTACAAGTAATTACAGTGCCACTGGTTCGAATGTGTTTTTCCTCCCCTTTTTATTTTTTTTATTTCTATTTTATTTTGTACATGCTTCTATATGCATTTGAGCATCCCTTGTTTTATTCCACTGTACTGTGAAAATTCCAATAAAAATGTCTTTTAAAAAAAAAAAAAACTACCTGTTGCTATGGGCTTTAAGTATGTATATAACTGTCACGCTCCCATTGGTGTGCGAGGCAAATTAATTGCTCGCACATTTTTCATTAGTGTGAAAAAAAATGATACAGTGTGGCATGACAGCGGTGAAAGCTGAAAATTGGCCTGGGCAGGAGTGGGTAAAAGTGTCCGGTATTGAAGCAGTTTAAAACAAGTAGGTATGATTACAAGGTACAAATGTGACTACAGTAACTGTAAAAAACTCTGAACTCTTAGGCCCCGTACACACGAGCAAATATATCTGATCAAATCGGTCGGACAGACCGATTTGAACAGATCTGTCTGCTGGGATGTATTGGTTTGATCGTGTACACACGATCAAACCAAAATCCCCGCCGGCAGACAGCGGGCTGACGTGGCGGTGACGTTGACGCCGCCACGTCACTGCACCAGGAAGTAAATTACTTCCGTGCATGAGTCGAATCCATTCGACGCATGTGCGAGCAGATATGTCTGCTGGTTAGCGTACTAACCAGCAGATATATCTGTCCGACGGGTTTCCAGCAGACAGATTTGAAAGCATGCTTTCAAATCTGTCGGGTGGCCAAATCCGTCTGTTTGCCCGTACACACGATCGAATCTGTCTGCTGAAACGGTCGGTCAGACCGTTTCCAGCAGACAGATTTGATCGTGTGTACGCAGCCTAAGGCCCTGTACACACGATCAGACATGTCTGATGAGACTTGTCTGACGGACTGTTTTCATCAGAAAACTCTGAACTTGTCTGATGGTCTGATGTTTGTACACACCATCGGACCAAAATCCGATCAGACCAGAACGCGGTGATGTAGAACACAACAACGTAATGAAAAGTTCAATGCTTCCAAGCATGCGTCGACTTGATTCTGAGCATGCGCAGGTTTTTGGTCCGATGCTTTTGTGTACTAACCATCGAACCTGTCCGCCGGACAGGTTCCTTCAGACAGGTTTTAACCACTTCCCAACGGGCGTACGAATATATGTGGCCGCCGGGTGCTGCTGAATCTCTGACTGGACGCGTATATGCGTCCAGCGCTCTTCCTGGCCACTAGAGGGCACGCGCACCGCCGGCGGCGCGCACCTGCCCGCTACATTCCTAAGGTACCGATGCGCGTGCCTGGCGGCCGCAATGTCCGCCAGGCACTCGCAATCGGCGGTTACAGGGACAAGGCATGGATCTCTGTGTGTAAACACAGAGATCCATGTCCTGTCAGGGGAGAGAGGAGACCAATCTGTGTACTTGTATATAGGGACACAGCATCGGTCACCTCCCCCAGTCACTCACCCCCCTCCCCCCACAGTTAGAACACACCCAGGACACACATTTAACCCCTTCCATGCCCCCCTAGTTTTAACTCCTTCACTGCCAGTTACATTTATACAGTAATCGGTGCATTTTTATAGCACTGATCGCTGTATTAATGTGGATGGTCCCAAAAATGTGTCAAAAGTGTCCGATGTGTCCGCCATAACGTTGCAGTCCCAATAAAAATCGCAGATCGCCGCCATTACTAGTAAAAAAAATTATAATAAAAATTAATAATAATTCTGTCCCCTATTTTGTATGCGCTATAACCTTTGCGCAAACCAGTCGCTTATTGCGATTTTTTTTTTTTTTTTACCAAAAATATGTAGAATAATACGTATCGGCCTAAACTGAGAAAAAAAATAATTTAAAAAATAAATAAAAAATGGGCTATTTATTATAGTAACAAGTAAAAAATATTATTTTTTTTCAAAATTGACGCTATTTTTTTGTTTATAGCGCAAAAAATTAAAACCGCAGAGATGATTAAATACCACCAAAAGAAAGCTCTACTTGTGGGGAAAAAAGGACGCCAATTTTGTTTGGGAGCCACGTCGCACGACCGCGCAATTGTCAGTTAAAGCGACGCAGTGCCAGAAGCTGAAATTTCACCTGGTCAGGAAGGGCTATAAGTGCCCAGTAAGGAAGTGGTTAAAGCATGTTTTAAAACTTTGGTCTGACGGACAACGGTCTGATGGGCTGTACACACCATCGAACTGGTCCGATGAAACTGGTCTGCAGACCAGTTTCATCAGACATGTCTGATCGTGTGTACAGGGCCTAAAAGGTCCCTGAAGAGGACATGCAGCCAAGATTTGAGGTTAAAAGAAAGGAGGTTAAACCAATCAACTAAAGTATAACGGTTTCTTTACTGTTATGCCGCGTACACATGACCGTTTTTCATGAAGTGAAAAATGCAAATTTTTTTAAATGCTCATTAAAAATGATCGTGTGTGGGCTCCAGAACATGCTCTAATTTTTCGCTTTGTCTTTCACGATGTGAAAAACGGTCATGTGTAGGCTTTAACGGCATGAAAACAACGTGCATGCTCAGAAGCAAGATATGAGACGGGAGCGCTCGTTCTGGTAAAACTAGCGTTTGTAATGGAGATAGCACATTCATCACGCTGTAACAGACTGAAAAGCACGAAGAGTGAAAACCGCAAATCGTCTCTCACCAAACTTTTACTAACACGAAATCAGCAAAAGCAGCCCAAATGGTGGCGCCATCCAAATGGAACTGCCCCTTTATAGTGCCGTCGTACGTGTTTGCTAGAGCATTTTTTTTTTTCAGGATCGTGTGTATGCAAGGCAGGCTTGACAAGAATCACGTAGAATTTTTTTTTTTTTTTCTAGGACATTAAAAATGGCTTTAGAGCAGAAAAACGTGCAGGAGAATTCACGTCTTTGGAACTTGTTAGGAGACAAAAAATCATACGCACATACATACCGTTAAGGTCCTTTCACATGGGCCCTCAATTTCTTAGGAAGTAAGTGCTTGTGGGCTTCACAATGCCAACAAGCAAAATGACAACGGTGTAGACATAGTTTTATAAACTATCTTTTTTGAATAACTATGCAGAGCGTCCGTTTTTTTCCCACAAATAGAGCTTTCTTTTGGTGGTATTTGATCCACTCTGCGGTTTTTATTTTTTGCACTATAAACAAAAAAAGAAAGCGCCAATTTAAAAAAAAAAAAACAATATTTTTTACTTTTTGCTAAAATAAATATCCCCAATTTTTTGTTATAAAAAAAAAAAATTTCCTCAGTTTAGGCCGATACGTATTCTTCTACATATTTTTGAAAAAAAAAATCGAAATAAGCGTTTATTGATCGGTTTGCGCAAAAGTAATTTTTTTTACTAGTAATGGCGGCAATCAGCGATTTTTATCATGACTGCGACTTTATGGCGAACACTTTTGACACATTTTTGAGACTATTGTCATTTTTACAGCAATCAGTGCTAATAAAATGCACTGATCACTGTGAAAATGAAGCTGGCAGTGAAGGGGGAAACCAACTGATGGCGCTGAAGGGGTTAAGTGTGCCCTAGGGAGTGATTCTAACTGTGGGGGGGGGTGGACTGTGTGTGATACGACAGTGATCACCGCTTCTGATTAAAGGAAGCTGTGCTCACTCTCCTGTCACTAGGAAGACTGGGGAAATGCTTGTTTACATTTCCGCTTTTTCCTCACCGTGACACGATCGCAGGTATGCATCGACAATGCCGCTTCTTAAAGGGGACGTATATATACATCCTTTTGCCTGCCCGTGCCATTCTGCCGACGTATATCTGCATGCAGCAGTCGGCATGTGGTAAAAGCGGCAGTAAACATCGCTTGGTCACTTTTACCTACAGCTACGCTTATAATTAAGCTTATCTATAGGTACAAGGAATGTCTCCATTTGTGTACCAATTTAGAGATATTCACATTTGTAGCAGCCTATGACGTCAATGGTGCATGCCATCCATTCAGAGCGATGTGACAAGATTGTTGGTGCACATGCACAGAATATGGTAGCCAAGTCACCTGCTGGAGCGATTCCTTTTACAGGCAAATCTGATATAGTGTGCTAGTATGTGATGCATACTAGCACATTATGCCCTTAACTTGCAGGGGTAAGCTTTTTGTTTTTTTAACTTTACTACTGCTTAATACTAATTAAAGCGGAATTTCACCCTAAATATAAGATCTCCCAAGATTTCCCCCGTGGTGGACGGCGCCAGTATAGCGCGTCACATCTTCCTAAAATACCCGATATGGACTCGGGTAATCTCGGCGAAAATGCGGCGCCTGCGCACAGACCTAGGAGCTGACTGCGCAGGCGCCGCATTTTCGCCGAGATTACCCGAGTCCATATCGGGTATTTTAGGAAGATGTGACGAGCAATACTAGAGCCGTCCACCGCGGGGGAAAAAAATGAAATTCCGGCATAATACAGTAAGTGTGCGAGTAAAAAAAAAAAAAAAACAGCATACTGGCGCTGACGCCAGTATGCTGGATCACATGGGAGATCTTATATTTAGGGTGAAATTCCGCTTTAAGTAATGATGCAAGAATTACATAACTATAAAACAAAAGAAAATTAATAAAATGACTTTAACATCCCAGGATAATGTAGATCGTAAGTACATTACAAATGAAAAATAACCCACGTTCCCTATTCATATCAGACGTGTATTTTTATAATTACAAGGAATGTCGCAAAACCTGCAAAAGATGACACACTCATTACCAAATAAAACGTGTGAGTGTGATAACGACATGAGATTTTTTTTTATATAAAGTTGCCATTTGCTGAATTGTTTCCATAGCTAATGATTATGATCAGCACCTAAATATATTTTTCTCTGTAAGCATGACTGGGATTGACAACATCATTTGTATTCCACCCATTTGTTAGCACATAAACTGCCATTTGAACATCATCTAACATAGCAGTGCTAAGCTAGTGTCCAGGAACTGCGAACAACGAGTAGTTCTAAACTGTGCCAGATTTAGACCTTGGGGGGCCCAGGGCACTTCATGTTCAGTGGGCCCCTCAATATAGAAATTTAATTACATGACAAATAAAAACGCGAAGTGAAAAACATAACAACCCACATTTGTTCTACAAAAAAAAAAAATATGTTAGGTTCTGAAGAAGACACTTGTCTGATTTTATTTTCCCCTCAATATTATTAACTGTAAGAATACATTACAGAGGTAATTGGAACTGCCAATTCACACATCACAGTTATGGATCACACTACAATATTTACAACAAAAAAATTCTTGTATTTTTTTTTTGTATATATGTAGCGCTACCCCCGAACGGGCCGCTGGTTTGATGATGGGATCGGCAGATTAAGTCACTCTCACTTTTTGTCTAGGGGTGCACCAGAAGTACTAGACAGTGAATGAAGGTTTTCTCAATGCTTTAATTCCAGGCCAACATTGCCAAACATCAACTCGGTGAAGGAAGAATAGGTTGATGAGAAGGAAAGAACTCTAGATGTCAGGCCTGGATATAGGTGTAGCAGAGATTAGCTTTTGAAAAAAAAACACAAAGCCCACACATCGCCACTCAATGCCTTGGGTGGGTGAGGTGTCTCCCAGACAGGTCTCTCTCTCTCTGAGGCCCCGTACACACGGCAGAGAACCTCGACAGGCGGAACACATCGTTCCACCCGTCGAGGTTCTCGGCCGGCCATCAGATTCGGCGACCAGACCCAGCCAGCCCCGTAGGTCCTTCGCCTCTCTTTATTTTAGGAGACCGCATGGCCAAAGTGCGTGTGTGTTAAACCAATTTCGTGTGCGTGCAAGTGTGGTGGTTTTTGTGGGGGGGGGTGGGCGTACTAAGCAAAGGCGTACCTTGCATAGCACACCCACCGGGAGCCGGGCTGAGACCACCAAACTCAATTCACATGTAGCCGAGACCGGGATCCGAACCCTTGGCTGCAGAGGTGAACGGCTTGTCAGCGCAGTGCCAATCACGTTGAGCCACCACAGCTCCCCGATACCACGTTTTTAAGACCGAGTACCGATACTGATTACCAATACTTTTTTTTAATGTCAGTGGTACATGTGTCAGTAGTTTTTATTTAATTAAATTTTATCTTTTACAATTTATTATCTTTTTATAATTTTTGTACAATTTTAGAATTTTCGGTTATTTTTTTTTACAATAGTTTCCTTTTTTGTGGGGGGCAGGGGCGTGGACGGTGTAAGTGTTTTTTTTTTTTACAATTCAATTCATAAACTGAAGCATTGTAAACACAGTTTACGATGTTTCAGTTATGATGAAGGGACAGGGGCAGTGATCACTGACTCTGCTCATTCAGAAAAGGAAGGTAAATGACAGATTTACCGACTTCTTCCTTTCGATTCTCCATCCTGAAAGTTCTGGGGCAGGGCAGTGGAGGAGAAGGAGAGCCAGGGAGGACACATGGGGACCCAAGGAGGACATGGGGGGACCGGAGGAGGAGCTGGGAAAGACGCAGGGGTCCCGAAGGAGGACATGGGGGGGCCGAAAGAGGACATGGGGGACCGAAGGAGGACATGGGGGACCGAAGGAGGACATGGAGGACCGGAGGAGCCGGAAAGTCAGGTAGGATGCAGGGGGACCTGGAGGATAAAATGGATATAAGCTCTTACCCAGAGCATAATATAAAAAAAAAATAAGCTCTTACCCAGAGCATAATATATAAAAAAAAAAAAGCTCTTACCCAGAGCATAATATAAAAAAAAATAAGCTCTTACCCAGAGCATAATATAACAAAAAAAAAAGCTCTTACCCAGAGCATAATATAAAAAAAAATACGCAACCTTCATTAAGATCTGATCCCTCCGGGACTTGCTGGTCCGGGCACTGTCAGCACCATGGAGCCACGAGTCATATTTCTCCATTGCCCCCACAACAATGGCCCTCTCTTCTGGGGAGAAATTTTTCTTCCTCCTCTCCTTAACAGCAGTTGTCATTTTGTCCTGCACAAACTTTGGCCGTCACTATCAAGAAAATGGGAGACGTTTGCGCTGCACAGACGCATGTGTGGGCGCATTATATACCCTGCGCCGGCGAATCGTAGGGAGGCTTTGCGCATGCGCAGAAGGCATCCACGTCACGGCGCGGGTCAACCACGTCACGGCGCGGGTCATCCACGTCACGGCGCATGCTCCGTTCATCCCGGCCTACATTTGCATGGGGTCACGCTTCATTACAATGCAACACGCCCACTTCCCTCCTACTTTGGAGTTGCGCCGGATTACGCCGATGATTTTACGCGACGCAGGCGCATCTTGGAGCGCATTTACTTAGGGAATACGGTACTTGCCACTCCGCGTTACGTTGGCGTAGTGCATCTGAGATGCGCAACGCCTGCATAATTAGGCGTGCATCTACGAGAATCTGGCCCTTAATCGTTAAAAAAATTGTGATCTTGATTAAACCCCCCTCACGATCTCTATTGCAGAGTTTGCCGATTCTGTAACAAGTGGAGAGACTTCTCTACTCACTCAGCTGTCAAAAGAAAAAATCCAGGCAGGTTGCTAAGTTTTTAACAGCATGAAACATTGTAAAGGCTTCCTTCTTAGATAAACTGTAAATGCAGGAAGTTTAACCACTTAAAGTCATTAGCCAGATTCAGGTAGATACGCCCTCGTAAGTCCGAATCTGCGCCGTCGTATCTTTAAGCGTATTCTCAAACTGAGATACGCTTCTCTGTTGCTAAGATACGACCGGCGGAAGTCTCATACGCCGTCGTATCTTAGCTGCCTATTTACGCTGGCCGCGAGGGGATTTACTCCTAGAATATATAAATTAGCTAGATACGCCTATTCACGAACATATGCACGGCCGTCGCAGTAAGCTACCCCATTTACGTAAGGCGTTTTTCAGGGGTAAAGATAAACCACCAAAAGATGGCGCAGCCAATGTTAAGTATGTACGTCGGAACAGCCGTCGAATTTCACGTCGTTTACGTAAGCCAATTCAGAATGGGGCTGGGCGTAGGTTACGTTCACGTCAAAAACATTGACTATTTACGACGTGATTTTGAGCATGGGCACTGAGATACGTCCACGGACGGCGCATGCGCCGTTCGCTCGGCGCCTCGTTAACATGGGGTCATGGTTCATTATAATAAAACACGTCCACTGCAACCTACTTTGAATTACGTGGGTTTACGCTGGCCCATTTACGTTATGCCGCTGTAACTTAGGGAGCAAGTGCTTTGTGAATATAGCAATTGCCTCTCTAATTTACGGCGGCGTACCGTGTCTGAGATACGTTACGCCCGCACAAACTTACGCCAGTCTACCTGAATCTGGCTATAAATCTTTTTCTAAAACTTGTTTCTTAAGTTAAAAATCTGTATTTTTTTGTAGAAATCCCCAAACATTATATATATTTTTTAGCAGAGACCCTAGGGAATACAATGGCAATTGTTGCAATATGTTATGTCACACAGTATTTGCCCAGCGTTCTTTCAAATGCAATTTTTTGGGAAAAAATACACTTCAATGAATAAAAAAAATAAAAAATAAACAGTAGAGTTAGCCCAGTTGTTTTGTTTAATGTGAAATATGATGTTACGCCGTGAGTATCGTGAGAGAACCGTGATCTATCCTCTAAGCATAACAAAATAGCGATTCTCATTTTAGCCAGAATTGTGCAGCTTTAGAGCTGACTGATCCATGTATGACCAGCTTAAGTCCCCCATCCACTGTGTGAATGGATGGTGCCATGGTTGTAACCATAGGCTGCCCTCCTGACATAAACTACAAACATATCTGTATCTCTTCATCTCCATTACAGAGGGCAGGGCAATTTGTAGCTTACAGAAGCTTGGAATGAATGTATTCTACAGACAGCCCCGAAGTAAGGGGAACCCAGGCGCAGGGGCCACGTGACTGGGGGAACACTGTGTGGAGCGCACACAGGAAGAGGAAATGGCTGGTAAAAAGTCCGGCCGGGGGGCGGGGCTTAGGCACATGAGGAGGGTCACATAAAAGGAGGAGGGGGCGGGGCCAGTCATTCGGGAGTCATCTGCAGTTGTGGTAACAAACAGGCTGTTTTTCCTGTATTGTTACCTCAGCTATGGATCAGCTGGAGGGCATGCTGGAGTGGCTCCTGCTGCGGCCAGACTAAATGGGGCTCAATGGCATGAGGAGCGGCTGGATTGCTACTGGCGGGCCCGGGTGAAGGTACGTTCTGAGAAATCCCCCCCCGCCCCCCCCCTCGCCGCGCTGGGCCAGGCGTTCAAGGCCGCCGACTGTGATACAGCCCTGGGGGTTTCATCGGGTGTCAGTCAGCGGGGGAGTAGCCCACATGCACCCCCCCCCTCCCCGGGGGGGCAAAAAACGGCAGGCGGCTGCGGCTTCGTGTGAGGCTGGTAAGAAGGCCAGACAGCAAGGAAAAGCGGGTCGGCGGGTGTCATCCCCGTCGCCTGGCAGGGCATCTCGGGGGACTTCTGGAGCGGTGGCGTAGGCGGGTACTCCCGCCCCCGCGTGTCGCTTCACGGCGGGGGAGATCGGGGTGTGCGGCTGGGAGCCCATCAACCAGAGCGGCTGCAGCTATCCAGGGGGAAGCGGAGGTCCAAGGCGTTGTGACGACAGCGATTCGGGAGCGGCTGCTGCTGGATCGCAGGGGGGCTCTGCGGGGGAGATCGTTAGACGTGGTGCGGCCTGATCGCAGGGCTTCTGGCTTCTAATTGGGCAGTGGATCGGTGGCCTTGTCGGCGGGCTCTGCGTCTCTTGCGGTGCAAGGGGATCAACGTCGGAGGGTGAACTGTCGGACACGGACTCGGATGGTCTAGAGGAAGTAGCGGGCCCGTCGGGGCGTCAGCTGGGAGCTGGAGCAACGGCCAGTCGGACAGTTTCCACTGGGCAGCAGGGTAAGTCGTCCTTTATATCACTGTCTGTTGTGTCTTCTGCAGCTGTTTCTTCTCCCCCTCCTTCCCTTACACTTCTTTCTGCTGTCACTGCTGGGGGTTCTTTGCCGGGGGGGGGGGCGTTGGGTTCTGGTGTACTTCAGTTGGGTGGGGTGTCTCTGCCGGTGGGGGGGGGTCCCTGATGCGGGTGCGCTGTTGCTGCAGAAGCTGCTGTCATCCTTATTAAATGGTTGCAGGCCCCTGGTTGATGGGGGCCCGTTGGGCCCGCTCCGGCTGTCGCAGTACCTCCTTCGGCTGCGTGGTTGGTTCCGCCCGGGGTCGGGCTGGCTAATCCCAGTGCTGTGTGTGTTGGTTCAGGCCCTAGGCAGTTCTGTTGGGGGGGGGTGGGGACTGTTCAGTTAGCGGGTGTGGGCACGGTGTCCGCGTCCCGGGTTGGCACGGGGGTGTTGCCACCTCTGCCAGCGCCACCGGTAGACGGTCCCGCTGAGGGTGTTTCTCCTGCTGGGGCTACTCCAGGTGGGGCGGTGACGGACATGGTGTCAGGTTTAATGGCGGACGGGGTAAGGTTGGCGGACTCGGCTCGGTGCGAGGTTTATCTGTGTTATGATGCGCCTCTGGGGGCTCATTTGAGGGTTGAGGTGAAGGAGCGGATTTGGAAGGGGGAGTATGTGGAAATAATTTCGCTGCTCCCCCTCGAAGTTTAATTTAGATAAAGTGATGCCAGACGAGAGCAAGAAGGAGGAGGAAGAGAAGCGGCGTTATCGCCTGATTCCTCGTACCTTTGCGAATTGGGAGCATGCGTTTTACATTCTAGCTAGCGTGACTGGGATAAAGCAGCTGGACCAGTGCACGGGTTTATTTTGTTACATTCTGCGCTATGATGGGCAGTTTCGACAGAAAAAAACTGTTCGTCCAGAGATACGGTGGAACCAAAAATATATCGCCCTGTGGATGAGACTAATGACTCAGGCCAGGGTTGTGCCGCAGCCCTTTCGGGAGGGGGCCAGGGGTGCTCGGGCTTCCTTGCTGCCGGCCGAAAAACGCAGGGGTTTCTGTTGGCAGTACAACGAGGGCTCCTGTAAGTTTGGAGGATCGTGTTGCTTCAGGCACGAGTGCTCCGGTTGTGGGGGAGCCCATCCCTTGTTGAAGTTTTTTAAGAGAGGAAAGAGGTTTGGTGACGCTGGCAAAAGGGAGGACGTCGGTGAGGGTGGACAAAATGGTGCCGTGCCTAAGTAGATACCCGAATAGGGTAGCTGCGCCGGCGTTGTCGTTGGGCTTTAAGGATGGTTTCCCGATTCCGAGCATTTGGGTGTTATACCTTCCATGGCGGCTAACCTTAAGTCTGCGTTGACTCGCCCGGAGGTGGTGACTGTTAGGCTCCAGAAGGAGGTGGGTTTGGGCATGATGGCGGGGCCATTTGAGGCCCCGCCCACGGGAGACTTGATGGTGTCACCGCTGGGGTGGTTCCTAAACGGGAGCCGAATCAGTTTTGATTCATCCACCACCTATCGTACCCGAAGGGGGGCTTGGTGAACGAGGCCATTGATCCGGCATTGTGTACAGTGTGCTATGCATCTTTTATTGAGGCGGTGCGGTGGGTTCAACGTTTGGGCAGGGGGCCTGGTTGGCCAAGACCGCCATTGAGTCGGCCTTTCGGCTCTTGCCGGTGCATCCAGACAGTGTGCGGTTGTTGGGATGTTGTTGGGAGGGTCAGTATTTTGTGGACCTGTGTTTTGCCCATGGGCTGCGCCATCTCGTGCCCATATGTTGAGATGTTCAGTTCTTTTTTGGGAATGGGTGGTTCGGGACCTGTCGGGTTTGGCCTAAGGCCGCGTACACACGAGGGGACAGATTTGTTCAAATGTGTCGGCCCGACCGTTTCCAGCCGACGCAGCAAATCTGTCTGTTGGTCTGCTGTGCGTACACACGAGCGGATAGAAATCTCCCCGGACCAGAACGCGTGCACGTAAACCACGTACGACGTCACTATAAAGGGGAAGACCAAAGCTTACGGCGCCGCCCTCTGTTCCTCTTTTGCTAGTAACGTGTTAGCAAAGGTTTGGTTAGAGCCGATTCGCGCTTTTCGGTCTCCGCGCTTTACAGGTCGTATTCTCGGGTTCAGTGTGTGCTTGTGGGTGCGTATTTGGCAGTCAGTGCTGGCTGTCAGGTCGTTTCTGCTTTGCAGTGGCGTTCTGTCCGCGGGTATCTGTTTGTCGAGCGTATTTTGCAGGTCTTGCTGGATTAGGGGGTGCTTTCTGTGAGTGTGTTCTTGACTGACCAGCCGGCCGGTTTGAAGCCATTATGGAGCAGCAGCGTAACTTTGCTAGAGTTCGTGCTGGATATGGGCTTGCTTCTGGATGTTATAATTATTCCAGACCTTTGGCCAGGAACAGGGGGAGGAGGAGTTCCTGGGCCAAGAATTGGTTGCGCCAGCGTGACCGATTCTCTCATATGCCTCTGCTTAGGGAAATCCAGGAGAATAATCCTGATGACTTCAGGAACTTTCTCCGTATGACGGACCCCGTTTTCAACCGTCTGCTGGATCTTCTGTCCCCCTATATCACGAGGCAGGACACTGTGATGCGCCAAGCGATCACGGCCGAGCAGAGGCTTATTGCCACGTTGCGGTACCTGGCGACTGGGAGGAGCCTGCAGGACCTCAAGTTCTCAACAGGCATCTCTCCCCAGGCGCTTGGGATCATCATACCGGAGACGTGTTCTGCTGTCATACAAGTCATGCAGGAGGAGTATCTGAAGGTAAGTTTCCTCTTTTCTGAAGCTCACATTCTCTGTCTTTATAAATGTTTTTTTTTTTTTTTGGTTTGGCATTTGTTCCCTATAATGACCATGCTTTTTCCATGCTGAGTGTTGAATGTTGCCTTTTCTCCCCATGCATGCATGTTGTTAAGCTTTCCATGTTCTTTTTGTTGGCCTACCTACATATTTTTTCCTTGCATGACTATTAACCTGTCCAGCATGCTATCCTAGGGACAAACACACCTAGCCTTTTTTTTTTTGGTGTGTGTGGCATATTTGTCTTTGCTGCATTGTAGTTCAACCCCAACCCCCCCTAAAATGTTGCCCCATCAGAGGGGTGGGGAGTGTGATAATAAGTGGGATTTTTTAGTGGCCACAACTCCACCCCAATAATAAGATAAAATTGTTAATACTGTGTGATGGTGCACAAGTATGGTTTTTGTATTGTGTTTGCAATGTTTATGTGCCTAAGTACTATTTATGTTTATTTTTTTTGTCCCCACAGTTTCCCTCCACGCCACAGGAATGGCAGACTGTGGCTTCCCAATTTGCCCTGCGTTGTGATTTTCCGAACTGCGGAGGAGCAATAGATGGGAAACACGTCCGCATAGTGCCACCACCCCGTTCGGGGTCCTACTATTTTAACTACAAAGGTTTTCATAGTATCGTGTTGATGGCGGTGGTGTCGGCACAGTACGAATTTTTGTATGTGGACGTGGGGAAGAACGGCCGGCTGTCTGATGGGGGAGTGTTCGCGCGGACTGAATTTTACAACCGTCTACAAACTGGTGGTCTTGAACTGCCACCGGATGAAGACAATGTGGAAGGACTTCCGTTTGTTTTTTTAGCGGACGAAGCTTTCGGGCTTGGACCTCACCTCATGCGGCCTTTTCCCCAGAGGACTCTTACCCCGGAGAGGAGGGTGTTCAATTTTAGGCTAGCCAGGGCCCGGAGGGTAGTCGAGAATGCCTTTGGGATACTCGCCAGCCGGTTCCGCCTGTTCCTGACAGCGATAAATATGGCGGAATATAAATTGAACCATATTGTTTTTGCCTGTTGCATATTGCATAATTTTTTACGCAGGCATTCCCAGACGTACCTACCCAACATCGGTGCTGAGGCAGGACTACCCTCAGATACCCTTCCTGGGCTGGACACTGGTCGCGCTGGCTCGGCCACCCAATCTGCTCATGAGGTACGCGACAAATATGTTGAGTACTTCATGGGCCGGGGGGCCATAGCTATGCCAGATCATATTTCTTTCTAATTCGGCCCCCAAAAGAAAGAAATATTACAAAATATAATAAATAATTTGACCATTGGACTCTATATACAGTTGTTTGTCATTATTGCTTTTTCTATTTATCTCTGTCTTCTTGGTTCTGAAACTAGTGCACTTCTAGTGCCAAATGTAGTTGTCATGTTTTAGTAAATAACCACAATTGGACATTACAGGCATACCCCACTTTTAAGTCCACAATAGAAGGGTCACTTCTGCACACAAACCAATGAGATACCAGCATTTATAAAATCTGGCTTAACTGAACAAGCTGGTGTTGGAAGAATAATTTTTGTTTACGCAGAAGTGAGGCTGATATTGTGATTTGCAGCGGTAAGAACTAAACGCTAGTGTGTACTTAAAACCGGGTTTATGGCTGTAGTTACAAGTCACTCATCTACAAACTGGGTATTGAGCATATATAAACAACAAGCCACTCATGTTAGCGTACAAAAATTTTTATCATAAATTTTTGGGTTTGCCACCATGTAACATTTTTGGAGTAAAAACATTTTTTTTTTTTTTTTTTTTAATGAAAAAATATGGATTATACCAAACATTTTTTTTAGAAAAAATATAAAAGATTTTTCAAAACCAATAAAAATACTAAGTACAACAAGGTCATTACTACAACAGTCTCCCAATGTCACCCCGGAACACAACAAACTTGGAAGATGCACACATTCTTGTGTGTGAGTGAGAGGGCCCAAAAATGAGGATTATATCAAATGTCCACATGTGCTATCTGGCATCATGGGTGATCAATGCATGTGTTTTGTGGGTGCAAACCCTTCCCTCTTACCTGCTTGAGAAGGGAGGAAGGGGGTGTACCCACAAAGCAAAGACAATCCATAACCTGTGATGGCAGATAGCACATGTGGACACACTGTGTGTGCATCTTTATATTTTTCTAAAACATTTTTTTTTGTTTGCAAGACGGATGGGTGATGGGGGGGGGGGCCGGGCAGGGGGATTTAGTCTTTGATACGGCCCATCATATCAATAATATTTTTGTAATTTTGTTCAATTACAACCATTGTTTGCCTCATATTATCCATCTCTGTGCTACACTCCATAATTTGTTGGATGACAATTTGTGCACTTGCACGTGAAAAAGGTGGACTACTGGATGTGCTTGCAGCATCTTCATCCCCTATAACAAAATAAAATAAAAATACATTAGTAATGTGCAGGCCTATCTACATCTCTTTCTCCCTGTGTGAAGCTGCGGTGACACTGACCTGTTGTGCTACTAATCTCCACCTCTCCATCATCCACAACTTCGCCTTCTTCCACAATCAATCCTTCTTCAATAACTCCTCCTTCTTCAATAACTCCTCCTTCTTCAATAACTCCTCCTTCTTCAATAACTCCTCCTTCTTCTACAACAACTCCTTCTTCAATAACTCCTCCTTCTTCTACAACAACTCCTTCAATAACTACTCCTTCTTCTTCACCAACTCCTTCTTCTTCACCAACTCCTTCTTCTTCACCAACTCCTTCTTCTTCACCAACTCCTTCTTCTTCACCAACTCCTTCTTCTTCACCAACTCCTTCTTCTTCACTAAATACTCCTTCCACATTTGCGTCTTCCTCATCTCTCCCTTCCACCACTCCTTCTTCTACCTGGTCCTCCTCCTCCACATGGCTAGATTTTTTCTTATGAGAGAGTTTGGGCCTCCTTGCGTCCTCCAATTTCTGTCCTGTTCTTTCCCCTAGAAATATCCGAAAACAAAAGGTATACTTATCAGCACACAGATCTTTGAGGAGGGCATTAATAAATCATAATCATTGTGTCAAAGTGTGTTATAAACTTTGGATTATTGTCTTCCGCCACCAAACATTAACCTTTGTTTTTCTAATGACTTCTCCCAAGCTGTGATAATGACCCTTTTTATTGAAGGGACACACATGGAAGCAGGGCCGGACTGACAACTCATGGGTCCCCCGCAGGGCCGTCTCTACCATAGGGCAAACAGGGGCAGCTGCCCAGGGCCCTGTCACTGTTGGGGGCCCAAAGCAACCCCCTTTGGAAAAAAAAAAAAACATTTTTTTTTTTTTTTTTTAGGGGTCCGGAGGTCCCCAGGTGCCCGGAGGCCCCCAGTGCCCAAGATGGCAACCCCCCTTTTTTTATTTATTTTTAAATAAAAAAATATATTTATTTTATATATTTTTATTTTATTTTTTATTAAAGGGCCAATTTTTTTAAATATATTTTTTATTTTTTATTAAAGGGCCATTTTTTTTTAGGGGTCCCCAGGGACCCGGAGGTCCCCAGGGCCCCAGATGACAACCCCCTTTTTTAATTTATTTTTAAATAAAAATATATATTTTATATATTTTTATTTTATTTTTTATTAAAGGGACAATTTTTTTTTAGAGGTCTGGAGGTCCCCAGGGGCCCGTAGTTCCCCAGGGCCCTGGATGACAACCCCCCTTTTTTATAAAAAAAAACTTGTTTTATAAAAAAAACGTTTTTTATATATTTCTTTTAATATATATATATATATATATATATATATATATATATATATATATATATATATATATATATACATATTATATAATATAAATGTTATTATTATTAAAGGACCCAGAGGTCCCCAGGGCCCCATGTGGCAAACACCCTTTTTTATTTTTTTTATTTTTGTTTATTTTTTTATTTTTGTTTATTTATTTATTTTTATTAAAGGGCCCAGAGGTCCCCAGGGCCCTGGATGGCAACCCCACTTTTTTTTATAAGTGTTTATTTTTAATATATTTTTTTTTTTTTTTTTTTATTAAAGGGCCCAGAGGTCCCCAGATGGCAACCCCCTTTTTAAAAACAAACATATATTTTTTATATATATATTTTTTTTTTTATTAAAGGGCCCAGAGGTCCCCAGGGCCCCGGATGGCTACACCCCTTTTTTTATATATATTTTTCTTTATTAAATCTTTTTTTTGTAAAGGGCCTCCCGCTTCTAAATTCGCAGCAGCCCCGCCCCCCCACGTCTCAATTTAAGGGGGCAGCACCCCCCCCCCCGTTCTCTGCTCCAGGGGGCCCATGCCTGAAGCTGTGTAAGGGGCCCCATAATTCCTGATGGCGGCCCTGCCGCCCGTTAAGCCCCTGTTCTGCCCACAAATCAGGCTGAAAATCATCAGCGGCACGCAGCCAGTGACAGTACTGCTTCCCTTCCCAGTGTTTTAAAATGTACAGAACCCCTGGCTTCCCTTTAGACGTGCACTTCTCCCTTCCTTCCACTTGGTGCTGCTTGTATATAAAAGTGAACTAGAATGTGATTTTATAACATCCCCAGTTTGCTCTTCCCGAGGCTGACTTCTTCATGTCCTGCTCCTCAAGGTATGTCACTGTTTGCTAATCTATATTGTAAATAGAAGTTTTCTGTAGAGTGTGCCCAAAGTCTTTATAATATTTGATGATTCACTGCAGGTCTGGTCAGTGTTTTAAAAAGTTCCTGTATTTTACACATGGCATGGAATGGGGTCACAGCACCGTCTGTCCATTCTGCTTTAGCACCATGGGACCCCATGCCATGCCGTGTGTAAAATACAGGAACTCTTTAAGTCACAGACCAGACCTGCAGTCCAGGCTGTGTAAGGCCTTAGAGCACATGGCATTACTGTCTGTATTTAACTGCTTGATGGGCTTATTTTGGGCCTGGCTGGTTCACATGTATGTGTTTTGGCAGCCCACATTTGTGCAGGCACAGCAGCCCATTTATTTGATGCCTCATGTAATAGGCTGCGCACACAGCACACCTATGCCCATCAAGCAATGAAATACAGCACTGTCTGTCCATTCTGCTGTCTGCTGTGACTTATCTGCAGTTCCCGCACTGTCAAACTTGCTGCATTTTTAGACATTTGGGTCACGCTTTTAAAAACACAGTGCGTTTGTGTGTGCAAGAACTGCAGGTAAGTAGCATGGTGCAAGAACTGCAGGTAAATAGCATGGTGCAAGAACTGCAGGTAAGTAGCATGGTGCAAAAGCAGAATGGATTTCAAGGCAACTGATTTTTAAAATGCTGAATGCACCTTTTTTCTGCAGGAAGCAAAGGCATGGCAAACCATTCAAATCAATGGGCTGCTGTGCCTGCACAAACAAGGGCCACCAAAACACATACATGTGAACCAGCCAGGCCCAAAATAAGCTGAAGGGGGGCCCAAAAAAAATGTTTGCCCAGGGCCCAAACCATATTAAAGACGGCCCTGGTCCCCCGGGCAATAGAATATTAGGGGCCCCCAGGCTTACAAATGCCCACTAAGCCAGGTGGCAGTATAGAGGCGGGGCAGCTACAATCTCAGTCAGTAGTTTCACATCAAAAGCATGTAGGCTTTGGACATATCAGGGACAGATGAGCTAAATTAGCAGATTTTTACATACTGTCCCTGGTTGAAAAGAGCCTGGCATCTCTGATGGGGCCCCCTAGGGGCATGGGGCCCTCGGCCAGTGTCCGATTTCCTCAGTGGTCAGTCTGCCCCTGCATGGATGCCCCTCCCTAAAAATTAGGTGTCACAGACTGTTAAAAATGAATCTCATTATGGGGGAGACACAGGTGCTCTTGAGTCCAGATGTGAATCCAGCTGCTTATTATCACTGTGTGAATGTGAATGAATCCTGTTTGTTTTTTCACATTCAAATCAGTTAGGAAATCTACATAATTTTATCCAAAATGTGTAATAACTTTTCTCTATAAATGCCAAATAGCCATGTCCTGGTGTGCTGTTCCTTAGGACATAGTATGTGGATGAAACGAGGTGATTGAACGATGTTTCTAAAGAACGATCGTGCATAACTTCTTATTTGGTGTGTGTGTGTTTTTTTACATATTACAGGAAATATCCAAAAATAATTCTTCCAAAGTACAACCATTCCAACAAGGCACATGCATAAATATACATATCAAACAATGATATCACACAATTGCAAACCACCCCCCCCCCCCCACAAAAATAATACCTACTTTTATCCAGGATTTTCTTTATCTTCCGAAACTGGTGTGGCTCACGCAACTTCAAATCGGACCAGCGCTTGCGTAGCTGCTCTTTGGACCTGCTCACCCCAAAGATCTCAGTAAGCCTCTTCGCCACCTTGTCCATAATTTTGGCCTTACGGCGGTTCGGGGTGCTGTATGGGCCATAATCCCCATCATAATCCTTCCTGCGCAGGATGTGTACCATCTCCACCATCTCCTCCAAACTCATATTTGTGGCCTTGTACCGTTTGCTCCTTGAGCGTGACGTTCCTGGTTGTGTCCCTTCCTGATCCTCATGAGCGGGTAATGCTCGCTCGTGGGACATGGCCATCTTTTCGTTTCACACTGATAAGGGGCGTGGAAAAGAGGAAAAGTTCCATCATGGGCGTGGACGAAGGCGGCGTTTCACGCATGCGCGGATGAATACATCGTGTTTACGCGGAGCTTACACGCGCGTTAAAACGATGACATACACATATGCCGGTAACTTGCAATATGAGGCCCTGGATGTTGAAATGGGGGGGTTAAAAACGGGCGGAGACATTGCGAACGAAGAGGGCGGCGGTATAGCTTTGCGCGGCCTATATAAGGAGATCGACGTGATTACGTCGGTTACGCGGAGATTACTCGAGCGTACGCGAGGAGCTACAGACACGAAGGTAAATTACAACATGGGATCAGCAGAGGCGTCTCAACTTTTAAACCCCATGTGGGGGTGGGGGTTTGGAATGTTGTTAGGAGCGTTTGCGCTATTTAGGTAGCTTGGGGCCACCAATGCAAGTTTTGGACAAAAATGATTGAACACATCACTACATATATATATGACAATGCTCTACCTCTTTATTTTTGTCTTGTGGATTCACATCATGCATGTATTGTTCTGTAGTGTTTTGACAGAGGTAATTAGGTTGTGTATTAGCTCCTCAATGCTGTGTGAGGTGCATGATATCTACACAATAACTAGTGGCTTCATTTTTGGAAAAAGAAAAAAATTGTGGATGATTAAAGAGATGGCATGTATTTATTTTCATGTTACCAAAGGGTCTGCATGTTCCAAAAATGAATTGCACAACAATGGAGTGGAGCTGGCCAGCATTGTATCAGCAGGACACATTGGGGGTTATTTACTAAAGGGAAATCCAGTTTGCACTGCAAGTGCACTTGGAAGGGCATTCTCCATAGATGTGGAGGGGAAGATCTGAAATGAAGGGAAGCTCTGCTTATTTTATCAACCAATCAGGTGGAGGCTAAAATTGAATATATATTTTTTCTTGCATGTCCCCTTCGGGGCTACAGCGATTGCATTTCCAAGTGCACTTTCAGGCAGTGTACTTTCAAGTGCTTTTGCAGTGCTAAAGTGATTTTTTCTTTAGTAAATAACCCCCAATGTGTTTGTATACTAGTTCCACAATGATTGTACACATACATATTCAGAAAATGATAAAGCTGAGCCATTTTTCTTGTGGGTTTTAATTAATTTTTATTTGTATATTCTAGAGCATTAATCTGAACATATAAAAAAAAAAGAGAGATGGACCAGTTGGCTATCCAAGACAACACTCTTAAATTAATCGAATGTTATCGCGAAAAGCCTAATCTATGGGATACCAGGCACCCAGGCTACCCAAACAAAAATCTCCGAGCAGACACTCTACAAGAGATAGCAACCTACATGCAGACGTGGGTTCCATCCTGCACAGCAAACATGGTGAAGGATAAAATGAGCAATCTCAGGAGCACCTATCGTAAGGTATATAAAGAGGTTAAAACCAAACGATCTGGATCAGCAGCAGATGCGCAAAAGGAGCCCAAGCTGTGGTACTTCCGCGAGCTTGCATTTTTGGATGATGAACTGGAGGGCCGGCCATCACTTTCCAATCTTCCTTCCAGCCTTCCTCCCACGCTTCCTTGCAGCGGAACTTCCCAGGATCCCCACGCCCCTGCAGAGCCAGAGGAGGGCCTGGCTGACATGGACCCAGATCTGGCGATCTTCAGTGAGGTATAGTAGTTTCCTAAATATTTATTTGCTTCTAATTTGGGTTTGATTCTTGAGTTAGTATTGTTAAAATTCTAACGTTTGGACCAACAAAAAAAGGCGTGTGCAAAAAACTAGGGATCTCAGGGATGCCAACTGAGGGGTCTGAAGGACAGGCAGGTCTATTTAAATTAAGAAAACAAAAAGAGTCTAGAGCCAAATAATGTGTGTGTGTGCTTGATTGAGCTAAATATTACAACATGTCCCTTTTTTTAATACAGGAAGAGGCCAGTCAGGAGGTGGCAGCTCCTCAGGACCATGTCAGCCAGGGGGAAGGGGTGAGTGGCAGCCAGGAGGAGGCTGGGCCGAGTGGAAGTCAGCATGTCCCCAGGCTCAGCACCATAAGCCAGGTCCCTCCCCTCCAGATGAGGCGACCAGGCCAAAAGAGGCGGATGAGGGAGATGGAGGAGGAGAGCCTCAAAATGATGAGGGAGGCTGCTGAAATAATGCGGGCCCCCCTCAACCCCACAGAAGCCTTCAGTGCCTCTGTGGCTCATGAACTGAGCCGAGCGGAGGAGGATCAAAGGGACCTGGCTAAGGACTTAATCAATAAGGTCATCTTTTGGATGCACAGGGGCATGCTGACCCGGGACACAGACCTCAGTGACCCAGCCCAGCCTGCTTCCCATCTTTTGCCTCCTGCTGCCACATCATCAGCACCTGCAAGGGGCCATGGATGGGCCCGTGGACGTTTCGCTGCAAGGCAGCCAGGAAGGAAGGCTGGAAGTAAGAAGAGAAGGTGATTACCTGCCTTCCAGTTCATTATTCTAAAATGTGAGCTTGTTGGAGTACCACAGCTTGGGTTTCTTTGCTCATTTGCTGCTGATTCAGATTTGATTTGTTTTGTGTCTCCTGAGATTGTTCATTTTATCCTTCATCATGTTTTGTGGAATGCACAAGTCTGCATGTAGGTTGCTATCTGATCAAGTGGTGCAGATCATGTTTATTTTAATTTTTTTTCTTGCCAAAATAAATGGCTTTTTGAATTTACGTTAAAACCTTGTCTATTGTGTTTTCTACTGTGGTGATTATGCCCCAAACCTACTAAAACTACAAGGTGGAATTTTGGAAGGACACAAACTCCTGGGTGGGGGGGTAGGTTTGGAGTGACAACTTGGTAACCCATGGAAAAAAAAGCAACAAAAACAACAAAAAAATGCATTGAAAAAAAGGAAAAAAAAAAAACAAAAAAATGCATTGAAAAAAAAGATCAAAAAAAAAAAAAAAATTCCATTGAAAAAAAAGATCAAAAAACAAATAAATAATGCATTGAAAAAAAAGATCTAAAAAAAATAATAATAATGCATTGAAAAAAAGGTACAAAAAATCCAAAAAAATGCATTGAAAAAAATGATCAAACAAAATAAAATAAAAATGCATTGAAAAAAAGGTACAAAACATCCAAAAAAATGCATTGAAAAAAATGATCAAACAAAATAAAATAAAAATGCATTGAAAAAAAGGTACAAAACATCCTAAAAAATGCATTGAAAAAAATGTTCTAAAAAACAAAATAAAAACATTGAAAAAAAAGGTACAAAAAAACCTAAAAAATGCATTTAAAAAATAGATCCAAAAAACAAATTATAGTCATGTGGAGGAAAGCTCAAAACAATTAGGAGATGCAGCAAAAAAATAATTACAAAAAGACAACGCGATATACTACAATCAAACTTTGCGAGATTGGGACAACTCAGTCTATATAAATGGCATCAGCAATAGAACAGCTTGATTATAGCAAGAGAACGAAGAAAGGCAATAAACGATACAATATAGATAGTTACAATGACGAATGTGCCAACTCACAAACAAACACGAGGTTTACCTGAACGAGCGCTCCCGTCCCCTACTTTTGTCTGAGCATGCGCGCGATTTTGGTCCGATGGTTTGGTGTACTAACCAGCGGACATATCCGACGGACAGGTTTGCAGCGGACAGATTTCAAAGCTTGCTTTGAAATCTGTCGGGTGGAGAAATCTGTCCGCTAGCCCGTACACACGAGCGGAGATGTCTGCTGAAACGGTCCATCCGACCGGTTTCAGCGGACATATCCCCTCGTGTGTACGCCGCCTAAGTGTTGCACTAGATGATTTGATGCGTTTTCACTGCGACAATTTGGGTGTGGTTCAGGCTATTTCTTTATTTTCGGCTTCGTCGATGCCAGTGGTTTGTTTGCTACGGGCTTTGGTTTTAAAATGCTTGGCTTTGAATATCGTTATTTGTGCTGTGCATGTCCCCGGGGTCAACAATGAGGTGGCTGATGCACTCTCTCGTTTGCGGCGGGACAGGTTCCGGCAGCTGGCTCCGGAGGCGGATCGGGTGGGGGTTCCGTGCCCCAGTGGCTTGTGGGGCCTCGTGTGGGGGCGGTGATGGAGTTGGTCCGGAGGTCAGTAGCTGACTCCACCTGGAGATCATATGAACGGGTGTGGCAGGAATGGCATAGTTTGGTGAGTGAGCTTGGGGTGGGGTTCTCGGCTGAGGACCGGTTACATGTACTGTTGTATTTTTTGGGTAAGTGTTGTGAGGAGGGGGTGTCAGTTTCCTCCTTGAACACAAAGATGTCGGGCTTGGCATTCCTGTTTCAGTTGAATGGTGTTGAGGATGTGACCAAGTCGTTTGTGGTCTGCAAGGCTTTGCGGGGTTACCGGAAAGGTCGCATGCGTCCGCATTCTAGGAGGCCGGTTTCTCTTCACATGTTGGAGTCGTTTGTTGGTGTTTTGCAGGTGGTGTGTTCTTCACCTTTTGAGGCTCGTTTGTTTCGGGCGGCGTTTGTGTTGGCTTTTTTTTTTTTTTTTTTTTCGGGGCTTTGAGGGTTGGTCAACTGGTTAGCCCTTCTAAAAAGGTACCGGGTGGATTGCATGTGTCCGATGTGCGTGTCCTCGCTGACTCGGTTACGTTGCTTGTTCGCAGGTCACAAAACGATCAAGTGGGCAAGGGCACCAAGGTGATCCAGGGTAAGGTGCCGGGGGCTCGGGGTTTGTCCGGTGGAAGTTGTTTGCGAATGGTTGGGTTTGCGCCCACCAGGGGTGGGCCCGTTCCTGGTTCATGCGGATGGGCTTCCATTGACCAGGTACCAATTTGGGGCAGTTTTTCAAACGTAGTTTGGTGGCAGGTGGTTTCTGTTCAGCGGAGTATTCCTCTCATTCTTTTCGGATCGGGGCAGCGACAGAAGGCCCGCGGTGGGGCTTGTGAGATGAGGTCCTGCAGCGGATCGGTCGCTGGGAGCCCCGCCGGTTCAGGTTGTATGTGCGTCCGCAGCTTTTGTGAGGGGGTGGGAGGTCAACGTTACTTTCTTTTCCTGTTCGTCAGTGTTCGTGATTTTGTTGGTCAATTCTTTGTCGGGGTGTGGTGTGCTGGGTGGTGGTTTGTCTGTTCAGTGTTGATTCTCTGTTCTGGTGTTCCCTGTTCTTTTCATGCTCGGTGTGCTTGGTCTGGATCTTGGATCACTCCTATGTTCATTGGTCAGGAGTGAGGGCAGGCAGTTGGGTTTTTCGCGGGAGTAGGCTACTGTCCGTTGGATCGGCATCCCTGGTATGCTTTGGTCCAGGGTGGTGCCGGAAGTTCAGCATTATGCTAGGCTGGACAGGGCCCCAGAAGTGCTATTGCTGCATTTCGGGGGCAATGACCTGTGCGTTAGAGCTTCCCGAGATCTGATTCGGGTCATCAAGTGGGACTTTATGCACCTCAGGAGCGCATTCCTTGACACGTTGGTGGTTTGGTCCGAAATGGTGGGGAGGTTGGCCTGGAGAGGCGCTCGGCCTGTAGACAGGGTTAATTGGGCCAGGATTAAGGCCAATAAGGCCGTCTCTAAGTTTGTCGCCCATCACGGGCGGTTGGTGGTTCGCCATTGCGAGCCAAAAAAGGGAGTTCCCCCTTTTTCCTCAGGGGTGACGGGGTGCACTTGACCCCTGTGGGCATTGACTTGTGGGTCCTGGGGCTCCAGGACGGGTTGCAACGGGCCTTAGGGCTGTGGCGGGCCGCACACGTGTGAGGTGTCACCGTATGCGTCTGTGGCATTGGTTTTGGGGCTCCTGAGAATTGGGTGGGGGTGGTATAGAGATATAAGATCGATATACCTGAGATGGTTGGTAGGAGTTGGGGCCTGTCATGGGATGGGCACCTTCCCTATCCGGTTAGGTGGGGGCTACTGGCAATCGGGCTGAAGAGTAAATGAAGGAGGAAGCTATGGTCTCTTGAGCTTATGACGTACGGCTAGAGGCCCGGACACTTTCTGTTGGAGGACAGCCCATTGCCTTGCACTTTTTATTTCCCTTTCTCTCAGGAACCTTTGTGTCTACAGTGTTGTGTCTACAGTGTTGTGTCTACAGTGGTTGTTGTTTGGGTTAATTTATTCAAAAAGAATGTTGGTAAATGTTAAAAAGTTTATACGGTTATATATATTTTAAAATGGTTGTTTAAAAGTTAATTTTATATTTACCTTTTGGATTTAATAAAGGGGCCTTTGTTGGCCATTTAATCCAGAAGGTGTCGAGTGTTTAATGTAGGTGGTTAAGAGGTGGGTGGTTGGTTATTTAGCAAACACTAGTAGTACACCAGTCAAGACAGCCCCGAAGTAAGGGGAACCCAGGCGCAGGGGCCACATGACTGGGGGAACACTGTGTGGAGCGCACACAGGAAGAGGAAATGGCTGGTAAAAAGTCCGGCCGGGGGGCGGGGCTTAGGCACATGAGGAGGGTCACATAAAAGGAGGAGGGGGCGGGGCCAGTCATTCGGGAGTCATCTGCAGTTGTGGTAACAAACAGGCTGTTTTTCCCTCCCTCCCTCCCTGGGGAAGTGTCTGGTATGGGTGTGTGTTTTTCATCATCCTTTTGTTTTTCAGGTGGTCTTGGCATTGGTTTTGGGGCTCCTGAGAATTGGGTGGGGGTGGTATAGAGATATAAGATCGATATACCTGAGATGGTTGGTAGGAGTTGGGGCCTGTCATGGGATGGGCACCTTCCCTATCCGGTTAGGTGGGGGCTACTGGCAATCGGGCTGAAGAGTAAATGAAGGAGGAAGCTATGGTCTCTTGAGCTTATGACGTACGGCTAGAGGCCCGGACACTTTCTGTTGGAGGACAGCCCATTGCCTTGCACTTTTTATTTCCCTTTCTCTCAGGAACCTTTGTGTCTACAGTGTTGTGTCTACAGTGTTGTGTCTACAGTGGTTGTTGTTTGGGTTAATTTATTCAAAAAGAATGTTGGTAAATGTTAAAAAGTTTATACGGTTATATATATTTTAAAATGGTTGTTTAAAAGTTAATTTTATATTTACCTTTTGGATTTAATAAAGGGGCCTTTGTTGGCCATTTAATCCAGAAGGTGTCGAGTGTTTAATGTAGGTGGTTAAGAGGTGGGTGGTTGGTTATTTAGCAAACACTAGTAGTACACCAGTCATGTGCAGCTCACAGGAAGTGACAAGGACATTACATTTCTGGCAAGATTAACAAGTATGTTGGTATTTGCTGAAAATGGATATGGACCCGGAGGAAGACACGGAGAGCCAGGGAGGATGCAGGGGGACCCAGAGGAGGACATGGGGAGCACAGACAGAGACAGCCGGGGGTGATCGTTGTGGTGGTGGGGGCAGTTACAAGCAGGGCCGATCCTCCCTATAGGCTCACTATGCAAGCCGCTTAGGGCCCCGCAAAGCTGCGAAGGGCCCCCCAAATTACTAGAGGCCCCGCCTGGTGAGAAGTAATTTTCGCCCCCTCACCCCGCTTCTAAACTCGCTGGCTGAGTCATTTCCGACAGCAGAACACCCCCTCCCCATGCTTCTCAACTTTCTTTAATGTGACATGTCACTGTCGTCAGCGCCCCCCGCTTCTCATTTTTAAAGTGGAAGTAAACCCTCCTATCGTTTTCTGAATGGAAGCGGCCATCTTGACCTCTGTTTAATCTGCAACTGCTATGATGCTGTACATGTTACCTGTTATGAAACCAGCCATTGGATGGTTTGGCAGTTTGGTTGAGAGCACAAACAAATGTGACAGCTAGCATTTCCGGCATGCCGGGAATGTTAACAGTTTTTTGTAACTATCAAATTGAAGGGTTTACTTCCACTTTAATGTGCCATGTCATTTTGCTTAGGGCCCCAGGAAGGTCAGGATCGGCACTGGTTACAAGCACCAATCTCCCTGACAATCGCGGGAGGGAGAAGAGGAGAAGCGGTTTTTAGAAAAGCTATACAGGGAGATCAGTGCTTGTAACTGCCCCCACCGCCGCACCTATCACCCCTGAGACTGATTAAATGTTGAGTCAAGCTTCAGGGCATTTGCACCAGTACAAAAATTTCCTTTTTGTAGATGTTCCCTCACTTGTCATTTGTACTTTATTTGCCAATGTGCACTATTTGCTAATTTGTGGAATAGATTCGTTTCTTATCCATTATTATTGCTATTTTTGCGATCCCAGCCGGGCACCCGCAATCGCTCGTTACAGAGCAAGGACTGGGAGCTGTGTGTGTAAACACACAGCTCCCGGTCCTGTTAGGGGAGAAATGCCTGACTGTCTGTTCATACAATGTATGAACAGCGATCAGTCATTTCCCCTAGTGAGTCCACCCCCCCCCCTACAGTTAGAACACACCCAGGGAACATACTTAACCCCTCCCCCCCTAGTGGTATGTAGAAGAATACGTATCGGCCTAAACTAAGGGAATTTTTTTTTATATATTTTTGGGGGATATTATAGCAAAAAAATTAAAAAATATATTTTTTTTCCCCAAATTTTCACTCTATTTTTGTTTATAGCGCAAAAACTATAAACCGCAGAGGTGATCAAATACCACCAAAAGAAAGTTCTATTTGTGGGAAAAAAAAGGATGCCAATTTTGTTTGGAAAACACGTCGCACGACCGCACAATTGTCAGTTAAAGCGACGCAGTGCCGAATTGCAAAAAGTGCTCTTGTCTTTGACTAGCAATATGGTCCAGGGATTAAGTGGTTACATACACTTTGAAGCAGGCATCCTCAAACTACGGCCCTCCAGCTGTTGCGGAACTACAAATCCCATGAGGCATTGTGAAACTCTGACATTCACAGACATGACTGAGCATGATGGGAAATGTAGTTCCTGAACAACTGGAGGGCCATAGTTTGAGGACCCCTGCTTTAAAGGAATTCTTAAATAGTGCTACCAATGACAATGACCTGATGCTGTGTGAAGGATTTAGTGAAGCCCTAAAGAAGGGCAAAGTTATGAAAGAGGAAGGGAAGCTGATGTGGAAGTATATGTGGGATTGCATTTATGTAATCTCGTAATGATGTAGTAATGACTCTTTTATATGTGGAAATTAACTAATAATAGGTGCAGACTAATGATTCATTGGGGAGTATGGGTTCTTTCTAGGAGTTGTATAGGCAAGCAATTAAAGACAGTGGAAACTTTAGTAGTCCTAAAAACATTTTTTAGGTAGAGAAATGAATGGCTGTCATGACTGTGTGCTTTTTATTTAAGCAAAAAAAAAAAAACAACAACAAAAAAAACTGCCTTTATTCTTTTCTTGGCTGCAGATGTGCAAGTCCTGAGATCGCTACAGCTTCAGCAGCAATGCACAGACCTACTGATGGGTATAACCATTGTGGGGGCATATACGTCAACTCTTCACTTAAAGGGTAACTCCACTTTCATGGGGGGGAAAAAAACAGCAGATAAAGAAAAAATAATATAGCACATATAATTGCGACATTGTAATTGAATGTTATTAAAAATGACTTTTCCTTTTCAATCTGCAACCACTGTAATTTTCTAAAAATAAATTGCAATATGGCTACCTGAAGTTATGTTCACATAGTGTGTACTGACCACTCCCTAGAAACATAATTTCCTGCTTGTGTGATAGGCATATTTCTGGAAAAATTTGGGAGCCAAAGATTCAAGTCAGATTTCAGGCATCCCCTGCAACAAAAATTTCATTTTTGGAGAGATACTTTCAATAGGAGCACATCTAAAGGAATGCAGGCCCAGCAGATTTCCTCATTAGTGCTCTGCAGCTGCACACCTGACAGTTATGAAACCACTCCCATTAGACCCACTCAGTACAGAGGCACAGACAAACCCACATGGATTAGGAATCTGCAACAAAGGTTGTTATAAGCCTTGCAATGTACAAGGATCACCCATGCAATGTATAGAGATCACCCAGAAGGGGAGGTTTTTTCCCCCAACAAAAGTGGAGTTACGCTTTAAGACTACAGTGTTCCAGATGCTGCGAGGCATATTGTAACTGGGCCTTTTGTGGCATTGGGGCCTTAAAGGCTTCTTTCTGGCAACTTGACCATGCAGGTAATTTTTGTTCAAGTATCGTATTGTGCTCCTTGAAACAACCACACTGTCTTTTTCCAGAGCACCCTTTATTTCTCCTGAGGTTACCTGTGGATTTTCCTTTGCATCCCAAAAAATTCTTCTGCCAGTTGTGGCTGCAATCTTTCTTGGTCTACCTGACCTTGGCTTGATATCGAGAGAACCCTGAATTCTTCACTTCATAATAAGAAATTGAATAGTACTGACCGTCATATTCAAGGCTTTGGATAACTTTTTATATCCTTTTCCATCTTCATAAAAGTTCTATTACCTTGTTACACAAGTCTTTTGACAGTTCTTTTCTGCTCCCCGTGGCTCAGTATCTAGTCTGCTCAGTGCATCCATGTGAGAGCTAACAAACTCATTGACTATTTATACACAGACACTAATTGCAATTTAAAAAGCCACAGATGTGGGAAATTAACCTTTAATTGCCATTTTAACCTGTGTGTGTCACCTTGCCTAAACATTTTTTACCTTGATGCAAGGAATGTATCAGAGTTAACAATGTTTAGGCTTTAGAAACACTTTAAGCACTTAAGCCCCGAGCCTCTGTCTGAAATTGAGTATACAAGTTAAAAACATTTTTAGAAAAAATATATATAATGTTTGTGGGTTCTAACACCCTCGAGAATAAAAGGACGGTCGTTGCAATAATTTTTGTCACACCGTATTTGCTCAGCGGTCTTACAAGTGCACTTTTGAAAAAAAAATACACTTTTTTAAATAAAAAAATAAATAAGACAAAAGTAAAGTTAGCCCTATTTTTTTTATATATTAAAAGATAATGTTACACCGAGTAAATTGCTACCCAACATGTCATGCTTCCAAATTGCGCCCTCTCCCGTCGCCAATAAAAGTGATCTTGCAGCAAATCTGCCACAGAGACCACTTTTATCTGAAAGCGGACTGCCCGCTGAAGAAGAGGATACCGGTGAGGATAAGTGGTTAAATAAAAGACAGTTTTTTTGCATGATATTTTTAATATTGATATATTGATATTTTTAATATCAATGCCAAAATGTCACGATTTCTTCCAGGGTATGCAAACTTATGCGCACAACTGTATATACAATCAGACTAATAATATACACTCTGTTTTTTTTTTAAATGATAAGAATGTAGCTGAATACATTTCCATAAATTTTTATAGAAAAACCTTTTGTAATCATTATAATACATTACAAATTGAATTGTATCCTTGGTACTCCCTATATTTGACATGCACGGTTTTGAATAGCAAGCTATAGCAAATATGGTGATGTTCTGTAGGTGTCAGGCCTAGAAGGTCGTATTTCTCAGAAGTTGTGGTCCCATAGACATTGGAGCCAATCGAATACAAAAATAGTAACCTAGAGATATGCACAAACAGAAATAATCCTTGCCTACTCCTTTTAAACAATGAAATATAAAAAGTGGTGTCGGAAAAAATCTAATAGTTATATATAGAAATGTAGAAATACTGTAATAGTTACATGGTTACATAGTAGATGAGGTTGAAAAAAGACAAGTAATTCAAGTCCAACTTATGTGTGTGAATATATGTCAATATTACATTGTAGATCCGTGTATGTTGCAGTCGTTCAGGTGCTTATCTAATAGTTTTTTGAAACTATTGATACTCTCTGCTGAAACCACCACCTGTGGAAGGGAATTACACATTCTTGCAGCTCTTAGGCCTCGTACACACGAGCAGACAGATTTGTTCAAATTTGTCCGTCCGACAGATTTGAACAAATCTGTCTGCTGGGATTTTGGTTTGCTCGCGTGTACACACAAGCAAATCAAAATCCCCACCAGCAGAGAGCGCGCTGACGTGTCGGTGACGTTGATGCCGCCACGTCACCGCACCAGGAAGTAAAACACTTCCACGCATGCGCCGAATACATTCGGCGTCGGTGCGGCGGCGGTGCGGGACGACATGTCTGCTGGTAAGTGTACTAACCAGCAGACATGTCGGGCGGACGGATTCCGACCCGATAGATTTCAAAGCATGCTTTGAAATCTGTCGGGTGGCCAAATCCATCGGCTCGGCCGTACACGCAATCGAATCTGTCTGCTGAAACGGTCCAGCGGACCGTTTCCAGCGGACAGATTTGATCGTGTGTACGAGGCCTTACAGTAAAGAACCCTCTACGCAATTTAAGGTTAAACCTGTTTTTTTCAAATTTTTAGTGAGTTACCACGTGTCTTAACCTCCCTGGCGGTATGATTCTTTCAGATTTTAGGTGCTAAAAGCGGTACCATTATTTGCAAGGGAATTTGGCGTTTTATACTGTAGGCTTGTAATTCTTAGGAATAACTCACTGAAATCTATCCAAACAAGAGTCTAATAGGCATCCCGGGTATGATTTTTTTTTATTTTTTTATTAAAAATTATAATATAATAAATAATTATAAAAAATTATAACAAATAATAATATAATTATAGTAAAAATTATTCAATAATGTAATCAAATCAAAATCACTGAAATTTGCTCAGTTGCTGAATTTTTGCTGTCATTTTTTTTTTTTATGACGAATTTCCCCATAAATCGCTATCGCTAAATTCTGCAAGTGATTCTGATTTATTATCGCTGTTTTCTAGCTGCTCTAAAACAATTTTTGCCATAAAGGGACACTTTTGGTTGCTATGGGCAATCTACAGTTTGCAGGGAGAAAGAACAGTTGTTATTATATAAAAGGACATGTAGTGTACAGGGCAGACCACTAGGGACATGGGGGGGGGGGTATATTTTTTACATACAGTACTGTAATCTATAAGATTACAGTGTACTGTATGTATAGTGTTTGTTTACATTTTTGAATTTGGCGCCATCCCCCCCCCTACGTCGCGACGCTCTCAGGGAAGGGAATCGGAGGTACACACAGCATCAGGCGGACATCCGGCCACCGTGTACTGCGGAGATTCATCGCTGGATCGCAGAGAAAAGGTAAGTAAACTCTTTTCTGCATCCAGCGAGGCAAGTCCGTGTGTGGCACGGGGTTACCGATCGTAGCTTAAAACTCTCACCCCGTGCCACACACGGGAAGACCGACAGGGAGGTTAATAAACTCCCTTCTGCGGAAACGTTTTATCCCATTTGTTGGGTCACAAGTATGGTATTTGCAAATTGAAATCATATCCCCTCTCAAGCGTCTCTTCTCCAGAGAGAATAAGTTCAATGCTCGCAACCTTTCTTCATAACTAATATCCTCCGTGCATTTTATTAGCTTTGTTGCACTTCTTTGTACTCGCTTCATTTCCAGTACATCCTTACTGAGGTTCAATCCCTAGTGAGTAGATTGCATTAATATTTATGCCACCCAAATGCATTATTTTACATTTTTCTACATTAAACCTCATTTGCCATGTAGTTGCCCACCCTATTAATGTGTTCAGATCTTCTTGCAAGGTTTCCACATCATACTGAGAAGTTATTGCCCTGCTTAGCTTAGTGTCATCCGCAAATACAGAGATTGAGCCGTTTACCCCATCCTCCAGGTCATTTATGAACAAATTAAACAGGATTGGGCCCAGCACAGAACCCTGGGGGACCCCACTACCCACCCCTGAGCATTCCGAGTATTCTCCATTTATCACCACCCTCTGGACTCGCATTTGTAGCCAGTTTTCAATCCATGTACTCACCCTATGGTCCATGGAAAATTAATCAGAACCCCCAAACATTATATATTTTTTTTTAGCAGACACCCTAGGGAATAAAATGGCGGTCATTGCAACTTTTTTCTCGCACGGTATTTGCGCAATAATTTTTCAAGCGCCTTTTTTTAGGGAAAAAAACTGTTTCATGAATTAAAAAATAACAAAACAGTAAAGTTAGCCCAATTTTTTTGTATAATGTGAAAGACGATGTTACGCCGAGTAAATAGATACCTAACATGTCACGCTTTAAAATTGCGCACACTCATGGAATGGCGCCAAACTTCGGTACTTAAAAATCTCCATAGACGACGCTTTAAACACTTTTACAGGTTACAATTTTTAAGATACAGAGGAGGTCTAGTACTAGAATTGTTGCACACGCTCTAGCGCATGCGATGATACTTAACATGTGGGGTTTGAACGCTGTTTGCAAATTTGGGCGGGACTTGCATGCGCGTTCGCTTCTGCACGCGAGCGACGGGGACAGGGGCGTTTTAATATTTTTCTTTTATTTATTTTTTTATTTTTTACTTCATTTTTTTATTTTTACACTTTTTTAAAAAAAAAAACATTTTTGATCACTTTTATTCCTATTACAAGGAATGTAAACATCCATTGTAATAGTAATCACTGGGACAGGTCCTCTTTATGGAGAGATGCAGGGTCAATAAGACCCCACATCTCTCCTACAGGCTTACAAGCATGAAATCGGTGAAAAAAAAAATCACAGATTAAATGCCGACAGCCGCGATAGCGGCTTTGTTTACTTCCGGGTACCGGGCGTGACGTCATCACGTCACGCCCGGTCCTCCGACGGTCATAGAGATGACTTTGACCGTCTGGTCACCAGTCATCTCTATGCTTCGTACAACAAGTAAATTATGCGCAAAAATCAGAGAAAAATATATATATATATCCCAACAGCGTGATATAAACCAGGGTCCAGCAAAAGGTCCAAGTAAAAATTAATAAAAATAAAAACAGTTCAGGCTGTTTGGAATAGGGTTTTGGAGTAAAATGTTATTTTGTTGATGGGGATATACACTCAGGGCTGCCATCAGTGGGGAACAGAAACCAAGTTCCAAATCTAGAAGGGCAAACAAGGAGAGAGGCGCCTCTGGGTGTAGTATTTAAAAAGCAAATTTAATTACAAAGCCAAAGATAAGAAAACCACTCACATTTAGGTGGTGATATACAGGCATATCAAAAATTCTCCAAAAGGGAGGGGTGGCTGTCATCTGGTGCGCTCGTTCATCCACTTTGTGTCCACTGGTGTAGCGCTGTGTGGTGAGGAGTCAGTCCTGTTTCCCTTGATGTTGTAAGTGGGTGCAATGGATGAGACAATCCTCAAAGAGCACAGCGGCGTGCAGCAGGAACAGCGGGCGATGGATGGTGACGTCACCAGGCAAGCGACGCGTTTCCGAATGCTAAGGCAGAGAATGACACGACTGCCGCATTCCTTTCTCAAGCTGATGACCTCAGCTTGAGAAAGGAATGCGGCAGTCGTGTCATTCTCTGCCTTAGCATTCGGAAACGCGTCGCTTGCCTGGTGACGTCACCATCCATCGCCCGCTGTTCCTGCTGCACGCCGCTGTGCTCTTTGAGGATTGTCTCATCCATTGCACCCACTTACAACATCAAGGGAAACAGGACTGACTCCTCACCACACAGCGCTACACCAGTGGACACAAAGTGGATGAACGAGCGCACCAGATGACAGCCACCCCTCCCTTCTGGAGAATTTTTGATATGCCTGTATATCACCACCTAAATGTGAGTGGTTTTCTTATCTTTGGCTTTGTAATTAAATTTGCTTTTTAAACATCTCTATGCTTCACCAACCAGTGCCGGCCGATTCACTCTCCGGGCCCCCGATGGCACGGGAGAGCCCGGAGAAGCACCGGATGGCGGCGGGACGTCCCCTCCCGCTGCCTAGAAGAACGAACGATCGAGCGGCAGTTCCGCCGCTTTGATCGTTCTTCTGGTGCACAGAATCGCCGGCTAAAGACGGCGATATCTGAATGATGCCTGCAGCTGCAGGCATCACTCAGATATCCCCGCACAAAGCCGAGCCCGCACAAAGCCGAGGACGTCCAGGGACGTGATTCGGAATGAAGTGGTTAAAGTTCCCACAAAATCAAAATCCTCCTCATTCAACAGTATCTCTAGTTCACCCATCTTGTCTTCTTGCATCGAAGAACATGCTACATAGTTGCGTATTGTCCTCTTATTGGGTGTTCTGAGATTGCAAATAGGACTTGTTGCTATACTTACCCCGGGTTTATGTGCTTTATTCAACCTACCACTAATGCCCCCAATACTACCCTATGGAATATGTTCATTGCTGACTATCTCTACCTCTGGACCCTCCCCTCAGCTGCCTAGTTTAAAACCCCCTCTAACTTTGAGTAAGAATATGCAACATTCTAAGAGTATATAATTAAAATATATATTTTAAGATTTATCTGCAGACACTGGTAGACCTCATCTTACTCTAAAGAAGTTGAGTGCAGCACATTACCCTTAGCAGACTAACCATTTTTCATCCTACAGGTCTGTCCCTGATTGTAAACAATATTCCAGGGCCCACAAGCCCAGGCCATATACTGAAGCTGAGTGCTCAAAAAGTTGTTTAGGCCCTCATCTTTAGTTCAATTTGGCTTGGTCAGTGGAGCGATTTCCTGCAATAGCATGCCCCATGGCTTCTTCCTTCAACCCCTACGTCATTATAGCACAATTTTTTTAGAGCGACTGACAGGGACTTTTTAAGCATTTCCATCTTCTCTTTCCCGAGATAATAAAAGACCGTTAGCTTTCACTAGGAACATACTTTTTATTGGTTGCAAATTACCAGGGACAGTACTAAGGAAATGCCAGAAACATGCCATATTTCCAGAAACACACAGCCAGAGACATTAGTGCAATCATATACAGTTTATCATGGGAGAAGGTGTGACCGTTTTGCAGACCTCTGACTGATTTGTATTGATCTGCTAACTGTATTTATGTAGCATACAAGGCATAAAACACTGCTTAGTGCCTGTCTTATTAGGTATCATTATCTGATTATACTGCATTATATTGTCATTGATTAATCTGTTGTTTACAACAAAACAGCATACAGTGCCTTGCAAACGTATTCGACCCCCTTGAACTTTGCAGCCTTTTGCCACATTTCAGGCTTCACACATAAAGATATAAAACTGTAATTTTTTGTGAAGAATCAACAACAAGTGGGACACAATCATGAAGTGGAATGAAATGTATTGGATATTTCAAACTTTTTTAACAAATAAAAAACTGAAAAATTGGGCTTGCAAAATTATTCAGCCTCCTTACTTTCAGTGCAGCAAACACTCTCCAGAAATTCAGTGAGGATCTCAGAATGATCCAATGTTGACCTAAATGACTAATGATGATAAATAGAATCCACTTGTGTGTAATCAAGTCTCTGTATAAATGCACCTGCACTGTGATAGTCTCAGAGGTCCGTTTAAAGCGCAGAGAGCATCATGAAGAACAAGGAACACACCAGGCATGTCCGAGATACTGTTGTGGAGAAGTTTAAAGCCGGATTTGGATACAAAATATTTCCCAAGCTTTAAACATCCCAAGGAGCATTGTGCAAGCGATAATATTGAAATGGAAGGAGTATCAGACCACTGCAAATCTACGGAGACCTGGCCGTTCCTCTAAACTTTCAGCTCATACAAGGAGAAGTCTGATCAGAGATGCAGCCGAGAGGCCCATGATCACTCTGGATGAACAGAGATCTACAGCTGAGATGGGAGACTCAGTCATATACTGCACAAATCTGGCCTTTATGGAAAAGTGGCAAGAAGAAAGCCATTTCTTAAAGATATCGATAAAAAGTGTTTAAAGTTTGCCACAGGCCACCTGGGAGACACGCCAAACATGTGGAAGAAGGTGCTCTGGTCAGATGAAACCAAAATCGAACATTTTGGCAACAATGCAAAACGTTATGTTTGGCATAAAAGCAACACAGCTCATCACCCTAAACACACCATCCCCACTGTGGCCTGGGCCTGCTTTTCTTCAGCAGGGACAGGGAAGATGGTTAAAATTGATGGGAAGATGGATGGAGCCAAATACAGGACCATTCTGGAAGAAAACCTGATGGAGTCTGCAAAAGACCTGAGACTGGGACGGAGATTTGTCTTCCAACAAGACAATGACCCAAAACATAAAGCAAAATCTACAATGGAATGGTTTACAAACAAACATATCCAGGTGTTAGAATGGCCAAGTCAAAGTCCAGACCTGAATCCAATCGAGAATCTGTGGAAATAACTGAAAACTGCTGTTCACAAACGCTCTCCACCCAACCTCACTGAGCTCCAGCTGTTTTGCAAGGAAGAATGGGCAAAAAGTTCAGTCTCTCGATGTGCAAAACTGATAGAGACATACCCCAAGTGACTTATAGCTGTAATCACAGCAAAAGGTGGCACTACAAAGTATTAACTTAAGGGGGCTGAATCATTTTGCACGCTCAATTTTTCAGTTTTTTATTTGTTAAAAAAAGTTTGAAATATCCAATAAATTTCGTTCCACTTCATGATTGTGTCCCACTTGTTGTTGATTCTTCACAAAAAAATACAGTTTTATATCTTTATGTTTGAAGCCTGAAATGTGGCAAAAGGTCGCAAAATTAAAGGGGGCCGAATACTTTCGCAAGGCACTGTAGATACTGTAAACTACTTTCAGTAAACTACTTTCATTCAAAGTTATTGGCATTAAAAAAGATACTGTCCAAAATACAAGTTCGTTTTTTTCTTCTTTTTTTTATGTGGTTTCTATTTTTTTTCACCAATGGAGTGAACAAGAAAAGTGTGACACTTTTTTTCTACTTTTTTCATTTTTTTTCCCCTGCACAGTTGTGCAGCAGTAATTTTTTTCTGTATAAATGAAAGTGAGGAAAGAGTGGAGATGTACATAGATGTTGGCACTATGATATTCTAGAGCAGAACTAGTTGGTTTGATTGCTGACACTTTAGGTTTCAAAAGGCTAAGCATTCTTTAATTGTTAATTATTAGGCTAAAGGTTTAGAGAGTTCTGCCTAAGGGTTTAATGGGTTACATTATAGTTTATATATTAGGTTTAATCTCAGATGTTATGGTAGGAATTAGGGACCTGTTGGTTTATGGCCCATCTAAAGTATAACTGTAGCTAAAATGCATTTTCATTTTTGACAGGGGTGGAAGGGTAGATCCTTTGTTGGGTTGTTATTGTCGTCTGTGATCGACTTGGGGCATTTCCCCTCGCTTCCTGTCCTAGTGACAAGACATGAGGAAAAATCTTCTATGGGGTACACAGACAGCAATAAAATGCTGATGTGGTACTCACTTTCCTACATTGTACAAAAAAAAACATGTTATTCTGTTGTGTCACTGTTGGAGAAACCTCTCCATGAGTCCAGTTATAACTCTTCTTCAGTTATCTAAAATATAAAAAGAAACATTTTGGTTAGAGTTTTACATTCAAGGCTGTCAGGATGCAAGTCAAGAGTTAAGGCACACACGATACAAAAATCAGAAGGAAAATTTCATCCGATGAACAGTCTACGCAATGCTCAGAAACGAAAGAATACATACAAAACTATTCAACACGTTACATCACTTCTTAAGTTGTATTCAGTCGTACAAGAATTTTTGTATGGTGAGTAACCTATTCTCTTTCGACATGAGACTTACATGCCACAAAAAAAATGGACGAACGGTTGTCCGGAAATCTGATCGTGGGTTAAAGGCTTAAAGCAGGCCATAGATGAATACATTTTCTTTCCTTCCACGTGCATGGAAGGAAAGAAAACATAGCTTGATTCCCCCATCAACACAGTCAGTGTTGATATCTCCTGCAGCATAATTGTGTTCTGCCGGCGGGGGATGTGGGGAGCCTTTCCAGCTTGCAGAATACAACAATTATGGCTATATCCACTGGCAATAATCGCATGCATGACAATCTGACAGGCTGGTTGTACTGAAGTCGATCAATCAACATGTGTACAATTAGTCTGCCCATAAATGGATCAAAAATTGGGCTAGTCTCTGCTGGACTGGCTGAATTTTGATTAATGTATGATTGGCTTAGGCCTCTTTCACATGGCCGTTCCAATCAGGCCTGCCTGTCATTTTTTAAGGTGGGCCTTATTAAGAAGGTCCATGCAGCCCTATTGACACAAGTCCATTTACACCCACCAACCTCTGAGTCCGCGCAAGGCATAATCAGCAAAACACCTCCATCCCTGATACTTGGACAAAGAGGAAAAAAGGTGGGACTTTGTATGAGGCATGCATCCAAAGAGATAGCACAATTAAAATGAAATATGGTGATAACCTAATAGAATGCAAATAAAGCATTACATGAAGGCATTGCGTAACAATTGGCAGTCAGTAATTTATTGGTATATAAAATACAACACTAACGGTAATAACATAATGATAAATTCATACTATAAACATTATAAAAGCCCAAATTCCAAAAAAGCGTCTCTCTAAAAAAAGTAAACAGCTGTATCTCTAGTTAGTAGGTGCAATCCTATTGGTATATAAGGTAGTTGATGAGAATAGTATAAAAAAATATGCAAGAGGCATCTATTGGGTCGACGCGTTTCGTGGCAACTGACACTATTCAGGAGCAGGTATGAAATAGGTGTCTATTAATTTAAAACATAATTAATTTGTAGAGAATTAGAATGGTGGGGTTTTCTGAAAGGAGAGGAGGGGGGAAGAGCTATATCCCAGAATTATTTACAGAGATGCCAATGTAGCTGGGCACAGGCGTGGAGGGCTGAAACCGACCAGAGAGAATTTAATCTCCGGGAGCTGAGGTGGACTAAACCTGATGTGTTGATGGAATTCCAGTGGGAGACTCTAGTCCCCAAGGGCGAGCCTCCATGGGTATATAAATAAGTATGATCCACATAATTGTAGCATCTATAAAAAAGGTATGTAGTGAATTATAAAATATGACAGTAAAAAAATGGACAATTAGAAAGGAATATATTGGTGCAGGGACCAACCATAATTTTGAAGTGACACACGGTTATTAAATGGGTGCAGTGTGTGACGGCTCTCGCATACCCTAGGTGGGCACATCCACCAGACCTGTGTCTTCTGTCCTCCAAATGCACCCACAGCCTGCAGATTCGCCATAACCAGCCCTTAACCCCTCAATCACGAGTCAATCCACACAGGTATTGAGGGTTAAACATGCAGAGCATAAACTGTTTATTAAATACAAGACATACACTTTTACACACAGTTAGGGACACTCCCCTTAGCTTTGTCATAGAGGGAAGGGGGTAGAGGAAAAGGAACAACCAATGGGAACTAAACACTTGTACATTGACTACAGATAAACAAAGAGATTATGGTAACCAGTCAGCCTCTCAATACACATTCCCTGCAGAGAGATGTCTCCAGTCCAGACCATTGTCTATGTCACATTTACCAACACAATTAGACACAGCAACAAGAGGGGGGATGGGGGAGAAGGGATGTAGCATTACATTACATTATCTCCAGCTTGTCCCCAGGTCTCCAGTCTCTTCTGGGCCATAATCTGTGGGTAAGAGGCCAGCCCAAAGCCCCTTCCAAAACACACAGTGTTGGGGTAGCAAGTTATGGCAAAGAGTGGTTGCCAAGTAAATTGTAAGTAGTAGATGGGGGTAGCCACTTCCCCCAATGCTGAGGAATACCAAAGCCAAAGGGGAAATTGGGACCTATTGTGATAAGGTAAAAATATATGAAGAAATACGCAGGGAAAGGGGATATGGGTTGCCCAATTACTTTACCTAGAATGTGATGTAGACAAAAAGGGGGTCCTAAAGTGCACAATATCCATGGGGGTGTTGGCCATGAGGTGAGTAGGAATCGACTGGAGGCAGTATAAATACTCCAATCGGGTCAAGGGTGTCGACCAACGTCACGCTGGCGGCCAATGGGAAGAGAAGGCGCCAGAACGCTAGGCGGCACCAGCCACCTCGTAGAGAACGCCAGACTGGTATTAACAGCGTCGGTATGCTGACGTCACTGATGGTGACCCAGCCTCGGATGCCGCTGGAAGCGTTACGTCGATGTGCAACTGGACACCTGCCCGGCCCCCCGCGTCACCCAAGGGGGAGGGAAGGGGAGGTTCCCAGGAGCGCATCGCAGCTCCTGGAACTGACCAAAACCAGCTGAAATAAACCATGCCTTCAACAAGCCTTAGCCCAGCTAAGCTAAACAGCATAACCAAGCAAATACACTGTAGATGACAATAACAATGTTGATGTAGGATAACTGAACTCCTCTAAACCAATAGTAACATAAGACTCTAAATAAATTGGAAAAAATATATACATTAGTGTTTTGATAAAAACACACCTAAATGGTATTAATAATGGAGAGTACCAAGATAATAATAATACATATATGTTTAAAGGTGTATGCTTCCATCCCTGTAATCTGAATAAATTAGTTATTAGTTTGAGTCCGATCGGATCCACTCAAAATAAAACAGAACTGGATTGAAGGTACTGTAGCCTTATGTAAATAGACAATGGAGTCCGTCTACACCTGGCCACCTATAGAGCAGAGCAGAGGCTGTTCATATCTGCTCTGCATAAACTGAGTGGACTCGGAGGTGACATCTGTCCTGATTTGCTACAAGCAGAATCCGCCCTGTGTGAAAGTGTTAGTTTGAGTCATTTGGTAAGTGTTAAGGTTTTTCTTTTGGGATGGAATAGGCGTTTCATTCACAGTAATGTTTAGTCTTAATGCATACAGTAATTATGACCTGCTTTTAGTCTCACATTGAGAATTATAATTTTATATCTTAGGTAAATGAGTAAAGTAGTGGACCTGGAGCTCCCAGATTCCCTGTTGGAATCCTTGTTGCATGTCCCTACCACTCCTCTTAGCCAATATCGCAAATCTGTACTGTGACTAGAAGGTTAATTTCGATATACTGGAAGATACCACAAATTCCTACACGTACTGAATGGATCACCTTAGTGAATAACATCATGGCTGCAGAGGAATGGATGGCGATATGTAAAGACCGGTATGAAAAGTTTTATGCTATATGGGCCACTTGGATGCACTACACTGGGAAAGACACATCGCTGCCTCGGGGATCCCCACATGCTGCAACCCCGCCAGTTAATAAGGGTTGGCTGGGTTGCCCCCTCCCCCCCTCCGATTCCTACACAAAGCAAACCATTGGTGGTATTTGATCACCACTGGGTTTACATTTTTTGTTTTATAAACGAAAAAAGGCAGATATATTTTTTTTATTTTATGCTATAAAACATATCCAATAAAAAAATTAACAAATGTCTTCATTAAGTTTCACCAAAATGTATTCTGCTCCATGTCTATGGTAAAAAAAAAAGTATATTGATTGGTTTGCAGGAAAGTTAATCCATCTACAAACTATGGTACATACAGTTTACCGGATTTTTTTTATACTACTAATGGCAATGATCAGCGACCTATAATGGGACTCCAATAGTGCGGCGAGTAATCTGACACTAACCGACAATGAGTGGGAACTGACTACCTGCCACCAGTGACACTAATACAGTGATTAGTGATAACACTATACACCTTCACTGTACTAATGACACTAGCTGGGAAGGGGTTAACATCTAAGGCGATCAAGGGGTTAAATGTGTGCCTAACAAGTGTGAAAGTGTGTAATGTGTGTGGCTTTTTACCAAAGATCTTTGTTTCCTTTCCCTGCTTTACACGTATGTTCCACCCATTCACAGTACATTTCTTGCGGGCGGTCTGCAAGTAGTTAAACTATGGTATAAAAGGTAATTTGTTTACTGTAGACTTCACGGCAAAACAGAGATATTAGCATCCTGCAGTCTCTGTACAGCAGAGCTCAGATTGGGAGGGGGAGAAGTAGCACAAGAAGCATGCCGGGGGCGGGTCCAGAACTGTCAGGGCTCAGAGGAAGTGTGTTTAATAATGCTGGCCACGAGACTGAGGACATCTAGTGGCAGAAAAAAGGACTGTGTGAGAAATCTCTAGATTTAAAGTGGTTGTTAACCCATACACACCACTTTAACCTACAGGTAAGCCTAGATTAAGGCTTACCTGTGGGTGCAACAAATATCTCCTAAACATACACGGTTTAGGAGATATTTGCAGAAAAGGCTGCACTAAAAATGGCACAGGTGCACTGAGCGTGTTGTTAGCAAGGGCAATCGTGACGTCACTGATGGCTCCCGCGCACATGCGTGACGGTGACGTCATCGTGGCTCTGGCCAATCACAGCGCCGGAGCCACAATACCCAGAAGTAACTCTGCTATCAATGGCAGCGGCGGAGGTGAGGAACAAGAGACGCTTAGGGGGCTACGATCTCAGGTAAGTAATTAAAAATGAGCTAGTATGCTATGCATACTTGCTCATTATGCCTTTCTCTTGCAGGGGTTTAATTTTAAAGAAAGGCTTTAGAGGGTTTACTTACTCTTTAAGGTGAATATTTCAACAAAAGCTGGTTTAGTTATTTTTTTTGTAATAAGCTATTCATTTTTATTTTGATATTTTTGACGGAAGTTGATTTATGGCGAAAAAATTTTTACGAGTCACTGCACGATCTGGGGCTCTATTGGAGACAATTCCCCATGATTTCGCCATAAAGAATGATGGGAAGCGTAGACCTAGAACTTCTGACAGTTTTTTTAATTGCGGTCCATGACCCCTATGCCGCGTACACATGGCCATTTTTCGGGTTCTAAAAAATTACGTTTTTTTTTAAGGTCATTAAAAACGATTGTGTGTGGGCTCCAGAGCATTTTTCACAATCTAAAGAATGGGCATTAAAAATTTCAAACATGCTCTATTTTTTCACAACTTTTTTAACGTTGTCCTTTTTAAGGTTGTAAAAAATAGTCGTGTGTGGGCTTTAACCACTTAAGCCCTGGACCAATATGCTGCTAAATGCCCAGAGGCATTTTTACAATTTGGCACTGTGTCGTTTTAACAGACAATTGCACGGTCGTGCGACTTGGCTCCCAAACAAAATTTGCGTCCTTTTCTTCCCACAAATAGAGCTTTCTTTTGATGGTATTTGATTGCCTCTGCGATTTAAATTTTTGGCGCTATAAACAAAAATAGAGCGACATTTTTGGAAAAAAAAAATCAATATTTTTTATTTTTTGTTATAAGAAAAATCGAATAAACTAAATTTTAGTCAAACATTTAGGCCAAAATGTATTCAGCCACATGTCTTTAGTAAAAAAAAATTAGCTACCTACAGCGATCAGAAAAACGATTGCTTAGTGACGCTGGCAATAGGGGGTGAAAGGGTTAACTAGGGCGGTGATCAAGGGGTTAAAACTTTATTAGGGGGGGTTTACGGGGCTACCCTGGACCTAACACTAACTGCCTGTCACACTAACTGACACTAAATGCAGTGATCAGTAAATATATGATCATTGCAATCAGTGACAGTGTGACAGGGGGCTGGGGGGGTGATCGTAAGGGATTAAATGTGCCTATGTGTGTGGTGTCAGTGTAGTGTTGGTGCAACTTACTGTGAGGTGGCGTACACACGACCGAGTTTCTCGGCAGAATCCAGCGAGAACCTCAATGGGAGACATATTCTGCCGAGAAAAATGGTCGTGTGTACACTTTTCGCCGAGCAACCCATCGTCCCGGATCTCTCCCGAAGATAAGCCGTCCACCGCACGCAGCGGAGGGGGTCCCGATCGGACCCCCGACCCGCTAGAAGGCAGGGACGTACATGTACGCCCATCTGCCTGTACTTGCCATTCTGTGGACGTACATAGTCGTGCGGCGGGCGTTAAGCAGTTAATGACGTGAAAAATACGCGCATGCTCAGAAGTTATGAGACAGGAGCGCTCGTTCTGGTAAAACTACTGTTTGTGATGGAGTAACCACATTCATTACGCAGTAACAGACTGAAAAGCGTGAATCGTCTTTTACTAACACAAAATCAGCTAAAGCAGCCCAAAGGGTGGCGCCATCCACATGGAACTTCCCCTTTATAGTGCCGTTGTACGTGTTGTACGTCACCACGCTTTGCTAGAGCATTTTTTTTTCACGATCGTGTGTAGGCAAGGCCGTTTTAATGATCGGGTTGAAAAAAAAACGTTGTTTTTTCTAGACCCTTAAAAATTTGATTTTTTAGAACCCGAAAAACGTTTGTGCATTAGATCAAGGTGAAGCATTCCTGTTTGCTCTGGCTGTAGTTTTGTCTGGTCTTTTACAGGTTGTATAGGGAAGTAATAATGATGAATAAATCATTCTTAGAATTTAATTCTTGCCAATCTCTTCTTTATCTACATGTCACATGTCCCACGGACACTGACATGTTAGAAATCTGTTCTCGTCCATGTGCTTGTTAGGTATTAAAGGTGACTCTTTACATCAGGATTTGTTGTAGCTGGCACATGGAATTCATTGGATCACTTAGACAAAAATGAGGTGACCAGGAATTGTGTGAATGAATTAATTGCCGATTGTTGGCATACCAGAAGAATGAACACATCGTTGTAAATAAGAGGAGTGATAATTGGCGGATTTATATAAATAGAACTCCTTTCGAAACCATAATCATTTCCAACTCTTGGCACTTGGAGTTAGCCTGAAGATCATCATCAAGGTACTGCATTGTTAGAAGTGTTTAACAAGGACAGCTTAAGGTAGTTTTGTACAGTTACTTGGAAACTGCTGTGGGTTTCATCGTTTACGTTTTGGTGGTGAGCTTCTGGATTTTAATCTGGGTAAAGTATATTAGTTCTCTAGGTGGCATTGGCTTAGTTTGTGGCTGTATACTAGTTTATTATAGATGGCAATGTTTTATGTTTTAATTTTGGCATTGGGACATCGACATCCTCTTTCTAGTTTTATTTTAGCCATATTTTAAAATATATTTGGGGTTTTTAAATAAAGTGGCAGCAATTTCTTGTGTTTTTAGCACATCATTGTAAAACAATTTTTCTTAGTACTTCCATTAACATGTACATCATATTTACATCACAGCTTGTTCAGTTTTAATGAGAAGTGCTATATTAGGTGTTTATTAACTAAAAGTGAGGTTAGGAGCCTTTGTTCTGCGATACATTTTCAGAAATTTAGGATAAGAATATTTTTTTTAACAAGACGATTTATTTACTTCCACTTACCTTCATAAGACACCTCTGATCTTCTGTATTAGACTGCAGAATATCCTGGTGCAAAGCAAGAACTGAATCAGAACCAGTTAAAATCAAGAGTTAAATAATCAAATAGTCCATTTAGCACATAAGGAATGTATACACATGTATATACCTGTGTATATATATGGAACATAGAAGAAGGCAGCTATCCTAATAGTATAGCCCAGAGGTAGGCAACCTCGGCTCTCCAGCTGTTTAGAAACTACAAGTCCCAGGAGACAGTGCAAAACCCTGACCATCACAGGCATGACTCCTAGAAGCAGAGGCATGATGGGATTTGTAGTTTCACCACAGCTGGAGAGCCGAGGTTGCCTACCACTGGTCTAGCCAGCTCTGGGTCAAGACGGGGGAAGGGAAGCGCTACCTAAGTGCAGTAGTTAAAACACTCTTTTAATGTGCAAGGATAAAAATCACTTACAGGATAAAAAAAAATGGAACAAGCTCATCAAATCCAGGGAAGGGGAGCAGGGGGTGCCATGCCTCACCATCCGTGTGGGTTCTGTGCCATTCTCTGGTTTTGCAGGGATGTTGAATCCTCTGTGTGTCCTGTGGCCAACAGGAAGCAGAAACCAGCATGGAAAGCGCCCTGAGATGACGCCACTTTAACAACAAATGGCCAGGGGTCTCTTACCCCTTCTGACCTTCTGTATTAAAATCTTATTAAGAGCTGGAACAGCTTCTCCTAAACCATCATTGAAACGTAATGGATACATGAGGCTGATTCTGTTTAATATAGCATACCGTAAACCTAAAGCCTAAAACTGGTTATATGAACAAGTAATAAACAGTAATACACAGAATTATATGCTAATCTTAAAGCGGAGTTCCACCCAAAAGTGGAACTTCTGCTTTAAGGAGTGGGAGCTTCGGTAGGAGTGGGACTTCCTGTCCCACTTCCTCCTTCCACCCATGGACCGCCTCTGCGACTTCTCTTCTCGCTCCGGGTGGGTGCATCGCTGGACTATGTAGCAGGTAAGTGTCCGTTTATTCAAAGTCAGCAGCTACACTTTTTGTAGCTGCTGACTTTTAATAAACATAAAAAGGCTGGGACTCCCCTTTAAGAAATGTATAAAAATGCAGGTAATATGTCAGATACCACCAGCAATAGTAAGCTATGGTATTGGAATGCTGTGTGTGTTTGTGTATATATATATATATATATATATATATATATACACACATATATACATATATATATACATCAAATGAAAAAAAACTCTGTGTGGATTTTATTTCTGTCTGTGTCTCAACTGGCCTTGCTGATCATTATCTCTGGTACAGAAAATGATAGGAAAGACAAAATGTCCGAGTTGTCACAAAAACAGGAGGTGAGGGGGGAATGAATCCCTCTTCTATCTTCCTGTTCTGGGGACAACTTACTTTATCCCCTTGCTTTTGAAGAGATATCCTTTTTACTTCCTGAATTGCCTCTGGGACAGGAAGTAAAAGGTAAATCCCCCAACAGAACGTAGACAGAGTTATGCGCAGCTTGTGTGAAAAACATTTTCTTTATAGCATTTTTTTTTTACAACTGTAAGGAAAAAGACATAAATAGATTTATCTATGAGATGGAGCTTGGAAAGCCTTTGTCTTTGGTTAAGCCCTTCTAGGAAATGAAAAATTACAATACTGAATTACTGTGTATATGATTCTAACAGTGATCCCTTGTAGTAAGAAGAAAAAAAGAAATTAAACATTACAGGTTATTAACAATTGTAAAACTAATATTATATATAATTTTCCTTTAGGAAAAAGAAAAAATCAGCAGGCATAATGGCAGGAGACGGTGTTACGCAAAGTAAACTAAGCAGCGGTAAGTACTTCATCCTAACAGCACCTGGAAGTAGAACTAGAAACTCTGAAATAATGTGCTTTTTTTTTACCATTTAATTTTTCATGAAAGTTTTTTTTTTTTTTGCTATTCAATCTAAAATGTAGGTATAATTTATATATATATATATATATATATATATATATATATATATATATATATATTATATATTTATATAAGTGTGAAGAGTATGGCAAAAAGGTACAGTAGCCTCAAGGCATTCCGTCAGTAGCCAGTTTGGTCTTCAGTAACCTTCTAAAGATAAAATGTAATGGTTTGACAACATAAACATAAGCCATTGACCATCATGTGAGGACAGATCTAGTGAACAATGGCTTTGTTATAAAACAAAGCCATGATTTTTTTTGTTTGTTTTTGCAAGCAAATTTTACCTAAGCAGCCAAAATGGTAAAATTTGAGATAAATTTTGATAAAAATTTGGTCATTTTGTGGAAAAATTTAAAATTTTATAGCAAAGTAATTTTCAGGAAAATTGGTGCTCAACCTAGTCTGAATAACACTGAAATTACCTGCTGTCTGTGTCTAGCTATGCAGTTTACTGCATTCAGTTGTTCCACAACTGTGGTTTAAATGAGGACAACAGACACGTACAAACAGGAATTTCAAGCCTGTCATTCCTGACATTATCTTACTATGAACATCTCCCTTGACATTGGCCAAATGGCCCATATCTCCTTAGGTGTGGTCAGACAAAATAATGATGGCCAGGAATAATTAAACAGAAATAGGTCAGAAACGGATAATTTTAATAGCTACTGATGTATGTATGTGATCAGGTTATCTATCTGGTATCATACTTGGTATTATTAGATTTTTTTTTATTTCTGAGAGGTGTATTATGTTTGGTACACCAAATATATTTGTATGTATTTTATGACACATGCATTGCATTTTTTTCATTTAAAGTGGTAGTAAACCTCAAACAAATACGTAATATATAGTAACTTATCAATTTCTAATGTAGTGGCTTCATTAGTTTTCTTTTTATTATGTTTATTGTTTTATATATTTATATAAAAATAAACTGGCAAAAATGACAGACATGCTATTTGTGATATATATATATACAGGGAGTGCAGAATTATTAGGCAAATGAGTATTTTGACCACATCATCCTCTTTATGCATGTTGTCTTACTCCAAGCTGTATAGGCTCGAAAGCCTACTACCAATTAAGCATATTAGGTGATGTGCATCTCTGTAATGAGAAGGGGTGTCGTCTAATGACATCAACACCCTATATCAGGTGTGCATAATTATTAGGCAACTTCCTTTCCTTTGGCAAAATGGGTCAAAAGAAGGACTTGACAGGCTCAGAAAAGTCAAAAATAGTGAGATATCTTGCAGAGGGATGCAGCACTCTTAAAATTGCAAAGCTTCTGAAGCGTGATCATCGAACAATCAAGCGTTTCATTCAAAATAGTCAACAGGGTCGCAAGAAGCGTGTGGAAAAACCAAGGCGCAAAATAACTGCCCATGAACTGAGAAAAGTCAAGCGTGCAGCTGCCAAGATGCCACTTGCCACCAGTTTGGCCATATTTCAGAGCTGCAACATCACTGGAGTGCCCAAAAGCACAAGGTGTGCAATACTCAGAGACATGGCCAAGGTAAGAAAGGCTGAAAGACGACCACAACTGAACAAGACACACAAGCTGAAACATCAAGACTGGGCCAAGAAATATCTCAAGACTGATTTTTCTAAGGTTTTATGGACTGATGAAATGAGAGTGAGTCTTGATGGGCCAGACGGATGGGCCCGTGGCTGGATTGGTAAAGGGCAGAGAGCTCCAGTCCGACTCAGACGCCAGCAAGGTGGAGGTGGAGTACTGGTTTGGGCTGGTATCATCAAAGATGAGCTTGTGGGGCCTTTTCGGGTTGAGGATGGAGTCAAGCTCAAGTCCCAGTCCTACTGCCAGTTTCTGGAAGACATCTTCTTCAAGCAGTGGTACAGGAAGAAGTCTGCATCCTTCAAGAAAAACATGATTTTCATGCAGGACAATGCTCCATCACACGCGTCCAAGTACTCCACAGCGTGGCGGGCAAGAAAGGGTATAAAAGAAGAAAAACTAATGACATGGCCTCCTTGTTCACCTGATCTGAACCCCATTGAGAACCTGTGGTCCATCATCAAATGTGAGATTTACAAGGAGGGAAAAGAGTACACCTCTCTGAACAGTGTCTGGGAGGCTGTGGTTGCTGCTGCACGCAATGTTGATGGTGAACAGATCAAAACACTGACAGAATCCACGGATGGCAGGCTTTTGAGTGTCCTTGCAAAGAAAGGTGGCTATATTGGTCACTGATTTGTTTTTGTTTTGTCTTTGAATGTCAGAAATGTATATTTGTGAATGTTGAGATGTTATATTGGTTTCACTGGTAAAAATAAATAATGGAAATGGGTATATATTTGTTTTTTGTTAAGTTGCCTAATAATTATGCACAGTAATAGTCACCTGCACACACAGATATCCCCCTAAAATAGCTAAAACTAAAAACAAACTAAAAACTACTTCCAAAAATATTCAGCTTTGATATTAATGAGTTTTTTGGGTTCATTGAGAACATGGTTGTTGTTCAATAATAAAATTAATCCTCAAAAATATAACTTGCCTAATAATTCTGCACTCCCTGTATATATATAGTATATTGGTATATTTGGTTCATATACCCTATGACCTTTATAAATACTTTTGCTGTAACACCTTGTTAACTGTTGCTGGCACCTGTCATTGGGGGTTCTCTTGTAATATTGCTTTATTTTTACATTGCAGGCTGCTGTAATTGGAAAATGTGTAAGTATGAATAGCATAATTTTTCAGTCTAATTTTCTCTCTATTAGCAGAGGTAATGGATCATTTATTAGGCTGTATATACTGATGTTGTTGTGAACAAGCATACAGGCAGGGGTGGGCTGTTTTATTGAAAGTCCAGCATGCTTTACAAACTGATTGTCACAGATCCACACTAAAATAAATGTGTATTTCAAAAATACAAATTGTACCAAATAATTAATATTCATATAAAATATATTTTTTATAAGCTTGTCATTTTTAAATAATTAAAATTAAACCATTATAATTACTTTTAAAATAAGTTTAGGTCACCTTCTGTCATTTACATTAATGTAAAAATAATCCTTCCAGGCAATTGACAAAAATATGCAAGGCAAAAAAAAACTAACAATCAAGGTTCACGTATGTCACACACATATCTGGTGTGGCCTGCCAATACTGATGACCTTCTGAAAGGCCTTATGCCGCGTACACACGATAATTTTTTGGGTTGTAAAAAACAACAACGCTTTTTTCAACTTCATCATTAAAACGACGTTGTCTACACACGATCGTGAAAAAAAAAATACTCTAGCAAAGCGGTGACGTACAACACGTACAACGGCACTATAAAGGGGAAATTCCATGTGGATGACGCCACCCTTGGGGCCGCTTTAGCTGATTTTGTGTTAGTAAAAGACAATTCGCGCTTTTCTGTCTGTTACAGCGTGATGAATGTGCTTACTCCATTACGAACAGTCGTTTTTCACGTCATTAAAGCCCACACACAATCATTTTTTACAACCTGAAAAACTACATTATTTAATAAAACGTCATGAAAAAATAGAGCATGCTCAAAAAAAAAAAAAAATCGATAATTTTAAATAAAACATTTTTAAACATTGTTTTTTACAACCCGAAAAATTATCGTGTGTACACGGCATAAGGGTGACTACAGGCAAACAGCCCTTTCAAGGTAGCTACACATTTCTCTGAGCTAAACAAAGTGTACCATGCAAAGTGTGTTTTGGTGTCCCGCAGTTTTTAGTGGCCATTCTGGGATTTCAAAAAACGACATACCTTATTTACATCCTTCAGCATCAACTTTCTTTGCAATTGGCATCCGGTTACATAATATCCCAGAGCTGCAAAGGAATTTAGTGCTGGAAAACCTCCCTCTTTGAGCACAGGTCTAAACAGGGTGCTGTAAGCTAAAGTAAATTATTATTATACACGATTTATATAGCGCCAACAATTTACGCAGCACTTTACAGTGTAGAGGTGGACAGCACAATTACAGTACAGTTCAATACAGAAGGTACAGACGGTCCCTGCTAATGTGTTTTCTGACTGCAAGTCCTCCTCTGATTCATGTCTGGGTGGAGAAGTATCTGCATTCAAGGCCACCACCACAACCCCAGTTCTCCCTTGTATCTTGCTGATAACTACAAATACCCTGTTATGCCTCGTGCACATGGCTGGACTTTCCGACAAAAAAGGTCAGACAGGCCGCGTGTAGCCTCCATCGGACTTTTTTTGTTGGAAGTCCGACAGACCTTAGATAGAGAAACATTCCGTTGGACCTCCGACGGACTCACAGCAGTCTTTTTTATGGTCAAAAGTCTGACCGTGTGTACAAGGCATAAGTCATATTAGATACCCAAAAGAGGCATGCAGTTAGTTAAAGGGGTTGTAAAGACAAATATATTTTCCTCTTAAATTAAAGTCTGACAGTAGCTGATAAAGTAAAAATGTTTTGCATTATAACTGGTTTGATACCTGTTGAAATCGAGCTGTTTTATTCACCTCCGTCACTCCTGAATCGTTATTCTCACTGACTTCCTGGTTTGCGATGCGTGTTAATTCTTACTACATCACGGCCTAATGGGAACTACAGTTCTCATTAGGCTTAGCCTCCATGCCTGTGAGGGATAAGAGAGCATCTTCACGCACGGCTGTAGTCATAGGGAGGGGGTCAGCACATTCTGCTTTCCACCATGCAAAACGGCTCAGGTGCTGGTGGAAAGCAAGAAGAGGAGAGACAGGAAATGGCATTTTCAAACCTGGATTACTGTATTTTGGAGGTCAAAGGGAAAAATTAGGTAAGTGATATTTAAATGCTCTAGCTTACAACAATCAATTGATCTAATAAAAAATGAACCTTTATTGTTTCTTTAAGTCAGGAAAAAACTTGATATGCATGTCATAAATATACTTGTTACTGGGTATTAAAGCCATTGGATCAGTCAGAAAACTAGCAATAGCCAACTAGATTAGCAGTGGCTAATTGTCAATTTCACAGCACAGATTTGCGTGTGTTATTGTTTTATAATTATGTTCCATGTTTCAAATGGTTAAAAATAAAATACATGTAATGTTTTCAATTTTTTATATATAAACATACAGTATAATTACATTCCTTGTAAAATTATGTACATTCGATTCTGTGGGCTTAAAATATTTGAAAACTTAATTTTTTTTTTAATTCTAGTACTACAGATTGGGTTCTTTTTAATATGGACAGCAATAGGAGTGGCATTCATTGTAGTAGGTAAGAGCAAAAATACAACTGAATTTGTGTCTTTTAATCTGTTGATTTATATGTACATATTTTCTGCATTATGAATTATGTAATTTATGGTAATAAATGTTTGTTCTCTTTTTCACCCGTAGGTGCCATGAATTTGAATACTTGTCCATTGCAGCCATATATCCCAATTTATATGATTGTTGCGGGAGCCTTCAGCTTCGCATACTGGATTATATTACTATTGAAATGCTTCTGCCCCACTCTTGGAAAGATCTTCGCCATTATTGTTGGTCTTTTTGTGTTTGCCTGGTTTATTGCAGGTAGGGACATTTTTGTTGTTTCTAAAAACAGGACAATGTTATGTTTGTATACACACACAGAACTATCACCTCAAATCTCAGTAAAACTATGTGGCAAACTAAAAAAAAAAGACAATAATCATAATTAAAGTGCTAGTTAATTATGGCAACCTTTTGGCCTCTAGTGATGAGCGGAATACGCCATATTCGATTTCGCGATATTTCACAAATATATAGAAGAATATTCGCGAAATATTCGTTAATATCGAATATTCGTGATATTTTATCAAAAAAGAAATTTTGCAAAATTGATTGCGAAATTCTCATCAACACGCGAAAACGGAGATCATTTCCTGGATTACTAAACTAATATGCACTAAACACTAACTCTACTTAGACAAACTTATATGACTAAACTAAAGCTAATTTTTTTTTTTTTATACACAAAACACAGAAGGTTCTCTTGAAAGGCAAGAATGCGGTGACATCGCGTATGACAAGCATGCGCTCATCACATTTGATGCCGTCGCCGACATCCCTACCTATGTCGTGGAAGCTACCGCGCATACGTCAAAAGTCATTTCGAGCATGCGTGGGTTTCCACGGAGACAGGTAATTATACACACTCTCAGGTTTCTCATAGGGAAACAGGCCGACAAGAATCTCGCTGAGATTCTGGGCAGATTTCCAGACGAGAAACCTGAAAGCCTCGTACACACGCTCAATTTACTTAGCAAGAAAGCTCTGCCAGCAGTTTACTTGCTGGCTCTTGCCGAGAAAACCGAGCGTGTGTACGAGGCTTGAGGCTCGATTCCTGACTCTACAGTTTAACATGCCACATGAAATCATGAAACATAGCATAACACATTTATATTTCCAATGGCCGCACAAGCACAAATTAGTTGTCATATTAACTTATGAAACTTCCTAAGAAGCCATAAGAGGTTCCATGATCGTCACTGTACTGGATGCTGCTATACATCCATCTGAATGTAAAGGTAGTCTTAACTAATTCATGCTATTTCTTAAGCCTCCTACACACAGTTCGATTTTCGGAAGGGGATTGTCTGGTGACACGAAATTCTTACCGTTAGTACGCTCCTTTTGACAATTGTTTTCCAATTTTCTGCCAACAAATGTTGGATGACAGGCTAGTAAATTTTCGTCAAACGACAGCTCTACGTCAGATTTCCGGATCGTCAGTACACAAAAGTGAAAAGTACAAACACGCATGCTCGGAATCAATGCTCACCAAACACAAAATTAGCAGAAGAGGCCCAAAAGGTGGCAAAACAGAGCTGAAATTCCTCGTAGTACGTCACTACGTTCGTGCTTGGGGCACAACAATTTATGTAACGTTAGTATGCAAGACAAGATCCTGGCACACGCCCTTTTGACAAATAATCAGATGCTCGGTTGTCCAAAAATTGGACCATGTTTACGAGGCTTTACTCTGTGCATTGTGTGAATTACTCAAACCCTAGGTATAGGACACATTGTCCTAGTATGCAGTTTCAGAAACATAAAACCAAAACAAAATCCAGCAATTCTGATCACCCAGCTCTCCTTGGAGGCAAGATAGTGTCACCTGCACCCCTTGGGAGCATCAAAGGTTGGGTTGTATTTTCTTAAGCCATTTGTACGGGGGGGGGGGGTGGTGGCTCTGTACAGATATGACTGAATGCATGATATACAGATGCTAGAGAAAACATTTACATTTGTTTATGTTTTAAAATATTAAACTATGGAACAAGTACGGTAAGTTACAGAAAATGCACTGCTGTTGGTATACCCAGAACTCCATGTTTACATGTACTTTAAAAAAATATATGTCAAAGTAATGTTTGCTAGATTCATGTCAATCCATTCACATATTATATTGCATGACTTAATGGACTGTTAAAATGTTCTCATTCTTATAGGCAGTGTTTGGGTGTTCGGGATTTATCGACCCAATAATATCGGTTGCAATACTCCCATGTATTTGTTTGTTTTCTCCATCCTGATCATTCAGTGGATCTTTGTTGGATTTGCGGTCATTGGACTTTTGATATCTTGCCTTTGCTGCAAGAATTCAGTAAGTGACCTTTTAATATTAAAAAATGTTTTTAGGAAACCAGTGTGACCGGGGGGGGGGGGGGGGGGGGCTGGTTATAGAGGGTCAAATGTAACATTTACCCATATATTTGCCAGATAATCATTTGCCTAATTTTTAATTACTAGTACTAAAGTTAGTATTACATTGTATATCCCTGTATGTTGTGGTCATTCAGGTACTTATCTAATAGTTTTCTGAATTTACTGATGCTCCCCACTGAAACCACCGCCTGTGGAAGAGAATTCCACATCCTTACCGCTCTTACTTCCCTTATTAACTTTAACTACTCAAAAAAAAAAAAACATTCACAAACATCCACAAGCTGCAGAAATTAGCAGCCAGAAGACCCAACAAATGTTACCAGTAAATGGTGACAAGTAAGGAGAATCCATATATGTTTATAGACATCGTTATAAATAAACAAGATATGTAAACCAGATGGACAATTGAATAATAATACTATTTTATATTTATAATATATATATATATATATATATATATATATATATATATATATATATAACATATATTATTATCATTAAAATATCATCAGTCCTTCTTCGTTTTGTGAGCTTTTGAATTGATTCATAAGCTCGCAAAAAAAAAAGTATATGTAAATCCTTAACAATGAACTTCTATGATTTATATACACAATGGAAAAAAAAATGTTAAATTGTTTTAGTAAGGGCAAAACAAAGTCAGTTGACCGTGCCCGAAATCCTAAATCTTTGACTAACATTCTTTTATGTTTTTTGTTTTTTTTTACAGTGTTTTGCTGAACTTTTACAGTGTTTTAGTTGCTGCCCATGCTCAGAGGACTCCCAATGCTGCAGCATCTGCCAGTGCTTAGAGGGCTGCAGCTGCCTTAAGTGCTTCCAGTGCAGCAGCTGTCTGAACTGTTCCCTGTGTGCAAAGTGCTGCAGTTGTTTGGAGTGCTGCGCCCCACAAGAACAATGTTAACACCATAGAAGAAACAGCAACTTTGTTTTTAAATAAAATCTAAATTATCACAATGGTCACTGTTAAGACCTCAATTTATGCAGGATGCCATTAATAATGGATCTTATTATTTTCCAGCATCAGAATTATTACACCTAAACTGGTCAAATATGTACAGCCATTTTGTACTAATGTTTATTTAAAACACTATGAAAACACTTTTTTGTGTATGTTTTAACTAGTTCATCTGATGCCTCTTTCCTGTTATGTACTCTACAAATTTACCAGTGATTAGATTTTCAGAATTATGTTAAAATGAACATGAATGGTTATTAAAAAAAAAAAAAATCACAATTTACTTGCGTTGGAGACTTTTCATAGGGTACTGCGCCATCTCTTGGCTTCACTTAAACTACAATCATAAAAGACAAAGCTTATGAGAATGTCACACATGAGAAACAATGGATTGACTTAAGTGGTACAAGAAAGTTATTATCTTCCCAACATTGCCCATTGCTGTTATCCAGCATTGGGTATACCGGAAGGTCAGACGGAGGTATGATACAGAAAATAACGAGCACAGTGTGCAGATGCAGTAGGTGACATTTGTTAATTTAGTGAGTTTTTTTTTTTATCTCTAACCTCTAAGAAAAACGTCAGTCAAGACAAGAAACCTCAGTGGACTTGCAGACTAGTAGGTTACGTTAACTTCGTATTTTTTCTATTTATTTTTTTAATTTTCAGAAGTACTTCTGAAGTATAAAATTTCTATCACCTCCAGTTTCTAGCTTAGGTGCTAATCAGCAGCATGGCTGTTGGGTCAGCAGCATGGCGGTTGGGTTTGTCTATTTTACCCCCAATTCACACAGAATGCAAGATTAACATTACAAAAAGTTACCCAATCATGCACCGAGCCCTTGTCATATAAGCAGATCTGTGGGCTGCAGTTTGAAGTTGATCAATAGATTTGTGTTAAACAGTGAATTCAATAACCTGATTCAGACTACAGCTGCTTATGGCCTTTTTATTATTTATTTATTTGTGTTTGTCCAGGGTTCCCCCTTAATTTCCTGTTTATTATAGGATTTGCAGTAAACAAAATTAATGCACAGTACAGTCTTCCATACCGTATTGTTCATGTAATTAAATGGGCATTGGAAAGTCAAACTGGTAAATTCCTACTGATTGTTTGATTATATGTATATATTCACATTTTGTGTTGTCAATCATATATTTATTACTTTCAATTTGCTGTCATCAGTAATTTAAGTTAATGAACAATAAAGTAATTTAAAGCCGTCACATTGTAATGAATATTTTTATGCAAATCTGTTATTCTTTTTAGCTTTTAGAAATTTGTTAAATTTGGGATGAGCATCATAGATAATATTTCATGTTAAATGCATGCATGTCAAGCACAGGGCTGTATTGCACTCATTATAAACATAGTAAAATAATGATAAAATCACTGAAAGTCTTTATCAAAAATAATACAGCAGTGCTAGTGATCAGTCGAATCTCGAATATGATCACTCTTTCACATTTAATAATCATAAATGAAAGCATGAAAGTTCTCCAGAGGTCAGAGGGTGCGCTAAAGTTCTGTGAAAGAAAAGGTGCTCCTTAACACATGTTCAACTGTCCATAACTGGTGTCATCACCCGTGAACAGAACAAACCATCCGCCATATCCAGTGCCAATATTCCCTCCAGGGTATCTACTCACCAGACCAATGCTTCAAATGGGCTCTGAACAATAGTGCTGTCCAATTCACACTTCCTCCAGGAGACTGTATTTCACCAGCATGTTGTACTCCTAATGACCACCAGGTGTCAGGGCACACAAAAAAGCTCGATATGGTGTTATACCATTTAACCACTTCAGTACCGTGGGTGTTTTTCAGATTTGGTGTTTACAAGACTAAAACATTTTTTTTTGCTAGAAAATTACTTAAAACCCACAAACATTATATATTTTTTTCTCTAACAAGCTAGAGAATAAAATGGCGATCATTGCAATACTTTTTGTCACACCATATTTGCGCAGCAGTCCTACAAGCGCACTTTTTTTGGAAAAAATTCACTTTTTTTAATTAAAAAATAAGACAGCAATAAATTTGGCCCAATTTTTTAATATATTGTGAAAGATAATGTTACGCCGAGTAAAATGATACCCAACATGTCACGCTTACAAATTACGCCCGCTCGTGGCATGGCGTCAAACTTTTAGCCTTAAAAATCTCGATAGGCGACGTTTAAAAAATTCTATAGGTTGCATTTTTTGGGTTGCAGAGGAGGTCTAGGGCTATAATTATTGCTCTCGCTCTAACGATCGTGGAGATACCTTACTTGTGTGATTTGAATACCGTTTTCATATGCAGGCGCTACTCATGTATGCCTTCCCTTCTGTGCGCGAGCTCGTCGGGACGGGGCGATTTAAAAAAAAAATATATGTTTTCTTATTTTTTATAATTTTTTACACTGGAAAAAATAAAACAAATAACAAAATTATCACTTTTATTCCTATTACAAGGAATGTAAACATCCCTTGTAAAAGAAAAAAGCATGACAGGTCCTCTTAAAAAGACCTCAGATCTCATATTTAGACTAAAATGAAAAAAAAAAAAAAATCAAAATTGAAACTGTAATTTTTTCAAATGACAAAAAAAAAAATGTTTCTTTAAGGCGGCGTACACACGAGGGGATATATCCGCTGAAAACGGTCCGATGGACCGTTTCAGCAGACATCTCCGCTCGTGTGTATGGGCTAGCGGACAGATTTGTCCACCCGACAGATTTCAAAGCATGCTTTGAAATCTATCCGGTGGGGATCTGTCCGCCCGACATGTCTGCTGGTTAGTACACTTACCAGCAGACATGTCGGCCCCCACCGCCGCCGCGCCGCTGCCGAATGGATTCGGCGCAAGCGCGGAAGTGTTTTACTTCCTGGTGCGGTGACGTTGCGGTGACGCGGCGGCGTCAACGTCACCGCCGCGTCACCGCCACGTCACCGCGCCTTCCGGCGGCGGGGAATTTGATCCGATGGTGTGTACACGCCATCGGATCAAACTCCCGATCGGACATATCCGATGGAAATGGTCCGCGGACCGTTTTCATCGGATATATCCGATCGTGTGTACGCCGCCTAAGACTCTGGGTGGGACTGACGTTTTGACGTCACTTCCGCCCAGCAGAGCTATGGGGACGCTAACCGACGGCTCCAGTAAGCGGCGGAGGGCGCGGGAGAGCGGCGGGAGGGGGGGCCCTCTCCCGCCGCCGATAACGGCGATCTTGCAGCGAATCTGCCGCAGAGACCACCGTTATCTTTTACAGGACCGCTCACACTAAAGATGAATATCTCGGTTGTGGCAGCAGCAGATATCCATCTTTAAAGTGTGGACGCATATATGCGTATAGCGGTCGGGAAGTGGTTAAAAAAACTTTTATTGCCACAAGCTGTTTTAACAGTTCACACAACAGCTACAAATTAGTTCCACAAAAGAAACTGATAAAAAAACTGATAAAAAGAAATACACCGCGTTGAAGCTAGTCCAAGGCTCACAGTGGGCTATGGTCTGATAGTGTATGAGAGCGTCCACCGCCAGCACACTCTACTCACTTCCCCCAGCTGGAGCGCAGATGGAACGCAGCGTTCAGCGTGCAGGTGTCAAACTATCGCGAGGTCACCCCCTAACATTTCGTCCTTCCGACTTCTTCCGAGGGCGTGAATTGCACTCATTGTTTAGTATCTTGCAAAGCAAAATGATAAAATTTACAAATTGTGATAACTTTTTTTTTAATGAAATGGGAGTTGCATGACTCCCACGTGTTTAATAGCTCTGGTTGGGGAGCACATGTTTATCCCACTTCTGCCCCAGACTCATATGTGTCTTGCTGAGTCACAAACAAACCAAAGATTTCCCATCACACTTAAAGGGTCACTAAAGGAAAAAATAATTCTTAGCTAAATAGCTTCCTTTACCTTAATGCAGTGCCGTTTTCATGTCCTCATTGTTCGTTTTTGCTTTGATGTTGCTGTAATTCTTCTCTGATCTCCACACTTCCTGGTTCTCTTTTTTCTGATAACCACAGTACTGGGAGATTTCTCACTGTGGTCACTAATCAAAGAGGTGTGTGTAAAACCCCTTAGCACCAATCCAGTTTGGTTTTACAATTCATCACTGCCCTCTATTGGCTCTCTGGCTCTGCACATCAGAGAGACAGGAAACCACAGCAAAAACTAAACTGAAAGTGCAGGCACATTATATGATTGTTTTTTATCTATATTTAATCATTTTTAAAAGGAATCAGTTAACTATTATGTCTCTATACCCTGTAAACAGTCATTTCAGCAAAAAAAAAAAAAAAATTCCCTTACAACTCCTTTAAGGCCCGTACACACGATCGGATTTTCCAATGGGAATTGTGTGACAGGTTGTTGGAAAATCCGACCGTTTGTATGCTCCATCGGAACAATTTTTTGTAGGATCTTGTGCCAACAAATGTTGGCTAGCACGCTTTAAAATTTTACAACAACAAATGTGTGTTGTTGGATTATCCGATCGTGTGTACAGAAGACCGTCGGACAAAACTCCAAAAGTACATACACGCATTCACTGAAGCAATGCTAACCATAACACAACATTAGGAGATGTTGCCCAAACGGTGTCGCTAAAGAACTGAAAAACCTCATGGTTTCATGTTTGTTGGCCGACAATTCTTTGCCGTTTGTATGCAAGACAAGTTCATGGCCAACGCCCTTCGGACAAACAAGAAAAGGGAGTTACCGCTCCAGGTGGGTATGCTGAACAATCAATGACTTCTCAGGAGATCAAGGGTGCCGGCAATGCACAAGGCAAATTGTAGAGGCTAAAAAATGGACAGCCGCACTCCAAAAAACCTTTAGGTTGTCTTTATTGTAAAACGGATGGAAAATGCACTACTAAATACAGAAAAAAAATGGGGATAGCACCTACGCGTTTCACACTATGGATCAGTGCTTAGTCATGGCTAACCTTCGGACAAAAGTCCTACGCTTTGTCCGCAGAAAATCCGATCGGGTGTACGAGGCTTTAGTCTTCATGTACACAGGATGCTTTTACAACCACTCCTGAACGATTTACATGACAGATAGTAGCCGACGTTTAAAACATCCGTTTTGCTCCATTTACATACAGCTTGTGTTTAGAGGCGTTTAAAAAAAATGCGTTTAGCGCTTGAAATGCCTGTAAACAAAGCTTCAAAAACCCATTTTTGTGAAACAGTACATTTAATCGCAACTGTAGTCAGATGAATTATACTATGTTTTTTTTTTCAGGACAATTTCGGCCATTGGTGGTGAATGGTAATAGATTTATACTATTTTTAATTATCAAATGAAAATAAAAAAAATATATTTTTTAAATGTAGCTGTATTTATCGCCATTATGAAAACCTTCCAACAAAGAACAATCCCAAAAATTCTTCTGCTCCTGATGATCACAGAAATATCACATTTGTGCACGTTATTTGTTGTTGGCACCTGTAAAACAATGCAACAATAGTGTACATTTTGCCTATTTTCCTACCTAAAATACAGTGAAATTGACACTAACTGGCATGGATATCAAGTAATTTATTTATTTATTTTAACCACTTGCCTGGGGTTTGGTCCCAGATACTTTGGGGGAACCGACCACCAGGGAGGGAGCCATAGAACCAACCCTCCTCACTACCCAAGGACCTGTCACCCAAGCAGGGCTGGCTCTAGCGCAAGGCAACATGGGAACTTGCCTTACAGCGCCAGGGAACAGGGCAGAAAATTGACAGTGTCTCTGTGAGTCCCAGGATTATACATAGCACGGCATCTCCCGCTGTGTGTATTGGAGCTTAGTGTGTTAACTTTGGCCATGCTGTGAGAAAAGTCCCGCCCTCCTCCTAGATCAGCTTGTGTGATAGGCAGAACAATGCGTCTATCAAACAAGCTGATCTAGGAGGATGACGGGACTTTTCTCACAGCACAGGCCAACGTTTTCACACTAAGCTCCGGTACACACAGTGGGAGATGCCTGCTTTGTGTGAAGTGTAGAGGAGGGAGGGAGGGGGCGCTGTAGCCACACTGGCAGTGTGTGTGATAAATTCTCTTTAATGTCACACTGCCCCGGTGGCCCCTCCTCTCTTCACGTCTATCCCCGTTTGCTTGTGACATCATCTGGGATGGACGAGAAGAGAGGAGAGGCCGCCGGGGCAGCGTGACATGAGAGAGATCTTATCACAGATGCTTCCTGCATACTGGCCGCCAGGTAAACGCTGTGCCCCAATATGCCCTGATGTGCTCCAATATGCCCCGATGTGCGTCAAGTGCCCCGTGCCCTGGTGTACCATGTGGCCTGATCAGTGTTGTAAGTAACGGAGTTACAATAAACGCAGTTTCCTAATGCAGCCCCTTTTGAGGGTAACGAGTAATCTACCTGATTACTCTTCCCCTCACGGTAACGCAGTTCCCATTACTTGGGCGGCATTACCGCAATTACATCTACCGCCACTAGGTGGCAGTAGAGTAATTGCTTCTGCCGGCGCTGTGAACATAAATATGGGTGGAACTCCGCTTTAGAATCATGTGACCGCTGTGATGGCCTGTCACAGCGGGCTGAAAACTCCCAATCGCAAGGAGCCCTGGATACAATGAGCCCCACCCGCCTCACACTGACCTATCACGAGGGAACAACTCACATCGATCACACACACTGTGTGCGCAACCTGATCAATGATCCGGGGAACACATGGCCGCAACAAAATGTTCCACAGAACAAACGTTCCCTATACAACACAGTGTACACAGCGACATCTAGTGGTCAACATGGTAAGTGCAGGACACCTATACAGACCAATGATCAGCAGGTTATTTTTGGTCAGTGATTTCATCTCTTCATCAGACAACAACGAAAAATCTGACATCCCCATTCCAGATCCCTTGCATCCAATAAAGCTTATATAAGATAAATAAAATAATAAACAAACAGAACATTTTAAATTACAGACTCTGTAAACGTCAAGGGAATGTATATTATAAACATACATTTTAATTTGGATGTAATATGTAGCAGATGGATAAGGGTTTTTAAGCCCTATTAGCTGCACATACATGGGGGGACGGATGCACCTAGGCTGGGATATACATGGTGGGACGGATGCACATAGGCTGGGATATACACAAGATCAGCATTTTTTTCCGCTTTTCTTCTCTCAAGGATCTGCCATTCTTTTGTCTTGGAGTATTAACTCACTGCTCCCTGGCAAGCACCCGTCATCTGCTTCTCAACAAAGCATTGTAGATAATTAAAAAAAAATTCAGTTACTTTGCTGAGTAACTAATTACTTTTTCAATGTAGTAACTGAGTCACTAACGCAATTACTTTTTCGGAGAAGTAATTTGTAACTCTAACTAATTACTTTTTTAAAGTAAGATGAGCAACACTGGTCCTGATGTCCCGTGCCCCAGTCTGCTGTGCTTCAATGTTGTGGGCCCTTATGTGCTGTGCCCTATTGTACTGTTCCCTGATGTGCAGTGTCCTTTACCCTGATGTGGCCTGGTGTGCTGTACCCTGATGTGCTATGCCCTGATGTTCACTGTGCCCTCATGTGCCCTTATGTGCTGTGCCCTGTGCCCTGATGTACACTGTACCCTGATGTGTTGTGCCCTGTGCGTGCGTGCATGCGCGCCAAGGAGGGGGGGGGGGTGGGAAAATGCATCTTCGCCTGAGTTGGCAAAAATCCTTGCACCGGCCCTCCTAAATAGCTATTCTGTGCCTGCCCAGGCATACCTGTAATGGTATGAGTCCATAGTTGGTAGTGTCCATTGCTTCTGAATCCCTTGCAAAAGAGAGAGAAGGCGCCTCTAGATTAGGAACAGTGTAATCTTTAATTATAACAGGCACATGTATCCACTTACATTTAAATACTGTGTATCCAGCACAAGTCCTATAACTGGCACAAATTATTAACATGAAACATGTTAAAAAAACATTGTATCTGGTGACACTAGTGCATAGACCTCAATATTAAGAGTAATATAGTAAAAATCAGTTTCTGTATAATCTTATTTGGTACATGAAACTTTCTATACCAAAGAAAGAAATAATGGTGTAAATATATATATATATATATATATATATATACACACACAGTTGTATTCAAAATTATTCAACCCCCACTGAAATTGATTGTTTTGGCCAGTTTGACATTGATTTTGATCATTCAGTCATCCTGCTTACAATTAAATCAAAGAGGCACGTGTAGGTCAGACAAATATAACATAACATTTATAATGAAATAACCACAAATGTCTTTTCTGTGCTCACATCATTATCAGTTTTATTCAACCCCCAAGTGACATTCAATCTTAGTACTTAGTACAACATCCTTTTACAGTTATAACAGCTTTTAAATGTGAAGTATAGCTTGACACAAGTGTCTTGCAGCGATCTATGGGTATCTTCGCCCATTCGTCATGGGCAAAAGCCTCCAGTTCAGTCACATTCCTAGACTTGCGCACTGCAACTGCTTTCTTTAAGTCCCACCAGAGGTTCTCAATCGGATTTAAGTCTGGTGACTGCGATGGCCACTCCAGCCTTTAATCTGCAACCATGCTCTAGTGGACTTGGAGGTATGCTTGGGATCATTGTCCTGTTGAAAGGTCCAACGTCTCCCAAGCCTCAGGTTTGTGACGGACTGCATCACATTGTCATCCAATATCTCCTGGTACTGAAGAGAATGAAATCCCAGCAGTTGCAGGGAGTGCCCTAAAACAGTCATGCTGGCCTGTGCCCTGAAATTGCCAGTGTGCCTCCCTCTGAAAAGTAACCTGCTGATCCAAAGTTGTGGAATTTCAGAATGTATGTTCCTTATCAGTGAAGAAAGTATGGCCCAGTTTCTGGCTGTGCTAAGGACATGAGAAATGCTTAAAATGCAAGGGGACTTTGTGACCAGGAAGATGAACAGTTCTTCAAAAATGATGGTCCCTTGCATGTTGGCATAGCTAAACGTGTTGCCTGTAAATGCACCTGTCCCCGGAGTTGTTCCTTTGGAGGAAGGAAAGCTGCTGGGAAACAAGAGTTGTTGACCAAGTTTTTGCACCTCTAGTGAACTGCCTGTTGGACTTTGGGGCTCCAAGGACAATGGGGTGTTTAGTTAGGTAGAATGTGTTGTGTCAAAAAGGGCAAGTTCTCACCTTGAAACTGATTATTGGTTCTTTGATACACGGACCACTAGGTGGCATGAAAGTGCCAGCCTGATAGTCATAATCTCAGCTTTACTCATGTTTCACTTTAGATTGATAAGTAAAAGTTATTTTCTAGGGTTGCTATGGAAAAGTAAATGGCACCCTCAAGGTGGTGGGGCCTATTTTCAACCGTAGATATTTTTTACTAAATATAGTAATTGCTAAAAAGTAGATTGATATATATCACTCATGTACATATTGCACTGTATTACTATAGGTTTTAGGATGTGTTTCTGTGCTGTCTATTTTCTTCCGATTCAAGTGTTCCAGCCCCCATCGCGTCTTCCTTGGCTAAGGAGAGACAATTACCTCAGCTTGTACTATAATGCTAAACCTTCTTTCTTTACAGGTGTAAATAGTAGATAAATAGGTAGGATATAAGGTTACAGTTATTGGATTGTTGCCTCTTTTATACCATGTGGTACACCACACGTAAAACTGTAAATACTGTCCTTTATTTATCTGCCCTTGTGTGAACTGCTTTTGTACCCATGTTATGTTACTTATTTCATGTGGTATACCATATGTATTATTACCCTACCCAGCCAAGTTTTTGCCAGAACATTCTCTCAGGATTGGGAATTTTTTATTTATTTCTTGGTTGCAAACTCTGAGGCCACGTACACACAATCAGACCAAACCGATGAGACTGGTCCGACAGACCGTTTTCATCGGACCACCGCTGAAGTGCGTACACACCATCAGTTCAATGCTTCCAAGCATGCGTCGACTTGATTCTGAGCATGCGCGGGTTTTTGGTCTGATGCTTTTGTGTACTAACCATCGTTTTGGTCCGACGGACAGACGTCCATCGGACAGATTTTAAAGCAAGTTTTAAAACTTTGGTCCGATGGACAACGGTCCGATGGGCCGTACACACGATCAATTTGGTTTGATGAAACTGGTCTTCAGGCCAGTTTCATCGGACCAGTCTGATCGTGTGTACGCGGCCTTCGACGTAGTTTCCCTTGACAGGGGGAGGATGAAGCACCCTGGTGTTAGCCAATCCCGTGAGCCTCCGCTGTGTGACTTCCTCTGCCTGTGTAATGTAAACACAGGCAGAGGAAGTGATGTGAGCTCTCCTCTCGGCGGTATTTTCAATCTGACGAGAGGAGAGAAGACATCACAGTAAGTTACACCAACATTACACTGACACCACACACATAGGCACATTTAACCCCTTCCGATCACCCCCCCCCCCCCAGCCCCCTGTCACAGTGTCACTGATTGCAGTGATCATATATTTACTGATCACTGCATTTAGTGTCAGTGTGACAGTTAGTGTGACAGGCAGTTAGTGTTAGGTCCAGGGTAGCCCCGTACCCCCCCAATAAAGTTTTAACCCCTTGATCACCAGCCTAGTTAACCCTTTCACCCCCTATTGCCAGCGTCACTAAACGATCGTTTTTCTGATCGCTGTATTAGTGTCGCTGTTGCCGCTAGGTAGCTAATTTTTTTTATTGCGATTTTGGCTGAATACATTTTGGCCTAAATGTTTGACTAAACTTTAGTTTATTTGATTTTTGTTATAACAAAAAGTAAAAAAACTGATTTTTTTCAAAAATGTCGCTCTATTTTTGTTTATAGCGCAAAAAATAAAAATCGCAGAGGCAATCAAATACCATCAAAAGAAAGCTCTATTTGTGGGAAGAAAAGGACGCAAATTTTGTTTGGGAGCCACGTCGCACGACCGCGCAATTGTCTGTTAAAGCGACGCAGTGCCGAATTGTAAAAACGCCTCTAGGCATTTAGCAGCATATTGGTCCGGGGCTTAAGTGGTTAATATACAACCACACACACACACACACACATATATATATATATATATATATATATATATATATATATATATATATATCGTATTTATCGGCGTATACCGCGCACTTTTTTTCCCTTAAAGTAAGGGGGAAATCGTGGGTGCGCGATATACGCCGATACCCACTTCCCGTGCTCAGTTTGAACTGAGCTACTGATATATACCGAGTGCTCGGCTTCGCTCGTGCTCACGCATAAACGTCACAGAGCATCCTACAGGGCATGTGGCAGGACCAAAGAGTGACTTTCTGCACTATATACGCCCCAAACGTCAGGCAGCTTGGGTTCCTCTCCAAGGTCTATGCACGCCTCTTCCGAACTGACAATGGGATTCTAGTAATCGGGGGAGACTTTAACCTGGTCCAATCTGTCAATTTGGTTCGTCACGTGGTGAGCCCCAGGGCACCCTCAGACCGAGCACTTAGAGACTCGAGGCTGTTCCGGCAAATAACCAGACGTTATGCACTTTTTGATGCCTGGCGTGTTCTCCACCCTGGCGATCACCAATTTACATATTTCTCAGCCCCGCACCACACACATTCCCGTATCGATTATTTCTTTGTAAACAACCCTGCCCTGCAGCTGGTCAGGACAGTGCAGATCCGACCGATCTCATGGTCGGATCATGCACCAATCCTGCTGACCTTAGGAATAGGCTCACCGCTGGCCAAACCCTGCACATGGCGCCTGAACACATTTCTCCTCCAGCACCTCCCTTCAAAAACGGAGTTGGAATCTACCTTGAGGAATTACTTCGAGGACAATGATACCTCAGATGTAACCCTCTCCACTTTGTGGGAGGCTCATAAGGCGGTGCTGAGGGGGAAGTGCATTGGCCTGTCCTCAGCTATGAAAAAAAATGCTCAGGCACTGAAACAGCGCACAGAGGCAGAACTTGAGATTCTGGAAAGACGGCTGCAGGAATCCCCTACCTTATCACTCCTGAAAAAAATCTCTACACTGAGGGCCACCCTGGGAGATATAGCGCTGGGCAAAGTGGAGAAAGCACTTCTAAGGCTTAGACAAAAGTATTATGACAGGGGTAACAAAGCCCACTCCCTCCTAGCCAGAAAACTACGCGACAATACCCAAGCCTCAACCCCGCATCAGGTCCGCAACACCACAGGAGACCTAGTCTCTCACCCCAAAGATGTAGTCCAGACCTTTGCTGACTTTTATACAACTCTATACAATAACCCTGACATCCCCAGTAACCCTCCTTCTCCTGACCTCACTCAACGCATGACATGCTATCTGGAGCAGAGTGGTGTCTCCAAGCTTAGACCCTCGGATCTAGCCCCTCTGAATGCTTCTATCTCGGAGGAGGAGCTAGAACAGACCATTAAATCCCTACCCTCACACAAAGCCCCGGGACCCGACGGATTTCCCTATGAATACTATAAAACATTCCTCCCCCTACTATTGCCGCGCATGTGTAAACTATTTAACGCATTCCTCAGGGACACTCCTATTCCAGGGGACATGCAACGCTCCTTTATTACGGTGATTCCAAAGCCGGATAAAGACCCCTCCCTATGTGCCAACTACAGACCCATCACCCTCCTGAACTCCGATTTGAAGATCTTCACTAAATTACTGTCCATCCGACTGAATTCGGTTCTCCCCTCCCTCATACACAAAGACCAGGTGGGATTTGTCCCGCTTCGTCAAGCTGGGGACAACACAAGGAAAATTATTGACCTAGTAGAGGTGGCGAACAGGGAAGGCCAGAGGTCCATATTACTGGGCCTAGATGCCGAGAAGGCCTTTGACCGCTTGGGCTGGCCTTTTTTGTTCGCTACGCTGCAACATGTAGGGCTTAAGGGACCATTCCTGCGAGCTCTCCAACATATATACTCCGATCCGTCCTCCCAGGTCAAGACCCCCTTTGCCCTCTCTTCCGCATTCCCAATAACTAATGGCACCAAACAGGGGTGCCCTCTGTCCCCCCTGCTGTTTGCGCTCTGTGTAGAACCTTTAGCCGCCACCATCCGTCAAAACCCGGATATCAAAGGGATCTTAGTCAGAGACCAAGAGTTTAAAATATCATTATTTGCAGACGACATCATCCTCACACTCACCCGGCCCAGGATATCCCTCCCGAACCTGCACGCGGAGCTTGACCGCTTTGGAGCGCTATCGGGATACAAAATAAATGCGTCTAAATCGGAAGCGCTCCCGCTCAACATCCCCGATGGTGAGGTGGCCCACTTACACTCCACCTTCCCCTATAGCTGGAAAACCTCCTCACTGAAATATCTAGGCATCCACATCACCCCCACCTACACTACCCTCTATCAGCAGAACTTCCCCCCCCTTTTCCATACTATTAGAACCCTTCTACAACAATGGAAAAAGCACCACATCTCCCTCTTGGGGAGAGTAGCGGCGGTAAAAATGGCGATCCTCCCAAAACTTCTATACCTATTTCAAACCCTACCTATCCCAGTGCCCTACGCCCATTTGAAAAAACTCCAGACTGACCTGCTCCAGTATACATGGAACTACAAACGCCACAGAGTCCCCCGGTCGGTGCTGCTGGCGGCGAGATCAGAGGGGGGTCTAGCGTACCCCGATCTCGTGAAGTACTACCAAGCGACCCAGTTGAAGGCAGTAGCCTCCTGGTTCACGTTACGTTCATACAATAAATGGACACAAATAGAAAAGCTCTGGCTGGCCCCAGTACATCCGAACAACTTGCTGTGGAATGCAGATGTGGAGGTTGATCCCGGCAGTATGCTGGGCCCAATGATCCAGCTTAGACGTACATGGCGCAAGCTAATACGCCAACATAAACTAACCTCCGACAGCTCCCTTCTGACCTCCTTTGCCAGCAACCCCAAAATCCCTGATAGCCTCACCCGCAGAATGTCAGCCCCGTGGACGGCTCGTAACCTTTTCCACTTCAGGGATCTAGTAGATCCCCTGACTCGTAAACTGCGCACATTTGCGGACATCCAGACCAAACATGATCTGCCGCGCCAGGAGTTCTATGGATATCTCCAGATTCGCCACTATGCGCTGACCTTCGCCCCAAACCTGCAGTTTTCCCCCCCAACAGCTTTTGAGAAGCTGATATTGGCGGGCATGGCGCAGAAGGGCTTGATCTCTAACATATATAAAATATTGAACGCCTGGCCTGTAGACACTATGGGCAAACACGCATACATGCTTAAGTGGGATAAGGCCCTAGGCGAAGAGATATCCGTGGAACAATGGCGGGTGATCTGGTCCCAAGCAGCGAAAAGCTCGATCTGCACGTTGTACAAGGAGAACATATATAAAATCCTTTACTACTGGTACCTGACACCTGACGTTCTTCACGCCATTTACCCGACCACTTCAGACCGCTGCTGGCGTTGTCGACAGGACAAGGGAACGCTTATCCATGTTTACTGGAGTTGCCCAATGATTGTCCCCTTCTTTAACTCGGTCCAGCAATTATTGGACAGACTCCTGGATCGGACGCTCCCCTTGACCCCGAAAGTTTACCTATTAGGATTACCCCCACCGAATCTCCCGGCACCCTACAAAAAACTGACCAGACATATCCTCACAGCAGCGCGCTGTCTGGTAGCCCTACACTGGAAGCGCTCCGCCCTCCCCCCCCCGAGGCCCTATATACTAGGATCAAAGATGTGGAACTAATGGAGAGGATGACAGCCAGGATGACGGACAGATTGGAGGCCCACAACGAGATCTGGGAGCTTTGGCACCGTCGGGAGGAGATATCGTGAGCAAGTACGTGGGCCACACGGATGACTTCCCTTCCCATCCCCCCCTTCTTCCCCTCCTCCCTCCCTCACCCCTCCCCCCTTCTCCTTGTTCCTATTTCTTCTCTCCTTTTCTTATCTACACCCGTGAAATCACGGTGCTTCTAGATGGTTCAAAACGAGGTTGATGCACTCACGTGTTGTTTTTTTATTTTATTTTTTTTCTTCCTATCCTTGTATCTTGCACTTAACAGATGTATATAGCTGCACCTTAGCGCGACCTTCCAGCTGCCCTGTGAGAGGGTACATAACAGGTCGAATGCAACGGTGAAAGCTGTCACGGAGAGTATAGACCACTCCATTAGATGTCATTTATGTGAATGATCTTATTTGTATGAGTGTACTGAAACCTTCTAAATAAAACTATTATTGATAAAAAAAAACGTCACAGAGCGTGACCACGAGCACTGCACTCGGTATATGTCGGCGGAGGCGTTCAAACTGAGCGCGGGAAGTGTGGATTCGACTAGAGACATCGCTGGAGAAGCCGGGAGGACACCGAACCAGGCGCCGGACCGGACAAGGCCGCCGATGGATGCCGCGCAAGACACCAAAACTGTAAGTACTAAAAAAATTTTTTTTTACAGGAATTCAAGGACAACATTAGGGGTGCGCGCTATACGCGGGAGTGCGCAATACCCCGATAAATATGGTATATATATATATATATATATATATATATATAATGTTTGGGGGTTCTTTTTTTTTTCACATCAGACTCCGCCTTTACAGATACCTCGAGACTTGCTCACGCATCATTTGTGGTGTTCATTAGTTCGCTTTTTTTTTTTATTATTATTTATTTATTTTTACCAATAGTCAGTGGGGAATGTTTTCCTCTCTCTGTTTTTTTTTCCCCCCTTCTCCTTCCCTGTATATAATAACTTCTTTTATTCCTTCCAAAAAAAAATACTTTACAATTTAACATTCTTTTCCGGGAATGTTGCCTTTTCCTGGCATTGCTGGAAGGAGTACACAGAGAGACTTTAAATCCGTTTACCTCCCTCCCCTCCCCTCCTCTTCCACCCCTTTTGCTACCTCACCGTTCCTGCACTAGCGACCATCTATGTTGCCTTCCTAGCTAACTCCAGTTGAGTCTATACCCTCAAATTTTCTGCATAGCTCCACGATTTCTTAAATGTCCTCCACTGTTCCCACTTTTCTTTAAAGGCTGTTTTGCCTTCCTCTAAGCTGTTCCTTAGGCCTTCCATATTATATGTTTCCTCCACCGCATCTATCCACTCCCAAATAGATGGACATTCTATCGCTTGCCATTTTTTGGGAATCAGCCTTTTGGCTGCATTTAGGAGATGTGGAAACAGAGAGCCCTTATAAGGCTTTACCGCTTCCCCACTTCCGTGGAAAAGTACCGACCATGGGTCATTCTTTATATCCTTGCTGGTGATATCTTTTATATATCCTAAGATTTTTTCACAGAACTTTTTTACTTTAGGGCATTCCCACCACAGGTGGGCCATAGTGCCCGGGGTCCTGCAGCCATTTTACCATTGATTTTAATCCTAGCCGTTGGAAGGTGGTACAGTGTCTTAATCCAATTTAAGAGCCTGGGCCCGAAGCCCAACGCTTCTAATGTTTGGGTCATGAGTTTCCAGTCTACCCTGTCGAACACTTTTTCTGCGTCTATCGACAGGAGTAGCCCTGGGGACCCCTCCTCTTTCAACTTCCTCAGGAATAGCAGGGATCTCACCCCGTTGTCTCGCCCCTCTTTTCCTGGGATGAATCCCACCTGGTCCGGATGGACCCATGTGTTCATCAGTCCTTTCAGCCTTTCTGCTAAAACCTTTATCAAACAACTTAGTGTCCGCATTAAGCAGCGAGATCGGCCTGTACCCGGAGCACAGCTTGACATCTTTCCCCTCCTTTGGAAATACTATGATTGTGGCTGCTAGAGCATCCCTACTCATTTCATATTCACTCCCTAGGCCATTAAAATACTGACACAGTCTGGGGATCAGTATCTCCTTAAATTTTTTAAAGTAGAGCGTGGTGAACCCATCTGGGCCCGGGCTTTTGCCAGGGGCCGAGTCCCCCAATGCTCTGCTAATCTCTTCCTCTGTTATTGGACTCTCCAGGGTCTCATCTATACTCGGTCCTATATTGGGAAGGCTTGCTCCTTCTAGAAACACTTTTATTTTAGCTTTTTTCACACCTTTGCCCCAATTCTTTTGCTCTACGGAGTACAGCCCCTCGTAATACTTTTTAAAGGTTTTAAATGGTTTTTAAATGTCCTTTGTTGAGTGAACCCACTCCCCCTTCTCGTTTTTAATTTTATCTATGTAGTTTCTTACTTTCTTTTTCTGGACCATTCTAGCTAGATGTTTACTGGATTTATTTCCCCAGAGAGAAAAAATATTTTAACTTGAAAACAACTGTCAAAAAAAGGTTTAGGTGTTTAAGTGGTTAAACCTTCCTAATTTACATACAGCAGTCTATTCCTTTGATGTAAGAGACAAACTGATACAATGTTTAGACTTAACATTCCACTGATAAACTGATACAGATGCTATTAAGGGACAACCACTCCGGTTATCAGATGTCAGTGTATGGAAGTCTGAAGAAGTGCCAGAGCTGGGGATGGTGAACAAGTGGGAAAGCTTCAGCAGAGTGCCAAGCCAGGGACCCAGTTTGCAGGGGTAGCGCTTGAGGAGAATACAGCAGGTTAGCTGTAAAAGAGCTCAGGGGATCCAGTGACAACTGGGATCTTGAAGTCTAGTGAGAGATAGAGAGCTTAGTGAGTGAAGATCTAGAGTAAGATAGTGTGAGAAAAGATTGGGTTACTGTGAGTTATATGGATCTCTATTCACTATTCAAAGTTCAGTTGCCATAGAACACAGCAGCTCTACAAATACAGTTGCTGCATCCAGCTTAATGGCCCTTTACCTGTATAGCTGTCTGCTTATTTTTGTTTCGGAATCTACCAATTGCTATTGCATCTGCCTAAGGGTGTCCTGGCCCTAAACCCTCTTTCTCTCAGTTCTTGTTAAGAGACAATAAATCTCTTTTGTTCACATCCAAAAAGTGACTGGTGCCCATGTTTTCAACTTGCATTACACCCACCTAGCCTAGAAGAAGGTGAGGAATCGCGCTAGACGTGAGATAATGCCTGATAATAGCACAATAGCACAATAGCACAATGTGTTATCAAAAAACAAAAAGTGGTATGAAATACAAAACCTAAATGGTGTTGATAAAGCCCACAAAATAAAATAATATATATACTAAAAAGAACCTGATGAGTCAAACGTGAACAGAAAGAGTTAAAGTCCTCTGTGTTGGTCTGTGGTTCATCTGTGAAGCCAGTGATGTTGAATTTATATAAGCGAGATGCTAGAAAACCAATGTCCCGTTATAGGTCACGACACTCTTGCACTTGTAGATATCAATGTGTAGCAGTAACTCCAAAGAAAAGAGAAAAAAACATTCATAGTGTGATACCGTTGAAGATTGTAAATGCTATCCACCCGTGAAGAATAGCTATATTGCAGACATGGTGCAGTGGCAACCCTTCACCTAGGAACACAGTACACACTGACCCTTACCAGATGGAGTGACCCTTTGGGGGTCAAAAACAGCCTTAAGGATGATGTATATAAACTTCGCTCTAAATCGTCATGATGGTGTTTTCCTCAATGAAAAAACAAAAAAGGCTTTTCATAGTGTAGACTGCATGAAAATGGGTCACAATCACCCGTGGAGGAAGACAACAAAGAGCTGTGAGGAAGAGAAGTGCTGGTACCACCACCGAAAAACACACTGACCCTTACCAGACAATAAGATCCACTCTAGGATCAATATAGGCAGCAAAACGGTGGATACACTGTTCTCAACACATCAGAAACCAATCCTCGATGCGTCACAGCATGGAAGCAAAGAAAAACTAAAATAGTGTAAATCCATAAAAAAATTTATTCTAAAAAGCCAAAGGAATGCACTTACAAACAAATGCAGATTCGAGGCGTATAGTAAAAGATGCCGGCCGGCTTGTGGAACGCGTACGTGACCAAGTCTTTTGTGAAGACGAAACGTTGGGAGGAGACGTTCCCACGTCATCGCAACTACACGAGGGGACGTACGCGTTCCACAAGCCGGCCGGCATCTTTTACTATACGCCTCGAATCTGCATTTGTTTGTAAGTGCATTCCTTTGGCTTTTTAGAATAAATTTTTTTATGGATTTACACTATTTTAGTTTTTCTTTGCTTCCATGCTGTGACGTATCGAGGATTGGTTTCTGATGTGTTGAGAACAGTGTATCCACCGTTTTGCTGCCTATATTGATCCTAGAGTGGATCTTATTGTCTGGTAAGGGTCAGTGTGTTTTTCGGTGGTGGTACCAGCACTTCTCTTCCTCACAGCTCTTTGTTGTCTTCCTCCACGGGTGATTGTGACCCATTTTCATGCAGTCTACACTATGAAAAGCCTTTTTTGTTTTTTCATTGAGGAAAACACCATCATGACGATTTAGAGCGAAGTTTATATACATCATCCTTAAGGCTGTTTTTGACCCCCAAAGGGTCACTCCATCTGGTAAGGGTCAGTGTGTACTGTGTTCCTAGGTGAAGGGTTGCCACTGCACCATGTCTGCAATATAGCTATTCTTCACGGGTGGATAGCATTTACAATCTTCAACGGTATCACACTATGAATGTTTTTTTCTCTTTTCTTTGGAGTTACTGCTACACATTGATATCTACAAGTGCAAGAGTGTCGTGACCTATAACGGGACATTGGTTTTCTAGCATCTCGCTTATATAAATTCAACATCACTGGCTTCACAGATGAACCACAGACCAACACAGAGGACTTTAACTCTTTCTGTTCACGTTTGACTCATCAGGTTCTTTTTAGTATATATATTATTTTATTTTGTGGGCTTTATCAACACCATTTAGGTTTTGTATTTCATACCACTTTTTGTTTTTTGATAACACATTGTGCTATTGTGCTATTGTGCTATTATCAGGCATTATCTCACGTCTAGCGCGATTCCTCACCTTCTTCCAGTCTATTTTATGTTGTATAACATTTTTGAATCGCAGCTTGTTTATTTTTGTATATTAGGTACGCGCAATTTTCTTTCCATTTTTCACCCACCTAGCCTAGTAACCCATACTGTGAAGAAGGTCTGCGATGTCGCTATTGGCTATATTTATTAGATGGAAAGATGAAAAAAATGACTGAAGTTCTGCAGCAAATAAATCTGAATAGCTGTTTCCCTGTTAATCAGAGAAACCAAAAATGATACAAACCCACTCTAGCACCCATCTAGGAAGGCGCTACACAAACTTTGCATAAAACAAAAAACACTGTACACTAAACTGTGTCCAAATACAACAGCAAAAAACATGCTCAAAATAAAGCAGCTCAAATATGTCCTATTATTTCATTACTACTTCAACACTGGCACTGACTGTGATCAGCAATACTGAATAATGGGCCCTTGCTGTGATCAACATATTGGACAGAGTGGCACATCCTGTGGTCTGCAAACTGGAAACAATGGTGCTGGCTATGAATAGCAAATTGTCACCGACTGCAATCAGGCACTGGTACTAGCTGTAATGAGGCACTGGTACTGTCTTTAATCATACTGGCTGTATTATTGGTTATTTTCAGGCACTGATACTGGCTGTACTTGTACTGTAATCGGGCATAATCACTGGTACTGGCCATCAGGGCTGGACTGGGACACAAATTTGGCCCTGGACTTCATCCAGACTGGCCCACTTTGACATGTCTCTCCCATGGCGGTCGGACAACTCCTGCAACCCCTTGCAGGAGGGGGGCGGCAGTTTGCTGGCACTGAAGCCGGCCCACTGAGCCATTGGCCCACCGGGAAACTCCCTGTAGTGTCAATGGCCAGTCCATTCCTGCTGGCCATAATCAGGCACTGATACTCACTGTAATCCGTCACTGGTACCCGTCTTTAACCAGGCACCAGTACCATCTGTAAAAGGGCTTCGGCTGTATTCAGGCACTGGTACTTCCCTTAATTAGGCACTGGCACTAGTTGTAATACGGCACTGATAATGACTGTAATAGTACTGTCTGTGATCAAGAACTCACATTGGCTATAACCAGGTACTAGTATGGGCTGTACTCAGTCATTGGTACCAAGTGTATTCAGACACTGGTGCTGACTAACCACGCACAAGTACTGGCTGCAACCAGGCACTGACTGTGAACATATTAGTTGAAACCAGGCACAAGCACTGGTACCGGCTGCAATCAAGTACCGATAATGGCCGTAGCCAGGCACTGGTACCAACTGTATCCTTGAACACCAAAGCACTCCAAACCCTCAGCGCTCACCGTCTCCCACAACCAATGGTGCATACGTGTTGGTGCTGCCCAGAGCAATGCTGCTCTCCTCAACAGGGGAAACTTTACAAACACTGCAAAAAGACACATCAGGGTGCAAAACGCCTAGTGCATTACCACCAATACCATGTTTATTGATAAAAACATTCTCACAAACATGGGAAGATACAGGCTTGTCAAATCACAAATCCAGCATAGGTGATTTCCAAAAACGATGTGGTTGGAAACTGACACGTTTCAGGGGTAAAGCCCCCTTCCTCTGAGCTTCTCATGTTTGTGAGTATTTTTTTTGGCACTTTTATCAATAAACATGGTATTGGTGGTAATGCACTAGACGTTTGTGCCCTCTTGTGTCTTTTTACTGGTACCAACTGTAATAAAACACTGGCTGTAATAAGACACTGGTACCGTACTGGCTATATTCAGGCACTGGTATTTTCTTTAATCAAACACTGGTACCAGTTATAATAACTCACTGGTATCAGTTGTACTGTCTGTAATCAGGCACTGGCTGTCATTGTACTGAAATAAAGGACTGGTACATGCACTGGCACAGACTGCAATCAGGCACTGGTACCAGCAGTAATTAGGCACTGGTACAGACTGTAATCGGGCACTGGTACCGACTGTAATCGGGCACTGGTACCGACTGTAATCGGGCACTGGTACCGACTGTAATCGGGCACTGGTACCGACTGTAATTAGGCACTGGTACAGACTGTAATCGGGCACTGGTACAGACTGTAATCGGGCACTGGCACCAGCTTTATTCAAGCATTGATACTGGCTCTAATGAGGCACTGGTTGTAATCAAGAAAAGGCATTGGCTGTAATCAGGCACTGTTACCGACTATAATCAGGTACTGGTACTGCCTGTTAGCTTGCACTGGTACTGGCTGTAATAAAGCGCTGGAACTGGCTGAAATCAGGCTCTGCCACTGGCACTTGCTGAAACCAAATACCGATATCGGCTATAATCAACCACTGGCACTTTCTGAAATCAGACACTGGTATTGACTATAATTAGACACTGATACTGATTATAGTCAATACAAGTGCCCAATTACAATCAGGCACTGTTAAAATGACAGAAAAAGACAGCGAAAAACACACTTCACTAGTCAAGAGAAGTGATACAAAGTAACAGAAGTAAAAAGTCCATATGATTCAACATATTGATCTTGATAAGTCTGCAAAAAAGGTGTCAAAATGTCCATTAAATCACTACTAACTGTATGAAAGCATCCAAGTCTACCTCAATCAGAATGCCATATGTGGAGCTCTGCAGGTGCACCACAACTATCCATGCATAGCCAACAAGGATAAAGGTCAAGACAGATATGGTTGGATTCCTGCCTCAGTGACAGTCATGACCTCCTAGATAGAATAAAGGAGTGAGCGTTGTCACCCAGGGTCTGGATGTGTGTTAGTCACAGGATTACCTGGTAAAAATGAAATAAAAAAAAAAGTCTGAAAAAAGAAAACTAATGCAACCACATCTAAGGACTGGTAAACTGCAATCTTTTTTGGTTTTAGATGCACTTTGAAATCTGCCTTCAGGCCTTGGAATGGAATACCAGTGTGTCACATATGACAGGAAAAAAAAAACACAAATTATTATTTTCAACATTCGTTTCCTAGCTGGTGCTTCATGGATATTGATTAAGAAATATATTGGTATACGTTGATTATCACCATTCCATCTTTTCTCCTATTTTTTGTATTTCAGCTCCTTTTGTCTGAAGTTAACCTCATGCTGCAATGGGCTATTCAGGGTTGCTGTTTTAGCACAGCTGAAAAGTAATCTAGCTACCAATGGGAGGAGACTACAGCTCCACCTGCTGACCAGATAGAAGCAAAATATTAATATACAATATTTCATAAAATAATATTTTTTTGAATGTTATGTTTTATTTCCTGACCATAATAAATGAAAGAAAGCATGCAGAAAATCACACTATGTTCCTTTCAAAAATATTGCAATTTGTTTTCTTTTTTCACAATGCGATATGCCAACATGCTGCTGAAAGAGTGTGTTGGTGGATCATATGCTCAGAAGGATTACACAAGCTTGCAAGCACCAAGGTTTACTGCACAATAGCAATTTTAACACTATGCTATGCACATAGTTGGATCATCAAGCCGTTAATTAGGTAATGGCAATCCTTAGGACAATTCTCAGGGTGGACCAACTGCCCTTCTGATTGTCAATTAAATCAACCAGCTTCCAAAGAGACAAGCGTTGGATGGACATTTCCTTGCTATTCTGGAACTACCTAATATTCTAATTCACTTGCCTGAGAAATAACCACATGATTCCTTCAGTTATTCCTAGGAAACAGGTAAAAACAAGTAATTATATTATTATGATGAATTTATTTGATAAGATAAGTTTGTTACATCACTTTGGGATCAGTTCTTTAATGGTTATTGCATGCGATAGTTGTGCGTTTTCTGAACATTTTATGGAAATATTAAATGCAACAATAATAGTCAAAGTAAAATATTGAATTTTCTGTAAATACAGCAAATTCATGAAAAATGTGAGGTAAATACCACATACAAATTGAGATAAAACATTAAAAGTCAATTCACTTACATAAAAACACATTTGTTATTTGATCTAATGGTGATGATATTTTAGGAATGTACAAAATAACAACAATAAGGGGAATGCTACAATGGGCAGTAAGTTAAAGAATATGATGTATCAGTGTGGAAATGTTAGGATAGGTGCGGGTGTGGGAATGCGTGTAAGGCCGGGTTCACAGTAGTCCGACATACGCTCCGACATTGGGAGCTCATGTCGCATGACGTGTGAAAAGCAAAGTTCCCCTATGAGAGCCGTCTTAACTGGTCCGACACATGTCGGTCCAACTTTGCAAACGCTCCCTGTACTACTTTGGTCCGACTTTGATCCTACTTCACTCCATTGAATATCATTGAAGTAGGATCAAAGTCGGAACGCCGTCTTGCACACTCCGACTTTGGCATGCGACTTGTATTCTACTGATCTTGAGATGGAACTCCACGCCAGATTTTAAGAAAAAAAACGTCATGGGTTCCCCTCCAAGAGCATACCAGGCCCATGGGTCTGGTACGGATTTAAAGGGGATCCTCCTACGCCGAAAAAACAGCGTGGGGGTCCCCCCAAAATCCATACCACACCCATATCCAAGCAGCAGCCCGGCCGGTCAGGAAAGGGGGTGGGGACGAGCGAGCGCCCCCCTCCTTAACTGTGCCAGGCCGCATGCCCTCAACATGGGGAGGTAGGTGCTATGGGGCAGGGGGGTGCACTGCGGCCCCCCCACCCAACAGCACCCTGCCCCCATGTTGATGAGGACAGGGCCTCTTCCCGACAACCCTGGCAGTTCGTTGTCGGGGTCTGAGAGCAGGGGGCTTATCGGAATCTGGGAGCCCCTTTTAACAAGGGGGTCCCAGATACTGCCCCCCCCCAGGTGAATGAGTATGGGGTACGTACTACCCCTACCCATTTACCTGGAAGTAAAGTGTTAAAAAAATAAACACACTACACAGATTTTTAAAATATTTTGTTAGTCAGCTCCGGGGGCCCCCCTCTTCTTTAGCTCTTTTACGAGGGGGGGCTTGCTTCTTCGACGTCTTCTGGGGGGGTCCCAGTATTCACCGCCGTCTGGTTCTCTTCCGCCGGGTGGGGGCCGCTTTAGCTCTTTTACAGAGGCCCCCTCCTGGGCTTCCTCCGATATCTTCGGCGGGGGGGGATGCCTGGGCTTCTGTCGCCTTCTGCATCCAGCTGTTGACACGTCACTTCCTCCCGCTGTAATGACGTGTGCGTGGCTCGCACCGACTTATATAGGTCTCTTATGACATCACAGTCCCACCATGCTCAGTGCACCCAGATGGATGTAGGACCAATGTAGGAGCAGTGTAGAACCAATGTCGCAGAGCAAAGTAGGATGAAAGTCGTTTAGTATAGTGTGAACCCAGCCTAAATCGCACACATACCTGCAGGGAAATCTGAAAGACAAGACAAGAGTTCCATGCAGCTGTGATTTTTAAAACGGTGCAAAAAAACAGTTTCCCACTGATACAGCAGCCCGTTTTACATAAATGGGCTACTGTACCTCTGCAAACTTGAGCTGCACCAATTGCATAGGTGTGAACGAAGGCTTATATTCAGGAAAGTAAATAATTTATATCGTTGCACCAGAGGGAGATTGAGAATTAGGCCCCTTTCACACTGAGGAATTTTTCAGGCGGTACAGCGCTAAAAATAGCACTGCTATACCGCCTGAAAAACTCCTGCCCAGCCTTCTCAATGTGAAAGCCAGAGGGCTTTCACACTGAGGCGATGCGCTGGCAGGAGAGAAAAAAAAACAATGGGAAACCACAGTAATACCGCCCGCAATGCTCCTCTGCAGAGGTGCATTGCGGGCGTATTAACCCTTTATCGGCCGCTAGCGGGGGTTAATACGTACCGCTAGCGGCTGAATCCCGCGGCAATTTAGATGGTATAGCTCCATTATTTTTAGCGGGGCTATACCGCCATCGCTCCTCCCGCCCCAGTGTGAAAGCGGCCTTAGGGTATTTACAGGTAGCACTGTAGCATGTTAGATTTTTGTTAAAACAGGACATTTAGGCCCCTTTCACACGGTCGGACCATTTAGGTCCGCCTGTTAGTTTTGTCGGCGGACCTGAACGGCCACTCCATGCAATCCTATGGAGCGTCGGATGTCAGCGGAGACATGTCCGCCGACATCCGACCCAGTCCGCCAAAAATCAGACTTATGGCGATACGTTGCCATCCGTCTATATCGGATCGGGTGAGATCTGATGAAAATGGACATGCTGTCTGTTTTTTCATCAGGACTCTCCATAGGAGACAGCGGCGGTGCACAAGCCCCTCCCCGCTCAGAGGACGAGGAACCGGAAAAGCAGAAGTTACATTTTTGGGTGGAACTCCATTTTAAAGGGATATACCCAAAAAATATATATAAAAAAAAAACTGAGCTTACTCAACAAATGCACAGCACACATATGCCTCAGCCCTTATACTGTACATATAAAATATGCTTTAACCACCTGACCACTTAAACCCCCTTCCTAACCAGACCAATTTTCAGCTTTCGGTGCTCTCACAATTTGAATGACAATTACTCAGTCATACAACATTGTACCCATATGAAATTGTTGTCCCTTTTTTCACACAAATCAAGCTTTCCTTTGGTGGTATTTTATCACCGCAGTGGGTTGTTGTTTTTTTTACTCTATAAAATAAATATATATATATATATATATATATATATATATATATATTTTATATATTAATTGTTCTTCGTTTTCTGTTATAAAATTTTGCAAATTAGTAATTTTTCTTCATACATTTTGGCCAAAATTTATACTGCTACATATCTTTGGTAAAAATATCCCAAGTTGGTGTATATTATTTGGACTTTGTGAAAGAAGTTACAGAGTCTGTCACAAGCTATGGTGACAATCTCCGAAAATTGATCACACCTGAAGTACTGACGACCTATCTCATTTCTTGAGACCCTAACAAGCCAGGAAAGTACAAATACCCCCCAAATGACCCCTTTTTGAAAAGTAGACATTCCAATGTATTTAGTAAGAGGCATTGTGAGTTTTTTTAAGTTAAAACATTTTTTCCCAAAATTCTTTGCAAAAATCAAGATTTTATTTTTATTTTTTCACAAAATTGTCATACTAGCGAGGGATTTTAAATCCAGCAGTGCGACAGGAGCATGAAAATGAATGATCCTCTCTCATCCCCTAGTGATATTGTCCACTTCTAGACCTCCAATAGGAAGTGTCCACATCACACACCCAAAGAAGGACCCAAGCAGGGAGTAAACAGAAAGGGAGAGGAATTAGACCCCAAAAACACTATTTAGATTTTCTGCAGAAATAGTGTGCATGGAGTCGAAGGGCTTCGGTATCAACGTGACCATTGCTTAAAGTTCACCTTTTTATTATTTTTTTCTAAATTCCCTTATGCACCAATATAGGATTCATGTACTTTTTTTTTGCAAAAATATCAAAGCTTTCCATAAAATCTACAAAACGTATCTATTGCTTCTGTATTACAGACTGTAGGTTATGCCACAGGAAGGAGTCGACTAGCTGACCTCATTAGCACACACCCTGCATCATCCACCCTCCCATTTCCAGCTGCATATGATCAGTGATCACCCTTCTCACTAAATATACAATCAGATTGCATAGTGTATGGCCATCTTTATACATGTACTTAGGAGGGAGTGGACAGAAACACTCAGCTGTCAAGCCCCAATTACATCTCTGCATAGTGGAACTCACATTCCCATTTTTTTTTTATTTATTTTTTTAGGGAGGTGTTTTGGAACATTTTCACTTATTCGCCTGAATGTGCTGCCCTACACACGGCAATCGCCCCTAAAGGCCCATACACCTGGCCTGACTTTTTGCCAACAAACTTCAAAATGAGCAAGTTTGGCAAAAAATCCGACCGGGTGTACTCTCCATCGGACAAACTTTTCGGTTTTCATTGGACAAGTTTGCTCTGCAAACGGACAAAATTTTCGGCAACAAAAGTCTGATGGTGCAAAGTCTGACTGTGTCTACAGAAATCCATCGGACTTTTGTCCAAACAACAAATACGCATGTCCCGGACCAATGTTAAAATCAACCAACAATAGCAGAAGTTGACCAATGGGTGGCGGTAAAGAGCAGAAAAACCACGTGATTTCGGGAAAGTTTTAAAAAAGTTTGCAGAAAAGTCTGAGCGTGTGTATGCTCTGGGTGTGCCCGGCCAACTACCTTCGGACAAAAATCAATGGAAAAGTTTGTTTGAAGTTTGATCGTGTGTATGAGGCTTTAGAAGAAGCAGTACTTTTTTTTTTAAAGTGGAGCTTGGTGTGTTTTTTACTGCAGTGTTTTTTTTTTTTTTGGTGCAGTGCATTTCTGAAATGCAAGGAAATGCATAGATGTGAATGGAGCCTCATTGTTCTTGTGTTAATGCACCAATTACACTTTCAGGCCCCATTCACATCTAGCATAGTGGGGGGGAATGTTTTTTGTCTCATTTGTGTCACATAGGGAAGGCCGTTGATTTAAATGGGCTGTGCTATATGTGGCTTATGGGACATGTTGGCGTTTTGTGGGTTGTATGTTTTTTACTGTGCGTTTGGCAGCATTTGCCATTTGCATTTGGCAAAATGTGTGCTTGCTTCTGTGTTTGGTGTGTTGTTACCAACTAATGGCACTGGAAGTGCAACTAGCAGGGCTTTTTTTCTGGGGGAACTTGGGGGAACTCAGTTCCACCACCTTTGGCTCAGACCCTTTGGTGCCCGCTCACCACAATCACTTGTGAACACAGAAGTCTGGTTTCTGTGTTTACAAGTGACTGCTTTGTAACCCCCTGAACTCTGCACACTGTATGTAATGCAATTCTGGTATTTAATGCCCCTTTAAGACCCTTCTACTGTTTGTGAAATCTGAACGGGTCGTGGTTGAGTTCCTGCACCTATTTTCTGAGAAAAAAAGCTCTGGCAACTAGTAATTTTAGGTGTATACAGGTGGCCATACACTGTACAATTTCCTTTAGAGTTACCAAATGGGAGGAAACGCCTATCTAGCCAATCAGGCAGGCCCTTGCACTGCATAATTGATGGCAGATCTAAAGGAGATTGTACAATCAGATTGTGTAACCACTTTTTTATAAACCTAAAATTACTAGTTGCGCTTTTGTGTGCCATTAATTGTTAACAACACACCAATCACAGAAGCAAACACAAATTTTGCCATATGAAAAATGCTGCAAAACGCACAGTAAAAAAAAACCCACACAAAACGCTAACATGTGACACAAAAGGTGCGCTTCCACTATGCTAGATGTGAATGGGTTCTGAAAGTGAAATCAGTGCGTTAACACAAGAACAATGAGGCTCCATTCACATCTGTGCATTTTCTTGCATTTTAGAACTGCACTGCACCAAAAATAGCAGTAGAAACACACCAAGCTCCACGCCAAAAAAAAGTTCTGAAGCTTATTTGGGGAAATTGCTGCATGTAGGGCAGCCTATTCAGGTGGATGGGCTTCCCTATGTGTGATTAGTGAAAATGCTCCAAAACAGCTCCCTCACTAATAAAAAGAAAAAAATGCATCTGGAAATGTGAGATGTGAACGGGGCTTGACAGTTGAGTGTTTCTGTCTACTCCCTCCTAAGTACTTGTATAAACATGGCCATACACTATGCAAACTGATTGTATATTGTGTATTAAGTGAGAAGAGTGATCACCGATTCATTGCATTTCATTTAAAAAACATGCAGCTGGGAATGGGAGGGTGGATGATGCAGGGGGTGTGCTAATGAGGTCAGCTAGTCGACCCCTTCCTGTGTCATGACCTACAGTTTGTAAGGACGTAAGACAGAAGCAATAGATATGTTTGGAATCATTGATTTAGGACAGTGAGGAACGTGTCTTCAGATTTTATAGAAAGCTTTGATATTTTTGCAAAAAACAGTGCATGAATACTATATTGGTACATAGGGGAGCTGGAATAAAAAAAAAGGTGAACTCAGCCTTTAGAGTGGAACTAATCTTAGAAATGCACCCGCTAAGGACCCTTGCCAGTGCTATATCTTCTCGCCAGCTTCTTTTGAAGGATGGGCTTTTGAAATTGGAATTGGATGGTGCGGGATGACTTAACTCCAGAACATGGGCAAGAGTTTAGTCATCCTTGCACGCAGGCACAGTGCAGGTATGCATACTGAGCTGCGCATGCTCAGCTCCATGTACATTCTAAAGAAGTATGCAATCGGGCAGGTAGGTTTCTTGCAAAAAGGGGGGAAAAACTGTTTGTTGAAACTGATTATAAAGTGTGAGCTGGTGTTTGGCTTCAATGTGTTAATGTATATAAATCTGCTAAATTTAACACTACCCCCAGACCAACAATGCTGCTATCTGCTGTGACTCTTTCCTCCAGAGTTGTGCCTCACTAATACACAAGGGGGTTGATTTACTAAATGCAAATCCACTTTGCAATGCAAGTGCATTTGGAAGTGCAGTCACTGTAGATCTGAGGGGAGATGTTAAAATGAGGGGAAGCTCTGCTGATTTTTATCATTCAATCATATGCAAGCTTAAATGCTGTTTTTTATTTTCCTTGCATGTCCCTCTCGGATCTACAACCAGGGCCGAATTAACATAGGGGCTATTGGAGCTGCAGATAGGCCCATTTTGCCCAAAAAAAAAAATCTGAAAAAAAAAATTGACTTTGAGGATTATAGCTCGGCCACCAGGGCATTTGGGGGGTATGTAGATGAAGACCTACCCAATCACTGGTCAACATATGGGGCTCCTATCATTTATGGTTTCGGAGATACGGGGCTACTTGCACAGCCTATCGGAAGCTATATACAGAGCGGCCAGTTTAAATACAAGCTGCACACTCTACAGCAGCAGACTGAGAGGATGAGATCACAGGGCTTATAATAATTATTTGTATATTACTTACGGTAATTAACCCCTTGCCACCCAGGCCGATTCTGACACTTCTCTCCTACGTGTAAAAATCATCATTTGTTTTTTTGCTACAAAATTATTTAGAATCCTTACACATATATATATTAGGGCTTTTACTGATCAAAATTTTTGTGTTCGATTAATCGTTATTTTTTTTTAATCGACTAATTTCGATTAATTATAACGCACATACAGATCCAACTACTTTTAGCTGATCTCCTTGCAGGCTGATTCCCAATGCAGCTACCAACCACTGGAAAAATGGAGAGCAGGATACAAAAACACACAAAGACAGCGCTCAATGGGCATAGCATTAAAACTTTTATAGTCTTCAAGTCGGTAACCAAATAAATATTGCACTGGAGATAAAATCGATGTAGCTACATAATCTGGAAAAATGGTGCGAGTATTACCAAACGGTAGCAAAAGCAGTCATAAAAACATGATACTGGTATAAAAATGTGTACAACGATACCACTGCTGAATCCAGATGAGAGGTTAACATCAGTCAGTCGGCATGTAGATGTCCCGTGAAGGGAACTATCACAACTCCCAGTGGATGGGTGTAGAATCCCAGATTGATAAAGGGAAGTGATAGATTGAAGTGTAACAGCCCTTGCGTGTGGCAGATAGTAAGGTCCCGCCGGGCATGCAGATATGAAGGCACAGCAAAGGAGCCCTTCAGATGCACACGGCAAGCCCTGCCGGTGTCCGTGATGTTACCAGATCTCCGACAGAACTACCTGAAGGCCCATAAGCCGGCGGAGAGGTGAGTACCAATGAAAAGAATTTTAATCGATCAAAAAAAATGAAAGATTAATCGATGAATTAAAAGTTAATTTGCACAGCCCTAATATATATATATATAAAAACACACTAAAGTTATCGCAATTTTTTTTGTATACAAGGGACCTAAGCGATGCTATCATTTTTTTTACAGGTTACATGTTTAGAGTTACAGAGGAGGTCTAGTGCTAGAGTTATTGCTCTCGCTCTAACGATCGTGGCGTAGGTAACCTGTGTGTATCTTGCTCTGATACTAGCCAGGGCCTTCCCAGGGACTGACTAGTATCTCTCCCCAGCCTGTCCCCACACACCCTCTCACCTGCTGACCTGTGGATGGGGGAATCACATCTGCAGTGTTATTGTTTTCTGCCTGTGAATACAATGATTAGTGTTGCTAACTATAGCTGGCAGCACTGATTGTTTTGGGAAAAACCTGACAGGCTGGTTGTACTGAAGTCAGATAATAGATTGACTTGTGTAAAACCACCTAGCCCATACATAGAGCGACTATGGCTGGTCTCTACTTAATTGGAGTAATTTCAATCCATGTATGTACCGCTTAACTACTACGCATTTCCTAAACATCCTTCCACAAACCTTTACATTTTTCTTTTCCCGATTTCCTTCATCCTCCTCACCTGTACATACTCTCCACACTTCTCTCATGTACATACTGCCCACTGTCATACACTTCTCTCCTGTACATAGTGCCCACTGTCATACCCTCCACACTTCTGTCCTATACATACCACCCACTGTCATACCCTCCACACTCCTCTCTTATACATAGTGCTCGCTGTCATACCCTCCACACTTCTCTCATATACCTAGTGCCCACCATCATACCCTCCACACTCCTCTCCTGTACATACTATTCACTGTCATACCCGCCAAACTTCTCTCCTATATATAGTGCCCACTGTCATACCCTCTACACTTCTCTTCTATACATAGGACCCACTGTCCTGCCGTCCACACATCTCTCCTGTACATACTGCGTTTTTGCACGCTGTGATTGGCCAAGCATGCAGGGTCATAGTGCATGTTTGGCCGATCATCAGCGTGCAATGCCGCAGTGAATTATGGGCCGTTGCACGTCACTCGAATTTGGCGCGAACGACCCGTTTTGTTCGAATTTCGACGAATGTACGAACTCCGGGACTCGTGGAGCTGATCGCCGCTGGAGTGCGGCGATCGGTCCCCGGAGCTGAAGAACGGGGAGAGCCGTGTGTAAACACGACTTCCCCGATCGTATGATCCCTTATACAGGGAATCGCAATCGATGACGTCACACCTACAGCCACACCCCCTACATTTGTAAACACACATTAAGGAACACATAACCCCTACAGCGCCCCCTTGTGGTTAACTCCCAAACTGCAAATGTAATTTTCACAAAAAACAATGCAATTTAAATGCATTTTTTGCTGTGAAAATGACAATTGTCCCAAAAATGTGTCAAAATTGTCCGAAGTGTCCGCCATAATGTCGCAGTCATGAAAAAAATCGCTGATCGCCGCCATTAGTAGTAAAAACAAAATAATTAATAAAAAAGCAATAAAACTATCCCCTATTTTGTAAACGCTATAAATCTTGCTCAAACCAACCGATAAAGGCTTATTGCGATTTTATTTTTTTTAACCAAAAATATGTAGAAGAATACGTATCGGCCTAAACTGAGTAAAAAAAAATGTTTTTATATATTTTTGGGGGATATTAATTATAGCAAAAAGTAAAAAATATTGCATTTTTTTTCAAAATTGTCGCTCTATTTTTGTTTATAGCGCAAAAAAATAAAAACGGCAGAGGTGATCAAATACCACCAAAAGAAAGCTCTATTTGTGGGGAAAAAAGGATGCCAATTGTGTTTGGGAGCCACGTCGCACGACCGTGCAATTGTCAGTTAAAGCGACGCAGCATTTTGGTGCGGGTCTTAAGTGGTTAATACTGCTTTTATGGTTTCATAAGCAAAATTAAAGTTTGATTATTTCATACATCCAGTGATGTGAACAGCAAAACTGACGTTTTTGTTTTTGTAAATGCTGATTAGTGTGACTTAATTTTTTCAGACAAGGTATGTATGGATTGCTACATAGCGTATTGCAGATTTGGCATAAAAATATACCTTGTGTTTATTTTCAAGGTAAACGGAGGGTTAATTCACTGAGCAAAATGACTAATTGTGAAATATAGGGATTTCTTCCAACTGTCAGAGTGGGAGGAGAAGGAAGGAAGGGAAGAAGAGAAGTGAGTGAAGACAAAATGCCACCTAAACATACATACATATTCAATCGTGTGTGTGCTTTAGCTGACGAGGATGTTCGCTGGGTAAACAATCCAATAAAATAATATTATTATGTGTCATAGCATTAGCTCAGGGTGGTAGACTCATTTTTTTAATACTTTCTGATCCTTTTCGCCTGCAGCTAACCTGAAAATAGCCTTGTGTATTAACCTTTTAGGGGCGCTACACTTGGCAGATGCTCATTACAGATACTGATTGCTCCCCGGCATTGCCCAGGAGCTCCAGCCATGGACATTGACTTTCCTTGTGTTTTCTGCTGTGGGAAAATCTGACATCCAGGTCCTGCTTAGGTCACAGAAAACAATACGAGGCGTAGACTTGTCAATCTGTATTGTTTTGCATCATCCTGTGGCTAATAGCCTGTGTTCTTCCCCTGATGGCGTATAGGTCCTTCCAGTCCTTGCTACCAACAGTGACTTGGCACATGTATTCCCTCCCTATGTAGCTGTGTCACCATACGTAGGGGGGTAAGGCTTTGTCTAAGGAAATAATCTGCAGTGTGTAAGTTGCTCCTAACGCCTTTCCTCTGACAGATGCTGCTTTATTTTGTTTGCCATCTGCGCTTGTTTATATCTTACAGCAGCTAAGGAGAATATAGGAGCGTATTATTTTATGCAAAGGAAAAAGTAATACATTTTCAGTGCCCCTTTAGATGTGAATTTGTTAAAACAATCAGAAATGCAAGGGGTGGCCCCAGGGGATAAATAGATGTTAATAAATCCCCAAAATAATTATTCTGTCGGTTAGTTCAAGTTTTTGTATGTGGTGGTGTTTTCTCCCTATAAGCAATGTACCTTACTGTAGAAGATGTTGTTGTTCATTAAAGGGTTACTAAACCCACAACAGTAAAATCAGTCTGTATATGCAGTAAGGTATGTTTGTTATACTCGCTGTGGAACCTAGGGGGTTAATCCTTTGCTTTGTGTAAAAAGGCTGTTGTATCCTGTCTTCCCTGATTCTCCCCTTTTTTTTACTGTCCCCAATTCATCTTCTAATAGAACAGAGCCTTGGAGGCACTCTGCACATGCTCAGTTTGGTGTACTGCTAGAGAGTTTTCGGGGGACACAGGCATTGAAAAATTTGAACAAAAGAGCACCTTATCAGCAGGGAGTGCTGTTGGAGGGATTCCCCCCTCCCCTCTCTGCCCTGCCCCCAGTTTACATGCCAGGAACACCAATGCAAACATCCATCCCATAATACTTCTTTTAAGGCAGACAGACACAACAGAACAATGGGACACAGCCACACCCCAAACAATCTCAGCAAAGAATCTAACATCATGAGACAACACACAATGGGCCAGATTCAGGTAGAGTTAGGCTGGAGTATCAGTGATACTCCAGCCTAACTGTCACTTTGAGCTGGCGTTTTTGTTTTCTGTAACCAGAAAACAAGAAACGCCGGGTTGGAGTTCCTATACGAGCGGCGTAATTGTATTACGCCGGTCGTATCGGAACTTCAATTTTAAAAATGGCGCACGGGGCGTTCCCGCTGATTAACGCCGAGAATATGTTAATCAGCGGGAATCGGAAATTCACGATCGTATTCGGGTGCGACGCAGTGACTTTCCCGTAAGAGATACGCGGCGTAAAGAAATACATGCCCCCTAGGTGGAGTATCCTATGTTAAGTATGGCTGTTGTCATCGCGTCGAAAAAAAAAAATTCGAGTCGTTTGCGTAAAACGTCCGTGAATGGGGATTGACGTCATTGACGTTCACTGACAGAATTTGGAGCATGCGCACTGACAGTCGACGCATGCGCAGTACGTTCGCCGCGGGATCGCGCCTAGTTATAATAATACACGCCCCCTACCCGCCCAATTTGAATTCCGCCGGCTCATTTTCGCTACGCCGCCGCAACTTTAGGAGCAAGTGCTTTGTGAATAACAGTACTTGCTCCTAAAGTTTCGGCGGAGTAACGTAAATGAGAAACGTTACTCCAGATTAAAGATTCGCCCATCTACCTGAATCTGGCCCAATATATACATATATATGTAGCGCCCTCTTACTTTCAGTACGGGCACTACGCTAAAGTTAGTGGATGAATGGGAGCGTTATTTGGCTCCCATTCATAATTTGTCAAATTTCAGGCTGCTGTCTTCCAGAACTATCCTGTGGGTCAGACTGCGTTCCAGGGATGCGATCCCATCCCTGGGCGGCAGGTGGCGCTAGAGGGGTTCTGGCAAAGCCACTTTTCCCCAGGAGGAGGGGTATATTTGTGACGGACACCATGATTCGGGGTGGCGTGGGCTCTTTTCTTTGCGGGGTCCAGGCTCGGGGTGCGACATCCACCTTCAGGGTGTGCGCATCCACGACCCCGCCGGCATGGCCCCTCCGGCTGGAATCGCATGCTGATTTCCATCCTGATGTTGAGAGGGACCCCAGTGACTTACTGGGTCCCCGACTTTATTGAAAGAATCCTAAGCTGAGGGCTGAACGGTGGGGGATCAGCTCAGGGAGGACCTAAAAGCAGGTTGTCCAGGAGACTTGAACAAACCATCATGGATCCGGTCACCAAGGCCTTGACAGGTACATGGCAGCTGTCAACCGTTGACCCTTTCATTGCATTTACTTGGAGGATTTGCTTAATCCGTCTTGTTCATTTGAGTCCTGAAGTACTAGGCCGGTGGCAGAGGCCCTAGCCAGGCCTGTGGCAGAGGTCTGTTCCTCCCAGCAACCTAAAGTGACATTTCAGCTGCCAGGCTTGTGGCAGAAGTCTGTCCGGAGAAACTTCACCCACTCTGGCTAGAGTGGCGACGTTTGTTACATTGCTACTAAAGGCAGTCTTGCTTTCATCATCATCCAGGGCCTGATACCGCACTTGTTCTTCTGCTTCATCAACCTTTCCTATCCTACTACATGTTGATGTTGGCCGTGTTGTGCCTTGGATTAAAGCATTTAAAAAACCCATTGGATGACTGGACATTCGCTCGCTGCTGCTCACTGCTACTACCCCTAGACATACTACAAGGTAACTTAATAAGCCGGTCCCAAAAACAACCAGCGGCTCCTGAATGGGGTAGCGCTACATGTACAACATTCCAGTGTGGCTGTACAGTGAGTTCAACTAGCACAGATCAGGCTGGGATTCTCAGTTATCCGTTGCCCTTAATGGCACGGTGTGATTTACACATAGGAGGGACCGGGGGAGATGGACACAGAGTTTCCAGAGCTCTCCAAGGTAAGCTGGGTTACACAAGCCCCTCACCCAAAGTGACTCCTGTCAAAGTGAATGTAGACTGCAGGGTTTACTTACACATTTTTAATTTTGCTTACCCTTTTCCTATGACCACTTTAAAGGCTGTGAGCAACAGTCTCAAATGATACTGCCTGATTCTAAGCTAAGGCTGGGTTCACACCTATGAGAATTGAATGTATGCAGCCAGTTTACATATTTCTGGGATAGAAGCGGAGCGCACTGCACAGAAATACTGTGCATCTTTGGCTCTGTCTCAGAGCCAATTCAGGCAAAGATTCGTCCCTGAATCGGAGAACGGGGATGTACAGCATTTTTGTGCGATCCACAGCCGGTTCTAGTGTGAACCGAGACTTATTCAGGCATCATCTGTGACTATAAAGCAGCCTTTCTCAACCAGGGTTACATGGAAGGTTCCTCCAGAGGTTTCTGGAATTTCCCTGAGAGGTATAAGTAACCACAAACATCGATTTATCTTTTTGGCTATTGGTAAATGTTCAACTGACCAAAAACGAATATACCATAAATTGTAGGCAGAAGTTATTACTAGGGTTGTACCGATACCAGTATCGGTATTGGGACTGATACTGAGCATTTGCGGCAGTACTTGTGATGCCACAAATGCCCCCGATGCCAGATCCGATACTACCCCCCCCCGATCACCCGTCCCCAGGATTGTACGGGTGATCTGTCTATCAAAGTGCCCGAGCAAGGTGGAGTGTCTATACACGGCGCGGCGGGGAACACACAGCTATTCAAATGAAAGCTGTAATGTTCCCCGCGCTGATTAACTAGGCGGCGGCATCTGCATATAAGGTATGGGGAGACATGGCTGCATTTGTGGGGGGACATGGCTGCATTTGTGGGGGGACATGGCTGCATTTGTGGGGGGACATGGCTGCATTTGGGGACACATTTTAAAAAAAGTATCGGTATCGGCGAGTACATAAAAAAAAAAGTATCGGTAGTGGTATCGGGACAACACTTGTTATTACCCAAGACTGCAGAAATATTTCAAAAGTTCCTCCAGATTTAAAAAAGTTTTAGAAAGGCTGCTATAGGGAAACATGTGCCTGTAACGGGGCTAATCAGCACATATTTTAAGATCTCTATGCACCTGTTGTCAATACCTCCCTTTTTTAATATAGATAAAATAAGGAAAGTGTAAAATATTCAGTTTCCACTTAGTATCAGCCACAATGTTGTGTCATTGTCCGTTGTTTGCAGTAATACACCTACTTGTCGTAATATTCACGTATAGCCACCCTCAATTTTGCACTCTCAGCACAGAACAAAGATTCCCAGACTCCCGGGTTTAAAGTGGCAATTATGTGACTGGCAGGATAAGATTATCTGGTGAGAATGTTTATACTCCATACACAGTCAGAGTGTGTGTGAGTCTGTTGCTTTGTGTTCTTTGCATTTAAAGCACTTTGTCTTCTAAACATGTGAGCAATAATAATACATCAGATCATTTTATAATCAAAATATAGACTCTTCTGTTTAACCAAAAAATCAATGAAAGGAATTCATGGACAGCCGCACACCAAAATAAACCTAAAAAGGTAGCCTTTATTGGTGTAAAAAGAATAAAAAGCACTACAAAATACAGCACAGCAAGCAGTGGGGTAAAAAAAGCTGACGCGTTTCACACAATCAGTGCTTAGTCATAGTCATCTTCTGTTTAACCACTTGCTTACTGGGCACATATACCCCCCTCCTGCCCAGGTGAAATTTCAGCTTCCGTGTCGCTTTAACTGACAATTGCGCGATCGTGCGACGGGGCTCCCAAACAAAATTGACGTCCTTTTTTCCCCACAAGTAGAGCTTTCTTTTGGTGGTATTGATACAATATTTTTTACTTGTTGCTGTAATAAATAGCCAAATGTAAAAAAAAAAAAAAAAAGAAAAGTATTCTCGGTTTAGGCCGATACGTATTCTTCTACATATTTTTGGGCAAAAAAAAAAAAAAACGCAATAAGCGACTGGTTTGCGCAAAATGTTATAGCGCCTACACAATGGGGGACAGAATTATTATTATTATTATTTTTTTTTTACTAGTAATGGCGGCGATCTGTGATTTTTATTGGGACTGCGACATTATGGCGGACACATCGGACACTTTTTTTGGCACCATTCACATTTATACTGCGATCAGTGCTATAAATATGCACTAATTACTGTATAAATGTGACTGGCATTGAAAGGGTTAACACTAGGGGGTGAGGAAGGGGTTAAATGTGTACCCTGCATAGTGTTCTAACTGTGGGGCAATGATGGGCACTAATAGGTGAAACTGAAAGGCAGCACTGCTATGTGACACTTATGAGGTACTGACTGGCACCACTGGTGGGCATTGATAGGTCGCAGTGATGGGCACCGATAGGTGGTACTGATTGGCACTGATGGTCACTGTGGGCACTGGCAGGGGGCACTGGTGGGCTGATGTGCCTCTTCTACTGGGGACCAATGTCTCTTACACAGGAGCCGGTGATTGGCTTTTTTTTCTCCTCGCGCTGTCAGTGCGAGGAGAAAATAAAATGATTACCGAGCTTTGTTTACATCACTTGATCAGCTGTCATTGGCTGACAGCTGATCACATGGTAAGGGACTGGGACCGACCCCTTATTCGGATCTGTAATCACCCAAGTCTCAGTGACACGGTGATCACAGCGCACGCAAAGAGGAGGACGTCTATTGACGCCCTCCCGGCAATTGGGGTCCGCGCTGTAGCAGTCATTTGGCTATAGTACAATCGCCTAGTGGTTAATAACACACAACAGATTCTATTGTAAGCAGCAGTGCTCTTTTCCCAATGTACTTAAAGCGGCGTTCCACCCAAAAATGGAACTTCCGCTTATCCCACTCCTCATTTGGCATGTAATTTTTTTTGGGGGGGGAGTGGGGGCTTCAGGAGGAGTGGGACTTCCTGTCTTACTTCCTCCTTCCACCGAGGGGCTGGTTAGGCGATTAAGCTTAATCGCCTACAGCAGCTCCTCCCTGTAGGCGATCGCCTGGGACACATGACAGGTCCCATGCGATCGCCTGTCCAATCAGCGGCGAACCGCGCCGCACGTGCATGCGCAGTGGGTGCCCGGCCGTGAAGCCGAAGGCTGTCACGGCCAGGTGCCCACAGTTACATTGAGGACGCCGGCCGGGGAGGGGGGGAGAGGAGCGGAGCCCCGGCCGGCGCATTGCTGGAACGCTGGAGCAGGTAAGTGTAAGTTTATTAAAAGCCATCAGCTACGCTTTTTGTAGCTGCTGACTTTTAATAAACATAAAACAAGGCTGGAACACCCCTTTAACAGCTTTTAGATGATTGATTGCCCAACTGTTCTTGTACAGCATAACTTTGAAATGCTAAATCCAGTATAACTTGGGGCACAATGAAAATTTCGAAAATTTAAATTGAATTGAAAAATTTGAAAAAGAAATCGAAAATTAAAAAAAAACTGAATTTTTTTTAATTTTCAAAATTCGGAATTTAAGAAATTTGAAAATTAAAAAATTAGAATTTCTAAAGTTCGAAAATCCTAAAATTCGAAAATGGGATTTTTTTTCGGAAAAAAATAAACAAAAAAATAACATAAACCAAAAAAACTTTTTTTTTTTTGGCAGTGCACATGTCTACAGTTAAATCTCACTTGTTTAATAATAATCCTCCGGACCGTACCCTTTCCAATGCACCATGTTATGTATGCGCCCACAGAACCTACGGTAGTCAACAATGGATTGTACTTCATACTCCTACCTGTATAGGGTGAGAATGTGGCACTGAGGTGGTAAATCAGTTACAGACCAAAGGTTGCAATAAGGAGACATGAAACACATTTGAGATATGCATACTAGGAGGAAGGTCCAATGTGTAAGCCACTGGGTTAATCCTGTGAAGGTATACGGAAAGGCCCAATAAACCAAGGTGCAAACTTCAGAGAAGGAACACAAAGTCGGAGGTTGCGAGATGACATCCAGACTCTGTTCCCAACCTGGTAGGAAGGTGCAGGCAGACGTCTGCGGATCAGGATGTGCCAACACAGGAGCAGAAACAAAGGCAGCCTTGAGACTCTCAAAAGCCTTAATGGACTCTGGAGACCAACTCTGTGGGTTACTGTCCTTTCTGGTCATATCGGTCAGGGGCTTAACCATAGACGAGAAGTTACGAATAAACTTCCGATAATAGTTGGCAAAGCCAAGAAAACGCTGCAGAGGAGGTAAACCCATGGGTCGAGGCCACTGTAGGACTTCTAACAAATTCTCTGGGTCCATAGAAAAACCAGCAGTGTAAATTGCATAACCCAGGAATTTACCCTGTTCACGATAGAATTCACACTTCTCCAATTTACAATAGAGATTGTTCTCTCTTAGTTTCTGAAGCACACAACAGACGACTGTGTGGTGGCTCTCCAGGGACTTGAAAAATATGATAATATCGTTGAGATAAACCACCACACATAACTGCAAAAATATCAGAGGACATTGTTAATAAACTCCTGGAAAACTGCCAGAGCATTACAAAGGCCAAAAGGCATTACGAGGTACTCATAATGGCCTGTTCTGGTATTTAAATGCAGTGTGGACGGTAATCCTCACAAGATTGTATGGCCCTCTCAAATCAAGCCTTGTGAAAACCATTGCTCCCTTGAGGCGGTCAAATAATGTAATCAATGGAATTGGGTAGGCATTCTTAATTGTGAAATGATTGAGACCCCTAAAATTAAAGGTCTCAGTTCACCACTCTTCTTTTTCACAAAGGAGAAACCAGCACCAGCAGGAGATGATGATTTGCAGATAAAACCTTGAGAAAGTGCGTTTGCAACATACTCCTCCATGGCTTTATCCTCCAAGACTGACAAAGTGTAAACCCAGCCACGAGGGGGTATAGTACTAGGTTGAAGGTCAATTGCACACATACTCCTCCATGGCCTTATCCTCCAAGACTGACAAAGGGTAAACCCAGCCACGAGGGGGTATGGTACTAGGTTGAAGGTCAATTGCACAATCATCAGACCGGTGTGGAGGCAAAGTACAGGCTTGACCTTTGTCAAAGATATCGCTGAAATCGCTGTATTCCTCTAGCAGTGAGGAGAGTGAAGAGGTTCACAGGACCTTGGCTTCCTTCTGGAAGCATGTCTTACTGCTAGACATGTGCATTTGTTTTCGTTAGAATGCATTTTCGTCCGAAAATCAGGTTTTTTCGTTATCGTTTTAACAAACGATAACGACTTTCGTTATCGTTTGTTAAAACGATAACGAAAAAACCTGATTTTCGGACGAAAATGCAGGAAACGAAAACCGAGGAAAGGGAACCGAGAGGGAAAAGATTTGACGTCCTAGAGAAAAGATTCGACATTATAGAGAAAAGATTCGACATTACAGAGAATAGATTTCGATTTATGAGAAAATAGATTCGACATTATTACTAGTCATACAACATTAGAATTCTTGTAGGCGGTATATTCGAACGGAGATGTATGATTCAACGTAAAGATTTGACGTTCCGTCGAATATTCTTTTGACCATGTGACAGAAACCAAAATATTTGACGTTCCGTCTAATATTCTTTTGACCATTCGACAGAAACCAAGTATTATTGGATTTTCGGACAAAAGCTATACCCCAACGAAAAACTAAATAAATCAAAACGATTTCCGGGAGTGACTAAATAAATGTTATTTTCCAAACAAAAACGAAAAAACGAACAAAATATTCCAGTCTGCACATGTCTACTTACTGCATTGTGGCGACCATGAGAGCACCTCAGCATGGAGCCAATTAAAAGAAGGGCTGTGTCTCTGTAACCAAGGATAACCAATAACCAGTGGAAACTTAGGTGAGGAAATAACTTGAAATTGGATTATCTCATGGTGAAGAGCCCCTACGGCCATGGACAACAAAACAATCTCATGAGTCACATGGGCAGGCTGTAGAGATCTCCCGTCAAGAGCCTCAATGGCAAGCGGAGTGTCACGCAGCTGCAACGGAATCAAGTGCTTAGAAACAAAGGCAGCATCAATGACCAGGCCTGCAGCCCCAGAGTCGATTAGAGCCTGTATCTCGATTGCAGACAAAGCCCAAAACATCTCACTTGTTTAATAATAATAATAATAATAATAAAAAGATAAGGGTAAGCGTAGTCAAAACATAGCCAGAGTTCAGGAACCAGATCGGATACTCAGACAAGCCAAAGGTCAGGGAGCCAGAGATTAACGTAGTAGAACAGCAAGCAGGATCAGGAGAAAGAAGGGATGTCATCCAAGCAAAGTCTTCAACAGGAACATAGGAGAAAGTCTCTGTGATGTTGACCAAGGCAAAGGCAGAAATCATCTGAACTGGAAGGTTTAAGTAGGCAGGACTGATGAGCGAAATCATCAACAGGTGAGTCACCGTAGAGAGATAGGAGCTGGCAATTGGCGGCTAGCACAGAGAAGGAAGGGCTGAGCCCAGTCCTGACAAACACCTAAGCAAGATGCACCACTAACCAACCACTGCCATGAAGACCAAGGAACTCTCCAAACAAGTAAGGGACAATGTTGTTGAGAAGTTCAAGTCAGGCATAGCGGATCAGGTGATTTCAGGTGAGCTGCCTGTACCTATGATGGTGGCTGCACGGAAAAGGGACTCACATTGAATTCAATCATTCTGAGTAGTGTTGAGCAGAATATGCCATATTCGATTTTGCGATATATCTCGAATATATAGTCGAATATTCGAGATATATTCGCTAAATACGAATATTCGTGATATTTTTTGGAAATGAAATGATTGCGAATTTTCGCTATCGTGAATGCGAATTGCGAATGCGAATGCGAAATTTCGAGAAATGCGGAATGGAGCACTCTGATTGGCTCAGAATATTCGTGATATATTACAATATAAAATAATTGCGAATATTCGAGAAATGCGGAATGGAGCACTCTGATTGGCTCAGAATATTCGTGATATATTACAATGCACAATAATTGCGAATATTCGGCAAATGCGGAAGGAGCACTCTGATTGGCTCAGAATATTCGTGATATATTACAATACACAATAATTGCGAATATTCGAGAAATGCGGAAGGAGCACTCTGATTGGCTCAGAATATTCGTGATATATTACAATATAAAATAATTGCGAATATTCGAGAAATGCGGAAGGAGCACTCTGATTGGCTCAGAATATTCGTGATATATTACAATATAAAATAATTGTGAAATTTCGAGAAATGCGGAATGGAGCACTCTGATTGGCTCAGAATATTCGTGATATATTACAATATAAAATAATTGCGAAATTTCGAGAAATGCGGAATGGAGCACTCTGATTGGCTCAGAATATTCGTGATATATTACAATACAAAATAATCGCGCGATATCGCTATTGCCGAATAATCGCATTGCGATTTTTCGGGAATATAAAATGAGCGCTGCAGCTACTCGGCCCAAGGTCTCTAATCATACCAGCAATGCTTTTAGACGTCGATGGGGATCTCTAGGATGTGATCTGTTCTAAAAAAAAATTGAAAAAATACGAATATTCGAAATAGCGAATATTCGCCGCGATATTCGCGTTATTCGCGAATACTCGAATATGCAATATTCGTAGCGAATATTTGCAATGCGAATATTCGTGAGCAACACTAATTCTGAGCACTCTGCTCATCATTGAGGAGCTTTATACTGTATCTGATGGTGCTTCCGTCTGTGTCATCTTCTGATCCTCACCCTTTACTATTTGGGACTTTTTATGTATGTTCTCTAAACGGTTAGTTTATACATGTAATTGTGTATATTTTAGCGCTGCACTATATATTTTTTATCATATGTTTTGTTTAAGGATTGCAATATATTGGCCTTAAGTGTTCAGCAGCTTAAGTGAGGTTCTATCTTGTGGTTTTGCACTGACTGAAACTATTTTCCTAGACCTAAAGATTGCTGTTCACAAGCGCAAACCATCCAACTTGAAGGAGCTGGAGCAGATTTGCAAGGAGGAATGAGCAAAAATCTCAGTGGTAAGATGTCGCAAGCTCATAGGGACTTATCCAAAATGACTTGGATCGGTGATGGCCGCAAAAGGTGGCTCTACAAAGTATTGACTTTAGGGGGTCCTATTTGTTTGAAGATTTTTTTTTTTTTATTGTGAAGCAAAGTTGTGGGCATGTTCTGTAAATTAAATGATGCAAATCCTCAAACAATCCATGTTAATTCCAGGTTGTGAGGTAATAAAACACGAAAATGCCAAGGGGGGGGGGGGGGTGAATACTTTTGCAAGGCACTGTATTCTTGCAGCTCCTTTTAATGTTGCTTTAGGCCTCTTGACAGCCTCCCTGACCAGCTTTCTTCTTATCTTTTCATCAATTTTGGAGGGATGTCAAGTGTTTGGTAATGTCACAGTTGTGCCATATTTTCTCCATTTGATGATGACTGTGTTCCATGGTATATCTAATGCTTTGGGGAAAAAATGGTACCCTTTCCTGACTGATGTTTTAACAATGAGATCCCTCTGATGCTTTGAATGCTCTCTGTGGACCATGGCTTTTGCTGTAGGATGTGACTAAGAAAAGGTCAGAAAAGACCTACTAGAACAGTTGGGGTTAATCAGAGGCACTCTAAATGATGGCAGGTGTGCACTGATTCCTATTTAACATCAGTTTAAATGTTATAACTTAATTTTAATGTGCACACTTATGCAACCACGTTATTACATTATTCCCCCCCACCTCCCTAAAAGTTTGGTTTCCCTCTACCTTGTTGTTTTCCCACCTGCATTTAGACATGCGAATTGTTCATATGTACCCCCTGAGGGTTCAGTGCTCAGTCTGAGGGGTTGGAGGCTTCTCCTTCTACGACTACCATTGGTCATTCGCTAATGAGGCAGAATTTAAACTCTCTTTGTTTCAAGTCAGCTTCAATCAGGGCATTTTGGACACCGAACCTTTCTGCGACCACTTTGCAGGCTTAAGTTTGCCGCTCTGCTCCATCTGTCAACCCTCCACACGTATGGCAAATGGGTGTTCCCACGCGGATCCCAGGCATTCCCTGACCATCCCCTCAACCTCCCGCACTGCCCATGGCATGCATGCCACTAGTCAGCATTTACAGGTAGACAAATCGGGGTGGCCTGTCCAGTCACTAGGAAAAGGGCAGGGTTGCAACAATTGCAACTATGCTCCCCACACATACAGCCAATACCATCTGCTCCACATCCTCAACCTAGCCACATGGCTACCCAAGGCGGACATTTCTCATGCCTTTAAACTGTTTTTTTCCTGGAAGTTGTATATACTGGGACCCTCCTGATGCTGGATCACCCATTGTACATACGCATGATATGCCATTGCTTATCTTCGATCCTGTAAGTGTTTTTTTAATCCTTTTTGGGATATTAAAAGTTTTTAATTCTGCACTTAGAGGTGCCTTTTTTCTTTTACCCATGTAGCTTCGGTGGTGCTTCAAAGCATCTTGAAAGGCCTCACACATTGGGATTACAGATGCAGCTACTTTCAGGAGCTTTACAGGCACTTTTTTAATGCTAAAGCGCCTGAAAAACACCCCAGTGTGAAAGGGGCCTTAAGGTTTTATTGGCTGTCGCTTGGCAACTCATCTCCTCCACATCCTCAACCTAGTCAGATGGCTACCAATGGTGGACATTTTCGCACGCCTTTAAACTGTTACCCTTTGAGCTGTCCTCATGGCAATCATATCATCAAGAAGTTGGGCAGGTGGAAAGACGCCTGCTTCACCCGGTACAATTTGAACCCTCAGGTAGAAATGTCGCAGGCCTTCAGCAAGCTTGCTTAATAAGTGTTACCAGAGCAATAAAGAGCTACTTCCCTATCCATACAGCCGACCAGGACACAACTCAGCAGGGCCGTCTTCTCAACAGGGGCGTACCTAGATCATTTGGCACCCGGGGCGGATCCTATGTCTGGCACCCCCCCCCCCCCCCACGGTAACATTTAAAAACACCCCACTGAGTCCCCTGCATCCTTCAATATCTCTTTGTCAATACTGTGTACCCCCCTCTCCACAACTGCACTTCTGGACCCCTTTACATTACACGTCCCCTGCACCTCTGGACCCCTTTACATTACACAGCACCCTGCACCTCTGGAACCCTTTACATTACACAGGACCCTGCACCTCTGGACCCCTTTACATTGCACAGCACCCTGCACCTCTGGACCCCTTTACATTGCACATCACATTGCACCTCTGGACCCCTTTATATTACACAGCACCCTGCACCTCTGGACCCCTTTACATTACACAGCACCCTGCACCTCTGGACCCCTTTACATTACACAGGACCCTGCACCTCTGGACCCCTTTACATTGCACATCACATTGCACCTCTGGACCCCTTTATATTACACAGCACCCTGCACCTCTGGACCCCTTTACATTACACAGCACCCTGCACCTCTGGACCCCTTTACATTACACAGGACCCTGCACCTCTGGACCCCTTTACATTGCACAGCACCCTGCACCTCTGGACCCCTTTACATTGCACATCACCCTGCACCTCTGGACCCCTTTATATTACACAACACCCTGCACCTCTTTACATTACACAGCACCCTGCACCTCTGGGCCCCTTTACATTACACAGCACCCTGCACCCCTTTACATTGCACAGCACCCTTCACCCCTTTACATTACACAGCACATTGCACCTCTGGACCCCTTTATATTACACAACACCCTGCACCTCTTTACATTACACAGCACCCTGCACCTCTGGGCCCCTTTACATTACACAGCACCCTGCACCTCTGGGCCCCTTTACATTGCACAGCACCCTGCACCTCTGGGCCCCTTTACATTGCACAGCACCCTGCACCCCTTTAAATTGCACAGCACCCTGCACCTCTTTACATTACACAGCACCCTGCACCTCTGGGCCCCTTTACATTACACAGCACCCTGCACCTCTGGGCCCCTTTACATTGCACAGCACCCTGCACCTCTGGACCCCTTTACATTACACAGCACCCTGCACCTCTGGACCCTTTTACATTACACATCACATTGCACCTCTGGACCCCTTTATATTACACAGCACCCTGCACCTCTGGGCCCCTTTACATTACACAGCACCCTGCACCTCTGGGCCCCTTTACATTACACAGCACCCTGCACCTCTGGACCCCTTTACATTACACAGGACCCTGCACCTCTGGACCCCTTTACATTACACAGCAACCTGCACCTCTGGACCCTTTTATTTTACAAAACACCCTGCTGCTCTGAACCCCTTGACATTACACAGCACCCTGCACCTCTGGGCCCCTTTATATTACACAGCACCCTGCACCTCTGGACCCCTTTACATTACACAGCACCCTGCACCCCTGGACCCCTTTACATTACACAGCAATCTGCACCTCTGGACCCCTTTACATTTCACAGCACCCTGCACCTCTGGACCCCTTTACATTACACAGCACCCTGCACCTCTGGACCCATTTACATTACACAGCACTCTGCACCCCTTTACATTACACAGCACCTTGCACCACGGGACCCCTTTACATTTCGCAGCACCCTGCACCTTTGGGCCCCTTTACATTACACAGCACCCTGCATCACTGGACCCCTTTACATTACACAGCACCCTGGATCTCTGGACCCTTTTACATTACACAGCACCCTTCACCTCTGCACCCCTTTACATTACACAGCACCCTGCATCACTGGACCCCTTTTACATTACACAGCACCCTGCACCCCTTTACATTACACAGCATCACTGGACCCCTTTTACATTACACAGCACCCTGGACCCCTTTACATTACACAGCACCCTGCACCTCTGGACCCCCTTTACAATACACAGCCCCCTGCACCTTTGGACCCCTTTACATTACACAGCACCCTGCACCTTTGGACCCCTTTACATTACACAGCACCCTGCACCTCTGGACCCCCTTTACAATACACAGCCCCCTGCACCTTTGGACCGCTTTACATTTCACAGCACCCTGCACCTCTGGGCCCCTTTACATTACACAGCACCCTGCACCTCTGGGCCCCTTTACATTACACATTACCCTGCACCTCTGGCCCCCTTTACATGACACAGCACCCTGCACCTCTGGGCCCCTTTACATGACACAGCACCCTGCACCTCTGGACCCCTTTACATTACACAGCACCCTGCACCTCTGGACCCCTTTACATTACACAGCACCCTGCACCTCTGGACCCTTTTACATTACACAGCCCCCTGCATCACTGGACCCCTTTACATTACACAGCACCCTGCACCTCTGGACCCCTTTATATTAGACTGCACCTCTGGACAGTGCAGACCCCTCTCTACAATACAGACCCACCACTATAGTGCAAACCCCCCCTACAATACAGAACCCCCCCCCCATACTGATACCACCCCCTACCCTACAATACAGAACACGCCCCTATACAGATACCACCCCCTACCCTACAATACAGAACCCCCCTATCCTACAATACAGAACCCCCTCTTATATACAGAACCCCCCTATCCTACAATACAGAACCCCCTTCATATACAGAACCCCCCCATCCTACAATACAGAACCCCCCCTCATATACCGAACCCCCCCTATCCTACAATACAGAACCCCCCCTATACAGAACACCCCCCCCACAATACAGACCCCCACATACAGAACCCCCCATACAGAACACCCCCCCCACAATACAGAACCCCCTCTCATATACAGAACCCCCCTATCCTACAATACAGAACCCCCTCTTATATACAGAACCCCCCTCATATACAGAACCCCCCTATTCTAAATTCAGAACCCCCCTATACAGAACGCCCCCCCCCCCACAATACAGACCCCCCACATACAGAACACCCCCCCCCCACAATACAGAACACTCCCCCACAATACAGAACCCCCCTCATATACAGAACATCCCCCCACATACAGAACTCCCCCCCCTTACAATAGTGCAGACAACCCCCTTGCCTTCAGAAGTAATCACTCAGCACGCCGCGTGTTACACAGAAAGCTGAGCACCTGTACGGGGGAGGAGGGGGAGGCGGCCGCAGCTTCATGCTGATGGGCTGTGTGACTGTCTGACAGTCACACAGCCGATAGTTTCAGAGACGCGGCGCTGTACTGCAATGGAGAAGGGGGATCATTGCGGCCGGCCCGGGTATCACTCGGGCACAGGCTCGCACCCCCCCTCCCCAATAGCCAGGCTGTGTGTCACTCCTGATTACCTTACCTAGTATGCTGCTGACGCCATGCTTTCGCCGCGCCATGCTTTAGTCATGGAGGGGGGGTGTCGGCCCGGACCTGACACCCCCCCCAGTGTGTGGCACCCGGTGCGGTACGCCCCCCCGCCCCCTGGTTAGTCCGCCATTGCTTCTCAACATCATGGGCCCCTGGGCAAAGTAATGCTTTGGGGCCCCTACAATGGAGAAAGTGCAGGTTAACAGACATCAAGTAGGTAGACAAGCGGAGCTTCCCCTTTTTGGTTGGAGCTCCGCATTAACTACATGAACAATCATTCTGTACAGCAAAGAAACCGTGTGAAAATACTACATACATAAACAAAGCTGTCCTGTGCATATGATTTATCTGCTAGATTGATGCCTCCCCAGCACTATGACCCCTTTACTACCCAGATATGCCCTAGCACTCTGACCCCTCTACATCCCAGATATCCCCCCAGCACTCTGACCCCTCTACACACCAGATACCCCCAGCATTCTGAATCCTCTAAATCCCAGATATCCCCCCCAGCACTGTAACCATGTACCATAAGATATCCCTTGTATTGTGACCCCACTACATCCCTGATATAACCTACACTGTGGCCTCTATACATTCCTGATACCTCTAGCACTATAGAGGCACAGAGGAGGAGCATCCCCTCAGGCATTCCAAGTCTTTTGGTGAAAATAGTTCTGCACAGCTGGGCTCACTGTGACACCCGCCACAATGCCACAATGCTACTTCCGCAGGTGGGCTTTTAGTGCTGCCAACTCGGCAGCTCCCAAACCAGCTGCTACCCCACAGCTTTCGAGTCCGGAGCATTCAAGCTGCATGGGACGGGGTCAGAGTAGCACTAGCGCTCCAGCCCTGCCCTGCCTCTCCCTGCTGACTGTGAAATGAATGGTATCATTCTTCACAGCACAGCGCACCATTGCCAGCCTGCCTTCCCTGTGTATTCATCACTCTCAGTGCCATTATGGGGCCCCCAATTTCGGGGCAGCGTGGGCTCAAGTACCAGCTGGTTTGGGGAAGTGCAGGGGCCCCCCCATGCAGCAGGGGCCCCTGGGCCATGCTCAGGTGTGCCCTCTCATTAAGACAGCCCTGCACCTCAGGTCTGTTATGTTGTAAGTCCTGTGGCGTCTTTATGTGGTTCATATCTGTATTGATTGAAGGGCTTTGACCATAAATAAGAAGTATGGTGTCCTGAAATTATTGGAGGAGTCCACTCGCCTTGTCGGTTCCAGTGTGCGGTACCCTACCACCCATTCCCCCTTTCGGGGGACTTCTGAACACATTCTATCTACAATCATCTATCACTTATCTTGGGCATACCGTCCAGCCAACCAGGGCACACCTCAGGTCTATGTTATGTTGTAAGTGTTGTGGCGTGTTTATGTGGTTCATATCTGTCTCGGTTGAAGGACTATGATTATATATATATATATATATATATATATATATATATATATTAATGTGTGTGTATACACACACACACACACACACACTATCTCACAAAAGTGAGTACACCCCTCACATTTTTGTAAATATTTTATTCTATCTTTTCATGTGACGACACTGAAGAAATTACACTTTGCTACAATTTAAAGTAGTGAGTGTACAGCATGCGTAACGATAAACATTTTCTGTCCCCTCAAAATAACTCCACACACAGCCATTAATGTCTAAACCACTGGCAACAAAAGTGAGTACACCCCTAAGTAAAAATGTCCAAATTGGGCACAATTAGCCATTTTCCCTCCAGGACGAAGTCTTTAGGAGACGAAATGGCGTAGGGTAGCGGCGTGCTGACGTCCTTTAAACCGCAAACTGTGTCCCGGAGTGAACGGGTGTGCTAGCCGGCCGGCTATATTTTTCACATGCGAATTTTATCTACTTTCCTGTAAGTGTGATTTTAATTTTTTTATTAAACAAGTTATATGGGTTCACACTATGTAGCTTTTTTTCTTCTCCATACTGGTTTCATTACAACTCGGATCATCGGTCCACTGCTGGAGAAATCTCGACTTTTGGATATCCTGTCACGTTAACCCCTGGCTGGGGATTAAGCCATCTGCTGTCAGAAGATCTCTAGTTGGGATCTTCCCCTCTGGTAAGGGGCGGTGTGATTGAAAGGTGGAGGTGTTTATCTATCCATGCACTGTTTCTGAGGTTTTTTTTTGCATTTGATGTCACCATCTATCTGGAGGAAAGAATAATTGTTTCTGCTATCAGTTTCCAATAGAAGCATAACATGTTCCGCACTTGATTAATGGATTTTTTATTTTATTCATCACCTGTATGACGGGACTTTCACTTACTCTACACAGGACTATTATTTGAGTTCTACACTGTAGTGTTTACATTTGCGCAGCTTTTTCTTGTTTTGAAGAAGGAACCAATCGGTTCCAAAACTCGTCTCATTTTGTTAACCTATTTCCTGTTTGCGGTCCGCGCTGGTTGTTGTCCCCTACTGTTGACGTAATTTCCGGGATCCTTGTTCCATGCTGACCTAGACTGCTTCACCAGTGTTCCCAGAGCCTGGAGTGCACATCTGCTGGTCTCCCTGGATTTTTTTTACTGGAAGTTGTATATACTGGGACCCTCCTGATGCTGGATCACCCATTGTACATACGCATGATATGCCCTTGCTTATCTTTGATCCTGTAAGTGTTTTTTAATCCTTTTTGGGGATATTAAAAGTTTTCAATTCTGCACTTAGAGGTGCCTTTTTATTTTACCCATGTAGCTTCGGTGGTGCTTCAAAGCATCTTGAAAGGCCTCACACATTGGGATTACAGATGCAGCTTCTTTCAGGCGCTTTACAGGCACTTTTTTTTAATGCTAAAGCGCCTTAAGGCCCCAGTGTGAAAGGGGCCTTAAGGTTTTATTGGCTGTCGCTTGGCAACTCATCTGCTCCACATCCTCAACCTAGCCAGATGGCTACCCATGGTGGACATTTTGCTGACTCTCCTGTACTCCTGCATTACTTTTAAAAATGTTTGCACAGTTTACACTCGGCACGTTCAGCAGAATGAACCCGAGGGTCATGATCTGGCACCAGTATGCAGGGAAAGCCATCTCCACCACCAGGATCTTTAGTGAAAATCAGCTGTTGGTTACTGTACGCCCCAGGGGATCCCACACCGCCTGGTCTATGATAGCTCAATCCTTATGAACCAATGACAATAATTCAGGGATGCCAAACAACATTTAAGGCAGGACACCACTAGGGTTTCTAACCTCACCCCCCCCCCCCCCAAGGCTTTTGTGATTGATTTTTTTTTAAACTGCTCTTAGACTAAGGTGACCAGCTTTTTAAAATGAAATCCGGGGTACTCTCTGCCCATCGCCACTGCCCGCCTCACAGCCTGTCAAGTCTTACTCTCCGGGCCCCAGCTACTACTGGGTGGGGAGTGGAGGAAGATCACCAAGAAACCTCACCAAGTCAATACCATCTGACAAGCCTCCTCCTTACATCTGTGGTGGTGTCTCTCTCCTTTCACAGAGAGGGTCACATCCATGTGGGACTCTTCATTTCAACCTTGCCGTTTTTTCTACACTTTTGGACTGTTATTTGTGTGTGGTCACAATAGAGGACTGCTTCGTTCTGATTTATTTTTATTTTTTTCACGGATCACACTCGGTCACTTGGTGTCACTGAAATTAAGATTTCATATATATGTATGTTTGCAAGATTTGATATGTGTTGTTAACTGACTTTTTCACAAAAATAAGCACTACACTTTTTTTTTTTCATATTCACAAGGAAGATCACTCCGCCAGGGAAGGCAAGTAGATAAGTAGGCAGGTGGCTGACCGGGACTTGAGCCAAGGCAGAAGAACACGCGAGCAGAGCTGGATGGGCATGCATCCGAAATTGAAGAAATATTCCCTCCACTCCGACCATCACATGATCATCAGAAAGGGGCACAGATAATAGAAAAAAATAGACCCCCCCCCAAACCTAGTAGCAGGGGGGGTGTAATTCAGATTTTTTTTTTTTATTAATTCTGCACTGACTGTCCTTGAAATTGCCCCAGCTCCTGTTCAAATCCAATCTGGGGACAAAACTGGGACAGACTTGGTCCGGGGACAGTGTCCTCAATTCAGGGACTGTCCCTGAAAATCGGGGATGTCTGTTCTTCCTATCCTAGACTGTCATTTTCTGCAGTTCCTGAACTGAGAGTAATAATTATTTTATGCCGTATTACACATAACATTGGTATTTTGCTGTATCATAAGGGTTAATATTTCTGCAGGAAATGTTGATTTTAAATTGTGTAACTGATTTTTGCAATCACACAAGAAGGGGAGGATACAAAAAGAGAACGCATGTGAGAAGCTACTGTACACTTTAGTACACAAGCTGACATTTTTACGACTAAATGGTTAAGGTGAGTTCTTGAAGTCCAACCCTTATTTTACATGCAGCGTGTTGACTGAGCGTAGAGCCTATAAGACTACAATCAGCCCATCAGTCAGTGACGTTTCAATTCATAGAGCTTTATGAAGTAACAGGTTGAAAGAGAGAGGGACACCGAAAGAACGCTAAAATGCAGGGGAGAAAGATTAGAAAAACTCAATGCGTACACTGTATATATTTTAGAACTGCACTGCACAAAAACAACTACTTCTGCAGACAAAGGCAAGAGGGTGGTTACAGTACAGGGGTAGATAGATAAATAGATTGATAGAGTAAAAGAGAGGCTCCTATAGAGGGAGGGTGAAATATTGAGAGGGAAGGAGGTGTAGCTCCACTGTTCAGCTCATATTCTCTGCTGTTGCTATGGGAAGAAGACATTTCAACGCTCTCAAAGATACTTCGATTCCAGGGGTGGGAGAGGGAGGCTGGTGGGAGAGGGAGGCTGGTGGGAGAGGGAGGTTGGTGGGAGAGGGAGGCTGGTGGGAATGGGATTCTGCAGGGAGGGAGGGAGGGAGAACACTGCTTGTTAGGGCAAGCATAGGGCAGGACTGACACCTTCAGAAATCACACAAGGAGGAGAGGAATGAGACAGAAAGGGAATGAGGGTGGCTGAACGTAACATTATGTGCTGAGGGAAAAAAAAGGGGGATGATGTGAGGCAAGGAGACAGAAGCAGATGTAGAGGAAGGAAAGCAGTATTGCAGGGGAGATCAATTTTTTAAATGGCTTGTAGAACAGACAGACATTCTACAGGTGGCGGAATGAGTCAGAGGGTGCTATCTCTGTTCATTTGTCCTCCCACAGGACACGACTTGTTCATTACACTCTTGATGGTGTCCCTTTTCCTTCAGCTTTCCACATCAGCATGAAATTTTGCAATTCTGTACTGATTTTCTGCTTCTATTCCTATTCATTGTACAGCTGTCTGTATTTTCCTGAACACACGTTTACATTCATGTATCTTGTTCTCTAGGTTATGTATTATTCCTACTGGCAGATTCCATAAGAAGCCTCTACACATCAGCTACAATGGCAGGGGTAAGAAACTGAAGGCCTCTGGGGTAGAAATCTGACTGAAACAGGAGCTTACAGATCACATTTTATTAGAATCTTTCTTTTCAGCTTTCTTTTACTAGGTTTTTAGTTACAGAATTGTTGCAAGTGGACATAAGTGAATACCTGTTTCTTTATAGACCTATATTGATACTTAGTTTTCAGAGGGTCGTTAGCGCATGCATAATAACTCTATTGTGTTTGCAAAGAATGCAGCTTGTGATGCACACCCAGGCAGCGTGGGCCAGAGGTGTGTTCTGTGACCACTAAATGTGCCTCATACAACACCCTCCCCGTGTAGTAATTACTACCTCCCGTCAACATAGAAGTGAATGATGGCTTCTGCGCACGTGCCGAGGAACATTCACATATTTGCACAATAGACAATGAGCTAATAAGCTGGAATATCAGACATATGCATAAGTGAAATGCAACAGGTAATAATTACTGAGAAGCCACAACTCTTTTATGTCTATATCTGACTCTAACATCTTATATTTTCATTTTAGAACAAAGAATGTTGCAAGCCAGACCTATTCACTGGTAAGTAAATGATCTTATTTTTCAGTCATTAATTATCTGCTTACTAGTTCTGCATGATAGTAAAAAAGCATTTCTGCTGTTAGCACTTTACTATCCATTTTATGTGCGCATTTTCACAGGGTATCCTTGAATGGCCCACTACACTTCCGACGGGAAAACTGCGAGGAGAGCTTTTGGCCGGGAACCCCAGCTGTGTGTATGCTCCTCGCAGTTTTTCCGATGGGAAAAATTCCCCAAGAAAAAAAAAACAACAAAAAAAAAAGAGAACCAGCTTTCCTGCCTGGAAAATCTGCAATGGAGCATACACACGGCCGGGATTCGATCGCAGTTTTCCTGTCGGGAGAACCGGTCCTGTGTAGACTGACCGAGCAGGTCCTCGGCTTTCCCCTTGGGATTTCCGATAGGAACATTCCCCGTCGGAAATCCTGCACGTGTGTACGGGGCATGACTGGTGTATTACTAGTGTTTGCTAAATAACCAACCACCCACCTATTAACCAACTATAATTAAAAACTCAACACCTGCTGGATTAAATGGCCAATAAAGGCCCCTTTATTAAATCCAAAATGTGAATATAAAAATAACTTTTAAAACAACCATGTAAATATAAATATAACCGTATAAACTTTTTCTTTAACATTTACCAAAATACTCTTCTGAATAAATTAACCCAAACCAAAAAACACTGTAGACACCGAGGTTCCTGAGATAAAGGGAAATACAAAGTGCAAAGCAATAGGCTGTCCTCCAACAGAAAGTGTCCGGGCCTCTAGCTGTGCGTCAAAAGCTCAAGAGACCATAACTTCCTCCTTCATTTACTCTTCAGCCCGATTGCCAGTAGCCCCCACCTAACCGGATAGGGAAGGTGCCCATCCCATGACAGGCCCCAACTCCTACCAACCATCTTAGGTATATCGATCTTATATCTCTATACCAGGGGTCTTCAAACTATGGCCCTCCAGGTGTTCAGGAACTACAATTCCCATCATGCCTAGTCATGTCTGTGAATGTCAGAGTGTTGCAATGCCTCATGGGATTTGTAGTTCTGTAACAGCTGGAGGGCCGTAGTTTGAGGATCCCTGCTCTATACCAACCCCACCCAATTCTCAGGAACCCCCAACACTAATGCCAAAACCACCTGAAAAACAAAAAGAAGATGAAAAACACACACCAATACCAGACACTTCCCCAGGGAGGGAGGGAGGGAAAAACAGCCTGTTTGTTGCCTCAACCGTGAATGGCACCCGAATGACCGCCCCCGCCCCCTGCTGCTATTTAAATGGCCCTCCTCGTGTCGTGAAGCCCCGCCCCCAGGCCGGACTCTTTTCCAGACATTTCCCCTTCCTGTGTGCGCTCCACACAGTGTTCCCCAGTCATGGGACCCTGCGCCTATGGTTCCCCTTGCTGCGGGTCTGTCTGTCTATACATAGAACAAAATTGTGTTTGTATTCTCAAAGTGTATCCTAGTTTAAATGGCCCCCAAACACCATGTCAAACATAGAAAATGTTATTGCCTGCTATTACATAAAAATCAACAGAATATATAAAACCCAACTACAGTGGAACCTTGGATTATGAGTATTATCCGTTCCAGGAGAATGCTTGGAACCAAAGCACATGCATATCAAAGTGAGTTTCCCCATAGAAGTTGAGGGAAACGAAGATCATTTGTTCCACATGAGTGTTTCCGAGCGGCTCCGAACGGCTCTGGCCAAATGCGGTACTGCACACCTCAGATGCTTGAATCCTGCTAATTTTGTGAGACAACACTCGCAAACCAAGTCAGGATTTAAAAAAAAAATTGCTCATATTGTGGAACACTCGTTAGCCGCGTTACTCGCAATCTGTGCTTCCAATGTACTGTATACATTTTGCACTTACTACCTGTACAGTCATCTTTTAATCTTTTAAGTCCTCTACCCTTGTTGTTTTAACTTTGGATAGCAAAGCATTTTTTTTTTCCGCCAGTAAATACCTTCTACAGCCCACTTCCTGTTTCTTGTCTGGTAAAGAGCCCAGGCGTATGACTATGACATCATACACAGATTTCTCTCTCACGCTCGTGAGAGTTTTCCTGGAAGGGAGGGAGGGTGAGTCATAAGAGGGCCAATGAACACTGCAGAGATGGAGGTGTGCCTCTGTGTAAATACAGAAAGTAAACAGGCAGCAGCTTCAGCTGCCCACAGTTCAAATGGCTGCAGCCAGACTTTATGGAGAGAGATTTCTGCAGCATATTTGGCAAGTACAGAAGCACAGTATATATAAAACAATATGCAAATTGGTTGGAGGGAATCTTCATAATGGCAAAGATGTTTTTATTACAAATTATGTGAGCAGACTGCAGTTCCTCTTTAAGATGTAAAATGCCTATTTTTGTACTTTAAGTATCTTTTAGGCCCCTAGAACTACATTTGTGGACCAGTCGTACGCACTCTGCAGTCACTTATTGCTCTTTTACCAAAAAAGGAAGAAAAGTAATCAAAGCTAAACTGTATTGTGTTATAACTCAAAAGATTACAGCTTCAGTCTGGGTTTCCTCCAAAACATATTTATTTTATACAGAGTAGGGAATGATAAAACCTGGCTCATGATTTTTTTTTTTTGCTGTTTGCGTTCTTGATGGCGAGACCTGGTGGTGATATCACCCCCAACAGAAACACCACAGTAAAAGCCTGGTACTTAAAGCGCTTTTATTGCTGTCATGTCCCCCTACTCATTGGAGAGGTGGTTGTGTAAAATATGAATTAATCAGCATTGTTAACACATTTTGGAAAAATAGAAAACTTTGCAAAAATGAATGTAACTATGCCTAAGCTACTGCTGTATGATCTCATATATATTAACATATTCGATCTTAAAGCGGGGGTTCACCCTAAAAACAAGTATATACAATTCAATCCAGCATACTGCCGACATGTACAGTTTTCCGTTTACATACCGTAGTATAAGTTATTCTCCCCGCGGGACTGGGCGTTCCTATTCAGAGACAGTGATTGACATATGACAAAAGCCCCCCCCCCCCCCCTCGGCGCATAATGCGCATCACCAGTTTCTGAAAAAAGCCGAATGTAGGTGCGCAGTCGCCGTATAGCGCTGACTCGCAGATCGGCTTCTTTTGGAAACTGGTGATGCGCATTATGCGCGGGGGGGAAGTTTTTGTCATATGTCAATCACAGTCTCTGAATAGGAACGCCCACTCCTCGGAAGCCGGGGGAAAATAACCTATACTACGGTATGTAAACAGAAAAAAAAAATATACTTGTTTTTAGGTTGAACCCCCGCTTTAAAACATACATTATTGGGCCCTAATATGTAGGTTTTGGTTTATGAAATTTTGGTTTAACCACTTAAGATCCGGACCAATATGCTGGTAAAGGACCTGGCCCCTTTTTGCGATTTGCCACTGCGTCGCTTTAACTGACAATTGCGCGGACGTGTGACGTGGCTTCCAAACAAAATTGGCGTCTTTTTCCCCACAAATAGAGCTTTCTTTTGGTGGTATTTGATCACCTCTGCGGTTTTTATTTTTGCGCTATAAACAAAAATAGAGCGACAATTATACTTTTTGCTATAATATCCCCAAAAAATATATATAAAAACATATTTTTTTATTCAGTTTAGGCCGATACGTATTCTTCTACATATTTTTGGTTAATAAAAAAAAACGCAATTTTGCGTTCATTGATTGATTTGTGCAACATTTATAGTGTTTACAAATAGGGGATAGTTTTATGGCATTTCTCATTAATAGATATTGTTTTACTACTAATGGCGGTGATCACAGATTTTCTTTTTTTTTTCTTTTTTTCGTGACTGCAACATTATGGCGGACACGTCGGACACTTTTGACACATTTTTGGGACCATTGTCATTTTCACAACGAAAAGTGCTATAAAAATGCACTGATTACTAGATATGTGCATTCCCGTTCGTACGAATGTTATTTTCGTACGAAAATGTTAATTTTCGTACCCGCAGGATGATGTGTACATACGAAAAAATTAAAGCACCAAAATACGAAAACTACGAGATTACGAATGAGCCACATAACGAACAACCGCAAATACGATCGAATGATCCGACAAAAAAAAAAAAAAAAAAACGAAAAACGGCAAAAGAACAAAAATGACATCTATAACAAAAGATTTACATTCTGTATTTTGTTTCAATACTTTGTCTGTTTGTTTTCAGTCCTATGTTCATTGTTCATATGACGTGATGTCACTGATCATCATTCCCTAACACAGGGAACAGACTATCACGGACAGCCACACTAGGAAAATAACAAAAGATTTGCATTTTGTATTTTGTTTCAATACTTTTTCTGGTTGTTTTCAGTCCTATGTTTATTGTTCATATGACATCTATAACAAAAGATTTGCATTCTGTATTTTAAATTCCTTTTTTCTGTTCGTATTTTGGATTCAAAATACAGCATGCAAATCTTTTGTTATATATGTCATATGAACATAGGACTGAAAACAAACAGAAAAAGGATTGAAACAAAATACAGAATGCAAATCTTTTGTTATAGATGTCATATGAACAATGAACATAGGACTGAAAACAAACAGAAAAAGGATTGAAACAAAATACAGAATGTAAATCTTTTGTTATAGATGTCATTTTTGTTCTTTTGCCGTTTTCGTTTTGTCGTTTTTTTTCATCGGATCATTCGTTCGTATTTGCGGTTGTTCGTTATGCGGCTCATTCGTAATCTCGTAGTTTTTGTATTTTGGTGCTTTCATTTTTTCGTATGTACACATTATCCTGCGGGTACGAAAATGAACATTTTCGTACGAAAATAACATTCGTACAAACGGGAATGCACATATCTACCAGATAAAACACGTTAAATGTCCCAGTGGGAATCGGACTTGAAGGAATCCTTCTCTATAGAACAAAGGGATATTATGATCAACAATTTACAAAAAAGCACCAAGACAGCCTCCATCAGGGAATCCGCCATCAAACTTCAGCATAAGTGGTACCTCACCCCAGACAGAATTAACTCATTCTATCCAACAACCTCTCCCCTGTGCTTTAGAGGATGCCCAGCACAGGGTTCCCTTATACACACATTCTGGGAATGTACACACCTTAAAACTACATGGCAACGAGCCAAAAACAAAATGGAACAAATAATAGGTAGAAGAATTGAACTGACATCTAAAATGTGCCTCCTTTACTATCCTATTCCTGATATTCCTATAGCTCATACGAAGGTAATACACACATTGTTCAGCTCAATGAACTGGGCTATAGCTCTTGACTGGCATTCCCCCACTGTGCCATGGTCCCAAAATATGAATCGCATGCTTGCCATCAAGCTATCAGAACATATCCATCATATCCAGTAGGTGGCAGCAGTAGAGTCAAGACTTGGGTGCTCTTCCCCAGCAACCAATCAGGAGGGTTGGGCCTCGCTGTGCATGCTGTGGGAGGGTATTTATGGGGCCGATGGCATTGGTTCTGGGTCTACTTCTTTAAGTGCGGCATCCACCTTTATGGTGTCTGCAACATGGCACCCCAGCGTTATGGCCTACCGGGCCGGGGCGTGCGTGCCACGTGTAGTTGCTGGTTCGGGGACCATTTGAGCTGTGGCAGGGAGCCCAGTGGTTGACTGGGTTCCCAATCCTGAAGATCCCAAGCGGTATAGCTGTTCGATGGGGAGTCCATCTGAGGAGAGCCAAACCACCGGGGATTGAGGTATCCGGACACTGAGAGGCTGGTCACCTGTCAGTCAGTACCTGAAAGCAACTTGAAGGAGACCCAGGCGTAATTCTACTAAGGAGGTCCATCTCTGTAATCACAATCAGGAGGGCCTGTGGCAGAGGTCTCTCACTGAATCCATTCCAGGAGGGTCTGTGGCAGAGATTTTTCCCAAAAGGTTCCAGTTCATTCCAGGAGGGTCTGTGGCAGAGACTTTTCCCAAAAGGTTCCAGTTCATTCCAGGAGGGTCTGTGGCAGAGACTTTTTCTTAAAAGTTAAAGTGATACTCCGGCTGTCAGGTCAGTGAGAGAGGCCTGTCCAGGTACGCTATTCCCACTCAGGCAGGAGTGGCGCAAGAAGTGTTTACACGTGGAAGCAGGACTGTTTCCCTATTGCTACGCCTGAATTTGCTATTTTTCTTCTCCTTTCAACTCTACCTTCTTCACCACAAGTTTTATTTTTACCCGGCTGGGTAATAAAGAGCACAGCAAAAGACACCTGTCGTGGACATTCCTTTACTACTGCTATATGCACCGTACACCCCTAAGACGGCAGAGGAACCATGAGGTAACATGCCACCCAAAACAAACCAGCAGCTCCTCCAGGGGTAGTGCTATACAAGTGTGAGGCGGTTGTAAGCGTTGTATGTGGTTGGCAAAGCTGCCGTGTGGTATTGCACATGGCCAGGCCCCATTTAACCACTTAATCACTGCCCCATAGCCGAATTACGCCTACAAGGCTGTTCCTTAATTCTGGGAGGAAGTCTATGGATGTCCTCCCAGAATCGCGCACACGGGAGCCTCTGGACCCGGCGCATCACAGATCGTGGTAAATAGTTGCTGATATCGGCCGTTTACCACGTGATCGCTCCGTCCAATGACCGAGCGACCACATGTAAACAAACCGGCTTCATTTGATGACGCCGGTTCCTCCCTCCTCTCTCTGTACCGATCGGTACAGTGTGAGAGGAGAGAGCAGGTGTCAGCAGCGCTGTGGGCTGGATCTGTGACTATTGCAGTCACAAATCCAGCCATCCCTGCTCAGCCATCCCTGCAATACCTTGTGCAATACTCTACAATACCCCCTGCGCAATACTCTGCAATACCCCCTGCGCAATACTCTGCAATACCCCCTGCGCAATACTCTGCAATACCCCCTGCGCAATACTCTGCAATACCCCCTGCGCAATACTCTGCAATACCCCCTGCGCAATACTCTGCAATACCCCCTGCGCAATACTCTGCAATATCCCCGAACAATTTTTAGATTTTGGCACCATAGCTTGTGGACGCTATAACTTTCATAAAGACCAAATAATATTCACCAATTTGTACTTATTTTTTACCAGAGATATGTGGCAGTATACATTTTGGCCAAAATGTATAAAGAAAAATTACAAATTTGCTAAATTTTATAACAGAAACAAAGAAAAATATATTTTTTTTTTACAAAAAACAGTGATTAAATACCACCAAAAGAAAGCTCCATTTGTGGGGAAAAAAAGGACAAAAATTTCATTTGGGTACAATGTTGTATGAGTAATTGTCATTCAAAATGTGAGAGCACCAAAAGCTGAAAATGTGTCTGGTTAAGGGTGTTTAAGTGCCCAGTGGTCAAGTGGTTAAAGTACCTACACAGGCAGCCGGGGATCTTTTATGGTAGTTGTGACTGGGACACAAGTGTGGCCTTAATCATGGATAACAACATTTACAGAGACTGTCACTGCATCAATGTCTGCAATTCACAAGAGTTCAAAATTACTCTGGGAGCATCCCCCAATATATGAAAGTTGCTACAAATAATTTCTGGCCCCAAAAGCCTTGACTTAGTCGAGTTGTCTTGACTTGTCTTAGTCGAGCACTTCATCCTAAAGGCATTAAGAGGATCTCCACTTTCTTGGGGGGGGGGGGAACGACAAAAAAAAAATATATATATATATATATATAACACGCACCCTAACTTTTAAGAGGGAAGTTTCAGGAAAAAGACTTTCCACAGCCCCTGCGTATAACACACAGGCACAGTTTACCCTTTATTTTCAGTGTAATAAAATGAGTGTTATACGCCAATAAATACAGTATACAGTGGGGATCGAAAGTTTGGGCACACCCCAGGTAAAAATGTGTATTAATGTGCATAACGAAGCCAAGGAAAGATGGAAAAATATCCAAAAGACATCAAATTACAGATTAGACATTCTTATAATATGTCAAAAAAAGTTAGATTTTATTTCCATTATTTACACTTTCAAAATGACAGAAAACAAAAAAATGTCATTTGCAAAAGTTTGGGCACCCTTTGCAAAGCTGAGACCTGCCAGTGTCATAGATTGTTCTCAATCATCGTCTGGGAAGACCAGGTGATGTCAATCTCAAAGGTTTTAAATGCCCAGACACCTCTGACCTTGCCCCAACAATCAGCACCATGGGTTCTTCTAAGCCATGGGTCTTCAAACTACGGCCCTCCAGCTGTTCAGGAACTACAATTCCCATCATGCCCTAGTCCTGTCTGTGAATGTCAGTGTGTTACAATGCCTCATGGGATGTGTAGTTCTACAACAGCTGGAGGGCCGTAGTTTGAGGATCCCTGTTCTAAGCAGTTGTCTAGAAAACTGAAACTGAAAATAGTTGATACTCACAAAGCTGGAGAAGGCTATAAGAAGATGGCAAAGCGTATTCAGATGTCAATATCCTCTGTTCAAAATGTAATTAAGAAATGGCAGTCATCGGGAACAGTGGAAGTTAAAGCAAGATCTGGAAGAAAAAATATCAGACAGAACAGCTCGCAGGATTGTGAGAAAAGCAATTCAAAAACCCACGTTTGACTGCACGATCCCTCCAGAAAGATCTGGCAGACACTGGAGTTGTGGTACACTATTCCACTATAAAGAGATACTTGTACAAATATGGTCTTCATGGAAGAGTCATCAGAAGAAAACCTCTTCTACATCCTCACCACAAAAATCAGCATTTGAACTTTACAAATGAACATACACAAGCCTGATGCATTTTGGAAACAAGTTCTGTGGACCGATGAGGTTAAAATATAACTTTTTGGCCATAATGAGCAAAGGTACGTTTGGAGAAGAAAGGGCACACTTTTTGATGAAAAGAACCTCTGTCCAACTGTTAAGCATGGGGGTGGATCAATCATGCTTTGGGATTGTATTGCAGCTAGTGGCACAGGGAACATTTCACGAGAAGAAGGAAAAATGGATTCAATAAAATTTCAGCAAATTTTGGATGGTAACTTGATGCCATCTGTGAAAAAGCTGAAGTTAAATAGAGGATGGCTGCTACAAATGGATAATGATCCTAAACACACCTCAAAATCCACGGGGGATTACATCAAGAGGCGTAAACTGAAGGTTTTGCCATGGCCTTCACAATCTCTTGACCGCAACATAATTGAAAATCTATGGATAGACCTTAAAAGAGCAGTGCGTGACAGACAGCCCAGAAATCTCAAAGGACTGGAAGACTTTTGTAAGGAAGAATGGGCAAAGATACCTCAAAAATTGAAAGACTCTTGGCTGGCTACAAAAAGCGTTTACAAGCTGTGATACTTGCCAAAGGGGGCAGTACAAGATATTAACTCTGCAGGGTGCCCAAACTTTTGCAGACGCCATTTTTTTGTTTTCTGTAATTTTGAAAGTGTAAATGATGGAAATAAAATCTAACTTTTGTTCAAATTGTGACCGCGCTGAAAGCTGAAAAAATGGCTTGGGCAGGAAGGGGGTAAAAGTGCCCGGTATTGATGTGGTTAAAGAGGATGTAAACCCTCTGAAAGTTTTTATTGAAAGAAAAAGCCTTGCAAGAGAAAAGGCATAATGAGCTAGTATGCATAGCATAGCATTATGAATTACTTACCTGAGATCGAAGCCCCTGCAGCGATCCTCGTTAGTCTTCTTCGCCACTGCCATGATACCCAGAGTGACTTCCAGGTATCGCTGCTCCGGTGCTGTGACAGCGATGACGTCACTCCCGCGCATGCAGGAAAAATTTAAAACGTTCTATTTTTTTACACTGATGGAAATTCATTTGTGTGTACACGGCTTTCCCATTGACTTACAATGGAAGGTGACGCAGTGGCCTGGTTAATAACCAGGCCACTGCGTCACCTTCCATTGTAAGTGGGGTAAAGGGGGTAAGGGGGTAAATCCTTCCACTCCTTAAGTGGTTAAAAAAAAAAACTTGCCCCGTTGCTTCTGACATCCATTGCAACATGCTGAACAGTCCCTCGTTACATTTGTAGTGTGATGTGGAAATGAACACACCGCAAAAGTTCATTCTGAGTTGCATCCTGTCCGATACGTTTTCACTGAAGTTCATTCATCTCGTTCCATTGCGTTTTAGGATATTTATTGAGCCATAGCTATAGGACCATGTATGTATTTGAACTGCCAATATTTTGAAACCACTTTATATTTCCAGTATTAACTTTCAAAATTTCTTCTAGTTGGCGTGTGTTTAGCAATCGCTGTTCTATGTATTCTTGGCATTACTTTCATAAGCATGGGTAAGTGTAAAATAAAAACTGTGATTCAAATAGAGAAGATACTTGTAAGAACATTGGGCTAGATTCAGAAAGGTTTACGCCGGCGTATCTCGAGATACGCTGACGTAAATACAAATGTGCGCCGTCGCATCTTTACGCTGATTCAGAAAGCAAGATACGCAGAAAAACATGGCTTCAGCCGTCCGACGTAACTTGCCTACGCCGGCGTATCATGGGTGCATAGTTAAATATGCAAATGAGCAAGATACGCCGATTCACGAACGTACGCCCGTCGCAGTAAGCTACGCCGTTTACGTAAGGCGTTTTTCAGGCGTAAAGATAAACCACCAAAAAGATGGCGCAGCCAATGTTAAGTATGGAAGTCGGAACAGCCGTCGAATTTCACGTTGTTTACGTCGTTTGCGTAAGCCGATTCAGAATGGGGCTGGGCGTAAGTTACGTTCACGTCGAAAGCATTAACTATTTGCGACGTGATTTTGAGAATGCGCACTGGGATATGTTCACGGACGGCGCATGCACCGCTCGTTAGGCGCGTCATTTACGTGGGGTCAAGATTCATTAGTATACAACACGCCCACTACCAGCCTACTTTGAATTATGCAGGCTTACGCCGGGCCATTTACACTACGCCGCCGTAACCTAGGACGCAAGTTCTTTGTGAATACGGTACCTGCCTCTCTAAGTTATGGCGGCGTAGTGTATATGAGATCCGCTACGCCCGCACAAAGATAAGCCAGTCTTTCTGAATCTGGGCCATTGCATTTAATTCCAAAATCAGAGAGGAGCGAATAGGTATTGCCTCTTATTTCTCTCTCTTGTTTCTATACAGGGGCATTATACCTGGATAAATGCACGCTGGAAAGACATATCCCTATCTATGTACTTGTACAAGGAATAATCTTCCTCCTAATGGGCTGCACGGTCACAATCCTGCTTTCAAGTGACAAGTTAATTTTGTTTTTCTTATTTATTTCCACGCTGTCTACCTTCTGGTTCTGCTGGCTGATCACAGGTAAGAATAAAGTCAAACTAAGCAAACTATCCTTCTTTTTTTTTTTTTTGCAACTTGCCAATTCTTGGAAGTGATAGCTTCATTTGTTTTCTATTTTTAGGTTTTCATTTTCACCTGGTGATCCGTACAGTAGGTCTGTTGTTGTTCCATTAAACAGGCTTTCCTGCTGATGTAGCAGTTAGACGGCTGAGACCATTTAACACTGAGGCCCTGTACACACGATCAGACATGTCCGAGCAAACATGTCCGACGGACCGTTTTCACCGGACCAGGCTGAAGTGCGTACACACCATCGTACCAAAATCCCCTCGGACCAGAACGCGGTGACGTAGAAGACACTGATGTGATGAAAAAACGAGGTTCAATGCTTCCAAGCATGCATCAACTTGATTCTGAGCATGCGCGGGATTTTGGTCCGATGATTTTGTGTACTAACTATCGAACCTGTCCGACGGACAGGTTTCTAAGCATGTTTGGAAACGTTTGTCCACTGGAAAACAGTCCGATAGGCCGTACACACGATCAAACATGTCCGCTGAAACTGGTCTGAGGACCAGTTTCAGCGGACATGTTCGATCGTGTGTACGCGGCCTGACAGGGGTGCTTACAATAATCGGCTTTTATTTCTGTAAAACCTTTATCGCAAAAAGAACAAAACTGCTGCTGTACTGGCTTAAAAACTGTTTGCTGGAGTCTGGCTTCAATTTGTTGGTGTATCCCAATCTGCTAGTGCATTTAACACTCCCCTCCCCCCAGGGGGACAATGCTGCCTTCCAAACATTCTTCTGTTGGTCCTTCATCTAAACTAATGGTACCCTAATATAGGAATACTGGCTGGATCACCTGGTGAAAACGGATGAAAAAAAGCCTACCAAAAGGAAGACTAATGCATCCAACGCATCTAATGATTGCTAAGCTGCAATATATTACAATTTCAGTTTTGCGTTTAATATCCCTTTAAAGGGGTTGTAAAGACAAAAATATTTCCCTCTTAAATTAAAGTCTGACAGTAGCTGATAAAGTAAAAAGTAATGTTTTGCATTATAACTATTTTAATACCTGTTGAAATCAAGCTGTTTTATTCACCTCCGTCACTCCTGAATCGTTATTCTCACTGACTTCCTGGTTTGCGGTGCGCATTCATTCTTGCTACATCACGGCCTAATGGGAACTACAGTTCCCATTAGGCTTAGCCTTCATGCCTGTGAGGGATAAGAGAGCATCTTCACGCAGGGCTGTAGTCATAGGGAGGGGGTGAGCACATTCTGCTTTCCACCATGCAAAATGGCTCAGGTGCTGGTGGAAAGCAAGAAGAGGAGAGACAGGAAATGGCATTTTCAAACCTGGATTACTGTATTTTGGAGGTCAAAAGGAAAAATGAGGTAAATGATATTTAAATGCTCTAGCTTACAGCAATCCATCTAATAAAAAACTAACCTTTAGTGTTCCTTTAAATCCTACCACTTTTGCTATAGCTTTTAGAACAGAAGTGCTTTAGCCAATGGTATGTTACCAATAGCTGTTCGACTTATATAAGAATATTTTTGGGACTTGATTTTCAGGAATATATTGTCTGTAGTTATGTTATTTAATTAGATCAATTTATGAAAATTATAATCCTACTGTATATCATATAATGCATATTACACTCTAGTCTAGATAATATATTTAAGTAATTGGTGATTTTGTAGTCCAAATACAGCGATAAAAGAAGTATTGAACGCGTCACCATTTTTCTACATTTTTCTACATTTTTGACAACCCATGCAATCCATACAAAGAAACTAAAACAAATAAGTTCAGAAATTCAAAAGTTATGTGTAATAAAATGAAATGACACAGGGAAACAGTAACACATAAAGAAAGGGAGGTGCAAAAAAGGTATGGAAAGCCAAGACACCAGCTGAAATTTAGATGAAACCAATCATTGGTAAAAGCGGGTTGATTTTTCAGAGAATTTGGCAGCTGCGACGTTACACAGGGGAGAGGTGGGCTGTGGGTGTATCTTATTCCCCCCGCTCGCCCCTCCCCTTTCTCCTGTCAACCGTGCGTAGAACAGAGAGCAGCTCTAATGTGTTCGCAGAGACACTGCCCACCTTCCTGCTCACTATCCCCATTGACCACAGCAGAGGGCCAATCAAAAGACACTGTGGAAGCATCATGGGAAACATAGTCCTGGAAGATAGACGTCAGAAGCCACCCAGCACCCTATGCCTTCAGTGGTGAGTGCTCCCTCATCGTCAGATCGCCTCCCCCCTTAATGTGCCGATCGATCAGCAAAGCAGCATGCTACCCCTTCTCCCCCCACTCCAGAAGGGCCATAAGACTCCCCTCTTCTCTGTCAGCTCCTCATCTTCTCTGTCAGCTCCTCATCTTCTCTGTCAGACCTCCCTCCTCTCTGCCAGAGCCCCCTCCTCTCTGTCGAACCCTTCTTCTCTCTGTCGAACCCTTCTCTCTGTCGAACCCCCCTCCTCTCTGCCAGACCCCCCCCCCACCTCTGCCAGACCCCCCCTCCTTTCTGCCAGTCCTCCTCTCTGGACATTTCAACAAGACAATGGTTCCAAATGTCAAGGAAATTCTCAATTGGTTTTAAAAGAAAATAATGGTGCTAGAACGGCCCAGCCAATTACCTGACTTAAATCCAATAGAAAATCTATGAAAAGAACTAAAGATCAGAGTTCATAGAAGAAGCACATGGAACCTTCAAGATTTGAAGTGTGGCAGAATGGGCCAAAATCACACCTGAGCGCCGCATGCGACTAGTTTCTGCATACAGGCGGCTTCTTTAAGCTGTCATTACCAGTAAAGGATTTTGTATGAAGTATTAGATGCATTTCAGTTAGCGTGTTCAATACTTTTTTTTCCTGTGCCACTCCATTTTAGTACACTTAACGTAATTTCTGAACTTATTTGTTTCAGCTTCTTTGCATGTATGATTGCATAGCACCTTTTAGAAATATATTTAGCGAGGAAAAAAATGGTGACGTGTTCATTACTTATTTTACCCGCCGTATATTTTTAACGCAGTGCATCATGATTTAGTCTGTATATATTAAGTCCTTAGGAGGAACTACAGTCTTTAAAAAAAAATACAAGTCATCTACAAATACTGTAGCTGCGGATGTTTAATAAACAGACACCCACCAGTCCTGGAATCCAACGCTGTCTTCAACTAGGATGATTCTTTGCCAGTCTTTGGATCACTGGCGCTGACTTTGGGAGCAACTGCGACTTCCCGCTGCCATTATATTATTATATTATATTGATCCCGCAGCCTCCTGGGACACGTGCCGCAGGTGGGGAGGGGGGCTGGCCAAACTCTAATTCTTGCCTAGGTGAGAATTGTGGAAGTGGGTACCTCTCGGTAAAAGGTACCTGCCCCCCCCCAAAAAAATCCAAATATAATAGAGGAGGGGGAGGAGAGACACATTAGTGGTACTTTCACTTTTTAGTGAAGGTCTGCTTTCATGTATAACTAAAGGCAAAACTACTTTTTGTTGTGGATAGGGATTTGGAGGGGGATTAGAACATCTGTTTTTTCGTTTTTTTGCTATGTGTCCCTGTTGAGGACACATATCCTTTTTTGTTCTGTTTACAATTCTCATCAAAAGTGAGCGTGAACGATAAACCCCAAAACAGAGATAGAGGGGAAATCTTTCAATGGGGACACTAGTTCTGGTGACAATTTAAGGATTCCCTCCCTTTAGAAGAAAAAAAAAAAAAATGTATATGCAGGTTTACAACCGCTTTAATGCAAATTTACACAGGTATATATTCCCAATTAAGGGATGGGGTGTGGGACTATACGAATGCACTTGGATATAATTAAAGAATAATACTGTTATTAGTAGCTCTGAGATCACAGGAACCAACGAACAGACCAAAACAATTTATATATAAAAATATAAATTTTAATATTACATATTATTAAGTACATACAAGAGGTTAAAAAGCATGGTCATAAAATAGATTGAATGTCACCATTGGTAGATTCTTATAATATTATATACAGTAGGTCCAACATGTTTCGCCCTCGGGCTTCCTCAGGGACGTGTGTGTATATAAATCTCAATCTATGAGTAAATAAATAGAAATATAATGAGACATTGCAATATTTTAACAGTATGTAATTAATATCGCAAATGCATAAAAGCATAAGTACAATGAATATTCTGATTAAATAGAATATGTATACCAGAGATAATTACAGATTGGAAAGAAAAATTAGTTTAAGGAAAAACAAAATAAATACATTATTTGATGTCTGTCGTTTTTCAAACCTATTAACATACAAGATGTATAGTTACCTCAAAAATGACCGTGTCTCACTGGCCACAGTTTGTTCCAACACTGTTGCGAGGTGGAGTCGCAAATAGCGACTGAATCATACAGGCTGGATATGTGAAGCCGAGCACTGCTAGTGGGGAATATATGAGTGTGTATTGAGATTATAAGATCGGGTCGCCGATCATAGAGATGGAGAAAATAAGAATAAAAAGAAAGAATGTAATGATAGGTGGTGCTGGGTTTGATTTGACTAGCAGAATATAGTAGTGAAGTGCTAAATTGGAATATAGACATACAAATTGGTTCATACTTGATTATATCAGAAAATATATAGTTAAAGGAACACTAAAGGTTCGTTTTTTATTAGATCAATTGATTGCTGTAAGCTAGAGCATTTAAATATCACTTACCTCGTTTTTCATTTTGACTTCCAAAATACAGTAATCCAGGTTTGAAAATGCCATTTCCTGTCTCTCCTCTTCTTGCTTTCCTCCAGCACCTGCATGGTGGAAAGCAGACGTGCTCACCCCCTCCCTATGACTACAGCCCTGCGTGAAGATGCTCTCTTAACCCTCATAGGCATGGAGGCTAAGCCTAATAGGAACTGTAGTTCCCATTAGGCTGTGATGTAGCAAGAATGAATGTGCACCGCAAACCAGGAAGTCAGTCAGAATAACAATTCAGGAGTGACAGTGGTGAATAAAAAAGCTCGATTCAACAGGTATCAAACTAGTTATACTGCAAAACATTACTTTTTACTTTATCAGCTACTGTCAGACTTTAATTTAAGAGGAAAATATTTTTGTCTTTACAACCCCTTTAATAGTAACCAAACAAGGGTATAATAGTATATACTGAACACATAATGTGTTTGAACAGTGTTCTATATATTAGTTAATTTAGTATTGACCATATTTGGTTTGTATTGTATGACTAGGGAGGAGAAAAACTCTGCATTGGCTCTAATTGTTGTAATGGCCAATGCGGTGTGGGAAATAGAAAGAAAAGAAAATAAAATAAAAATAAGTGATCAAAGTTGAAAAAATTTACACAATGGGACAAAGATGGCAAGGAAAACCTGACACGGGTTACAACCCTCCCATATGCTATCTAAAATTAAAACAAAAGTTTTGCCTACAGTTCTACTTCAGGCTGGGTTCACACTATTGCGAATTGAATGCAGATTTTCCCCACATTTGCATGTCAGGAGATTGTGACCGACTCTCTATGGAGCTGGTTCTCACATCTCCAAAGTGGCTTTTTTGCGAATTGCACTGGAGATCTGTGCATCTTCTGGTCCATTTTAGGTCCTAATTCAGCCAAAAATTCGTACTGAAATCGTGAACAGGGACACACCGGACCCCTGTTGTGAGCCGCTCCGTGCTTCAGTGTGAATACAGCCTTAAAGCGGAGGTCCGGGAAAAAAAATATTTAAAAGCCAACAGCTACACATACTGCAGCTGCTGGCTTTTAATAAATGGACACTTATCTGTCCTGCCGTCCCTCGATGTCGGCACCACAGCTGATGTTTCCATTGATGTTTCCACCCGCCATTGCAGGTAAGAGAACCCGGCAGTGTAGCCTTTCAGCTTCACGCCGGAAACCCTACTGCGCATGCACAAGGCCCTGCTCCTCTCTCGTATTAGCCCAGCGGCCGGGGGAGGAGAAGGAGGGAACCCCGCGGTGACTTCACTGGCACATCATGGCCGCAGCTGGACTCCCGGAAGTGGAAAAGTATACCTGTCAAAAACAATTGTGGCACCGGAGGGGGGAGGAATCCAAAGAGCGGAAGTTCCGCTTTAAGGTTCAGAAATTCTCATTTATTTGCATATATTTAGATTAAATTGGCCACTGCAGATCCCCCCATGGACTATTTAATTGCATTCTTGGGGATCAGGATGGAATTCCGATCCCCCCAACTGGAGCACATTGGGCCATGCTTCAAAGGATTGTTTTTGCCTTCCTCTGATCAACTGTTGGTGTACATTTGTGTGTATGGAGGTTTCCTATGCAATTCTTTTTCTGGTTGAACTAGATGAACTTGTACCCCTTTTCAACCTGACAAACTATGTAATGTGCAGTGGATGCCTAAAGGATAATTAATTGGTGGCTAGGAGTTTAAGTCAACATAGTTTATATATTAGGACTAGGGTTGTCCCGATGCCTCTTTTTTAGGATCGAGTACAAGTACCGATACTTTTTTTTCATGTACTCGCCGATACCGAATACCGATACTTTTTTTTAAATGCAGCCACGTTTCCCCAAATACAGCCTTGTGTCTCCAAATGCAGCCTTGTCCCTAAATTCAGCAGCCATGTCCCTAATGCAGCAGCCAATGTCCCTAATGCAGCAGCCAATGTCCCTAATGCGGCAGCCAATGTCCCTAATGCGGCAGCCAATGTCCCTAATGCAGCAGCCATGTCCCTAATTCCCTCAATTCAGCAGCCATCTCCCTAATGCAGCCTTGTGTCCCCTAAGACAAAGCCAAGTCCCCTCCCGCTGTGTTCTCCCGCCGCGCTGGGCAAGGGGGAGGGGGCCATACATATCGGCGCGGCGGGAGAACACAGCTATTCAAATGACAGCTGTTGTGTTCCTCCGGGCGCATAGTAAGTAGATGTCGGGACTCGGCAGCGGCGGGAGGGGGGGGGGCCGCAGCAGCTCTCCTCTTCCCCCATACGAGGACTAGGAAAAAAGGAATGAAACTGCGCCACAGACAACTTAAATTGAATAATAAGTGATTAAGTATATAGTGGCAGCCCCTGCATAGAAACCCACCTAGGTGGGAATGAGTGATTAAGGTAGAAGATAGCAGGTGATGGCGCCTACTACTAATTGAAAAAATTACGTGCACAAGTGTATCCAAAATCAATGATAATCCTGTAATCAGATGGTGCTAATAATACTAATCCGTGTAGTGCTGTCAATTATTATATAAATAGAAATATATGAAATAATAAAGATAGTGCTGTGACCAATATTATGTGCTAAAAAATGCTAATCCTTGTAGTGGTGCCAACTTTCCATATTACAATACATGAAAAATAGATAAATAGGTGTGCAAAATGATATATAAAAATAATATATAAAAAAGATTAAATATATATAAAATCCTAGTGGTGATAGTCCATATAATCCAATCAAAATCCAGTTCCTAATTTACAAAATTAATAATTCAATAAATAAGTGCTCCTTAATAAAATTGATGTTTATAATAGTCCAAGGGCAATATTTTCAAGACTTTCTTCATATAAAATAAAGTAAAGTGACAGGTGCTTCATGCAAGTATAGCCTTCAGTGGATCATTCAGTGCTCTCCCCCAATGGTCCCACACTCACCGGATCCAATCACCCCCACAGGGGTAATAGGCTCTTTTCTAATAAGTATCCGAGTATCCAAAATTCAAAAAGGCTGCCTGGTTTTCTCCCCTGGGATCTGTTCAGCCGTTCAACCGCTCATAGAGAGGATAAATAAAAGTGCCCAATAGCGTGATACCGTCTTACAATAAAGTTTATTTTGACAAAACAATGGGTACTCACAATTTACATGTAGTTAAAAGAGCATTGAGTAAAGTGTGCTGTGGCTCTGAAGATCCCAGGGGAGAAAACCAGGCAGCCTTTTTGAATTTTGGATACTCGGATACTTATTAGAAAAGAGCCTATTACCCCTGTGGGGGTGATTGGATCCGGTGAGTGTGGGACCATTGGGGGAGAGCACTGAATGATCCACTGAAGGCTATACTTGCATGAAGCACCTGTCACTTTACTTTATTTTATATGAAGAAAGTCTTGAAAATATTGCCCTTGGACTATTATAAACATCAATTTTATTAAGGAGCACTTATTTATTGAATTATTAATTTTGTAAATTAGGAACTGGATTTTGATTGGATTATATGGACTATCACCACTAGGATTTTATATATATTTAATCTTTTTTATATATTATTTTTATATATCATTTTGCACACCTATTTATCTATTTTTCATGTATTGTAATATGGAAAGTTGGCACCACTACAAGGATTAGCATTTTTTAGCACATAATATTGGTCACAGCACTATCTTTATTATTTCATATATTTCTATTTATATAATAATTGACAGTACTACACGGATTAGTATTATTAGCACCATCTGATTACAGGATTATCATTGATTTTGGATACACTTGTGCACGTAATTTTTTCAATTAGTAGTAGGCGCCATCACCTGCTATCCCATACGAGGACTGCTTTGCTCGGTGCTCCGCTCGCACTCCACCCCCTCTCCACCCACACTCCACCCACTAACCACCCGCACTCGGGAAAAAAAAAAGTATTCTATTTAGGCATCGGGAGTATTTGCGCGAGTACAAGTACTAGCGCAAATACTCGGCATCGGTCCTGATACCGATACTAGTATCGGTATCGGGACAACCCTAATTAGGACCATAGCATACTTCATTTAGTGATGGTGTTTCAAAGCACTAACAATTGGTATATAAGCCAGTAAGTATATAGCCTGTCTTTGTCGTACAGTTAAGCAAGCATCGATTTTAACTGCCAGACAAATTCTGCATTTTACTTTTTTGTTACATTAGAAAACATGTTTTATATTTCTCATGTAAATTTTTTTATTTTTTTTTATTCTAGGAAGCATATGGGTTTTCACCCACTATATCTCCTACCACGGACAGTGCCATGAAGTCTTGTACCTCTTTGCTTTTTGGACTCTTATTGTACAGTACATTGGGCTGTGCATAACATGTTTGGTGTTAATCATTTACTGCTGCTTCTTCTGTATCATGGTTTGGGCTTGCATGGCAGTTCATGGATAAAGACCAGGAACAAGAAAAACTTGTGTTGCTCAACTTGAGTCAACCTCCATGGCCTTTGGCATAAAGTGCTGAAACTTAAAGAAATTTACAGAAAAATACAGAATTGTGTCTGTTTTTGAAACTGAAGAAGGGGATAGTGAAATTGGAATATTGCCCCCAGCTTTTGAAAAAGTAACAAAATGGTCAATACCATGCATCCTTGTTTATACCTTTTAAAAGTATATAAAAAAAAAAGCCATTGGATGAAGAAGGGCTCAACTTTTAGACACAATGCAGCAATTCTGCTATTATTTTTTTTGTTGTTGTTACTAGCTGGGAACAATACAGCAATATACTCAGAGACCGAAATAAGCTCTGGGGAGAATGCTGCCAATGTTCATATACTGAGCTTGACATACCATCAAACGAGAGGTAAATGGATTTTTTAATGACTGTAAGGAAATACAGTTACTTTCCAAAGGCCTTGACATCTCAACACTGTGCATGAATGCTACTGATGCCATCAGCACTAGAATGGCTTCTCATGGAAAACACAAAGAAAACCTTAACTGCATGCTGCATTTGGGTAAAGAGATTTTTAAATGACTACATGAGACCAGCATTTTTTTTTGTAATTTTCATTGTCTAGCATCTGTATGGACTGTAATTGACCTTTAAAGCCTGTGTGCAGAAATCGACATTAAAACAGCCATCTAATATGATTGGGATTTGAAAAATGTTAACAACTGGATATCCTTCAAGGCGAACATATCAAATGATATTTCATTTCTGCTGCTGTTTAAAACATTTAAAAGTAAGAATGCTTTACATAAATGTCTTAATAGCCTCATTGGTTTACAGCTTAGCCTTAAAAGTTTCACAGTTATGAAATATACAAAAAGCAGCATCGTGCCTTCATGTTCTGCTGTCACCCCCAACCATTTTCTTTCCAAATATGAGCTCTTTATCATCTTCCATGTACTTTTACCTAAAACAATGGATTGTACTTAATTAAACCATTCAATTGTTGTTCAGTTGGTATAAGAATTACCATGTTCTGTGCAAGGATGCCTCTATTGTACCCAGTTGGATGCACAATAGTTGGAGTGCACAATAGATTCCTCCGTACCATAAAAACGTTAGTGTTTTTTGTTAACTCTGTCTCTCTCCTGTCTTTTCTGTTTTACCAGTTACTACCAAAAGGTGCAAATTTTGGTGTGCAGATGCCCTTGTCCTTTGCTAATTAAATAAGTGCATCTTTGTAGCATGAACATTTTTATACACGCCCCTTTGCCCTTTTCTGCAAAACTGTTGTATACTCTATGGTAGGAGGCTCAGGCATACACAGTACTGCAAACATTCCAGCTGTGGGCTTTAATGAACACTGCCCAGGTGCCAGGTGATGGAGCAAGCATCGTGAAATGAGTAAGTTCTATATGTGGCCCCTTTTTCACAAATCATTATATGATTTGCGAAAATGGGAGAGGGAAGACAAATGTGCTCATGTTTTAAATGTGCAATTTTGCTTTAAGATGAAATGGCTGGAACAATGCATGACATAATAATTATATAAATTGTTAATTGATCTAACATTAGGAAAACTGCAGATAATTACCATGATGGAAGAACAAATTAACGAGTATTAAATGCCAGCTCAACAATTGATCTATATTTCATTTGAAAAGAGCTGTGTAAACTGCCACTATTTAAATCTTGTATAATAATAATAATTTGTATGTGGTTACTGGCAATTTGAATGACATGGCTTCTTGTATATCTCAGGGAGCCCAGTGGCAAAAAGTCTCTGTTCTCATGCATTGCTTTAGTGATTGTGATATCAGATCATGGTTTTATTTTCTCTTTTTATAGAATTGTACTTCATAACAAATTTGGGGAATCTAACTTCAAGAGAATAATGTCTTTATTATGAATGTAACCATAGAAGTCTTGGTACTAGACTCTCTGGGAGAAATAAGAAGTCAGCTGGTGTTTCAAATCCTGTTACAACCCACAAAATAACTGAATTTTTTATTTTGGCTGAACTGACCCTTCAACACTTAAAATGGCATACCTGTTCAAAATGTATTTTGAAATGCAAGTCATGTGAGCTTAGACAAAATTATTCCTTCTATCATGAAGTAGAGATATGTTGCAAGAATAATATGGCAAGCACTATATATTCCCACCTGTCCACTTGATGGAACAAAGACAGCTTTTAGTTGACTGAAACAATCATATGACAACCGTACCTAAAAAGAAAAAGTCTATTTTGCTGACTATAATATATGACAATGTTCAATGGTTTGAAATTAAACAATTAATCGGCATAGGTTTGTCAATTTTGGTCTTATTAAATCTTATTTTGTTAGCATAAGCGCCCTTAATATGCAAAGTTTTTATAAATGCATTTAGATTTCTATAAAAAAAAAAAATTCTCACATTCACTTGTTCTTACAAAATGTTCTTATTACCCTTTTGGACTTTTTCTTCATCTTTTGTTAACTATTCATTTTAATTTTTCGGAAACAGTATTATCTTATATGCATGCAGATCACAGTGAGTTGATTTACTAAAAACTTGAGAGTGCAAAATCAGGTGGACCAGATCGAACCCTCCAGTCTACCCTATGGAGTGGCGGATGTCAGCGGTGACATGTCTGATGACATCTGCTCCTAGTCGATATGCAGCCCTCCTGTGTAATTATGAAGCAATGTGCTCTCTTCTGTTATCTTAATTTTTACTATAAAGAAAGCTAATAAATGCAGACCATTCTGAGGAGCAGTGCTGTCATTCACAAAAAGACAAGCCAACAACAATGCACCCTGACAGCTACTACACTTGTCTGTGAGAGACTAATATACTAGCTGCCAACATGTGTTGTTGTGGGCTTGTTTTTGTGAATGACTGCACTGCTGTACTGCATGATCTGATAAAAAGATGATTTCACACAGGGGGGGGCCGGGATCTGGGGGGCCTCTTTGTTAAAGGGGTCTTCCAGATTTCGTTAAGCCTCCTGCCCGCAGACCCCCACAACCACCGGGCAAGGGTTGTGAGGATGAGGCTCTTGTCCCCATCAACATGGAGACAAGGTGCTTGGGGGGACACCCCCAAGCACCCTCCCAATGTTGAGGGCATGTGGCCTGGTGCGGTTCAGGAGAGGGGGGGGCCGCACTCTGTCCCCCCCTCTTTTCTGCGGCCAGCCAGGTCAATGTGCTCGGATAAGGGTGTGGTGTGGATTTTGGGGGAGACTCCACGCCATTTTTTTAAATTTGGGGTGGAGTTCCCCTTAAAATCCACACCAGACCTGAAGGGCCTGGTATGGATATTTGGGGGGGAACCCCATGTCATTTTTTTTTTTAAATGACGGTGGGGTTCCCCTTAATATCCATATCAGACCTGAAGGGCCTGTAATAGAATTTGGGGGGACCCCCACGCTTTTTTTTTATTTCATATATATATATATATATATATATTTATATATATATATAAAATATTATTATTAAAGGGCCAGAGGGCCCCAGATAACAACCTTGTTTTTTTTTTAGAAATGTGTATATATATATATATATATATATATATATATATATATATATATATATATATATATATTTTTTTTATTAAAGGGCCCAGAGGTTTATTTTTATTAAAGGGCCCAGAGGTCCCCAGATGGCTACCACCCTTTTTTTATATATATTTTTCTTTATTTATTTTTTTTGTAAAGGAACCCCCCACTTATCAAATCGCGGCAGCCCCCCCCCCCCCCACAATTTATATTTTCTTTCTGGATCCCCAAACATTATATATATTTTATTAGCAGACACCCTAGGGAATAAAGTGGCGGGCATTTTTTATTAAAAATTTCCAACAGTATTTGCACCAAAAATTTTCTGACACCTTTTTAATTTTTGCTTAAAAAAAAAAGCTAGCCCAATTTTTAGGGATAATGTGAAAGATGATGTTACACCGAGTAAATAGATACCTAACTTGTCACGCTTTCATATTGCGCACACTCATGGAATGGCGCTAAACTTCGTTATCAAAAATCTCCATAGGCGACACTTTCAGGTTACCAGTTAAGAGTTACAGAGGAGGTCTAGTTCTAAAAGTATTGCTCTCGCTCTAACGCACGCTATGATACCTCACATGTGGGTTTGAACGGTGTTTACATATATGGGTGGGACTTGCATGCGTGTTCGCGTCTGAGTGCGAACTGCTAGGGACAGGGGCATTTAAATTTAGATTATTTGTTTTTTTAACATAATATTTTTATTTTTGCACTTTTTTATCCCTTTTTTTGTATTTTTCACTTTTCTTCCTATTACAAGGAATGTAAACATCCCTTGTAATAGGACTAGTGTGTGACAGGTCCTCTTTATGGAGAGAGGCGGGGTCAATAAGACCCCACATCTGTCCTCCAGGCTGGAAAGCATGGAATTGAAAAAAAAAAAAAAAACACTGATCTCATGCTTTCAGCTGCGATCATGTTCGTTCAGCACAGTGGTGTAGTGTATAGCACGTTCACCTAGCAGCAAAAGGGTTGCTGGTTTGAATCCCGCCCGTGACACCATCTGCCTAGAGTTTGCATGTTCTCCCTGTGCCAGCGTGGTCTTCCTCCCACAATCTAAAAACATGCTGTAAATCGGATCCTGTCTAAATAAGCCCTAATATGCAGTAGGATATTTAGGTTTTGTGCTGCCCTAGGCCTGACCAAATTTCTGCACCCCCTAATAGAAAAATGACCCACCCTTCTAGTCAAGGCTACACCCTGTTTTTTATGACCCGCCCAGGAATTTTCAGGACACACACACAAGTTCTGTGGGGGGGGGGGGGCACAGGAGTCCCGTAATTTGCCTAGTTTTCCTATCACTTCCTGTTTGGCTATGGGGCAGGAAGTGAAGGCCAATCTCCCCAAACGGACAGGGATAATACAAAATAAACTGACAGGGCTTATAACCCTTCCCCCCAACTCTATCCAAAATGAAAGAAAACAAAAAAAATAAAGAAGTGTTGATTATAGTTCCAGTTTAACCCCAAATTTCAGATACTTTTATTGAGAGGCCTAAGAAAATATAACCATGCCAATAGGCCAGGATCCAGTGTTGCTAATATGTATGAATGTGTGTTAGGGACCCCCCACAAACACCACCCAATGTAAAATAAACAATTTTCTTGTTTGTTTTGGGGATGCCTGCACCCCTGATAGGGATCCGACACCTCACAAATGTTGTCACTTTCTACTTAATTCATTCACTTCCTGCCACATAGCCAAACAGGAAGTGAGGGTAAAACCTGATTAATGTCTTGTTGGGGACACACAGATCAAACTAAATAGTTTCCCATTATGGAAATTGCATTTTGCTTTGTACACCCCAAATTAGTAGGGATCTTGGACTTTGGGGTCCATTTACTAAAGGCAAATCCACTTAGCACTACAAGTGGACAAGCAAGGAAGAAAAAAAAACTTGGCGGGATTGGATGTTAAAACCCATCAGTGCTTCCCTTCTGATTTTCATTGACTACGCTTCTACTGCAGAGCGGCTTTGCCTTTACTAAACCCAAACTAACTAATCATTTGGGGTGTACACAGCAGTGCAATTTTCTTAATGGGGACACTAGTTAGATGTGAAGCCAATTTTAAGAAAAGGGACACAAAGCCCAACCTAAAACACAAGCAGGGGTTCTAACACTCACTTGGCTTCCCTCAAACACCCACAATTAGAATAGGATCGTCTTGTGCTAGATTCAAGCACAGTGCTGTAAATCAGCACTTCAAGCCTGTCCACCAATACGCCACCCCCCAACAGGCCATGTTTGCAGGTTTTCCTTCATCTTGCACATGTGCTTTAAAAAGACAGTCTGGACATCAATTCTAGGAAACAATACTTACCGCTTTGTCTTTCCTTTTCTGGTGACTAAACATTGCAGCAAACATTTCATGCATACACACCATTCTTGCCTGCCAGCCAGCCAGCAAGTCTGCCCCCTCTCAGGGCAGATGACATGTGCTCTATCCACGCTTTTTATAACATGTGTGATAATGAACCAATTGGAAACACATGAAGAAATGTCAGCCTCTAGTTTGTGTGCACTTGTAACTGCTTACACCTGTTAAGGATGTCCTTAAATTACTAAGCCAAAAAACAAGCATTCTGAGCATGCTCAGAAACATGCAAGTCATTTTAAGGCACAAAAACCCAGCTTACATTTTCTAAGTGTCCGAGCATGCCCAGTTCACTCGAAATGCATTAACATAATCAAAGCTGCAATGGCGGATGAAAGCATGAGAGCTGTTTTTTTTCCCTGAACTGATGCTTCCCAACCTGAAGGGGAGGTCTTATTGAATTTTTACGTAACAAACATAAATAATAATTGGACTACACTGATGGGCACCAGTGAGACTGTTATGATAGGCACTATTGATGCTGCATTGATGGGCCCCTGTCCCTAGTAGCTCGCAGTCAGAAGTGAACACGCACAATTTTTTTTTCAGGTTACCAGTTTAGAGTTACAGAGGAGGTCTAGTGCTAAAAGTATTGCTCTCGCTCTTACACACGCTATGATACCTCACATGTGTGGTTTGAACGGTGTTTACATATGTGGGCGGGCCTTAAATGTGTAAGTCCCCCCCAAATATGTAAACACCGTTCAAACCCCACATGTGAGGTATCATAGCGTGCGTTAGAGCGAGAGCAATACTTTTAGCACTAGACCTTCTCTGTAACTCTAAACTGGTAACCTGAAAAAAAAGTGTTGCCTATGGGTATTTTCAAGTACTGAAGTTTGGCACCATTCCATGAGTGTGTGCAATATTAAAGTGTGACATGTTAGGTATCTATTTACTTGATGTAACATCATCTTTCACATTATGGCCATAAATTGGGCTAACTTTAGTGTTTTCTTAATTTTTAACCATTTGAGCCCCAGACCATATATTACTGGTCACTGACCGGGCCAGTTTTTGCGTTTCGGCACTGCGTCATTTTAACTGACAATTGCGCGATTGTGCGACGTGGCTCCCAAACAAAATTGGCGTCCTCTTTTTTTCCCCCACAAAATGTATATATTTTTTTTGGTGGTATTTGATCACCTCTGCGTTTTTTCTTATGTTTGCTCGAACCAAAAATATAGCGACAATTTTGTAAATAAAAAGACAACTTTTTTACTGTTTGTTATAATAAATCTCCCCAAAAATATATATAAATAAACTTTTTTGCCCTCAATTTAGGCCGATACGTATTCTTCTACATATTTTTGGTTCCAAAAAAAATCGCAATAAGCGTTTGTTTGGTTTGGGCAAAAGTTATAAATAGGGGTTTGGTTTTATGTTTTTTTTATGAATTTTTTACTAGTAATGGCGGCGATCAGTGATTTTTATGGCTACTGCGACATTATGGCGGACACATTTTTGGGACCTTTGGCATATTTCTGACGACCAATGGTATACAAATGCACTGCTTACTATAAAAATGTCACTGGCAGGGAAGGGGTTAACACTAGGGGCAAGGAAGGGGTTGATTATGTTACCTGGGTGTGTTCTAACTGTAAAGGGGGTGGGACTGACTAGGGGAAATGACAGATCGCTGTTCATACATTTTATGAACAGACGAGCAGGCATCCCCCCCCCCCCCGACAGGACCGGGATAAAGGAGAACTCCACACCAAATTAAAAAAAAAAACGGCGTGGGGTCCCCCTCCAGGTGCATAACAGGCCCTTAGATTTGGTCTGGAACGTGAGGGGTTAAACCCATGCCAAAGAAATGGCGTGGGGTTCCCCCCCCCAGATCCAGACCAAACCCTTATCCCAGGCACGCAGTCTGGCCGGACAGGAATGGGGGTGGGGACAAGCGAGCGCCCCCCCTCCTAAACCGTACCAGACCGCATGCCCTCGACATGGGGGAGTGTGTACTTTAGGGGAGGGGGGCACTGCCCCCCCACCCCAAAGCACTCTTGTCCCCATGTCGATAGGGACAAGAGCCTCTTCCCGACAACCCTGGCCGTTGGTTGTCGGGGTATGTGGGCGGGGGGCTTATCGGAATCTGAGAGCCCCCTTTAATAAGGGGGCCCCCAGATTCTGGCCCCCCACCCTATGTGAATGAGTATGGGGTACATTTTGTTTACAGCATATGAATGCTACTGCTGCACATAAACAATTGTACAGTATATCACACACATTCACTTTTTGTTAAGCATAAACCGCTTTTTCCCCCAATCATTCCTGGTTAAAAGTGTCCTGCTCTAAGCCAATTTTACACTGATGTATCCTCTGCAGTACCATAATTCTCATAGTAAAACCCCTGCCTATGCTTTTTGTTTCTAGTAAATTTGGGCTTAGCCTGCTTGTTAAAACTTGTCCTACTACTGGGCAACTTTTTTCTATTATTGGAAAACCAACTTTATTGACATGTATATGCATGGCACATAAATCGATATAAGCCATCGTCACCAAAACAGTAGTACATACATAAACACATTGGGCCAGATTCAGGTAGATGGGCGCATCTTTATTCTGGCGTAATGTTGCTCATTTACGTTACTCCGCCAAAACTTTATTCACAAAGCACTTGCTCCTAAAGTTGCGCCGACGTAGCGAAAATAGGCCGGCGGAATTCAAATTGGGCGGGTAGGAGGCGTGTAGTATTTAAAATAGGCGCGATCCCGCGGTGAACGTACTGCACATGCGCCGGCCGTCAATGTATCCCAGTGCGCATGCTCCAAATTATGACATTTTCGTCGTGAATGTCAATGACGTCAATCCCCATTTACGGACGAGTTACGCAAACGAGATAAAACTTTTTCAATTTGACGCGGTCACGGCGGCCATACTTAACATAGGATGCGCCTGCTTTTTGTTGCTTTATCTTTACGCCGGGAAAACCCTTAGGTAAACGTCGTAAAGTGACTGCGTCGGGCCCGCGTACGTTCGTGAATTGCCGTATCTCGCTGATTTACATATTCTCTGCGTAAATCAGCGGGAACGCCCCTAGCGGCCATTTTAAAATTGCAGTTCGATACGACGGCGAAATACAATTACGCCGCTCGTATCCTAACTCAATCCCGGCGTATCTTGTTTTCTGTTTTCTTGTAGGTTAGAAGTTACGCGGCTTATCTAGAGATAAGCCGCGTAACTTCTACCTGAATCTGGCCCATTGAAGTATCTGTGTGAAATAAAGCTAAATGCCCAACGGAAGTGAGGAAATATCTCCTGAACCGTACCAGGCCGCATGCCCTCAACATGGGGGGTGGGTGCTTTGGGGCAAGGGGGCACCCTGCGGCCTCCCCACCCCAAAGCATCTTGGCCCCATCTTGATAAGGACAAGTGCCTCTTCCCGACAACCATGGCTGTTGGTTGTCAGAGTCTGCAGGGGGCTTATTGGAATCCGGGAGCCTTCTTCAATAAAGGATCCTGGCCCCCACCCTATGTAAATGAGTATGAGGTACATCATACCCATTCACCTGGAGGAAAAAAGTGTCAATAAAAAAAACCCACACTAGACAGGTTTATAAAGTAATTTATTAGGCATTCCCGGGGGTCTTCTTCCGACTTCGGGGGTCTTCTCCGCTCTCTTCTCCAACTCTCCAGTTCTTCTGTCTTCTGCCTGGCTCCTCTGCCATCTTCCAGCTCTTTTACAAGGATTGACCCGGTCTTCTCCATCGTAACATTCGATATACAGTCCTCTACAAACATCTCTTGGGTGTGGGAAGAACGGGGATCATAAGGCAGTAAGGTCGCCCCAAGGTTGTTGGCATGCTGCGAGATCCAGTACAGTACAGAAAAGGATTTCCAGGTCTGCCCCCCCTGCTCCAGCAGAGGACACACACATGCAACGCACCCACTGAAGGGCTAAACATCAGGATGGAAACGGGCAGCATTGCGGTCACAGAGGAGAGAAAAAAAAAAAAGTACTCGCAGCTAGTAAGCAGTGTGGCATGCTCTGTCTCAGCGATCCTCTGGTCAATTTACATGGATGCTAGCTTGGGGTCCTCAAAAAAAGGTAGGTTCGGCCATTGGACTCCACGCAAAGCTTTGCAGGGTACAGCATAGTGTATTTGAAGTATAGAACACAGAGGCGCAGATTAACATCTTGGAACCTGGACCGCTGCCGTTGTACCTCATTGGAGAAGTCTGGGAAGACAGCCACATGCGTATCGGTGTAGGGGATATTTTCCTCCTCCCTGGTCAGGCGGAGGATCTTATGGTGGTACCTGAAGTTTAGGAATTCCACTATCAGGGTACGCAGTGGAGCTCCTTGGGGAGGTGTCATGGACAAAGCCGGCCACTAGATGGCACCAGCAGTGCATCGGCGAGCACAGGCGCGCGCATGATCGGCAATGACGCATCGGCGCCTGCAATCGCGGCACTTGGGCAATCGCAACAGAGGTGTGCAGGCACGTGCTGGCACTATTTTAGCGCCATATCAGGCTATTTAATGGGGCTCATCCTGTGGCCTCTTGCTGCTCGGTCTTCAGCGCCTCCGGTTAACTACCTGACACCCGTTACCTGATTACCTACAGTTCCTGCGACCCGGCTTGCCACTGATCACCGGCTGCCCTGACCCCTGGTTTGTCTGACCTTGTCTCTGCCTGCTCCTCTAATCTGGCTGCTGCCCGCCTGTTGCTGATCCGGCTTGAACTACGACTTCGCTCCTGCTTCTACCCTGTACCTGATCCGCCCGCCAGTGTCTGACCCAGCCTGCCTGACCCTGCCTGTACCAGTACTACAGTACACCTCCCTCCTGTTGCTGATCCCTGCTTCCTGCACCAAGATCCAGCTGCCTGTTGTCCTGCTGTCCCCAGCATCACCAACATCTCCCTGGAGTCTACAGGAGTCCACCTCAGCTCCAGCACAGCGTTCCTGCCAGGCGCTTGTGCGACTTTGTACTCTCGAGCTCCCTGTCCACACTACCAGGGGCTCCAGAGTCAGATAAGCTATAGTAGCTGCTCCCTGCACGCCAGGCTCTATCACAAGGTACGTGACAGGTGGAGGACGGGCAGAGATTCAATGGGCCCTTTCCATTGCGAACAATACCGAGAATGCGTCCCTGCCAAAGGTGGATGTCAGGAGTTTTTTTTTTTTCAATTTTTTTTTATTTATTCATAACAGCGCGTCCACACGGACCACAACAGTAGTATAAACAGGATGACATCCAAAGGTACATACACATAATCTAGGCAAGCATACACGTCTCATGGTTTAAACATATTGCGCAACGGATTCTCAGCTAAGCCCAGGTCAGCAAGTAAAGCGGGCACCAGGTGGTCTGCTCCAGTATACCTGCTGTTAACTCAACTGTGGCATACCCACTCTAGTGGTGCCACCTGGTCCATGCACACTTATAGGATGTAACGTGTCATCTTGGTCCCGAGGACCCGTCCTCCTTATTCCAATATACAGAAGAACAAGAGAAGGAAGAATATGAACAGCTCTCAAGAGTAGTAGAGGAGAGCGGGTAAAGGAAATAGCACAGGGGAGGGGGTACAGGAAGGTGATGTAAAGGATGGGGGATGGGGGGAACAGTTCGCAAGCAGGGGTTACCGTATCTTTCAGATCGGCCATATGGTCTACTGGGACAGCAAGTCGGGTCTAGACCCTTCAGAAGGTGGATCCCAAATGGAGGTCCTAAGTGGCTCCCCTAAGGGCCTGTCCCTCCTCTGAGTAAGTAAAGATGTTCCAGAGTTGCCAGGTCTGTGAGTACGACTCATGCTTGTCTTGATTTGTGAGAATTAGGTCCTCCATCTTGTTAATGTCATCCACTTTCCGTAACCGCATTGTTACAGTCAGTGGGTTTGGAGACTTCCAGCAGGGCAGGATACATGCCTTGGCCGCATCTAGAAGGTGTCGAATGATCGATTTTTTTTTTTTTTGTAGACCCGTGTGGGGGTATCGTTGGCATGTAGTAGGAAGTACGCTGTATCATCAGGGATCGGGCGATCCGTACATTTTTGCAATATTCTCCTGACCTCTGACCAAAAGGGCAGCAGCCGTGGGCACGACCAGAGGATATGGAGCAGTGTGCCTTTCTCCGATTGACACCGCTAGCACAGATCTGACGATGTTGGGAAAAGTTTACTGAGTAGGGCCAGAGTCCATTACATCTCGTCAGGATTTTATAGTTCGTCTCCTGGATCTTATGGAGGATTTGTGTGCGAACGTAAGTATTTGTTGCTTTTTTTGTACCAGAAGACGTGTATTGCAGTTTGCGTTCATCCTTATCGATGCACGTGATTTGATATCCCTCCGCCAGCGTGATCAGTATTGTATTTACAATGGACAGGGCATGCGGAAGTACGCCCAAGACCGAGCACAGCTCCTCCAATATAGTAAGAGTGTGGCTTGTCGTGGCAGGAGGAGGTATAGTGCGCAATAAATGATTAAGTTGGCCGGCTCTCATGAAGTCTAATTGCTACAGCCCTCTCGAATCCATCAGCTCCGCCATTGTTTTCCAGCGACCCGCCTCAGTGAAGTGGGAAGCCTGGAAAATACCAGATTCCCTCAAGGTACGAAATTTTACGTCACGCATACCCGGTTCGAAGTGTGGGTTACCCAGCACCGGTCGCAGCGGTGAATTTCCCGACGTTAAGTTAGCTTGTGCCATCAGCCTGGCGCAAATCTTGATTGTGTTTCCTATCAACGGATGATTCCGTGTATTCTTGTGCATCGCCATAGGGCATCAAGGAGCCCTCAAAAGGGGGGTCTCGCTCTAAGCTTGCTCCAAACATGGCCACAGTTTAGTACTCCCATGTCTGCACCAATCAATGAGGCGATTCAAATATGCCGTGGTAGTACGTACAAACGTTCGGCTTAGCCAGTCTGCCGTATTGTTTAGGTAGGGATAGTATGGTCCTGTGTATTCTAGGGTGTTTCCCCGCCCATAGAAAGGTCTTGAACGTGGTTTGGACTTGCTTAAAGTAATCTGCTGGTATGTGTATGGGAAGGGCTTTTAGAAGGTATAAAAATGTAAGTAGTATGGTCATTTTGAGTATGTTGCATCTACCGAACCAGGAGTGGAGGCTGGTGGTCCATTGCTCTAACAGCTTTTGAACAGATTTAAGCAGTGGCGGAAAATTAAGTTTAAATATTTGGGAAAGGATCGGGGATATACGTGTACCCAGATAGGTCAGGGTCGTGTCCGTTCATTTTAAACTAAAGCTACTTCGAAGGTGCGCTATGCGCAACCGTGGAATTCCCACACCCATCGGTACTGATTTGCTCAAATACATTTTTAAAGTGGAGAGACTTCCCGTAGTCATCAAATTCACGCATTAAGTTAGGAAGGGACACCGTCAGGTTCATCAGCGAGAATAACATGTCGTCCACATAGGCAGAAACGTTATATTCTCCGTCTCCCACCTTAATCCCAGTAATTTCAGGGTTCATCCATACGCGTTTTAGGAAGGGTTCTAGGGAAAGTGCAAAGAGGAGGGGTGACAAAGGACAGCCCTGCCTGGTTCCGTTCGTAATCGAAAAGCAGTCCGACAACACCCCATTCGCCCTGACCCTAGCAGACGGGTTTGTGTATACTGCAGTTATCCAGTTTAACATTTTGTGTTCAAGTCCTATGTGTCTCAAGGTAGCGATCATGAATTGCCAGCTAACATGATCGAATGCTTTTTCGGCGTCAGTACCTACAAAAACGCAAGGCGTCTTTGTAGCGTTTGTGGTGTGTAATAGGTTCAAAACTTTGGCGGTGTTGTCCCTAGCTTCCCCTGTAGGGACAAATCCTACTTGGTCAAGATGAATAAGGTTGGGTAGATGTTGTTGGATCCTAGACGCAATTATTTTGGTGAAAAGTTTAAGGTCGGTGTTCAGCAGTGAGATTGGGCGATAACTACCGCATTGGCTCGGGTCCTTCCCATCCTCGGTAATGAATGCTATTTGTGCCTGCAGAGTGGATATGTGCAACTTCGCTCCCGTGCTGAGATTGTTAAACAGGGTTACCAGGTGTGGGCCCAGGGAGTGGAGTAGTGTCTTGTAATAGTTAATGGTTAGCCCATCCGGGCCCGGTTTGGTGTTGCCAAGTGCAACTTGAAGTTCAGGCATGGTAATGGGTTCGTCCAGGAGGTCTATGGTCTCTGATGGCAAGGACAGCATGTTTGAGGAGTTAAGGTAATCTGACAGTAGGTCTGAGCTGGGGTCTAAGGGTACAGGGGGAAAATTATACAAAGTGTGATAAAAGTCCCTGAATTCCCGGGACCGACGTGTGACAATCTGTGGAATATAAGAATATAAGACTCCTTATTCTGTGATCGGAGGGCCTGGGCCAGCATTCTCCCGCATTTGTTACCCGATTCATATACCTTGCGTCCGCAGATCTGAGTGGCCGTTTTGGCCTTGTATTGCAGAATGTCAGTAACTTGTTTGCGTACGATGTCGAGATCAGCTCCCAACTGTCTGGTCGGTGTCTGCTTGTGCTGCGCCTCCAAGGCCTGAAATTTGGACAGTAAAGTAGTCAACTGTTCTGATCGTAGCCTTTTCTGTTTGGTTCCGTGTTTGATGAGGATGCCTCGGATGACAGCCTCATAGGCCTCCCACACAACCTCTGGTTTACTGTTGTGGGTACTATTGGTGGCGAAATAGTGCCCTATTTCCTTCATCGCGTCTACTAAGATTTCTGGGTCCTGTAGTAGAGTCTCATTCAGTCTCCAGGGGTGCCTCCGCGCCTCCCGAGCTTCTGACAATGCGTAGACTAGTGTTATTGGGGCATGATCTGACCAAGTGATCGAACCCATCTTGGCGTCTTTGACAGCCATCAGGTGTCTGTGTGAGACCAGGAAATAGTCTATACGTGAGTAGGACTGGTGCGGTCTGGAAAAAAAAGTGTAGTCTCTCTCTCTCTCGGGTGAAATAAACGCCAGGTATCCACCAGTTGAGAGGCATGAAGCATCGCCTGTATACGCCCGCGCACCTTCCCCGAAGTTGAGGACAGTCCAGTAGAGGTGTCCTCCATCGGCGCTAGAGGAATGTTAAAGTCGCCCCCTACAATAAGTTGTCCTTTCACAAAATGTGTCAGGTGGTCCAGTTTTTTCATCAGAAAACCGTCCTGATGGTCGTTTGGGACATAGAGGTTGGCCAGGGTAACCTTCGTCAACCCAATCTGTCCCTTCAGGAACAGATATCGTCCCTCAGTGTCTCTGTTCATGTCGCCGAGTGTCCACGGTACCCTGGCGGCTATCAATATGGAGACGCCCCTGGATATAGCATTAGTGTATGAGGAGTGGTAAACTGTGGGGTAGTACCTGTTCTTCAGTATGGGGAATTTGTCTTCTCTGAAATGCATTTCCTGCAGCAGGACAATGTCTGCCCTCAGGCATCGCATATCATATCATGAAGCAACATTCTCCGTTTCTCTGGAATGTTCAGCCCTTATATATTATAGTTAATGTGTCCATGCTCGTGAACTGGGGGAGTGGGGAACAGAAAATCGGGTAGAGGATATTATGAAGGAGGATTCCGGGGAGATTTGGAATCAGAGGGAAATTGACAGAGAAGTAGGACAGGCAATGAAAGGTGTGTACCCCAACCCGAGGAGGAAAGGCACACGTTAGGAGGCCAACACTAGGGTGTGTGGCAAAAGAGGAGAATACTAGTTTAGCTTAAGCTAGAGCGCTCTCCGGGACAATTCCAGGAGTTGAGCGAAGACCTAGGTGGGTAAGTGGACAAACAGAGCCGGGGGTGTGAGCCCCCCCCCCCCCCCAACATAAATGATGAGATATAATGGTAGCAATGCAATCAAATTTTAACATACAATTAGTGCACAGCAATATAGAAAGAAACATTTCCAACGTTCATACTGTAAAAGTGCAATACCTGGCAGGTTGTGCCAATAACTTTTGGTGACAAAAGAAAAAAAAATACAAAAAAAGAAAAATAGCACCCCAATACCTTTTAATAAGCAAAATGACTCGGCCAGCAATCCCCTTTTGACCCATTGGTAGTAGAAAGATAACAGTACCATCCGGATTATATTCAGCAGATGCCACTTGACCCTCAGACTCCTGGTACATCCGGGTCCCGCCTTCCCATCTCCCCAGTACACCCCCCCATCGTGCAACCACCATGTGTGCTAGGGGTCTCCCCACGGGTAGTCCAGCCCCCCATCCTCTGTGTAGCCGACCACGACACAGATTTTGTAGTCTCAAAAATAAAACCGGGTTCAGTGGGGTAAAAAGAATGGGAGCAGGACAGATCACATCTTCACCCTCTTAAAGGGAGGACAAAGGTATAGCAGCCTCATTCATCCATGTCCAGGCCACGCCCTGTCAGGAGGTTTTCAAGGAAGCCCGCCGGGTCGTTGCCCTTAGCAGTCTCAGGAAGGCAGATTGCATCTCCGGAGGCAATTCTCCATGTCGTCCTGTTTCGTGCGAAGCTATTGTAGCTGGTGGTGCATCTCATTAAGAGTGTGTTGCAGGTGGTGCAACATGTCTTCAGCTCTGCCAATACAGGTCTATGCCACGCGGTCCCGCAGGGTAGAGATCTCCTGCCAAATAAGGGACATGTCAATTTTGACCTCCTCAATTTTGGTAGTAAACGTGCTCTGGCAGAGGGTGATAGCATCAAGCACTTTATTAGTGGCCGTAACAGAGTGTTCTGCGTCTGAGGCAGCGCCAACGCCATCTTTGGCCTGTTGGTCTTCTTCAAGCCGGCGGTACTTGGCAAGTTTGTCGGAGGGGTCCCCAGGCCTTTTTTGGCGAAGACATTTTCCAGAGGTGGTAAGGGTGTCCCCGGGTGTACCAAGATGGCCGCTGCTTAATAGGCCGGATCCTCGATGTCCCCCTTCTGCCGTTGTGTAGGAGTTTCACACTGGGAGCTGCAGGTAGAGGTCAGCTAGTAGTGAGGTCTGGCGGCTGTAGCAGGAGAAAACTAGGCTCAGTGTGGGCAGGGAGTCCTGTAGTACTTGCCTAGGCCTTCGCCGGGTGAAGCAAGATGGCCATCATTCCTGATGATGTCCCACAGGAAGCTGCTGGATGAGGAAGCGCTGCAATATCGGCCTCAGGTGATCTAGTGGCTGCAGTGAGAGGAGACTGGACTCAGGGCATTCAGGGAGGCCAGGAGAACTTGCCGGGGCCTCTGCTGGGTGCAGCAAGATGGCTACTGTACCACAGGCTGCCAGAGGATGAGGAAGCACCACGATGGCGGCCTTGGGTGATCTGGCGGCTGTAGCGAGAGGAGACTGGGCTCAGGGCAATCAGGGAGGCCAGGAGAACTCGCTGGGCCACCGCCAGGTGCAGCAAGATGGCCGCCACTCCGGGAGCTAGGCCAGAGCTGCCGTCTGTCCCAGAGGCAGTTGCAGGATGGAGAAGCCCTGTGATGGTGGCCTCGGGCGGGGCTCTAACAAGCTGGGAGACCCAGAGGACTGTGAAAAGAGCAAGGCAGACCTGCTGGAGTGTAGAGGCAGAAGAAATCGAGCAGGATGTCTGGTACAGGAGTATGGACACATGGAGCTCTCACTGCATGTGTCCTACTCCATTGCTCTCCAGGTCACGCCCCATTACTGGGCAACTTTACATTACTATATCATGTGCAATTTCTTAATTGTTGTAGTAAAACACCTGCCTGTACTCTGTGGCTCCAGTACATTCGGCCTGTTAATCCTGCACAATTTTACACTGCTCTATTCTCTGCAGTACCTTAATTCTTACAGTAAAGCCCCAGCCAACGCTGTATCTTGGCCTAAGCCAACAAGGCCCAAGCGCCGGCTTGCGATACACTTTTAGCGTAGCGCCAGTCTTATGAGGGGAAATCGGTCTGGCACCCCCATAATGCGGCCACACTGCCGGTATGATAGCGCAGACACAAGGAACACTGACATGGTCACCTATACCTGGCAGGTAGGTAGGACTCCCTTGCAATCCTTTTCTTGTATGAGTTGTACATATTAAGGAATCTTAATTGTATTTCTGTCGATTGCTGATGAGAAAAAGAAACAGATACATTTATTTGTTCTTGCCCCCAATCCTTCCTTTGCTCACTGCCTGAACCACATACCTTCATCACTGTGCTATACAATTTCTGCTGCACCACTGGCATTGTTATATCCCTTTAGTCCTCCATAGGGGGTGGATTTTAGTAAGGGAATCTCCCCTTAACCTCCCTGGCGGTCTTCCCGTGTGTGGCACGGGGTGAGATTTTAAAGCTACGATCGGTAACCCCGTGCCACACACGGACTTGCCTCGCTGGATGCAGAAAAAAGTTTACTTACCTTTTCTCTGCGATCCAGCGATTGAATCCCCGCAGAAAACGACGGGCGGATGTCCGCCTGATGCTGTGTGTTCCGCCGATTCCCTTCCCTGCGAGCGTCGCGACGTAGGGGGGGGGGAACGGCGCCAAATTTAAAAAAGTAAAACAAACACTATACATACAGTACACTGTAATCTTATAGATTACAGTACTGTATGTAAAAAATACACACCCCCCATGTCCCTAGTGGTCTGCCCTGTACACTACATGTCCTTTTATATAATAAAAACTGTTCTTTCTCCCTGCAAACTGTAGATTGCCCATAGCAACCAAAAGTGTCCCTTTATGGCAAAAATTGTTTTAGAGCAGCTAAAAAACAGCGATAATAAATCAGAATCACTTGCAGAATTTAGCGATAGCGATTTGTGGGGAAATTCGTCATAAAAAAAAAAAAAATAATGACAGCAAAAATTCTGCAACTGAGCAAATTTCAGTGATTTTGATTTGATTACATTATTGAATAATTTTTACTATAATTATATTATTTGTTATAATTTTTTATAATTATTTATTATATTATAATTTTTATTAAGAAAAAAAAATAAATCATACCCAGGATGCCTATTAGACTCTTGTTTGGATAGATTTCAGTGAGTTATTCCTAAGAATTACAAGCCTACAGTATAAAATGCCAAATTCCCTTGCAAATAATGGTACCGCTTTCAGCACCTAAAATCTTAAAGAATCATACCGCCAGGGAGGTTAAGGCCCTCAGAACTAGTGTCCCTACTGGAAAATTTCAGGGCAGGTCTTAAACCAGAAGGGGTGTGACCTTGACAGGAAGGGGTGGATCATATTTAAATTAGGGGTTGCATGAGTTTAGTCTGGCCTAGGGCAGCACAAACCTAAATACACCACTGGCCCCAGCCTGTGCTTTTTGTGTCTAGTAAGCTTTGTTCTGCTGCTGGCCAATTTCACACTGCTGTTTCATCTGCAGTCTCTTAAATCTTGTTGTAAAGCACCTGTACTTTTTTCCCTTAGTACAATTGTTCCTCCTTTAACCCTTTATGCTGCAGTAACCCATATGTATGGTGGCAAAAAGCTGAGCTTCAATGCCCACATGCTGCATATATGCATCGTTGGACAGGCAATGTTTCTGTACTGGTTGTGTACACCCACTACAAAGACTGAGCTACCAAAAAAAATTCAGTCCCTAGAAGACATTGGTAGCCAGCGGGACCAGCTTCTGGTCATGTGACTACTGAGACAGCCAGTCACAGTGGTCACATGATCACCCATCCTTTCTGTACCCCTGGGAGACCAGGGTGGGAATGGGTTAAAAAAAATGGGCAATTTTCCTTTGCTGTATTATCTATGGTCTCTTAATTCCTAACGAGATATTGAGTGGCCACTAGCAGGGCAGTTTTGTTTTAGTGAGAACAGGGACAACCACACTGAACTACTGACCAATTTATATCTTCTCGTAAAATACGGGTCTATTCCTGTTTAATGAAAAAGCATTTTTTGATAAAAAGCATGTTGCTGCTAAAGCTGCCTGAAAAAAATAAAAATAATTCCCCCACTGAAAATAAATCAGATGAGGGTGCTTCTGTCAAACTAATTGTAAAGTAAAAAAAATGATTTTTGTACTTGCCATAAAATATAGTTCTTGGAGTCTATTGAGTAAAAAAATAATTGAGATATGGTTGGGTATAGCACCACATACTGGAGGACTGGACACTGGCAAACTGTAAAATTGTATTTCAGAGTCTTTGTGTTTCTTCCGGATGGAGGAAATGCATCACCTGGAACCTGAGTGAGAAATCTTCACATCTTATACAGTGCCAAGGGGTGATCTTGTTGGGAGACCATCTGGATCTGGAGAAAGGCCTTGGCTGGGCTAAAGCCACAAGCGCCAACGATCCCTTGTAATGAGGGATCAATAGGAGCTGGTAAGCAAGCCTCTCACCTGTTGGTGGAGGCACTGATATCACATCAAATTACAGATTAGACATTCTTATGATATGTAAAAAAAAAGTTAGATTTTATTTCCATCATTTACACTTTTGGGCACCCTGCAGAGTTAATATGTTGTACTAAAAAAACAATGTGTAGCGCTAAATAAGAAAAAAAAAATTGTGGTGATTGCTCAAAAACAAAAATAACCACCAATAGTGCTCAAAAGAGAAGTGTCTATGGTTATATAGAAGTTTATAATAAGTCCAGACAAATCAAATGAAGACGTGACTGAGTGTTGAAAAATCCAAATAATCCACAACCGGTGATGATAGTGAAAGGCTTACCAGATGATGATGACCAAAATAAGTATACACCTATTAGGTCAAACCACGCTTAGTGTAACATCAGGGACACCTCCTAGGTAAACTCCAATGTTGAGGCAGAGTAGAGAGGCATCAAACCAGATAAGGAGACCAGATGTAATGATAACCACATCCAAAGAGAGTCATCCAATATTTAGATGACTCAGGAGGCCCTCCATTGAAGGTAAGTGACTCGGATCAGAGATCTGTCCTGAGTTCAGCAGATTCCTCCTCTGACAGACACAGAACATTCCAGGTGTCCTGATTTCACACCTGGAGGAAATCAGGACACCTGGAATGTTCTGTGTCTGAATCTGATCCGGATCACTTACCTTCAATGGAGGGCCTCCTGAGCAGTGCTGGGACAAGACCATTTGGTGCCCAGGGTGAAGATGGCAAACTGCGCCCCCCCGTTTAAAAGGTAATCAATGTTGTTGCGACGATTGTTGGCACAGTGGCTGCGTGTGTTGGCACAGTGGCTACATGTGATGGCACAGTGGCTGCGTTGGGTGGCACAGTGGCTGCGTGTGATGGGCACAGTGGCGACAATTGATGGGCCCAGTGGCTGCATGTGATGGCACAGTGGCTGCGTTAAATGGGCACAGTGGCTGCATGTGATGGGACAGTGGCTGCATGTGATGGCACAGTGGCTGCGTGTGATGGGCACAGTGGTGACAATTGATGGCACAATGGCTGCATTTGATGGGCCCAGTGGTTGCATGTGATGGCACAGTGGCTGTGTTTTATGGGCACAGTGGCTGCGTTTGATGGGCACAGTGGCTTCATGTGATGGCACAGTGGCTGCGTTTGGTGGCACAGTGGCTGCGTGTGATGGGCACAGTGGTGACAATTGATGGCACAGTGGCTGCATTTGATGGGCCCAATGGTTGCATGTGATGGCACAGTGGCTGTGTTTTATGGGCACAGTGGCTGCATGTGATGGGACAGTGGCTGCGTTTGATGGGCACAGTGGCTTCATGTTATGGCACAGTGGCTGCGTTTGGTGGCACAGTAGCTGCGTGTGATGGGCAGTGGTGACAATTGATGGCACAGTGGCTGCGTTTGATGGGCCCAGTGGCTGCGTTTGATAGGCCCAGTGGCTGCATGTGATGGCACAGTGGCTGCATTTGGTGGCACAGTGGCTGCATTTGATGGGCACAGTGGCTGCATGTGATGGCACAGTAAGGCTGCAATTAATGTTTTTTTTTTATGCAGACAAGCTCACAACAACACAAAAACATTTTTTCTGACATTTTTTTTTTATTAAAAAAAAATGGTCACCTCAGTTCAACCCTGATTGCTCCCCCCTCCTGTTCCACTTGGTAGCGCCAGGGTCACTGGCCCCTCCCGCCCCTGCCTTGTACCGGCCCTGCTCCTGAGTCATCTAAACATTGGATGACTCTCTTTGGATGTGGTTATCATTATATCTGATCTCCTTATGTGGTTTGATGCCTCTCTACTCTGCCTCAACACCAGAGTTTACCTAGGAGCTGTCCCTGATGTTACTCTAAGCGTGGTTTGACCTAATAGGTGTATACTTATTTTGGTCATCATCTGGTAAGCCTTCACTATCATCACCGGTTCTGGATTATTTGGATTTTTCAACACTCAGTCACGTCTTCATTTGATTTGTCTGGACTTATTATAAACTTCCATATAACCATAGACACTTCTCTTTTGAGCACTATTGGTGGTTATTTTTGTTTTTGAGCAATCAGCGCTACACATTGTTTTTTTGTTTGTCAAGTTTTGCTAAATTGGTCATATTTAGTCATGTTAGCTGCTTTATTTTCATTACATGTCAAGTAGCGCGGTGAGTGTATATACCACGGTATATACCATATTTTTGCCACAATATCTTGTACTGCCCCCTTTGGCAAGTATCACAGCTTGTAAACACTTTTTGTAGCCAGCCAAGAGTCTTTCAATTCTTGTTTGAGGTATCTTTGCCCATTCTTCCTTACAAAAGTCTTCCAGTTCTTTGAGATCTCTGAGCTGTCTGTAATGCGCTGCCCTTTTAAGGTCTATCCATAGATTTTCTGGTTCAATATTTTTTATTTGAAATTTCAAAGGAGTACAAATGTTAGATGACTAAACGAAAAGAACAAGAAATATAGTTACAGCGGTCTTCCATGGTTATGGGCATATAATCAAATAACAGAAGCATCATAAACTTTTCCGAATCCGGTCCATACCTTAGTCTCAGACATCATTGCAATGTGAATTACCCAAACATGACCGAGCCAACTCAAATGTGGCTCGGGGACTAACAGTTCGTGTATTGACCGCTCTCAAGGAGCTGCTAAATACCAACAATCATTATTGAAATCAACAAGTCATCCAAACAAATATTACCTTCGGTAGTAAAGAAAAGAGGAAGTGGAAGAAAAGAAGAGGGAAGAGAGGAAGGGGGAGAAATAAATAAAGAAAAAAAAAAAAAAAAAAGAAAGAAAGAAAAAAAAAAAGAAAAAAAAAGGGGGGGGAGGAGGGGGGGAGAAGGGGGAGGGGTGGTGCGTTCCTGCTCCGTAGGGAGTCTCAGCCATGACCTCCGCTCAATACGCGTTCATAAGGTATGTGATCCATGGGTCCCATACTTTGTGGAACATGGCAACTTTATCATTTAGAATAGCTGACAATCGTTCATTTACCATTATCCAGGATAATTTAGATTTCAAAAGGTGAAAGGGGACAGAGGAGGATCTCCAAGACCTAGCTATGGAGATTCTGGCAGCTGTAAAAATGAAGGCAATGAATTTTTTTTCAAATGTTTAGATGTACCCTCCACCGGGCGTCCCAGCAGCGCCTGCAGGGGTGATTTGGTAAGGTTCACTTGAGTCAGAGAGTATATTAAGTTGTACGTGCGTATCCAAAAACGTCTCACCCTTTGGCACGTCCACCAAACATGGTACATTGTACCATCTGCAGCGCAACCCCTGAAGCACCTCGGGGACGCCCCAGGTACGAAAGTCGCTACTCTGGCTGGGACCATATACCACCTCATCAGAACCTTGTAATTAGCCTCGATCAACGAGGTGTTAATATAGGATTTAGAGGCATACAGTAACAACGTGTGCCACTCAGCCGTGTTTAGTGTAATATCAGCATCTTGTTCCCATTTTTGCATGTAGGTCAATTTTTGAGTGTTAGGGGATAACATATTATACAGTATGGAGATAAGACCGGAGTGTTTGTCAATGGTTCTGCAGAGTTGTTCCATGGGCGTGAAAGAAGAGAGATTAGAGATGCGACTCAGAGACGCCAAAAAATGAGCTATTTGAGCATAGCGGAAGGATTCCGAGTCCGGAAGATCAAACCTCTCTTGCAGGGCCAATTTTGACAAAGCTCCCTTATGATCACAGAGATCAGCTATTCTCAGTAGGCCCTTGTTGATCCACCATAAAAAATCCCGGGGACGGAGACCCGGGGGGAACAGAGGGTTATAAAACAGGGACGCCATTGGCGTATGTGGTGATTTAAATCCGTGGGCGGAAGCTAGGCGATCCCATAGGCTCAAAGAGAAAGACAGTGACGGGCAAAACACAGAAGGCCTATCTCTGCTTTTCAGCCACATAAGATCTTTGACCTCCCGATTCGGGATCGATGAGGACTCTAATCCCATCCAAAGTGGTCTGGATCGGGAGGTATGGAACCCGATCAGGTGAGCCAATTGAGCAGAGTGGTAATATTTAAGGAGATCGGGCATGCCCAGACCTCCGCCCGATTTAGGGGTATATAAAGTTTTCCTGTTCACCCTAGGTCTCTTGTGGTCCCATATGTAGTCAACAAGTTTAGCCTGAAAGCTCTTCAAATCTTTGCCTATTATTGCAATTGGGAGAGTCCTAAAGAGATAAAGTACCTTGGGCAATATAGTCATTTTGACTGAATACAACCTACCGAACCATGACGGGGGCCTATTGGACCACCTCCGAAGGTCTTCCAACAACTTACGGAACAATGGGGGGTAGTTCCTCTCATATAGTGTATGGAGAGTAGGGGTCAAAAAAATACCTAAATAGGGTAGAGCCTCTTCGTGCCAATGGAAAGAGAAGGATTCTCGGAGGGCTCGAACTACGTAGGGCGGTAATGATATGTCGAGAGCCTGCGATTTGGATTGGTTCACGCTTAGACCCGTGAACAATGCAAAGTTGTCTAATACCACATTGAGGATGGGCAATGAGGTGACGGGGGAGGAGAGGAGCAGCAAAATGTCGTCAGCAAATAACGCGCATTTATGCTCCCGTCCCCCACAGCCAACTCCCAAAATGTCCGGGTGTGACCTAATTTTAATTGCCAAAGGTTCCAGAGCCAAAATAAATAACAAGGGAGAAAGAGGGCATCCCTGTCGAGTACCCCGTCCTATGCTAATATCGCTAGACATATATCCTTTAACAGATAAATTAGCAGTGGGGTCGCTATAAATCATGCTAAGCGTTTTAAGGAAATTTAAGCCAAACCCATATCTCTCCAGTATAAAGAAGAGATACTCCCAGGACAAGGAGTCGAAGGCCTTGTGTAAATCCAATGATAACAACAAAGCCCCCCTTCGGCCTCCGCCATCCCACCCCGAATTCAGCGCGGATATAATGTCGATGACCCTCCTAGTCTGATCTGAAGCCTGTCTGTGCGGTACAAACCCCACCTGGTCAGGATGGACATACTGTGGTAGGAATGAATTCATGCGGGTGGCCAAGATTTTAGTTAGTAATTTAAGATCCACATTTATTAGTGATATCGGCCTATAATTATTACAGTCGCTATGATCTTTGTTAGGCTTGGGGATGACGTGAATAAATGCTCTATTCTCATGGGGTGGGAGAGGGGAACCCTCACGTAAACTATTAAAAAAGGCGCAGAGATAAGGGGCTAGAACATCCGCATACTTGCGGTAATAGTGGCCAGTGAACCCATCTGGTCCGGGCGATTTGGACGGGCTTAGGGACTTAATGGCCGCCAAAATCTCCTCTGTGGAAAATTCAGCTTCCATCCGCTCCATGTGGTCTTTAGATAAGGTGGGGAGGGGTATGTCGTGCAAAAAGTCCTCTGCTAGAGTTTTATCAAACCTCTCAGGTGTTTTATATAGTTTGGAGTAAAACGTGGAAAATTCCTGAACTATCAGTTGGGGGTTCTGAGTAACCCGGCCGTCTTTCAATCTCAACTTGGGGAGGGCAGGGTTAAAAGGCCGGGGAGTCAACCTTCGCGCTAACAGTGTATTTGGCTTATCGCCCAAGGTATAGAATCTATGGCGTGACCATCTGAGATATTTCTCTGCTTTTGTTGTGAGGCTCAAATTTAAAGCTGTGCGTGCCACATCCATTTGGTCTCTAAAGTCAAGGTGAGGATTGTCTCTCTGTTCCCTTGTGAGGCGACGCAACTCATCCTCTTGCTGACGTATCGTTTGCTCACGCTCTCTTTTAGCCCTTGAAGCAAGTTTTATCAGTTCGCCGCGAACGGTGACCTTATGAGCCGCCCATAACGTCGCCGGGGAGGAGACCGATAACGAATTATCTACGAAAAACTGTAGTATGAATTGCTCAATCTCCTTTTCCAATATGGGATCGTTCAGTAATGACTCGTTCAGGCGCCATGGCGACGGGCCAGATTTGGTCCAGAGGCCAGTCAGGACTACCTGGACTGCCGAGTGGTCAGACCACGACATAGGAAAGATTTTTGTAGACGATACAAAGGACAACAAGGGGGAGAGCGTGAACAGGTGATCGATACGCGAGTACGTCCGATGGACGTAGGAGTAATAGGTATAGTCCCTATCAGTTGGATGGGCGTCTCTCCATACGTCAATTAGATCATAACTATGGAGGAGGCGAGACATCGCACTACTCTGCCTAGAAGCATGTTTCAGGAAGGTTCTCTCAGGATCAGATTTATCAAGGATCCGGTCCAGAGAGACATTGCTATCCCCGCCGAAAACTACGTGTCCAGTCACATGAGGCATTATGGTGTCAAGCATTGTGCGGAAAAAGGACAATTGTCCTGTGTTAGGGGCATAGTATGAAAGGAAGGTAACTGCACTGCCATTAATCTTCCCCGCTACCATAACGTATCTGCCTTCCTTGTCTCTAAGCACAGTTGTAGGCGTGAAAGGGACCTTTTTAGCAAAACATATAGCTACCCCCTTCTTTTTATCCGGTCCATTAGATAAGTAAACTGACGGGTATTTCGTATTTAGATAGTTCGGGGCTGAGGTTTTAGAGAAGCGTGTCTCTTGTAAGAGGAGAATGTCTATCCCCATTCTATGGTATTGTTGGAAGGCCTTCGTTCTCTTGGCGGGTGAATTAAAGCCCTGTACATTATGTGTTAAAATCGAAAATTGCGTGAGGGGTCTGTTAGCCATGATGGTTCGGTCTGTTGTACTCACGGTTTGGAAGCTTCAATTGTCCACTTCCGGAGAGCTCCTGATGAGGTGGGTCTGGTTCATCTAGGCAGGAGGATGCACCGAGTGAGGGATGGGCTAGGAAAGAAAAGGGGAGGGTCAAGACAAAAGGAAAGAAAAAATGCAAAAATAGCAATAAGGCAATCATCAAATCGTGTTCAGGCAGGACAATCTGTAAAGTCAACTTATTGCAAAGGTAGAAGAGCAACATAACAATAAAAGAACACATAAATGAAAAAAGAAAAACACGCTTCAACGGTAGCGTGTCAGCGGGAGAGTAAACTCCCATTAATTAAAGTGAAGTTATCTCCGCTCGAAAGGAGGGATAAGTTCACCAAAAGGGGCATGCGTGTCCACCTCGACCTGGTCCATTCGCAAAATGGAACAAACCGGCGGGATCAGCTCGCCCAACCCCACACTTGTCTCAAGAGGTATATATCATCCGTACGGAGTCAGAGGCTACCCAGGTGGGGACAGTCTCGGAAACATATTACAAAAAAAAAACTAAATTAAACTAAAGTAAACGTTCCTTCAGCCTCAGGCTCAGGTCCAGAGCAGTAAGGACCAATCTCAAGAGCCCGTCAGGAGGGCAAAGAGGAACACAAAAAAAAAAAGGGAGCAAGCTTGCGGCAATTGTCACAACTCAAGTGTTCAGAGGGGATCTTCTGGCCCCGGAACGGCCCTGTTGTGACCAAAGGGGAGACACCGGTCTATCTTCTATCTCAGTGACGCTTCGGGGGGTCTGCGGATCCAAGGAGATCAGGCCCAGTTTTTGGAGTAGATCTTCTCCCGATTGGAATGAGTTGAAGGAATACGATTTTCCCTTATATGAGAAAGATAGCTTAAACGGGAATGACCAGCGGTATTTTATGTGGCGATTAATAAGATGACTCAATAGAGGTTTGAGGGTTCTCCTCTTCTGGATGGTTACTTGGGAGATGTCCGCAAAGACCTGGACCGGGTGTCCCATGACAACAATGTCGCCTCGTTGTCTAGCCTCTAGCATCACCTTCTCCTTTATCCTGTAGAAATGAGGCTTGACTATGATGTCTCGGGGCAAACCATCCGGCCTGGGGGCCGCTAGGGCACGATGTACCCTGTCAAGTTCGAGCTGGTGAGATGAGATATCTGGAATCAATTGGGTCATCAGGGTATGAACAGCCTCCTCCACATTCACTACGGTCTCAGGGAGACCCCTCACCCTGAAATTGTATCTCCGAGATCTGTTCTCAAGGTCCTCGATTTTAGCGTTGGCTTGGTCTAATTGGTCTTGCAGGGATGTAATCATCTTGGAGTTTTGATTCACACGTTTGACCGTACCATCCACTTTATTTTCGATGCTGTCTAGCCTCATCCCAATATTTTGAAAATCAGATTTCATCCCAGCGGTGATCAGAGAGCAGGCCTTTGTCAGTTCTTGTTGAAGAAGGGCTGAGAACCTGGCCAGGAGCACAGTGTCTCCAGAGTATGAGGGAGCAGGGGCAGGAGGGTGTGAGAGCCCTGAGCTGGTCTGGCTGAGGGTAGTTCCAGCAAGTTCTGCCATTTGCCTGTCCATAGATGAGGCAGGGGATAGAGCAGTCAGCAGCAGAGCACCGTCGGGGGAGTCCGACAAGGGTGAGGGTGAGGGCTGGAACTGTCCCTGTTCACTGCATAGGGAGGGGGTGGGTGATCCAACCTGGGACTGAGATGAAAAGGGGTCTCTATGCACCATAGCTTGAACCAAGTGTCCGGGTCCAGGTAGAAGTTGTGCAAGTTCAGATGGTCCTGCATCCCGACCACCTCCCAGAGCCATATGACCCCCATCCAGCGTGAACATGGGCATTGAGGCCTGATGTACATGCAGGCTGCCCCCTCCTCCCGCCACCGGGGTATGATGTGATTCCACCCAAGGCGATCGTGAGCTCGGTTGAGGGCTCTCCGCCACACTGACACCCCCCATCTGGCTCACCGCATCCCGATTCGGCTGTAGCTGGCCTCGTGTGCTGCCGCGCGCCACGTCCTCCTCACCCGGCGCCATCTTGGGTTGTGGGGAGAGCTGCTGGGCCTTGGAGGCTCGAGTTCTGCGGCCGTGCTGGGATGGACGACGTTGGCTGTGTTTGTTCCCGGCTGACCTCCGCTGCATGGTCCGAGTTTGGCACGTTGGTTGGGGAGCTTTTTCGCCCGTCTGTTGGCTAAAAATAGCTTGTGAGAGCCGAGGTGGAGCGGAGCACGATCAGATCATGACCGTCCTCGGCGCCTCGCGCATGCGCACTCCCTATCCATAGATTTTCAATTATGTTGAGGTCAGGAGATTGTGAAGGCCATGGCAAAACCTTCAGTTTACGCCTCTTGATGTAATCCCCCGTGGATTTTGAGGTGTGTTTAGGATCATTATCCATTTGTAGAAGCCAGCCTCTCTTTAACTTCAGCTTTTTCACAGATGGCATCAAGTCCAGCTTTGTGAGCGTCAACTATTTTCAGTTTCAGTTTTCTAGACAACTGCTTAGAAGAATGGTGCTGATTGTTGGAACAAGGTCAGATGAGTCTGGGCATTTAAAACCTTTGAGATTGACATCACCTGGTCTTCCTAGACAATGATTGAGAACAAACCATGACACTGGCAGGTCTCAGCTTTGCAAAGGGGGCAGTGCATGCTATAAATTCTGCAGGGTGCCCAAACTTTTGCAGATGCCATTTTTTTTGTTTTCTGAAAGTGTAAAGAAACCACAAACTGATAGTCAACAGAAAAACCACTGAGGACAACCCCAGAAGGAACAGATACAGAAAAGGGGTCCCAAAAGGTGACCCAAGGTACAACTTTAGAGGCATAGTAAACAATAAGGAATGATGAAAAACAGTAATATTTATTAAGACAAAATCACGTATATGGTATACAAAAAAATTAAACATATATATTATGATACATATGGTATACAAAAAAATTAAACATATATATTATGATTAGCAAGAAGAAAATATTGCGCTTACCCAGTGAACAATAAGAAAAAAAGCTGCGATACAAAAATGTTATACAACATAAATAATAATATACAAAAGAGTTGGGATCGCGCTAATAGTGAATGTATGACCAATAAAGGGCACGGTGCATACTATAAATGTTCTACACAAATTAAATATGTATCCTGTGATCACACAGAAATAATCAATTGTGATAGATAACATACAGGTGTGGATACAAAAATGGATCCACCAGATACCACACAAAATTTTTTCTTGGACTGGTGTTAAGTGATCTGTGTGAAAGGAAAAAAAACACCACACTTAAGTGTAGTAATTGTAAAGCTAGTGAAGCCACACAAGTGTTAAATAAATGAAAAATAAATCAAAATAAAATTCCACCTAATGGGCATAGAAAGATCAAATCCAAAGTCTAAAAAATGCCAAAAAAAGTCAATGTGGTGAGAACCCTCAGATGAAAATAAAAAATGAAAAAATAAAGATAAATATAGCGTCTCCACCTTGCTGACATGTATGTAAATGAAAAACCACAGGAGAAAAGGAAGTCTCAAGCCGGTATGGATACGTTAATCTTCTGAATGTCGATCACAACTTGCATAGACCTAGACCGCAGAGCCTCAGCGCCATAAAACAAAGAAGAAAGACAAAAAAACTCCCATAGTGTAAAACCTTATGGATAATTTAATGTAACTACACCCGTGTGAGACAGTCTTACGACCGGGGAAGGGATTAGTGCAAACCCACCACCTCTGCACACACTGACCCTTACCAGATCTGGACCCCACGGGGTAGGTATAGGCACTCAGAGGAGGGGATCGTAGTTCAGCAAACATGGAATATCACCCGATGACAGTAGTGATGATGGCATGAAACAACAAAGAACCGCTCATGGTGTAAAATCCAATGGTATTTAATGTATAAAAAAGTAAAAGTTGCACTTACAAGAGACGAAATCACTAAGGCATGTAAAACAAAGTGCCGGCCGGCTGGATGGAAAGCGTGCGTCCTTCCGTCTGGATGCGGTGACGTGAGAACGTCTCCTCCCAACGTTTCGTCTACAAAGACTTGATCACGGGATATATATTATGATACATATGTAGCGCCCCCTTACTTTCTGTAGGGGCGTTACGCTAAAGTTAGTGGGGAATGGGAGAGATATGTGGCTCCCATTCACAATTTGTCAAATTTAGGCTGCTGTCATTCCCAGAACTGTCCTGTGGGTCGGTCTGTGCTCCAGGGGTGTTTCCACCCCTGGGCGGCAGCTGGCGCTAGAAGGGTTCTGGTGGACTTGCTTTCCTCAGCAGCCAATCAGAGGGGTTGGTTCCCTGGCTAAGGCATGCTGAGGGAGGCTATATCTGGGGCAGCCGCCTTGGCCTGAGGGCCGTTTTTGCTTTCTGCGTGGTCCGTGTTCCAGGTGCGGCACCCACCTTCAGGGTGCTCGCATCCATGGACCCCGTAGCCAAGGCCTACCTGCCCGGAATTGCGCACCATGTGGAGCATTACTCTGACATAGAGAGGGATCCCAGTAGCTGCTGGGTCCCGAACCTTTTCTGAAAGGATCCCAGGCTGGGAGCTGTACGGTGGGGGATCAGCTTGAGGAGAACCCAGAGGCAGGTGATCCAATAGAGCTTAAACAAACCATTGGGGATCCAGTGACTCTAACTATATCTATTGGGAGGACTCGCTCATTTCAATTTCACATTCACTCAAGTACTAGGCCTGTGGCAGAGGCCCAAGCCAGGCCTGTGGCAGAGGCCTGGTCCTCCCAACATTTGCAAGTGACATTCCGGCTGCCAGGTCTGTGGCAGGGGTCTGTCCGGGGGCACTTTACCCATTCCGATTGGAGTGGCGACGAACTGAGTTCATCATTGCTGAGAGCAAGACTGCTCCCTTCTTCTTCATGTCCAAGGCCTGATACTTAAGCTCTCTCTCTCTGCTCATCAACCTTTCCTGCCCTATACCATGTTGATGAAGGCCATGTTGGGCCTTGGAATAAAGCATTGAAGAAAACCCAACTAAAGACTGGACATTCGCTCTCTTCCTCAACTCACAAGTATCACCCCTAGACACCTGCCAGGTTACACAACACGCCGATCCCACTTATACTCAGCGGCTCCTGAATGGGGTAGCGCTACACGTGGGGGCTCGTCCGGGATTCGGATGTTACCGTTGGCAACGAAGAAAAGTGAGTAGCAATTTATGAAAGAGTAAAAGTGTTCGGTGTTGTGTACTTGAACTGTCCAGCTACGAGGGAGTTAACCTCGCATCGCAACGTGTCCAGACAAGTTCCTAACTGTGAGGAGCTACCCTCCTCTGCATGAGACGTGCACTGTGATTTCGCGCCAAACGAGCGAGGAACCGCCCCTCTGGAGAACTACCGTTTCTTTGCGAGAGACGGACCTGCTGAGTGATGTCTGCCCTGTTACAGCCGGGTGTTGCCACCCCACAACTAGGGGGCCCAACCACTTTACCAGGGGTCCTCGGCCTGTTTGGGCCCTCGGGGGTGTAAGTAACTGACATGGGCGTTCGATTGGCTACAAGAGGAGAGTTTCTGCTTCTGTCCAGTGCCAGGACAGAGATGCTTGGACTGACTTGCCCGCAATGCGAGGAGTTGTCCTTCAAGATCCAACCCTTCGCCCGATGCCAGAGATGTCGGTCTTATTTGTTCGTCGCTACGCCACCTGTCAAGGCCCCAAGAGAATACAGAGTGGATTTTGTTACGGCTGCAGTTACTGCCGGGGAGGAACCCCCGAGATCGGAGTCGTCCCCGTCGGTGGAGCTCGTAGAACCGGAGGCTCCCTGTCAGGGACGTTCTGCCTGCTTCCATAGGCATACGCCTATGCGCATGGGCGAACCACGAACCTCACACGCACCTATGCGCGTGGGTGAAACAGCCTTTGCTTGCACCTATGCGCGTGGGTGAAACAGCCTTTGCTTGCACCTGTGCGCACCTTAGACACGGTACCCAGCAGCCTATAAAAGACACTGCAGGAATGATGCACTTCGCAGCTTGATCTGTGTCTGTTCCCCAAGGTGTTCCTGTTCTTGCATGAAGCATTCTGTTCCAGTGTATGACCCGGCTTCCTGACCTTGCTTCCATCTCCAGTCCTAACTTCGGCTTGTTGACCCTGCTTGTGCTCTGCCTGATTACCCATTGCTTAGACCCGGCCTGGACTCAGACTACTCTCCTGCCTACCATTTATGCTGTTACTCTGAAGTGTATGACCTGGCTTGTCTGACTTCGCTGACCTGCATCTGCTGCTCTGCTGACCTGCATCTGCTGACCTGCATTCACTAGCCTGCCAACCTGCATCACCTGCTTCCTGTCCAGCGGTTCCAGCTTCACCAGCGGCAACAACCAGAACAGGCACCTTTACCTCACCGTGCTCTTACCACCACTGTCTCCATTCCAGTGGTCTCTGAGCCGGGGTTGTACGGGAGGTCTCCCTCCACTCTTCAGGCTCACACCCAGGTACGTAACACTCCCGATGTAGAAGTTTTCTCGGTGTCGTCCACTTTGACTTTGCTTTCGGCTGCCACGCCATCCTGCTCCTCAGAGGTAAGCCGTATCACCGGAGGTGATCTCACCAGCATGACTAGTCTATCGAATGTGACACAATCCCTGGCTGATACCACTTCAGAGAGCGATCTTTCCACTTCGATCTCCATGTGGCGTGTTTCTGTTGAAGTGGATTGAAGATCCCGCCACTGAACCTGATGGCTAAAGTGCCGTCCCGTGGACGTATCCCAGTGCGCATGCTCACAATCATGTCAAAACAACTGCCTAAGATATGTCGAATCACTGCCTACGTCGTGAACGTAACCTACGCCCAGCCCTATTCACGTACAACGTAAACTACGTAAAATTCGACGGCATTCGTTCCCTGGTCCATACCTTTGCATGAGTTGCGCCTCCTATATGGGGAATAACTTTACGCCGGACGTACAACTTACGCAAACCGCGTATATTATGCGCCGGGCACAAGTACGTTCGTGAATCGCCGTATTTGCCTCATTTGCATCGAAAATCAATGGGAGCTCCACATGCGCCCAGCGTAAATATGCACCCACTATACGCCGGCTTCGGAAAGTTACGTTGGGCGGCTAAAGCCTATTTTTCGACGTATCTTGCTTTGTGGGTCGGTGCATAGATACGACGGCGCACATTTGTACTTACGTCGGCTTATCTGGAGATAAGTCAGCGTAAGTGTTTTGTGAATCCGGGCCATAGCCTTTTCTGACACTTTTTGTTTAAGTTTTTTTTTTTGTTTTGTAAAAATCTGTAATTTTTGCTAGAAAATTACGTTAAACCCCAAACATGATATACAGTGCAGAAAATAAGTATTTGAACACCCTGCTATTTTGCAAGTTCTCCCACTTGGAAATCATGGAGGGGTCTGAAATTGTCATCGTAGGTGCATGTCCACTGTGAGAGACATAATCCAAAAAAAAAATTCCAGAAATCACACTTTATGATTTTTTAACTATTTATTTGTATGATACAGCTGCAAAGAAGTATTTGAACACCTGTCTATCAGCTAGAATTCTGACCCTCAAAGACCTGTTAGTCTGCCTTTAAAATGTCCACCTCCACTCCATTTATTATCCTAAATTAGATGCACCTGTTTGAGGTCATTAGCTGCATAAAGACACCTGTCCACCCCATACAATCAGTAAGAATCCAACTACTAACATGGCCAAGACCAAAGAGCTGTCCAAAGACACTAAAGACAAAATTGTACACCTCCACAAGGCTGGAAAGGGCTACGGGGAAATTGCCAAGCAGCTTGGTGAAAAAAGGTCCACTGTTGGAGCAATCATTAGAAAATGGAAGAAGCTAAACATAACTGTCAATCTCCCTCGGACTGGGGCTCCATGCAAAATCTCACCTCGTGGGGTCTCAATGATCCTAAGAAAGGTGAGAAATCAGCCCAGGACTACACGGGAGGAGCTGGTCAATGACCTGAAAAGAGCTGGGACCACCGTTTTCAAGGTTACTGTTGATAATACACTAAGACGTCATGGTTTGAAATCATGCATGGCACGGAAGGTTCCCCTGCTTAAACCAGCACATGTCAAGGCCCGTCTCAAGTTTGCCAATGACCATTTGGATGATCCAGAGGAGTCATGGGAGAAAGTCATGTGGTCAGATGAGACCAAAATAGAACTTTTTGGTCATAATTCCACTAACCGTGTTTGGAGGAAGAGGAATGATGAGTACCATCCCAAGAACACCATCCCTACTGTGAAGCATGGGGGTGGTAGCATCATGCTTTGGGGGTGTTTTTCTGCACATGGGACAGGGCGACTGCACTGTATCAAGGAGAGGATGACCGGGGCCATGTATTGCGAGATTTTGGGCAACAACCTCCTTCCCTCAGTTAGAGCTTTGAAGATGGGTCGAGGCTGGGTCTTCCAACATGACAATGACCCGAAGCACACAGCCAGGATAACCAAGGAGTGGCTCTGTAAGAAGCATATCAAGGTTCTGGCGTGGCCTAGCCAGTCTCCAGACCTAAACCCAATAGAGAATCTTTGGAGGGAGCTCAAACTCCGTGTTTCTCAGCGACAGCCCAGAAACCTGACTGATCTAGAGAAGATCTGTGTGGAGGAGTGGGCCAAAATCCCTCCTCCAGTGTGTGCAAACGTGGTGAAAAACTACAAGAAACGTTTGACCTCTAATTGCAAACAAAGGCTACTGTACCAAATATTAACATTGATTTTCTCAGGTGTTCAAATACTTATTTGCAGCTGTATCATACAAATAAATAGTTTAAAAAATCATACATTGTGATTTCTGGATTTTTTTTTTTTGATTATGTCTCTCACAGTGGACATGCACCTACGATAACAATTTCAGACCCCTCCATGATTTCCAAGTGGGAGAACTTGCAAAATAGCAGGGTGTTCAAATACTTATTTTCTGCACTGTATATATATATTTGTTAAAGCCTAGAGTATAAAATGGTAGGTGTTGCATTTTTTTATGCCACACGGTATCTGCGCAGCAGTTTTTCAATTACCGAATTTTTCAAAAAAATACACTTTTTTTTTATTTTAATACACAAAAACACAATATATTGCTTAAATTGCTAATTAATAGAATCCCCTCTGTTATAGGAAGCCATGTTGCACAGTGGCTTTGTTTTTCTAAAATTATGCAGCGCGATACCTCATTTCAGAGCGCCGCTGTGCAGTCACGTGACCTCCCGTCGCTCTCCTCCTGACTGGTGTCAGAGGTGAATACCAACCCTCCTGCTGTAGTCCTCAGATCGGGGAAGGAGAGTGATGGGAGGTCAAGTGACCATACAGCGGCTCGCTACATAATAAATAAAAAAAAACAAAGACGCTGCAACATAGCTTCCTAGAACAGTGGGGATTCTAGAAATTAGGCACAGTGACTTTACAGGAACTTTAATGCCTGCCTGGAAAACATTGTAACATTTCTTCAAGCAGCAAATCACTAAACAGTCAAGTCTTACCTTTATCGAAGTACCACAATATCTCTCGAGCATCACCAGAATCTGAAAAAGCCTGTATAAATCTGAAACCATCTCAAACTCAAAATTAAACTTTATTTAAATAATCTAATTTCATTTTGGCTTCAAGTATTAACCATTTCAATACAGGGCACTTTTACCCCCTTTCTACTCAGGCCAATTTTCAGCCATTGGCACTGTCGCAATTTGAATGACAACTATGTGGTCATGCAACACTGTACCCAAGCTAAAGTTTTATAAATTTGTTTACACAACTAGAGCTTTTTTTTGGCTGCATTTAATCACTACTGTTTTTTTTTTTTTTTGATAAACAAAAAAAAGACTGCAAATAAAAAAAAAAAAAAAGTGTTTGTTATAAAATTTTGCAAACAAATAATTGTTTTTCATAACTTTAGACCAAAATGTAATTAACTAAATTTCTTTAGTGAAATAAACCCAAATCAGTGTATATTAATTTAATCTAAATGAAAGTTATAGAGTACACAATCTATGGTATACATCAGAAAATTGATCAATACTGATGTACTGACAGCTCATTTCCTGAGGCCCAAAAATGCAAGAACAGTACAAATACCTCCCAAAGTACCTATTTTTGGAAAGTAGACAGTCCAAAGGTATTTAGTAAGAGGCATGGCAGGTTTTTTGAAGTTGTAATAAAAAAAAAGGAATGAATACAGGGCTCCTCTTGATTGGCAGAGGTGGGTTGATTATGTCATGCCCTCCACCTCAGCTAATCTGATATTCACTGAGAAAATACAAAGGTTTTCGTCAATGGCTGAGCAGCGCTTATCCGATTTTGTTCTAGGATTGGGATGGGAAGTCTTTGCCCCATTGTTAGAACACAGCGCTGTATACTGTATATAGACGATTCTACATACAGTTTTTACAGCGCCGACAGCAAGCCCACCTGTTAGGGAAGAAAAATGTTTGTTTGGACTAGCTTGGTTCAATCAAACCTGGAGTTAGGCTTTCATAGTAAAAACAATGTAATAAAACGCGAGTCCTGTAGTTAAAAAGGATGCAAATAACGAGAGGTCTCTGAATAAGTGGCACTCCAACGTGTCAATTATTGTACTACCACAGCAAGGGTAAACAATAAAATGCATTGTGGATTATCACATAAGGGCAGCAGAAAAAAAAAATACATTTACAGCTGCATTTGAGATCTGCATAAATAAAAACAAACATACATTTTTCCTCCACATCCTTTTTTAATAAATTTAAGAACACATTTTCCATTATCACCCCCTCCCCCCAGGGCCCTTGGGCCTAGTTTAAAAACCAAAATAAAACAAAAGCAAAGAAGCAAATAAATGAAAACGGAATTAAATGGATCTGGCCAGAGGCTACGAGTCATAATCTTCCTCCTCCTCCTCACAACCAGTGGACATCAACGGAGCTGGCATAGGGGGCAAAGCAGAAGCTGCTTGGGGCATGACTGGAACAGAATGAAACTGTACGAACGATGGAGCCGGAGGGGGACTAAAAGAGAAAAAAAAAAATATGTGGTGGTCAATATAACAGCTTTGAGTTAAAATTGTACAAAATCTGTATATAACAGAGTGATGGAGACAAACAAAAAAGCAACTAAAATACAAAACAATTTTATCAAAGTTAATAAAAAATAAAGCTTTTTAAAAAATGTTAAAAAGAAGTGTATATACACCAGAGTTTCACATTAAAATAAAAAAAAATAAAGAACCTTAATCTTTATCTGCTACACAGATTTGTTTTTTTAAACTGCTCATCTGCAAATGCCAAAGGCAGCAGGGACAATGGTAGCACCACAGCACAAACATTTATAGTTCTTTCCTTGTCTAACTTGCATTGTAAACTTGTAAAGTAAAACAGCCATTCTGCGTGTTTAAAGCGGGGGTTCACCCTAAAAAAAAATGTTTTTTTTTTTTTTTTTTCTAATCAAAACAACTTTTATTGAGCATAAGGTAAAGACAGGAGTACAGTCGGGTAAGAAGTGCAACATGCACTACAGGTACAAGTAGATCCATTTGACATTGTACATGAACATAAACATGAATAGAGTTGGCAAGGAGTAACAGTGGGGGTCACTACTGGCGTGGTACAGGTTAAGGGGCATCAAGCAACCGTACGGGGAGTGGGATGCTATAGGGGAAGTTGGCGGACAGCGGATGGGAACCGCATCTAGCCCACATCAGTGCAGGAGGAGGAGTCCCCCAGCCACCTGTCCCAAACCTTGTTATATTTCTGCGGGCAGCCTCTGTTGGCATAGAACATTTTTTTTATAAGGGAGGGCAGCATTGACAGCACTAATCCACTGTTGCAGGGAGGGCGGGGCTCCCCTCATCCAGCGCCTGGCAATTTGCAATCGAGCAAGGAATAACGTTTCTTGCAGAAATGTGTTGAGATATTTTTCTTCTTCAGGAAGGGAGAGAAGTCCCAGTATGCACTGGCGGGGGCAGAGGGACACAGAGGAGCCCATCCGATGATGGAGGAACCGGACCACCTGAGTCCAGAACCCCTGGATAGGAGGGCAGGCCCAGAGTAGGTGAAAAAAGGAGGCATCAGGGTGGCCACAGCCGGGGCAGTTGGGGTCTTGGTCATTCTTAAATTTGGAAATACGGTGGGGTGTTAGGTACGACCTGTGGAGAATGAACAGGTGGGTAAGGCGGTCGGATAGTTTAGGGGAGACCGTCTTACAGTTAGTAAGGGCCTCGCTCCAGTCCGCATCGGACACCGTGCCAATGTCAGGTTCCCAAACGGTCTTTAAGGCGGTATGAAGTGGCCGTCGCAGAGGGCTGTATGAGATAGCAATAGAGTTGGGAGATGAGTTTCTTGTGATCAGATCCAGTCACAATATCAACCAGGAGAGGGATCTCGAGGGCCGGTGTGGGATTGACAAATTGGGAGTTGAGGGCATGCCGGAGTTGAAAGAAGGTAGTTAGGTAGTGCAAATTTATCCTTGAGAGTTTGAAACGACGTGACCGAGGCCCGGGCCACTACCTGCGACAGGTAGATGACACCACTGTTGATCCACAGGCCGCGGTCGGGGACAGAGGCAAGTTCGGGCAGAAGAGGGTTGTCCCAGAGGGGGGTGTGGGAATGGGGGGAGGGGGCTGCGCCAATACGCAGGGCCAGTTGCCACATTTTGCAGTGGTGAAAGAGCATCTGACCAGCGACGTCGGTGCGGGGTGGGGCCCGTGGTTCGCAGAACAAGAGCTGGAAGGGGTAAAACAGGGGGCCCGGGGCGTGTAAACAGACCAGGGCGGAGTAGCGGTCTTTGTCGGACTGGTTATAGTGAAAAAAATGAGAGAGCTGGGAAGCTATGTAGTAGAAGAGCAGGTCCGGGATTGCAGTGCCGCCCAAGTCAGCCGGATACATCAGGACCCGCCAGGACAATTTATGACGAGACGGGCCCCAAACAAACGTGTTGAGGATGGATTCCATGGCCTTCAGGGTGCGCTGGGGGAGGTATAAAGGGGCGTGCCAGAAAACAGAGCAGCTTAGGGAGAAGAATCATCTTTACCAGGTTGATCCGACCCATCACTCCAAGGGGGAGACGAGACCAGACCTGTGTTTTTTATTTCAAGAGTGCAAATAAAGGCTAGACATTGAGGGGGGCATAGTCAAAGAGGGATTTAGAGATAGTAACACCAAGGTATTTAATAGTACTAGCTCTCACTAGAGGTATCCGGGCCTGGTCGATGGAGGGGGCACCCGAGTCTAGGGGAAGAATGTGGGATTTAGCCCAGTTTATCAGGAGCCCCGAATATTTCCCGAAATCAGTGATAACCTGGAGGGCCGTCTGAAGTGAAGGTCCCGGGTCCGCAAGGTAGAGGAGCATGTCGTCGGCATAGAGGCTGACAACCTCGGTCAAGTGACTACGGCGGAGGCCTCTAATGCCGGGGTAGGTCCGAAGGGCCATGGCCAGGGGCTCCACAGCCAGGGCATAGAGCAAGGGAGAGACGGGGCAACCTTGACGTGTGCCACGGGAGAGGGGGACGAGATCCTACCATTAACGCGAATGCGCGCCGAGGGAGACTGGTAGAGGAGTTGGAGCCACTTGACATAGTTGGGGCCGAATCCGAATCTGCGGAGGCATTCCCACAAGTATGTTCATTCGACAGAGTCGAATGCTTTAGCGGCGTCTAGGCTAACCACCACCCTGGAACCCACGTCTTCGTGTTGCGCCTGGAGGTTCATGTGTAAACGTCTGAGGTTAAAGGCAGTGTTTTTGCCTGGCATAAATACAGACTGATCGGGGTGTATGAGGCTAAGGATAACTTTGTTGAAACGCAGGGCTAGAATCTTGGCCAGAATTTTGATGTCGAGTTGGAGGAGGGAAATAGGTCTGTAGGATTCAGGGAGTAGTGGGTCTTTGCCTGGTTTGGGGATAAGGACTATGAGGGCTTCGCTCATAGGACGGTGAGAGTGAGCCTGTATTGAATATGTGCGTGTATAGCTGGCAAAGACGTGGTACGAGAGTGTCGCCGAATTGTTTGTAGAATTCAAGGGGAAGGCCGTCGGATCCGGGCGTTTTAGATGTGGGAAGCGACGCCAGGGCCTCTGCGACACAGTCTTCAGTGATGGGTAGCTCCAGTAGGGCCACTTGGGGGGGGGGGGGGGCGTAAGTGTAGGGAAGTCAATGTCGCAGAGGAAGGCCGATAGCTCATCAGGGGTGTGTTGGGCCGTGGAGGAGTAGAGATCGGAGTAGAAGGATCTGAACTCCATGGCCACCAGTTCTGGGTCAGTGACCCTGGCCCCGGAGGCCAACTGGAGGGAAACCACCACCGGGGGCTTGTAATCAAGGTGGGCGAGATACGCGAGGAGCCTACCAGCACGTTCACCGAACTCAGACACGCTGTTTGCTAAAAAAGATGCCCTTCTTGGCTTTTTCAAAGTGTAGTTGGTCAGTGAGTCTGGCCTGTACCCGGACGCGGGCAGTGTTGGCTGCTGTGGGACTATCCCGAAAGGTCTGTTCCAGGGCCTTGTGTCTGTTGATGCGGGTGGATATGATCAGGCGAGCATGTGACTTAAAGGTCTCCCAGACGGAGCCAAACGAACCGACATTTATGCGGAAAAAGTGGTCCCACTCGAGTTGGACCGAGTCCAAGTCGGGCAGAATATTGAGCCAGAACGGGTTTAGTGTCCAAAGTCTGACTGTGGGGGGGGGGGCGGGAGCCGCAGCTTGATCCAGCAAGGGGAGTGGTCAGAGAGCACTCTAGTGCCAATGTCTGCTTCTAGAAGGTGGGGGAGGAGGGAGGGGGTAAGGAGCACTAGGTCTATGCGGGACATTGCGGAGCGCGAGGGGGTGAAATATGAAAAGTGCGTTTGCGTTGGGTGTGTGTGACGCCAAGCATCCGTAAGGGCGAATTCAAGGAGGAATTTTCCGAATCTGGTAGTGTCAGGCGTTAAGGGGGACGAGATGGTAGGACTCAGCCTATCAAGGCTGGGGGAGATTACCATGTTAAAGTCCCCGGCCCAGATGGCCGGCACCAGGGGGTGTTGGGCCATAAAGGCCACCCCATCCCTCAGCGCCTCGAACTGAAAGGGGGGGATGTAGAAAGCAAGGAGAACGAGTTAGAGGCCCCCCACGGTTGCATGTAAAAACAATGACTGACCCTGGGGGTCCGACTGCAGGGAGTGCAGGCAAAACTGCACCGTCTTGGCTATGAGTATGGCAACACCACGGGAGTTGGAAGTGTACGGGGCCTGATATAGCCAGCCCACCCAGGGCTTTTTCAGGCATAGCTGTTTTTGACCTGTGAGGTGGGTCTCCACCAGGATGGAGATGTCTGCACGGAGGGATTTAAGGTGGAAAAGAACAGCAACACGCTTGGCCCTCTCACCAAGGCCACGGACGTTCCATGTTAAAACTTTAAAGGGAAGCCATACCGGGGCAGGGGGGGGTAATGTGAGCAGTCGGACGCCCAGGGGGGACCACAGTGCACAATAGACAACAGATTAGGCATACCACAAAGCACAGTAGGTCATAAAGCAGTAAAACAGTTCTCAGCACAGCAAACGCACAGGGAAGGCCCCAGCTTAAGGTACATGTCAAAATGGAGCAGAAAAAAAAAAACTGAAAAATAAAAAAGTAAAACATATGTACATATGGGCAGGAGCCCAACAGTCTGCATAGGCTCTGGACCAGCAATGCAGATGAAATACCCTGCCATTCACCAAACAAGGGTGGGCAGGGGCTGGCCAGGGAAACAAGGCGTAAGGGACAGTCTTGGCGGGTGGCACAGGTGCCATGTCACCGTTATAGGTCGGGGGGCGACCAAAAAGCTGAAAAGCGCACAACAGTGCAGCGGGAGCAGCCAGGCAAGGTGGATGCTGGCGCAGGTGAGCCGCCCGAGGCACATATAAACAGGGGGGATGAGGGGGAACATCAAACAAGGGTAAAATTACCACCTCTCAGTGTGGTCCAGGGGCGCAGTCAGACAGCTGGAGGGGACAGGTAGTGAAGATGCACGGGGAGCAAAGGCAATAGAGGACAACTCACGGTTCTGTATGGGAGTCCAGGCGGAGAGGATGTCCTCAGAGCAAGTGTCCACATCAACAATGGCACGATGAGTGCGGAAGGAGGCAGTACAGGAGTCCAGGCTGCACCATGGCACGGGGGGAATGTCGTTAGTACATCGTGAAGGGGCAAAGGTGTGCAGGGTGCCTGCAGTGCAGGAGGTCACTGCGGGGAGGGGGAGGCGGCGGGCAGGCAGGCAAGGGTCAAGGACGAGGCCTAGGCAGCCGCACCAAGATTTTCCAGCCAGGACAGGACAGCTTGCGGGTCTTCGAAAAACTGGGCCTTGCCTTCACACACTACACGGAGGCGTGCAGGGAAAAGCATCGCGTAGGGAAGGTGGCGGGCGCGAAGCTGCCTCTTGACCTCGACGAAGCGGGCCCGCTTCTTCTGAACCTCGGCCGAGGAGTCCGGGAACACCGCTACATGTTTAGGAACTTCGCGATGAGAGTGCGCGGCGGGGCTCCAGAGGGAGGAGGTTTTGCTGCAAGGCGATGGGCGCGCTCCACCACGAATGTCGAGGAGAAGGCCTCTCTGCCAAACGACTTGACCAGCAGGTTTTCGAGGTAGGTAGGAGGGTCGGAGCCTTCCGCTCTCTCAGGGATCCCCACGAAGCGCAAGTTACACCTCCTGAGACGGTTCTCCATGTCGTCCTGCTTGGAGAGGACGGCGTTCAGCTGGTACTGTAGCTGTTCTGTGGTTACCTGGAGGGGATGCAGGCCTTCCTCCACATAGTCGATCCTGCGCTCCGTCTCCGACACCCTTTCCCGCAGCTTCTGGACGTCGCGACGGATCAGGGAGATGTCGACCTTCACCTCCTCGATCCGGGCTGTAAGGGTGGACTGGCAAAGGGCGATCGCTTCCAGCACCTTAGCTGTATCTCCCGAGGCTGGAGCCTCAGCCCCACGAGGCTGGTCAGCGCCATCTTCATCCTCTGTGTCGGCCCCGTCATGGCGGAATTGAGCTAGCTTGGCTATAGCCCCGGACCTTTTGGTAGGAGACATGAGGTCTAGAGGTGGCTAGGGTGTCCGGGGACAGTTGGTGTCCAAGTTTAAGGAAGAAATCCCTCAGGATTTTACAAAAAGGATTCGCCTCGAGCGGAGCTCTCACTCTGCACGTCCTGCTACATGCAGCTCCAGACAACACCCCCCCCTAAAAAAAAAAATTCTAACATTACATCCAGCATACTAACGACAGGTACAGTATGCTGGTCCTTTTTTTTTTTCTCCGTATATACTGCGTAATTGTCATTTTCGCCCCGGCTTCCCGCGGGACTGGGCGTTCCTATTGAAAGCTTAGATGATTGACTTCTGGTGTAAAGCGTCCCATGGCGCATAAAGCGCGTCACCAGTTTTCCGTAAATAGCTGACTGCGAGTCGGCTCTATATGGCGCCTGAGCAGTCAGCTCTACACTGCGTGCGCAGGCGCCGTATAGCACCGACTCGCAGTCGGCTATTTACGGAAAACTGGTGACGCGCTCTATGCGCCATGGGACGTTTTACACCAGACGTCAATCATCTAAGCTTTCAAAGGGAACGCCCAGTCCCGCGGGAATCAGAACCCGAAAGCCCGGGGGGGGGGGGGGATGACAATTACACGGTATGGACGGAGAAAAAAAAAAAAGCCCAGCATACTGTACCTGTCGTTAGAATGCTGGATGTAATGTTAGAATTTTTTTTAGGGTGAACCCCCGCTTTAACTACTTGAGTAGCAGCCTGTCATACCCTTTCATTACCAGACTATTTTTCAGTCTTCAGTGCTGGGATTTTTTTTTTCTTCCCTTTTTAAACAAAAAAAAAAAGTAAGACCAAAGACCAAACATTTTGGGGAAAAACAAGGTTTCCTCTGAACCCTGTTAAAATATAAATGGCAGGACATTATGAGCACCCCCAAAAATGCCCCTTTTCGGAAAGTAAGTGTCCCACTTTTTGGAAATGAACAAAAATGTTGGGAAAAGCATTTAACCATTTCCCGACCATGCTATAGGCAAAAGACAGCTACAGCGTGGTCGTCCAGTTCTGGAAGGGCATCTATAGACATCTTCTCTGAACCCTGCCCCCTGTGGCACGCACCTAAGGCCCTGTACTCTGATGAGACTTGTCTGATGGACCGTTTTCATCAGACAACTCTGAACTTGTCTGATGTGCGTACACACCATCGAACCACAATCCGATCAGACCAGAACGCGGTGACGTAGAACACAACGACGTGATGAAAAAACGAAGTTCAATGCTTCCAAGCATTCGACTTGATTCTGATCATGCACAGGTTTTTGGTCCGATGCTTTTGTGTACTAACCATCGAACATGTCCGACAGACATGTTCCATCAGACAGGTTTTAAAGCATGTTTTAAAACTTTGGTCCGATGGAAAACAGTCCGATAGGCCGTACACACCATCGTACTGGTCTGATGAAACCGGTCTGCAGACCAGTTTCATCGGACATGTCCGATCGTGTGTATGCGGCCTAACACGTTCTGTGACTGTTGTGTCCTTCGGGCAAACCTGATCACAGATCGTGGTAAAGGGCCAATCGCAGTACTTTGACTGTGATTGGATACAACTGATTACATGGTAATCAGATGTTAACAGATGCTTTGTCTGCTGGTGGATAGGAGAGCCGTCGTCAACCAGCAAGTCTGTCAGCACATAGTTTACACTGATAATCAATGCAGCCTCATCAGCACCCATCAGTGCAAAAGAAAAATTACTTATTTGTACAATTTTAGAAGACATTCTTTTTTCCCAAAATGTATTTACCTTGTTTAGCAAAAAGTAAAAAATAAAACAGCGATGCTTAAATACCACCAAAAGAAAGTACCATCTGTCCCTAAATTTTTTTAAATGGGTACAGTGTTGTAGGACGGCACAATTGTCATTCTCAGTGAGACAGCACTGAAAGTTGATAATTGGCCTGGGCAGGAAAAGGGTGAAAGTACCCAGTACTGAACTGGTTAAAACAAGGAGCTTAGTAAAGGTGCACTAAACCTAACACATACAGATCATAACCAGAGGAAGGAGGAGAAAATGAATGGGTTAATTTACAGGTCACATACAGTTTTAAAAAAAAAATGGAGGTGCATAAGGGAGGTGAAGGGTTACTATACAGGTCACGGAGAGGCAAGCGGGAGTTTGAATGTGTATGAAGGGGTAGTGAAAGGGTGAAAAGATCCTTATAGCTGTTTCCCTGTCTGTGCTGCAATCACAGGAACCAATAAAGGACTCAATCATTCATTAGCTCCCATTTCCTCCCTTAGGCCCCTTACACATGTGGGGGCGGGTTTCCGCTAATCCCTGCTGAGAAAGCAGATGGTTTGCCTGTGTCCACCCCACTTAAACAGTCCTGTTCACTGATGAGTGGCGTGCAACCCTGGATGGTCCAGATGGATGGTAGTGTAGTGGATGGTTGGTGGGTGGCCACTCTGTTCCAACAAGGCTGCGATGTCAGCAAGGCGGTGGTGGAGTCATGTTTTGGGCTGGAATCATGGGAAGAGAGCTGGTCGGCTACTTTAGGGTCCCCAAAGGTGTAAAGATGATCTCTGCAAAGTATGTGGAGTTCCTGACTGGCCACTTCCTTCCCTGGTACAGAAGGAAGAACTATGCTTTCCGTAATAAAATCAGCATTGGATTAAATAACTCATAGGCAATCCTTGGGCCTCAACATTTCTTTGGGAATCTCTCTGTAATGGATGCTGCTATTGGGACTGAATATACAGCAATGTCTCCTTAAATGGAAACCCGGGGTTCATCCTAGTCACCTCCGTAGTGGTATGTAAACAAAAGTGCTCCAATAGTGTTATATAGTTCCTCAAAATATTTTATTTTAAAAACAGCTAGCTGTTACTCACATTTAAAAACTTTAGCCAGACATAAAATCCAGGCTACAGTGGGACATTCTTTGTGATAGTGTTGGAGTACCATCTTTCTTAATACCACAGAAGCATATCTGCCCACCGGGTCTGTAACCGACTGAACAGCACAAAAGAATAATTTGCTGAATAGCAAAAAAAACATACAAACAATTTGTATATTTTTTTTCTTCCTTTTGTGTATGTAAACACTAACTTTGTATCTTTTGTATTTATGTAGTCATAACTATAAGCCCAGATTGCTACTGGTTTCCCCTGAAGAAGCTTTATAAAGCGAAACATGTTGGGACACGACAATCCACGCCATCTTGGCTTGACTATAATATGCTAAATGTTTGACCGTCAATTATTTCTATATCCAGTTGCCGACCAGCCGCCGCAGTTATACGGCAGCAGGTCGGCACGGGTGCGCGAGAGCCCGTAGCTCTACGTCGCGCCCACTAGGGGGCGCGTGCACGCCGCCGGCGGCCCGCGCGCCCCCCGCTCGCCCCCGAGTCCCGTGCGTGTGCCCGGCGGGCGCGATCGCCGCCGGGCACTCGCGATCGCTCGTTACAGAGCGGGGAACGGGAGCTGTGTGTGAAAACACACAGCGCTCGTTCCTGTCAGCGGGGGAAACGCTGATTTTCTGTTCATACAATGTATGAACGGAAGATCAGTGATTCCCCCTAGTGAGGCCACCCCCCCATACAGTTAGAACACACTAGGAACACACTTAACCCCTTCCCCGCCCCCTAGTGTTAACCCCTTCACTGCCAATGGCATTTTTATAGTAATCCAATGCATTTTTATAGCATTGATCGCTAAAAAAATGCCAATGGTCCCAAAAATGTGTCAAAAGTGTCCGAGGTGTCCGCCATAATATCGCAGTACCGAAAAAAAACGCTGATCGCCGCCATTACTAGTAAAAAAAAAATAATAATAATAAAAATGCCATAAAACTACCCCCTATTTTGTAAACGCTATAACTTTTGCGCAAACCAATCAATAAACGCTAATTGCGATTTTTTTTACGAAAAAAATGTAGAAGAATACGTATCGGCCTAAACTGAGGGAAAAATATTTTTTTTTAATATATTTTTGGGGATATTTATTATAGAAAAAAGTAAAAAATATTGCATTTTTTTCAAAATAGTCGCTCTGTTTTTGTTTATAGCGCAAAAAATAAAAACCGCAGAGATGATCAAATACCACCAAAAGAAAGCTCTATTTGTGGGAAAAAAAGGACGCCAATTTTGTTTGGGAGCCACGTCGCACGACCGCGCAATTGTCAGTTAAAGCGACGCAGCGCCGAATCTCAAAAAGTGCTCTGGTCTTTGGACAGCAATATGGTCCGGGGCTGAAGTGGATATTTACCCGAAACATTTGTTAGTTTTGTGGATCTACTTTTAAGTGATTTTTCCTCAATAAAATTTATTTTTTATAAATTTTGTACCTATATGGTCCAATAACGTTTTCTTTCTCATTTAATATATGAATATTTTTTGCACCGATAAGAAAATCCCATTTACCTTTCCCCTGTTTTTTTCAACATACAGGGATATACAAAGTAGTACCGACTTATAATCGCACACATAAGATAGATTAGATGAACTTGTGTTTTTTTCCAACCTCACCTACTATGTAATAGTGATACTCTCAAGCCTAAGCTAAAACTTTTTTTTTTATTAAAAAGTTTTAAGAATGTTTTTTGATTTTCTAATTGTTATTGGGGTCAAATTAGTGTTCATTTTCGACTACAGTGACAAGAAAATTTAATGGAGCCAGATGGAAAAATTTTCTTAAACACATTTCTAACAGTGCATTCACGCCAAAATAAAATGTTAAAAGCAAACGTTTTTTGAAGTACTTTTAAACAACATTCAAATGTTTGAAAAATGTACTTACAAATGTTCATTTAAAAATCTACTAGTGTATGGGCAGCTTTAGTTATATAGTCAGACCTTAGTGAATGGGGGAAATAAACTACAAGCAGATCAAGAAGATAATCTCTCCTTTTGTCAGAGACAATATGCACAAAAGTATATATGTTCTAAAGAGAATGATGGCTTTTACCTATTACAGCAGTGGTCATCAACCCTGTGCTCAGGGCCCAATAACAGGCCAGGTTTGCAAGATAACTGAAATACATCACAAGTGACATAATTGGCTGCTCAGTGATTGCAGTATTCTAGTCTGCATCTTCCCAAATTAATACATAAACTCTGGCCTGTTAGTTGGCCCTGAGGTCAGGGTTGATGACCACTGTATTACAGCACCAACATCCCAAAAAGCTGCACACTTGAATTTAACGTCATGGTTCCCGCATGAAAGATAAATTGTCTTTAATTAGGTCAAATCTGAAAAAGACACAGGAATTTACCTTTGAAATGTTGCATGTGATTGCATATTTGCAGTTGGAGTCATACACATTTCTTCTTCACCGTCTGTATCTGTGCCTTCAGAATCATCCTGTTAACATACAGTATCAAATTATATTCGAAAATTAAGCAAAATACAAAACAAATTGAGACTACTAGCAGATTCCATTAAAAAGAAAGCTCTACCTCTTGCTCTGAATCCGTTTCAGATTGCTTTTTGTCTTTTCCCTTCATAGTTGTACCTCCATTCTTTCGGCTGCTTCCAGGTTTTCGGCCCCTTGGGGAACATAAAATAAAATTAGTTTTTGTGAAGCTCAAAGTATGCTCATAAATCACAGGGAAGACTCAAAAAACAATGACCAATCATCACTGGTCATACAAAAATGTTAGCAATTTGTACAGTATAGGTAGGAAATTAAGGTGTAAACATCCTACCTCCGCGATACTCTCTCCCCTTCTGTGTGATTGTCTTCTGTCTCGCCCTGCATATCTGGGACTGTTGCAACAAGATCCTTTAGGAAATCAAACTGCTGTTCAAGTTCTATACACTGTTTCCTGTGAAAGACAGAAAAAAAAAAAAGTAGGATATATATGTCAGTGGTAGCCAAGCTGTATGCATTAGGGGGCCGCATATGTCTCAACCTATGGCAAGCATTGCTGCATAGTGTACAATTATTCCAAGAAAAAAAAAATGAATTGCATTGACAAGTATAGTAGCCATGAATACCAGCCTTGAATATCTGAAGGAAGAGTGTGTGCTGTAAGCACAACTGATGAGGAGTTACAGGTACCAATCCCAACTAATACACTTCTTGCAGTAATTAGGGTTGGGTTTACACCATATACCTCTGTATGTAATGTCTGTGTTAAGAATAGGCTCACATATAGGTATGTAAATCACACACACATTTCCGCACCTGCGGGCAAAACACACTGCTTTTTTAGAAAATGCACAGAGGTGCCATTCATTCTTAATGGCACACCCCCATGCATCTGAAAACTCAGTAGGTGCGAGTGCGGGAAATAATTTGGTGCAAAAGCACCATGCAATCCCCATGCAGCTGCGATTATAAATATTTGCAGGGATATATTTCCTGCAGGTACAGCAGCCCATTCAAATCAATAGCTTGCTGAACCCACACAAACATGAGCTGCACCAATTGCATATGTGTGAACCTAGCCAGGGCAAGCTGCTAAAAGATATAAATACATTGACTAGCCAAACAGATGTCACAGGCAAAATACAAAATCTGATGCTCATCTCCAAGGCCCTCATGAGTTCTGAATAAAATAGGAAATTTGTATATAAAAATTAAATCGACAGATCATTTCAATCTACATTTACATTGACAATCTTATTTAAGAGGCAGAAAAATCTGAATGGTAAAGTAAAGAAGCGCCCACAGAGATGAAATTAGTTCTGGTGACCTGCAACCCCCCCCCCCCCCCCCCAAGGGATTCCCATAATTTGTAGGGATATCCTCTCACTTCCTGTATGGCTATGGGACAATAAGTAAAAATCTCCAAAATGGGACACAAATGGTGCAATAAAAAAAAAAATTATAATATATATATATATATTTTATAATTATTTAACATTTTGGTTGATTATTGCCCCATGCAGCGATTTATCTCATCTCCACGTCCTAAACAGGCCATTGATATGTCTGTTTGAAAAACAAGCATAATTATAGCATAATTGATTGTTTCGAACTATAGGTCATTTTAGCAGCTAAAATATTGTATAATACATAGACTAGCCAAAGAAATGTCACAGGCATAATAATACATCCGCTGCTTATCTCCAAGTTTCTCATGAGTCTTGTATAAAATAGTAAATTTGTATATAAAAACAGTGACAGATCTTGTCAATCTAAAATTTGAAAGGCAGATAAATCAGTAATTTGGCAGGAGCTGTATATGTATTTTGCCAAGGCAGCATATGATTTCTTTACGTTATACTTTAGGAGAAGATGAACATGTTTCTGTGTTTTCATTTCACCATCTGAATGAATACATATTTAACAAAACATTCAGCATTATTTGGACAGCTGATAGTCAAATAGAGGATGTTAACAGGGATGGACTGGCCATTGGGAGTACAGGGAGTTTCCCGGTGGGCCGATGGCTCAGTGGGCCGGCTTCAGTGACAGCGGACAGCCGCCTCACTTTGCTCCTCTGTCTCTCCCTCGCCGCAGGGTTCACCTGGGGGAACAGAGAAGCAGGGGGAGGACCAGAGGAGCAGGGACGACGACAGAGGAGCATGGGGGGAGGGGACAGACAGCTGACTCAACATCTATGGCCTGGGAGTTTTTCACTTCTGCCTAATCTTGTCTCATAAAGGGGGGGGGGCAACAAACTGTTTTTTTCCCCAGGGTGAAATAATGTCTAGCTTCCCCACTGGTACTGCCTATAAGAGTACCAGTACCAGTCGTTCCACTCTAATAAAGTAGAACGGCTAGTGAAGGGGAAGAGGGGGCTTGGCTGGCCGGAGGGGGGGGGAGGGTGCGGGAGTTGTGCGGCCGCCATAGGAGAGACCTCTCAATGTGGGCCAGTCTGGATGAAGTCCAGGGCCAAATTTTTGTCCCAGTCCAGCCCTGGATGTTAAGAGTAAACCTGCAATGCAGCAAATGCAGAGCCTGCAACTACTGACCTCCTGATACCTGGGCATGCCGACCTACTGGTTTTGGACTTTCGAAAACCACTAACCCACAACAAGCAAACAAGATATATAGAGAAGTGTCAGATATTCCTATCCGCATACATGATACAGGTCAATGTATTGGAGAGTCGGCATGACATCCAGTATTTTCAGAAAGTTCAGCAATGGCCGTTTCCATGTCCCTTCTCATAATAGGTTTACTTACAAAAATATGGGAGGACAGTGACCTGGAATGTACATAATTTACACAGCCTCTTTAGGGTTAAAAAAAATTAGATTAAAATATACAACCACACGGACACACACATTCACAGTGCTGGAGGAAAAAGGAAGACAATAAATGGAACTTAATTTTCTGACTACAGATCACTTCCGACTGGCTACTTTTGCAGGTATAGCTATGGAAAACATAAAAAGCGCCGTTTAAAAATCCATTAATACATGGTCTCACCCTGCTATGCACACGCTCAGTTGCTTTCTACTTTTTGTCACTTTGATGAAAATCAGAGTCACTACAGACCGATCTGCTGACATCCTAAAATTTTACAGCTGCTTAGGGCTTCAGTTAAAATGGCAGCCTCCAGCAGGAAAATAACAGGGGCAATGGTGGAGGCAATTTACAGCACACACTAATTTTGGTAGCATAATTAATATTGTGAAATGTATGTTCCTTGATCATAAAAAAATAATAATCATTTTGTCAAGTTGTTTTGGGTAAAGTTCTGCTTTAATATCTGGTTGAACCTCCTTTGGCAGTAATGACTTCAATCCTGCACTTTCAGTAGCTCTGGATCAAACATGCACAACGTTCAGGAGGAATTTTTTGTACCATTTCGCTTTACAGAACCGCTTCACATCATATTTGTAGGATGTCTAGTGTGAAAGACTCTTGAAGTCATTTGACAGCATCTCTATGGCATTAAAGTTTGGGCCACTCCAAATCGCACATTTTCTTTTTTCTGCCTGTGGTGGATTTACTTCAATGCTTAGGGTCATTGTCCTGCTACATCACCCAAGGTCTACCAAGCTTCGCCACACTGACATTATCCCGTAGGGGATTTTGGTAAATTTGGGAATTAATTTTCCCCTCGATGATAATAAGTGGTCTGGGCACAGAGGCAGAGACAACGGCCAAATAGTGATGTTTTCTCCACCATACTTCACCGTTGGGACGATGTATTGATGTTGGCAAGTTGTGCCCTTTCTGGGCCATACATTTTCTCAGTAGCGTTGTGGTTTGCCATGATGCTCTTTGGCAAACTTCAACGAGCAGCAAGGTTTTGTTTTAGAGAGCAGTGGCTTCCTCTGTGGTGTTGGTGCCATGGACACCCAACCTGCCTAAAGACTTACGTATGGTAGACTCATGAAGAGGGGCATTTGCCAGTTCCAGTGAGATCTTCATGTCTTTAGCCGTTACTCATGGGTTTTTCTTTACCTCATCGATGACCCCGTGTTGTGCCCTTGGGTATCATCTATGCTCAGAGCCCACTTCTAGAAAGAGTAGTCACAGTACAAAACGGTCTCGATTTATAGACAATAGTCTACTGATGCCCAAGCACTAAGAATGCTTTGTATCACTTCCCAGCCTTATGCAGATCAACTACGGCGTATCAGATGTCTCCAGAGAGCTCCTTTTGCGAGGCATGGTTCACATTAGCTGATGCTTCTTATGAACCGAATCTTAAAATGTGAGTATCTTTCAAAGTAGCTCTAAACCACACTTCCAAATTAATTTCATTAGCTGGATTTGAGCAAATTACTGACTCCATTAGCATTTGATAGTAATTAGTTAGTAATTAGTCTATGGATTTGCGTACTTTTTCCTCCAGCACTGCAGTGAATGTTTAATGGGTGTGTTCAATAAAGACACAAGAAACTGGAATTGTTTGTGCGTTATCAGATTAAGCACTGTGGGGTTGATTTACTAAAACTGGAGAGTGCAAAATCTGGTGAAGCTGCGCATGGTAGCCAATAAGCTTCTAACTTCAGCTTGTTCTATTGGGTTTTGACCAAAAAAACCTGGAAGCCGATTGGTTTCTATGCAGAGCTGCACCGGATTTTGCACTCCCCAGTTTTAGTAAATAAACCCCATTGTATTTGTCCATTGTTGTGACTTAGATGAGTATTAGATCACATTTTATTGCAAATTACTGCAGAAAACCAGTTAATCCCCTTGCGCATATATACATTATTTTTTTTACCATATTATTTCATTAGAAGTATTCAAACATACAAGAATAGGTATATAAAAGTTACATGGGCCCATTGGCGTGAAGATAGTCATAACAATGAATAAACATTTCATACCTAATGTGGGTAGAATGTATATTAGAGCAGAGTCAGTTTGTAAATATTGGAAGTTGTATAGAATAGATTATAGAATATACAGGAGCTTTGTGTTGTTTAGGCCTATAAAGCCTGTTTCTATAGAAAAATCGGACTTCTAATGGTATTGAATCTGGTGTGTGTTGAGCTGGCTTCCTGAAACCGATGGCGTTAGATAGCTAGGTTTATTTGGATAGTGTGGGGGTTGTAGTTTAGGTTGCCGAGTGTCTAGTGTCATATGGTGATGTGGTTAGAGGTAGATCTAAGGTTGACAGGCCAGCTGGTCACCTTGATAAATTTCAATATTTGGGTATGAGACGGCAGGGGCAGGAGGGATGCAACTATAGGAAAGTGCTATTGATATGTAGGGAATGAGAGATAGGGGGAGGCTGGGTCGAGACATGGGGAACGTGTGCTTCCAACCTATCTACCTATCAAAAAAAGTACGGATTATTGTTCCGGCTTATGTGGGTGCATGGTTTCTGTGTATTCTGGGGTTGTTTTAAAGTGGTACTGGCAAGTCAGCGTGCTGCGTTTGGAGATATTGTCATGAGAGATGGCTACGAGCACTTCCATCCCTGCGATTTTGTTGATTCTCTGAAACCGTTCTTTGGGAATAATAGGGGGGAGTTTGGGACTTTAAATTAAGCACACGGTATGTGCCTCTATCCCTGGTATGCATGGCTAGAGGTCTAGAATAGGAGCGTCTGGATAATGTGGTGAAAGAGAAGTCGGGCGGGGGAAAAATCCAGAGCTACGGTGGAAACCCTTGATGTTACATCATTGACTTCTCTCCAGAACCGTTGTATGATGGGGCATGCCCGCCAAATGTGTATGAGAGAACCTGGTTCAGAGGTGCATCTTAAACATAAGTTGGACACTGATGGGGCAAATTTGTGAATAATGGTCGTGAGACTGTACCATCGATTTAGGATTTTATACCCATTATCCTGAGTTGATACATTTGTCGAACCTTTTAGGATGTTTGCATGAATTTCTATCCAATGTTTTTCTGCGATTATCTAGAGAGAATTCTTTTTCCCCGGATTGGCATGTATTGTTATGTACGGGATGTTTAGCAAAGAGTAATGATGGTGGAGATAAGATGTCTTTGTGGGGTATTTTCAGAGCATATAATTTCTATGGGGGCAAGTTGTCAGATCCAATGTTTGCGTCTTGGACCTTGGAAGTGTCATATTTAAAAAAGTATATCCACAAAGGGGGAAAAAAAATGTCTATCATTTGGGAGGCAAGGTTTTCTCCATTTCTGAATGTGTCCCTTAGGAAAAAGTGTTTGGTTAGGATGTGTTTATGAGGCCATGAATTATAGAGAAATTGTTGGGACATGCCTGGTGGAAATTCAGGATTGAGGCGCAAAGGGGTCAAGGGACCTGGTGTGGATGACAGGGAAAGTTTATTATTCACTTTGTGAAAGCAACAAAAAAGGGAGGCCTATAAGCACGCGATTGTCCGTAAGGGGAGAGAGAAGAGGGATTCTTCCAGTGTAACCCATTGTTTTGTGGATGCATGGGTGTTCCAATCCACTATCCTTGTAAGAAGGCAGGCTCTATAGTAGTAGTGTAGATCAGTGAGGCCTATACCCCCTTTGGATATTTATTACACTCAAACACACACACACATACACACACAACTTACAGGTGTGATGTAGTCATGGTCTTGGCACTTCGAGACTGTGTTACCTGACAGGCCTTCTTTAAGAGTGACTCCAGGAACAACTCTAGTGCACGAGCTAGGACTGTGTCAAGGAGTACAAGTCAATTAGTATTTAAAAATACCATTTAAAGAGTGAACCTTCTTCCAAGATATAAATAACTTGCAACGGCAAGCTTGCTGAATCCACATGAAAAAATGTGTGCTTTAACCAGCTCCTATCTAGATCTTTTTTTTTCCTGTACACATTAAAATCTGCAACATGCCTATAAAATTGCTTAAAGTGGAGCTACACTGTATCCAAGCACCACACACCAAAAATGCCATTTAATTTATTTTCTAACATTCAAAGCAAACTCACCCATCCATCCAAGTCTCCATTTTTTATTTTTCCAAAAAAATTACTGAAAAAAAAAAAACAATTCTGAGGAAGGGCAGAGGATTCATGTAGAATTTACTTCCTGGAATCAATCTGCCCTTAGCTCAGACATGCAGGAAGGAGGATGTGCTTATCTGAGAAAACCCATCATTCCCTTCTGAAAAAAATATACAACTATACAATGCAAGTAGTTAAAGCCCAATTAAAGCCTTAGTTTTTTTTTTTACTTGTTGTTATGTAGCTAGGCTAAACAACATATAAAAGGATATGGTATTTTTTAAATTATGTTTACCAGGTTTATGCATTTTTGATTTGTAAAAGCTACTTGCCAGCAGCATACTGGAGAGCTGGACTGCTGCTTTCACACAGGGGGTCTCCAGCGGTCCAACATTTCCTGAGATGTGGTTGTTGATTGGAGCACTGGGCAGTAAAACACAAAAAACACAAAAACTGAGGCTTCAAATGGGATTTAAGATACAAAATACTTAGAAAATAAATTGTCATCACTAAATTGCAGTACCAAACCACTTCTAGCCATCACAAGCATCATTTAAAGACAATGATGACAGATCCCATCTATACTGCAACCCACTTGTATAACAGTGGAAAACAATAGAACAGCTGTGTGAAAATAATTGAATAAAATTACAGCATTTTACATTTTCATTCTTCTTCTATAGGCCTCACGTGTGATAGCAACATCTCAAGAACGTTGCAAGGAGTGGGCGGAAAGAGGCACACCTAAGATTTAGACTTTTGTTCTCTTTTACAACAAAAAGTTTCTGGAACCTTTGTTCTGTTAATTTGCTCCCTGCTTGTGCCTTCTCAAATAAAAGTCTTCGCTGTCTGCAAGCCAGAAGGAAGGACCTCCATTAAAACTGGAAGGCAATCCCGATAACCCCGCCCCCCACTCCGCCCCCCACTCCTCCTTCCCCAACTGGACACCAGAGAGACAAATGATAATAAAACATCATACTACTTCAAACACTTTCAGGGTGTGAATTAATCAAAAAAATTTCAGGACTGAAGCAACAACCACAAGCGAGACGCACATCATTAGGAGGTACATTACCCAACTAGCGCCCCAATATGGATAAATAGTGACAATGACAAAGTAAATACAAAGTAAACTTCAGTCAATCAGTAATAAATAATAGTGCGCTAAATCACAAATGTAACTCCAATATATATGTGAATACAATAATGACCAGTTATACAGATATTTATGTGCAAAAAGTCCACATGCATAAATTAATGTGAATAATTGATTCTCAATTGTTGACAAAACACGATTATCAAATCACTCTGTTATCTGTGATGCTCTCTGCAGGATATATGTGCTAAAGATGATCACCAACACCTCTGTGTGTAATGCCTGCTCCCCTCAAAGGAAGACCCCCCTGGGTCTAATAACACTTTCAGTGATTATCCAAAAAAGTCAGCCAGAGCAGGAAAGAACTTCAGCTAATTCACATTCTCCAGGTTCAGTTTCTCGAAGCAAATAAAAGATCATAGCGCAAGATTGAATTCCTTGCTTTAAATAAAAATCTTAAACAGATGCACTTCCTCGGATATGAGACACCAGAAGTATCGTCACCGGCTTTCACTCTCAAAACGTGAGTGCATCAGTTTAACCACTTGCCGCCCACCCACTGTCAAATGACGGCTGAGCGATGCGGCTCTCATTCTGGGTGGACGACATATGACAGCTTCCCAGAACGACCGGTCTTGCTCACCCCCGGGGCACGCAGCATAGTGATCACGGCTGCGCCGTGTTGCTAGGACATGTGACCCCGATCTCTGTAAAGAACAGCGATGGCAGAGTGGTCCTGCACAGAGTGTCACGGATAACAGAGTTATTTGATAATCACATTTTACCAACAATTTAGAATTAATTATTCACAGTAATTTATGCATGTGGACTTTTTCACATAAATATTTATATAACTGGTCAATATTGTGTATATATTGGAGTTTACTTTTAAGGCGGCGTACACACGACCGAGAAACTCGTTAGGCGAAAAGCATCGTTTTCCCCATCGAGTTCCTAGTTCGGCAGTCAAAAACTCGTCGAGCGAAATTTTCCCATTGCCCAACGAGGAAATAGAGAGCATGCTCTCTTTTTGGCTCGACGAGTTAGACGGGTTTCTCGGCGAAAAGTCTACACACGACCGGTTTCCTTGGCAGAATACGTCTCCCATCGAGTTTCTTGCTGAATTCTGCCGAGGAAACAGGTCGTGTGTACGCGGCCTAAGTTTACATTTGGGATTAAGCGCACTATTTGTTTTTTATTCATTTATATGGTGTCAAAACACTTGAATAGTCGCAGCTGCTCCCAATTTATGTATACAAACTTCTCACATTTTGGGGTTTAATCCATATCAGCGCTTGAGTATCATTGTTGTTTTAATATACAGTTAAGGCCAAAAATGTTGGCATGCCTACATTTGTCAGATAATGCACCACTTCGCCCAGAAAATTGTTGCAATTACAAATGTTTAGGCATTTTCATGTTTATTTCTTTTGTTTGTATTGGTATGACAAAAAAAATTGGAGAAACAGTCAAATTTGACACATTCCATGCAAAACTCCAAAAATGGAATTGACAAAATTATTGGCACCTTCTCAAAATTGTTAGAAATAATTGCATTCCAAGTTTGTGATGCGCCTTTAATTAAACTCACCGTTATCAATTAACAGGTGCTGAAAATATACTGTAGATATCACACTGGCAACCAGTTAAATTGGTGAAAAATTGACCTGTTGTATGTTTCTGTGTGCCAGAGGATTTGAAAATTTGTGAAAAAGCATGGACAACCTCAAAGTTACAAGTCCATCTCCAGAGATCTTAATGTTCCTGTGTCCAGTGTGCGCAACAATATCAAAGACTTTTACAGCCTATGGCACTGTAGCTAATCTCTCAGGACGTGGACGATAGAGAAAGATTGATCAAGATTGCAACAAAGGATTGGTCGAATGGTGGATAAAGAACCTCAATAAACATCCAGATGAATTCAAGCTCACCTTCAAGCACAGGGCACATCTCTTTTACCTCGCACTTTAAGTCGCCACCTGAATAAAAAGGGATGCTATGGTAGGAGACCTAGGAGGATCCCACTGCTGACACATAAAACATAAAAAAGCCAGATTGGAGCTCCTTTTGGAAGAATGTGGTGTGGATAGGCAAAACAAAATTACAGCTTTTTTGATAAAGCCCGTCGCAGCCCCCCGCAGTCAAACATGGTGGAGGTTTACTGATGTTTAGGGGTTGCTTTGCTGCTTCAGGAACTGTATGGCATTATGAAATTTGAAGACTACCAAAGAATTCTGGGGTGCAATGTAGGGCCCAATGTCAGAAAGTTGGGTATCCGTCAGAGGTCATGGGTCTTATAGTAGGATAATGACCTAAAGCACATGTCAAAAAGCACCCAAAAATGGTTTAAGACAAAGTGCTGGAGACTACTGAACTTACCAGCAATGAGTCCAGATCTAAATACCATAGAGCACCTGTGGACAGATCTCAAAACAGCAGTTGGGAAAAAGGAACCCTTCAAATCTGAGAGACCCGGAGCAGTTAGCCAAAGAAGAGTGGGCCAAAATTCCAGTAGCGAAGTGTAAGAAACTTATTGATGGTTACAGGAAGCGATTGTTTTCATTTATTTTTTCCATGGGGTAAACTACCAAATATTAAATTGAGGGTGCCAATAATTGTGTCCAGTCCATTTTTGGAGTTCTGCGTGGAATGTGTCAGATTTGACTCTCTTTGTTTCTCCACTTTTTTGTTTCATACCAATACAAACAAAATAAATAAGCATAAAAATGCCTAAAAATTTGTAAATTGCAACAATCTTCTGGGTAAAGTTGTGCTTTATCTGACAGAAATGCAGGGGTCGCAATATTTTTGGCCATGACTGTATACAAGCTGAGGCATGTGAAAGGATGCAATTCGAGTAGATAGCATCAATGAGATTAAAGTCAATGCATATGAAGTTGCATATGCAGATGAAAATATAAGGTTAAGTAGTGGGGATAGAGCCAAGATGAAAATAGGTACACTTTATACTGATGATGGTGAAAGTAATCACATAAAAAAGAAAGTAAAGAATGCAGAGGAAAATAAAAGGACAATTCAAAAGAAAGATTGTAAAAGAACAGTTTTCTTGTTTGCCAGAGACTAGAGCAGGCCTTTTCTATATACTTCTGTTACCTATGTAATTCTAGGAGGCAGAACTTTGCTTTACCTTAAAAGGATACGTTGACCGTTACAAAAAAAAATGCACTTTCTTTGCAGGTAAAAAAAAAAATTGCATTTATTATTTTTTGTTGCAGGAGCCTGTAAAGCATTGCACCAGCGATCCGCAGATAGCTAATGCCATGTCATATGAGGAAGCCGATAAATGCTGACAGGAATGATGAATGAACTACCACAGCACTCACAGCGCCATGGTAGTTCATTGAAAACTAAAAGCCGACACCAGCAAAGGCTGCTGAACCTCGTAGCTTTGCATTCACAGAACACTGTGAAAAAGTGACATGGTCGGGTGGGTGGAGACCTGTCCGGCCATGTTTTTTTATTTTGTCAGGTAGCAGGTAGAGCAGAACCCCCCGCTAGCTGGCACAGCGGGGCTTGGGGAGGTGTGGGGGCCGGTGCATTCATAACATGTTACATCCCAAATATGGATGTAACGCGTTATGAAAGATGAACTTATCTTTTAATGCACTCTACAAGAAGGTAAAAAAATGTCCCGTTGGTTATATCGACCCCTCTCCTCCCTTTATACTTACCCAAGTTGGATCTCGATTCAGTGCTGTGCCCAAGCACAACCGAGTCCTCTCCTTACAAGACTTATCCAATTCTGTGATAAGGGAGCAAGGGAGGGGCTGAGACGCACACAGCCTGGCTCGAGAGGGAGCCCACAGGTGCGCCCCCATAGAAAGCAGCTTCTTATGGTAGAGTAACCAGAAGAGGAGGAGGTGAAAATATCGGTGGGGGACCCCAGAAGAGAAGGTTCGAGGCCGCTATGTGCAATACCAGAGCAGGTAAGTAGAACATGTTTATTATTTTAATAGAAAAAAAAAAAAAGATAGTGCTTTACAATCACTTTACATTTTTCTCAATGTCCTCTCCCCAATAATTGTTCTTTTACCATCGTTCATCTGACATGTCCACTGATAAATACACAGCGATTTTTACTTTGAGGCTTCCTGCACATGGTCCCAGTACTGGCAGCTGATGCACATCCATTGAGATAAATTAGAAAATGCAATAATACGCAGTTATGCTGCAGGGGTTCCATAAAGCACCCACATGAACATATGTTCCAAATGAACACACTCTGCTTTACACAACCCCAGGCTCATAACCGCATACAGCCACATTTTCTAAATTCATTGCATTAAGCTGAGCTGTATGTGGCAGCTGTGGATCCAAGGAGACTCCTTACACAGGCTCTGCATATTACATGGCACTTGTATGACCATGTGTATGAATCCCTAAGCTGGCCATGGACTATACAAATTTTCTTGTTCAATTTCCTTTAGATTAAGGCTCCTTACACACGGAGCGGTCCGTTTTTCGGTCCACTCCGTGTGTGTCCGTCGGCTCAGCAGGGGGTCCCGCTCAGCTGTCGGCGGACAGGGCGGTCCCCGCACACTGTGCAGGGACCGCCCTGTCTCTCCTCCGCTATCCCCTATGGGGAATCGGATGGAAACAGACCGTCTGTCCGTTTGCATCCGATCCACCGGACGGAAGCAAAATAGGGTTTTCTTCCGTCCGCAAAACTGATCCAGACGGACGCGGATCGTAGGCGGACGTTAGCGGATGCATCATCCGCTAACGGATCCGCTCCCATAGGGACAAATTACAAGTCCGTAAACGGACTTGTAATTAGCGGACCGTTCGTCCGCTCATGTGAAAGGGGCCTTACCTTCAACTATGTACTGTAGTGCAAGGGCCTGCCTGATTGCATACAAATTAAAAAAGTGTTGAGCTTTGACCTCATATTATATGGTTTTGATAAATCTAAAGAAAAATTGTAGAATGAAAATTATATAATGTACGGTCAGCCTTAGACCTTTCTTACATTCACTATTATTCAAATAAAATGTATCCATCACTGTGCACAACTGCAAATTATACTGTTTTCATTATTATCTATGTCTGAATTTAATATTTTTGAAAATGAACCCAAAAGTAAACTATATCAGATAGTTACTTCACGTTTTACGTAATGTTTTCAGACCTGAAAAGGGGAAACATTCAGAACCCCTGAAAATGTGTTGGGCTTTCTACAAAAAAAAAAAAGAAGAAAATAGTATAAAAAAAAATTCTATAACTTATAAACTGGATGGCGCTTTCCTCCCTGCATATTAAACTGATCTGAGCTACGAGCCGACCTACAGCCCTGGTCTTCCAGAGAGTTGCCCTACCTGGATTAAGGGCCGGTTCACTCCATAGAAACGCATTCCATATGCATGTGTTTTAATGCGCTCTGGTGCGTTTTTCCCCTTTTTTATAATCTTTTATTGAAAAGACATGCATTTTTTATGTTTTTTGCTGCGTTCCAGTACAGTTCAGTGAATAAAAAACACAGCGTATTCTACCTTTTTTTTTCTGGACTAGAACTGAGCACACTGGTGTGAGCTATACATTCTTTAATACCCTTAAAGTGCAAACCCCTAAAAAAATATAGCTAATTTATACATGTCAGGCATATTAAAAGGATACAAATTATGACAGGAACAGCAGCAGCAACTTTGCCTATTTCTTCATCAGTTTGCATAATCTTCTTAATTCGTGCCTGCAAATCAAAAACAGTATATCAGAGTAATGACAAAACTAACCTACAATCAGAGGCAAAAAAAAAGGGATTTTTAAATACAGCTTACCTGTAAAATCCTTTTCTTGGAGTACATCACGGGACACAGAGCGGCATATTCATTACTATGTGGGTTATATGGAGTACCTTCAGGTGTGGACACTGGCAATCTCAAACAGGAAGTCCCCTCCCTATATAACCCCCTCCCCTAGAGGGAGTCCCTCAGTTTTGTAGCAAGCAGTATGCCTCCCAAAATGGTCACCCAAAAGAGGGGTGGGAGCTCTGTGTCCCGTGATGTACTCCAAGAAAAGGATTTTACAGGTAAGCTGTATTTAAAAATCCCTTTTTCTTTCTCGTACATCACGGGACACAGAGCGGCATATTCATTACTATGTGGGATGTCCGAAAGCAATGCTTTAATGAGGGGAGGGAGACATCTTCCAAAGAAGGATTCAATTTAGAGATAAACTCAAATCATAATAATAATTCTAATCTTAGTCAAGAAAAAAACTTTTTTTTTTTTTTTTTTTTTTTATAACCAAGGGCGTTTCTGATCCCGAGGATTTCAAACTGCAGCCTGTAGTACTGCCTGACCAAAGGCAGCATCCGCATTTCTTCTCACGTCTAGTTGATAAAACCTTGTAAACGTGTGGACTGATGACCACGTTGCCGCCTTGCATATCTGAGCCATAGAGATCTGATGGTGTGCTGCCCAAGAGGCGCCCATGGCCCTGGTAGAATGGGCCTTTACCGACAACGGAGGAGGCAACCTCTTCAACCCGTAGGCTTGAATGATTAATTGTCTAATCCACCTCGAGATAGTGGATTTTGCAGCTGCCTGCCCCTTCTTGGGGCCATCTGGTAGAACGAATAACACATCTGTTTTCCGGATCTTTTCTGTAGCTTTAAGATAGGCCTTCATGGCCCGGACAATATCCAAGGTATGCAGCAACCCCTCCTTTCTAGATGTAGGTTTTGGAAAGAAGGATGGAAGTACCAAATCCTGGTTTAAGTGAAATTTGGATATAACCTTTGGTAGAAAGGAAGGATGGGGCCGGAGAACTGCCCTGTCCTTATGCAGAACGAGATATGGTTCCTTACACGATAAGGCTGCTAATTCTGACACTCTCCTGGCCGAAACTATGGCGACCAAGAAAACCAATTTTCTTGTCAGTAAGACTAAAGGAATCTCAGCCAACGGCTCAAAAGGCTGTTTCTGTAGAGTGGACAGGACAAGATTTAAGTCCCATGGACAAATTGGTGACTTGACAGGAGGATTAATACGCAAGACCCCCTGTAAGAAGGTCTTTACCAGCGAGTGGGTGGCCAGCGGCCTCTGAAACCACACTGACAGAGCTGAGATCTGTCCCTTGATTGTGCTTAGTGCCAGGCCTTTATCCACTCCTAGCTGGAGAAAACTTAACACCCTATCAATAGTATATTTGCGGGAATTCCATCTTTTGGATTCACACCAGCCTACGTAGTTCCTCCACACCCTGTAATAAATCACCCTGGAGACCGGCTTTCTAGCCCTAATTAGGGTAGGAATTACCTGCCTAGACAGACCCCTACCCCTGAGAATCAGGGATTCAGCCTCCAGGCCGTCAAATTTAGACGCTGTAATGTAGGGTGGAGGATCGGGCCTTGTGAGAGTAGGTCTGGTTGTAGAGGAAGAGTCCAAGGGTCTCCCACTGCCATCTTCAGGACTAGTGAGTACCAAGTCCTCCGGGGCCAAGCCGGAGCTACTAGAATGACTGGCTTGTTCTCCACTCTGATCTTGCGCAACAGGCGCGGGAGTAACTGTAGTGGAGGGAATGCATATAGAAGTCTGAATTGATGCCAAGGGCAAACCAACGCATCGGTTCCGCAGGCCATAGGATCCCTCGCTCGCGACACGAACCTGTCTAGTTTCTTGTTGAACCTGGATGCCATTATATCTACGTCCGGCATTCCCCACCTCTGGCAGATTGTCTGAAAGACCTGGGGATGCAGAGACCACTCCCCTGGCAACAGACTCTGGCGACTTAAGAAGTCTGCCTGCAGGTTGTCCACTCCGGGAATGAATATCGCTGAAATGCAGGGTACATGAACCTCTGCCCATTGAAAAATCAAGTTCACCTCCCTCTGAGCGGCCTGGCTCCTGGTTCCCCCTTGGTGGTTTATGTATGCCACCGCCGTGGCATTGTCTGACTGGATTCTCACCGGGAACCCCTTTAATCTGGAGGTCCATGCCAGAAGGGCTAGGCGAGCAGCTCTGATTTCCAAGATATTGATGGGGAGCTGCCTCTCTGCTTTCACCCAAGTTCCCTGGCGGGAGAACCCCTCGAAGACCGCCCCCCAGCCTGCCAGGCTGGCGTCTGTGGTAACTACCTTCCAGACAACAGGGCTGAAGGATTTTCCCTTTAGAAGATTCTGAGGGTTCAACCACCAGGCCAGGCTTTGTCGGACCCTTGATGATAGCGTCAAAGGGGACTCTAAGGCATGTGCCCTCTTGCCCCAGGCTGCTAGAATGGCTGCCTGTAGGACGCGAGTGTGGATCTGAGCGTATGGTACTGCCTCGAATGTGGCCACTAGCTTGCCTAGTAATCTCATACACAGGCGAATAGTTGGTTTTTTCTTGTTTAGAACCAACTGAACCAACCCCTTGATAGCTTCGATCTTTACAAGGGGCAGGAACACCTTTTGATGTTCTGTGTCTAACCTCATGCCGAGGTATTCCAACTGCTTTGTAGGCTGGAACGCTGACTTTCCCCGGTTCAGGACCCAGCCGAATTCTTCGAGGTACCGAACCGTGAGGTTTACTGCCTTTTGCAGACCCGGCCGTGAGTGATCTATGATTAAAAGGTCGTCCAAGTATGCTAGGACTGTGACCCCTTGGATCCTTAAATTGGCCAGAATTGGGGCTAGGATCTTCGTGAATACCCGAGGGGCCGTGGCCAGCCCGAAGGGGAGCGCCCTGAATTGGAAGTGTCGCTGCCCCACCGCGAAGCGTAAAAACCTTTGATGCGACTGAAAGATTGGTACATGAAGGTAAGCATCCTTTATGTCTATGGAGGCCAGAAAATCGTCCTTCTGAAGCGCGGCGGCTGCTGACCGGATGGATTCCATCCGGAAGGAACGAACCCTTAGGTAACCGTTTAACCTCTTTAGGTCCAAGATTGGCCTGACATCGCCGTTGGGCTTTGGTATGACAAAGAGATTGGAATAGAAACCTAGGCCTTGCTCTTGGGCTGGCACTTCTATAATTACGTCCTGGCCAAGCAGGTGATCCAAAGCTGCCAGCATTGAGGCCTTCCTCGCTGGATCCCTTGGTAGCCCTGATTCTTGAAAATGAGGCGGAGGATACCTTAGAAACTCCAGTCTGTAACCTGTGGTTACAGATGCCCGGACCCATTTGTCGGGGATCTTGGCTTCCCAAACTTCTGAGAAGAAACGAACCCTTCCCCCCACCCGCAAGAGTGGGGGCACCCCTTCATAAGGCAGACTTAGGGGCTGTCTTTGACGGCTTGCGATACCACGGCCTCTTACCCCCAGGGGTCTGTCCCTGCGATCTACTGTTAACGTTGGATCGTGCAGGCGGCCGTCGATACTGCCTGGAATTTGAGGGCCCCGAGACAGGAAAGAGCTGCCTTTTAAATGTAGGAGCCCGGAATGTCTTTTTGACCGGTAAAAGGGTACTCTTGCCATTTGAAATAGTCTGAATATATTTATCCAGATCCTCACCGAAGAGTCGTCCTCCATGGAAGGGAAACCCTGCCAGAAGCTTTTTGCATGGGGGCTCCGCCGCCCAGTTCTTCAACCATAAGAGCCTTCTCATGTGCACCAAACATAGTGATAAACGAGAGGCCTGCTGGATGGAATCTTTTATAGCATCTACCGCAAAACACAGAGCTCTGGGAATGTCAGAAAACTCTTCTGCTTGTTAGGTAGGCATGTCCCTTAACATTTCCTTTGTCTGGTCTTTTAATGCCTGACAAACTCCGATTGCAGCCACCGCTGGCTGCACCACTGCTCCTGCCGTAGCAAAGGATGCTTTTAAAAGTGTCTCTAATCTTTTATCAACCGGATCTTTAAACATATGTATGTTTTCCACCGGACAAGTTAGTGATTTATTCACACATGAGATGGCTGCATCCACTACTGGGAGCCTCCACCTCTTGGAGAACTTTTCCTCCATGGGGTAAATGACCGCAAATCTTTTCGGTGGCAGAAAAATCCTGTCCGGCCGTACCCAATCCCGAAAGATTAATTCCTCCAAGAGAGGATGGACCGGAAAAACTGCGTTGTTTAACGGAGCTTTCAAAGAGCCCAGAGAGGATACCGGAGGAACCTGAGGCTCTGGCAATGGTAAACTAAATGCCGAGCGGACCATGTCCGTCAAAGACTGTACCCACAGTCTTTCTGTCTGGGAGTCTGAAAATGGTTCCTCAGAGGCAGATCCCTCAATCCCTGAACCCTCTTGGTTCAGGTCTAGTTGATCCTCCTGTGATTCCAATTCCTCTGGAGAGAGAATCTCAGCATCTGAGGATACACCTCCTGGTGATGGGGATCTAACCCGTTTCTTACCAGGAATAGCTCTAGCGATCAATGTTGCTATTCTCTCTTCTAGCCCCCCTAGGGATACGGCTAGCATCTCCTCTGTGATAAACACAGGGCTGGGCTGATCTGGGCCAGCCTCCGCACCAGATCCCCCTAATGGCTCATCCAAGGCGCTTCTTATGTTAATAAGTTGCGGGGAAAGTATCGGCATATCAGAATCAGAAAGGGAACCCTTTTGTTTTTTGGTCTTTTTTGTACCCTTTGACCCCGAACCCTTGGAAGCCATAATACAAAATCAAGGGACTCCGCCCACACAACAGACTGTAGTGGGCAGGAGTACAAAAATCAGAGTTTAGGGGACAATAGATCACTAATGCCCAAAAACTGATGGGATCCCGTATGTTCCTTTTTTTTTTTTTTAAATATATTATATATTTTCTTTTGACAACATACCGTGACCCCAAACTAAGTTTGCCAGCCTCCAAACCTGCTGCAAAAAAGGGGGATTTCTTGGCTTAACAAAAAGGTATTGGAACAAAGTCCACATGTACTACCCCTCTTCCGCCACCGGGAGTCACTGTTCTGCCGCTCTGCGTCCTCTCCTCTGAAAATCAGCCTCAGACTGAGCACTGACAATGCCTGCTGTCTATAACAGCACAAAGGCGCGCCCCTGTATGACGCCGCAGGCACGCCCCCCCCCCCCCGCCCTCCTGTCTGAACGGCGCGAAAAACGTCAATAAGACGTGCGCGCGCGCGCGCGCGCGTATGCCGGAAACAGGAGGAACATGGAGGAGCCGCGCTGCTGGAGATCCAGGAACGCAGAAACAGGCGGCAGATTCAAACCCCCGGCCAGGTAGGACTCTCCAAAGGCCCCTAGGGATCCTTACTAGCCCTAGGAAGAAACAGCAGGTTTAGCTAGCACACATATTTAGACAGGGGGACCTAGTGATGGGGGAGAAAAGGTGTCATCCTGTCTCTCTTTAGACATAGTGAACAAGGTTGCCCATGCAGAGCATACTTAGGCTATCCCCCCTTTTAGGTTACCCCGGGGAGCCTGCTGTCGAACCAAGTCCCGCAGGCTCCCCCTTACCTGCTCCATGCTGCAGGATGTTTGTCCAGCAAACTGATCCAATCTTCTCCCATCTCCGTGGGTAGCGTAGTAGACCTTCAGGCCCTGGGGTCCTATGAAGGTACCCACTGTCCTGGACCTATATAGCACCCTGGCAAACAGGAACTTATGGTTTTTACAAACTCCAAGTCCTGGGCCCAGGGTCCAGCCCTCCAAAGAGGAGCATTATAGGCAAAACCCCACGGCTTGGGGCCCGGGTACTGTCCACTTTGGCACTGAGGCTCCTTGGACAGATCCGGTTAGCCCGCCCTTAATCCCAAGGATGTGGAGCAAAGCTATTCCGTGACCAACACCTAAGACACTGGCGAAAAAACTGAGGGACTCCCTCTAGGGGAGGGGGTTATATAGGGAGGGGACTTCCTGTTTGAGATTGCCAGTGTCCACACCTGAAGGTACTCCATATAACCCACATAGTAATGAATATGCCGCTCTGTGTCCCGTGATGTACGAGAAAGAAAAAGGATTTTTGTACATAAAACATTTTTTTAGATCCCAAATGAGGGACACAGCTTTATTTATAATATGTCAGCAAGGGTTATACACCTGGCTACAGGAGAAACTGACATGCAGGCCAACCTCTTATGGCCCATACACACGATCCGAATATCGGACGAAAACAAACGTACGATGATGGATCGTACGATTTTCGGATCGTGTGTACACTACTTTCGACAGCCGATCACGACCGTTCATCCGAATAAATTCGATCGGACAAGCGCGAAAATTTTTCTCGTCCGATCGTCCGATTTTCGTTTAGTCAGTACAGCCGTCGTCCGACAATACAATACAAATACATTACAACACGTGACATCACTTCCGATCGTTTTTTTCTATCGTACGATAATTTTCGTGAGTTTAAAACCTATTTTATTTTACTCGCGATTATTAAGCGAAAAAAGAAAAGTCGTACGATCCGTCGGCCGATATTCGGATCGTGTGTATGGGCCATTAGAAGCTATAACCCTTCCAACACCTGCTCAGGATTAGCAAGCATTTCCAAGAGGAAAATACACAGAATATGATTGGAGGAAGCTGTGCCAATCAATTGACTCCAAGAAAATGATTTTACATAGAGTTCAAAAGTCTTATTTTCTCTATCGGCTATTTAAAGTGGAGGTTCACCCTTAAAACCACTTTCTCTTATCCCATCCAGCATACTGGCGTCAGTATGCTGTCTTTTTTTTTTTTTTTTTAAATCGATGTACTTACTTCTTAATAGACAATTTAATTTTCGTCCTACCGCGGTGTATGGCGCCGCTATATCGTGTCACGCCTTCCGAAAACAGCCGACTAGCACTCAGCTGTTCTCGGCGCTATACGACGCCTGAGCACAGACCTAGGAGCTGACTGCGCAGGCGCCGTATATAGCCGCGTCACGCCCTCCGAAAAAAGCCGAAATAGGACTCGGCTGTATACGGCGCCTGCGCAGTCAGCTCCTGGGTCTGTGCGCAGGCGCCGAGAGCTAGTCGGCTGTTTTCGGAAGGCGTGACGCGAAAAAGCGGCGCCATACACCGCGGTAGGACGAAAATTAAATTATCTATTAAGAAGTAAGTACATCGATTAAAAAAAAAGAAAAACAGCATACTGGCGCTGACGCCAGTATGCTGAATGGGATGGGAGAAAGTGGTTTTAAGGGTGAACCCCCTCTTTAAGAGCACCGCATTATTCATATTACATAGTTAGTCAGGTTGAAAAAAAGACACAAGTCAATCTAGTTCAACCACAGTTAACCAAGGAATGTCCAAAAGTAGCCCAAACCGAGGGGCAGGCATGCCAAAACCAAACAAACCAGCACAAAAAATAAACACAAACCAAAGGGAATAAAGTAGCTACTTGCAAAAGTTTCTTCTGAGGATAGCATCTGACATTTGCTGAGAAAATCTACTGGCCAGTTCTCCACTCCAGGGAAGTGAACAATGGAGATTCCGCCAACTGACAAGTACATTTCAATGCAATCTTTAACTGGACAACTATGTTGCAAATGAGGTTTAGGCCTCATGTACTCGCTGCTGCTGGTAAATGGACGTTTAGGAACAGTTGGGCATTTTTTTGCAACTGCTCCTGGACTCTCCTCTATACAGGCATACCCCACTTTTAAGTACACAACGGGACCAGAGCATGTATGTAAAACAAAAATGTACTTAAAGTGAAGCAATACCTTTTTTCACTTCTAGGCTGTAGTGGGGGCGTCAGGGGCTGTAGTGGGGGTGTCAGGGGCTGTAGTGGGGGCGTTGGGGGAACACTCACATGTAAATAAGCTCATCTGATGCAAGGGGGGGGGGCGCTCCAATCCATCCCCCGGATATCGCGCTGCACACAAAGGACAGTGCTATGGAGAGGCTGGATGGCATTCTGTGGCTGACAGGCTGGAACTGGACAGGCTAAGTGCTCAGAACTTCAGTTCCATCTAATCTGGGTGCATGGCATGGGAATATTTGTACTTGTAAGACACTTTACATACACTCGCGGGTATGTCCGTTTTAGCGAGTGTACGTAAAGTGAGTGTCCGTAAAGCGGGGTATGCCTCTATTATCTTATCAGTACATGTACACGGGGTCATTTATAGTCGTTTCTGGGCAGTTAAGTTTAGAGGCTTTTTCTGGAACCCCAAAAAAAAATGCATTCAGAAGGTGTGTTTAGCAGCATTTCAAGCACTAAGCGCAGCTAAAAGCGGTAACTCGCATTTAGCCGTGTTCCGTTTACAGACGTTTTTAATTTTCAAACGCTTCTAGACGCAAACGCGGTATGTAAACGTGGCTAAACAGGCATTTTTAGATGCCGATTTCTAGCTGTCAAGTTAAATTGTACAGGAGAGGTTAAACAACGTCTTGTCCCTAATGTCCATAGATGTAGAGTTTTGCAGTTGCAGCTACAAGGGAGAGGACAGAGTGCTTGACAATGGTTGGAATGCCTAAGCAGTTACTTCACCCATAGGCGCAAGGAAGATCTGTATACTTACCGATTTTCAGATCGCTCTGGTCACGTGATCTAACTCCCCTATGGCAGCTTTTGAGGAGGGGATGGAGCGCTGACCTGTTGTCAGCGCTCCATCCCCTCCTCAAAAGCTGCCATAGGGGAGTTAGATCACGTGACCAGAGCGATCTGAAAATCGGTAAGTATACAGATCTTCCTTTCACAGGTTAGTTAGCATAGATGTTAGGAGAGGAGGGTGGGGGAACATGTTTTAAGATCAGATGGGTATATCCCAGAATACGTGCGCCCTTGTAATATGTTAAACCCATATTTCGGTGTAACATATTACAGTACAGCACATGTCCCAATTTCAAAACCGTGTGCCAGTGCGGGGCACCAGCTTGCTGTGAATAAATGATATGAACTGCAAGCAACAATGGCCACGGAGGCCAATGGCTTGTAGTTCTCAATGAACTGTGAGAACGCTGGTGAGCACTTTCATAGGTTATCGATTCTTCCTGCAGTTCAGGACTGACAGAGTCTGCAAGATCCTGGCATTGCATTTGAAATCTGCTGAGAGAGACACACATCATTTAGCCCCTGTACAAAAATTAGCAAGACCTCATCTGGAATATGCAGCAATATGTTTATACCATACAGTGGCGGCCCGCCCATATGGGCGCACGGGCGCCGCCCCCCCTCCCGCAGTCACAAAAAAAAAAAAAGAAAAAAAAAAAAAAAAAGAATTAAAAAAAAAAAAAAAAAAACGGGCCCTTTAAGAACTTTTATTCGGCTAAAATGTCATTTTGACATTTTAGCCGAAGTTCTGGCGGCCGTCTATAGAGGGCGCTGCAGCGCCACCCCCTCTCGCAAGTAACACACGTTCAATGCTATGCATTGGACGTGTGTTACTGTTGCCAGCTGCCTGGTCTATTCGTATAACCGGACATGGGACGCCGGTTACCCGAATAGCGACAGCTGGTTGGCTGAGGGGAACTGCCTATCAAAGCCAGTGGCTCTGATAGGCTTTTCCAGTCCCGCCCTCCGGCTCTCGGAAGTCTATGCTCGGAGCGCAGACAATCTGCGGTCCTTGCATTAGACTGACAGCCGTTTCAGCCAATCAGGTTCCCGGATTCTGGTTTTCAGGAACCTGATTGGCTGAAGCTTCTCCAGGGCGGCAGAAGACATCGAGGGAGGACATGGAAGCGTCAGGTAAGTGATTTTTTTACAGGGAAAGGGGCAGCATGGGGCACAGTGGCAGCATGGGGCACAGTGGCAGCATGGGGCACAGTGGCAGCATGGGGCACAGTGGCAACAATGAGCACAGGCCGGGCACAGTGGTGACAATTGATGGCACAGTGACTGAATATGATGGCATGGCAGAGAGGTGACAATTGATGGCACAGTGACTGCATTTGATGGCATGGCAGAGAGGTGACAATTGATGGCACAGTGACTGCGTTTGATGGCATGGCACAGTGGTGACAATTGATGGCACAGTGGTGGCGTTTGATGGCATGGCACAGTGGTGACAATTGATTGCACAGTGACTGCATTTGATGGCATGGCACAGTGGTGACAATTGATGGGCACAGTAGCTGCTTTTGATGGCATGGCACATTGGTGACAATTGATGGCACAGTGGTGGCGTTTGATGGCATGGCACAATTAGTGACACAAGTGGTGACAATTGATGGCACAGTGACTGCAAATGATGGCATAGCACATTGGTGACAATTGATGGCACAGTGACTGCATATGATGGCATGGCACATTGGTGACAATTGATGGGCACAGTAGCTGCATTTGATGGCATGGCACAGTGGTGACAATTGATGGCACAGTGGCTGCATTTGATGGCATGGCACAGTGGTGACAATTGATGGCACAGTGGCTGCATTTGGTGGCATGGCACAGTGGCTACATTTGGTGGCATGGCACAGTGGCTGCATGTGATGGGCACAGTGAGGCTGCAATATTTTTTTTTTCGTTTGCGCCCCCCCAAAAATTTTGAGCACCAGCCGCCACTGATACCATACCTGGTCAAAATCCCTGGAAGGGCTATTGGTTCTGTCCCAGTAATCTTCACTTGCTTCTTGGTTCCATGCCGAGTGGCTGGACCTGAGGCATTCTGAACACAGAAGGTCAGCCATACAACAAGGGAGCCATTCAGAGAATGCTTTGCATTTTCCCTGATTGGACAAAGTGGAGAGGCAGTTGCTACGTCACACTCTCCAACTCGTCCAATCCAAGAACAATTAGCATTTATTCAGAAAATGGATGTAAAGAATTACCGGATGGGAAGAGGTAGAGTCTGCTACATTACACTGCCTCAGCTCTGCTTCCAATGGCTATGCAAAGAATCCCCAAATATCCCAGTCTAAACTGAATAGCTTGTCTACCAAAAAGTCTTAGACATGTGGTTAAAACAAGCTCACAGCAGTTCTTCCAGGGGTAGAAAGACCCTCACTTCCAAGGAGTCCAGAATCAACCCCAGATATTCCAAACGCTGAGTCGGAACCAGGACCGACTTCTGAACGTTCAACACCCACCCAAATTCTTGGAGGGTCTGGCTGGTTATAGACACGTCCCCCCTTAATTCTGAGCTAGAAGCTGCTCTCAGAAGAAGATCGTCTAAGTAGCCCACGATGGCAATGCCGTGGTGTCTCAGCAAAGCTAGGATCGGTGCGAGCACCTTGGTAAAAACTCTTGGTGCTGACGCCAGGCCAAAAGGGAGAGCCACAAACTGATAGTGGTCCTCCCCGATGTCAAAACGCAGAAACCTCTGGTGACTTGCGTAGATTGGGACATGCAAGTATGCATCCCTGATGTCCAAGGCCCTCAGAAAGTCCCCCGGGTGGAGCACAGCTACCACAGAGCGAATTGATTCCATGAGGAACTTCCTTACTTTCACAAAGGCATTTAGAGCATTGAGGTCCAGGATCGGACGGCCCCCGTCTTTCTTCGGGACCACAAACAGATTAGAATAAAAACCCTGAAACATCTCATCCTGCGGAACGGGTAAAATTACTCCGCAACTTAGCAAGTCCTTAACTGCCCCCAACAGGGCAGCCCGACGAGGCAGTAGGAGAGGGAGACTTAAGGGAAAGAATCTGTTCGGGGGATAGAAAAGATACTCTATCTTGTACCCCAAAGAGACCACCTCGCAGACCCATTGTTCGGAGAGCAGAGAGGTCCACTGAGTCGTGAACCTGCAAAGCCGTCCCCCCACCCATGACTCGGGCGTGGGGCAGGCTTTCGTGCAGTTGTGGGCTTGGGTGCCGGCTTACAAACCCAGGGACATTTCTGTCCCCCAGCTGAGCCCTTGTCGGTCTGGGAGGGTTCACCTGCGGGCCCTGACCGACGAAAATAACGCTTCTGTGTGGGAAAAGAAGGACCAGGCTTACGGCGTGGTTCCTCCCCCTTGGAGGACTGAGGGAGGAGAGTGCTCTTCCCTCCTGTGACATCCTTGATAATGTCGTCCAGTGAAGACCCAAAAAGCCTCCCACCTTTGAAGGGTAAATCCGCCAGGGCTTTCTTAGAGGGCTGGTCCGCAGACCAGCATTTCAGCCTAAGCAGGCGGCGTAAAACCACCGCCGAAACAGAAGCCCTGGATATCAAGGGTGCTGCATCTAGTGAAGCATCACAGACATAGACAAGGCCCTGGACCAGCTGGTCAGCCAGTCTAATAACTTTGGATGGGAGTTGGTGCTCCTCCGTGGTCTGGCGCAAAACCTTTGCCTATTCATTAAGTGCCTGAGACACCAGGGTAGTGGCCACAATAGGCCGCAAGGCAGACCCCAGCATGGTAAACATGGAGCGGGTCAGTGCTTCAGATCTCCTATCACTTTGATCCTTAAAAGCAGGGGTTTTCTCTATAGGGAGAGTGGTCACCTTGTTTAACCGGGCAACCAGAGGGTCCACCACCAGAGGAGAAGTCCACTTTTTTTAAAAGGTTTTCCTCAAAGCGGTACCAAACACCCAGGCGGTGAGGGACTACAAAAGCCTTCTGCGGCTTGTCCCATTACGCATCAATGAATCTATCAAAGAAGGGCACATAAGGAAAAATCTTACCAGAACGGTCTGATTTGTGTGATCCAAAGGAGACCGAGCCCTCAGCGGATACCTCAGCTGCACTATCCAGCTTAAGGGACTCCCTAACAGCATTGATAGCGTCCCTGACAAGTGCCTTACCCTGGGGTTACTCAGGGGACTCGCCACACTAAAGGAGACTGCTCAGCGCCGCTGCCTGTTTCCAGCACACCGCTGTTTGTGTGAGGAGAAAAGCTGTGAGGTAAGCTGTGAGGTAGGTAGCTATGGGGTGCTGCGTGAGGAGAATGGTGCTGCAGGAACCAGCACTAGAGGCCGAGGACTCAGGCAAGATGGCCACCAAGCGCAGCATATGGAGCCCGGCGCGGCCACAGAAAAATGGCCGACCGCACTAATATGCTGTATCATGGCGCGGCTACAACAAATTGGCCGCCAATGGGATTTTCAATAGAAACTGAAAATCCCCAAAGAAATGGCGCCAGCGCGGTGGCAAAACATAGCATTTTAAAAAGTAAAAACCTAGAAAAACTGCCCAGCACACCAAAACCTCCAGAAAGAGCAGACCCCCAGCAGTAAAACATACATAGGCCAGACGCAAAGTCCCCTCAACCAGGTGCCCCCCTCCATCCCGACAGCATGTACAACAGCAGTGGGAAAAAAGGAAGCCCCAGGAATGCTCAGCCATACCACCCCACCTAAGAGGGAGGGACTGTACTTACCCGTCCACGCGACGACTCACTGATGCATTCCAGACAAGCGTACAACCGCAATGGAGGTAGCCATCGGCCCGGTCCACTGTGAGTGAGACAACACCACAGCCCAGTCATGTGCGGACCTCGGAGCAAAGCTCACTGGTCACCCCAGGAGTCATCGGGCACGCCGTGGCAAACCAAGCCTCTTTGCAAAGGTGTGCTCACGCTCGCTGGCCGAAATGAGAAGACTACAAGGATCTATAATATCCAGCCTGTCTCTCAGTCGACAGTTGATAGAAGTCAAAAAGACAAAATAAAATCTTTTTCTCAGGGCGCTGGGCCCAAAGGGAGCCATACGTCTTTGCCCTTTGCTAGGCAGAACGAAACGGAGATTGCATGCTGCAGGGAGGAGGGTTATGTCCGCAGGGACCGCCCTCTGGGCAGGGCTATTCAACTCTGTTTAAATGGCATGTATATGAATATCCAACATGTGTCTGCCTAGTCCTCTCCTGTAAACAGGGGACATAACCCACTTGTCAAGAATTGAAGAGACTGTGTCCATCCATGGAAGACAAGAGTGCTCCTCATCCATTTAAAGCCGCTGTGTATATGTACAGGGAAGCCGCTGGTGTACAGTATACAGTACAGCTTTGTATGTGGCCAGAGATTTGCAGGCGATGGTGGCTCCCAGCCCTTCCTGGAGACACTCAGACACATCCAGCAGGTGCAGGCGTACCCGGAAGTGATGTCAACAGTCCCCGTTGTACTGTACACCAGCAGTTTTTTTTTAATACTTTTTTTATTATTTCCTAGATCTGCATTTAATTCACTTCATAGTAACATTGTTTCACCACATCTTTACTATCTCATATTCATAAATGCAAACCACATAGCAAATAAAGAAAAATCTATGTATATTGCTTTCCACCATGAAAATAAAAATAAAATCAGGGAATAAGCGAGAACCAAAGAGTGGAGGAAAAAAATGTAACCCCTCTCTCCCTCCTGTTCTCACACCAAAGTACAAATTACCCCGGTTGCAGCCCCCATCCCACCCTCTTGCCATGTTCCATTAATCAAAAGTCACTTCTATCTAGGCCCCTCTTAGATTTTATTCATCCCCACTAAGAGTTAATACTGAATTTAGCCACTCATCCCATATTGTATGGCATTTCTGAGGTGTTCCTCTATGCTCATACATTCATTTCTCATATGAGAGTATTTGATTTACCGTTAAGCCATTGTTCCTTTGAAGGGGGTATTTGTTGCATCCACCTAAGTAAAATTTGCTTACATGCCATGAATAAAGCTTCCTGTAGACAGGTCTTAGCATATCCATTCCACCTCTGGCTCTTAACCAGTCCTAACAGACATACTTCTGGAGTGAATGGGATACATTCTCCCAACACTTCCGATAAGATATCCATGTCTCCAGTATCTACTGATGTCCGGGCACAACCACATTACATGTTTAAAGTCAGCACCTTGTAGGCAGCACCTTGCACATTCTGCGTTCGATGTTCGTCCCATCAAGCTTAATTATACGGTGTAAGATAGGCTTCATGTATTATGTAAAACTGTATCAACCGATTATTACTTGCAGGCAAGACTGTCAGATGTGATTTGCACACCTCCCTCCAGGCCTCCTCTGTCATAGATGTACATATCTTTTGCCACTTGCTCTTAATTTAAAGTGGGTGTCCCATATCTTGGCCTGCATTAAATATGTATTTAGCTTTAGCTACCAATCCCCTTTGTTCTCAGTATTCCTATAAGGGGGAACTTAGATATAATAATACTTGTACTGCCAAATTGGGCGCATAACGCATGTCTTAGCTGTAAAAATGTATAAAAAATAAAAATGTTCTACTAGATTGTATTGTGTTTTTAAATAATCAAATGAACATATATTCCCAAAGCTATCCCCGAAGTTTGTTCATTTTTTAGCCTCATGCCATATTGTCCATAGCAAGGAGAGCATGGGGACCTTAACCCTTGGTAATTGTGTACGCCTTGCCTCTAGTAATCAGTAAATTCTCAGCCTGGAGGATATTTGACAGGTGCTTCTCTGCTCCCAGGCTTTGTTCCTGAATAAACCAGTTACGCAAATGTCTTATTTGTCCTGCCAAATAATACAAGTACACATCTGGCAGCGCCAGCCCTGCCTCCATTTTTGGGCACTGTAATGTTGCAAGTTTTACTTTGCATCTACCTTTGGCCCATATAAACTTTAATAAATTGTGAATTCGTTTTTTTTTTTAAATCTTTTTAGGCAACACCAGCAGCTTTACTGGACATTAGTACTGTATACAGATCGGATTTAACCACTTCCCAACAGCCATTCGACTTTGTACAGCCGCTGGGTGGCTCTAATTCTCTGGGAGGCTGTCTTTTTACGGCCACTGGGTGGCGCGCGCCCACCACATCCCTGAGGTGCCGATGTGCGTGCCTGGCGGCCGCCATGTCCGCCAGGCTCTTGCAACCGACGGTACACAGACATGGACGTGGATCTCTGTGTGTAGACAGAGATCCACGTTCTGTCAGGGAAAGAGGAGACACAGGGACACAGATCGGTCATCTCCCCCAGTCATCCCCCTCCGCCCACAGTTAGAACACAATACAGGGTACACATTTAACCCCTTCCTCACCCCCTAGTGTTAACCCCTTCAATGCCAGTCACATTTATACAGTAATTAGTGAATATTTATAGCAATGATCGCTGTATAAATGTGAATGGCGCCAAAAATGTGTCAAAAGTGTCCGCCATAATGTCGCAGTCCCAATAATAAAACTAGTAAAAAAATAAAATAAAAAATAAATTAATAATAATTCTGTCCCCTATTTTGTAAGCGCTATAACTTTTGCGCAAACCAGTCGCTTATTGCGATTTTTTTTTTAACCAAAAATACGTATTGTCCTAAACTGAGAAAAAACGTTTTTTTAAAAAAAATTGGGGTATTATAGCAACAAGTAAAAAATGTTTTTTTTTTCAAAATTGTCGCTCTTTTTTTGTTTATAGCGCAAAAAATAAAAACCGCAGAGAGGATCAAATACCACCAAAGGAAAGCTCTATTTGTGGGGGGAAAAAAAAAGACACCAATTTTCTTTGGGAGCCACGTCGCACGACCGCGCAATTGCCAGTTAAAGCGACACAGTGCCGGAAGCTGAAATTTCACCTGGTCAGGAAGGGGGTATACGTGCCCAGTAAGCAAGTGGTTAAGTGCTAGTTCACACCAGATACAGTTCCGTGCGCTTTTTTTCTGCACTAAAAATGCATACACAGTGTATTCCAATGGCTCTAGTTCACACTATGCAGTCAGTTTGCGGTCGGTTTCTGCATGGGATGTGTGTATGTATGCATTTTTAGTGCACAAAAAAAACGCACAGAACTGCATCTGATATGAACTAGCACTAAACAGATAAGCACCAACCTCTGGCCACAAACAGAACTGTATACTGTACACCAGCGGCTTTACTCTACATACAGTATACACAGTGGCTTTAAATAGGTGAGCACCAGACTCCTTAACATTGTCAGTGTGCACTTTTTACCTTAAAACTTTTGCAACACAAAAAGGTACAGTTTTCCTACTACTGTACAGTACTGTATTGTGAAGTGCAGTTTTATTTGTATTATGTTTATAGTACACTTTATACTGTAGTTTTTTTTTGCAGTAATAATTTTTATATGAATAAATGGTTGTGGAACGAATCAACTGAGTCATTTTTTTTTTTTGATGTCACAATGTAGAGTATAAGATTTCCTATGATCTGTGCCCAGTCTTGCCACACAGAGTTAATCCAGATCTGATCAATCCTCTTATTTTTCAGTGAAAATTAACAGACTCCCAGATAAAAACTAAATAAAAAGTCAGTTTCTCTCTCCTTGCTTTGAGTGACAGGTTATTTACATATCTAGATTGGACATGTTTATCATCTGTTATGTTTATCATAATATGACGTGATCCAAAGTTCATTGTATATTACCAGGATGTGTTATGTGGGGGAGGGGTGGATTTCTCACTTTTTATACCGTGGATCACCTCATATTATGATAAACATAACATAACATATGGCCGATACGTATTTCTCTACATATTTTTTGCAAAAAAATTAAATAAAATTTCAATAAGCGTATTTGATCAGTTTGCACAAAAGATCAGGCATCTACAAAATAGGGAATAGAATTATGACATAGCGGCGGACACATCGGACACTTTTGACACATTTTTGGGACCATTCACATTTACACAGCGATTGAAGCTATAAAACTGCACTGATTACTGTGTAAATGTGACTGGCAGGGAAGGGGTTAAATATGTTCCCTAAAGTGTGTTCTAACTGTAGGGGGAGGGGTACTTACAAGGGGAGGAGATCGATGCGTGTTCCTCTGTACTGGGAACACACATCTGTCTCCTCACCGCTGACAGGACATGGATCTGTGTGTTTACGGGTCGAAAGCAATGCGGCAGGGGCGCGCGCACACCCCCTAGCCGCCTGAAAAGGCTAGGATGCCATATGATGTCCAGTCTGAGAAACGGAGGGTTCCCGCCGACATCATTTTACAATGACTTGGTAGGGAACGGGTTAACTGACAAATGCGTGGTCGTGCAATGTTGTACCCAAAATAAATGTATGTCCTTTTTTCCCTCACAAATAGAGCTTTCTTTTGGTGGTATTTGATCACCTCTGCGGTTTTTATTTTTTGCGTTATAAAACAAAAAATAAAACAAATTGTAAAAAAACAAAACAAAATCTCTTCATCAGTTTAGGCCAATATGTATTCTACATATTTTTGGTAAAAAAAAAAAAAAAAAATGTATATTCATTGGTTTGCGCAAAAGTTGTAGCTTCTACAAATTAGGGGATAGATTTAATGCATTTTTATTATTTATTTATTTTACTAGTAATGGCGGCGATCTCTGATTTTTAGCAGGATTGTGACATTGCGGCGGACAGAGCGGACACTTGACACATTTTTGGGACCAGTGACAATTATACAGCGATTAGAGCTATAAAAATGCACCGATTACTGTGTAAATGTCACTGGCAGGGAAGGGGTTAACACTAGGGGCGATCAAGGGGGTTAAATGTGTTCCCTGGGAGGTGTTTCTAACTGTGGAGGGATGGGATTGACTGGAAGAGGAGCAAGATCACTGTTCCTAATCACTAGGAACAGTAGATCTGTCTCTCCTCCCCTGTCAGAATGGGAATATGTCAGTTTATATTGACAGATTCCCATTCTGGCGGCACACGCGCGCGCCGCATATTGCTCTTAAAGCGGCAGACTTACACCTACGGCGATTAGCCCAGGAGAGCCAACCTGCCACAGTATAATGATAGTGGCTGGTCCTTAAGCAGTAAAAGGATTTTTTTTTAAAAAGGACATAACCTTTTTACACACACACACACACACACACACACACATTTGCTAAAAATAAAGGTTTGTAAGTGATGAAGTTTAAATAGGTACTTTACCAGATGAATTGGATGACTGCAGGTCTGTCAAAATAAAACCTCATGCCGCCATCATAAAATGGTCCTCTCCAGGGATAAGGTCAGGTGTGTTGGGATCCTAATATGAACCCGCCTCAGCTATCACTGTGACTCACCAATCATTAGTGACCAAGGCCTGCCACGCAGCACACACATACAAGCTGCGTTTATTTGTGCCTCCGGCGCTTATGAATGAGGGGGTGCAGTGACAGCTCCTGACAGGATAGCTTAAGTGGGTTCAGCCAAGGATCCAAACACACTTGAACTCATCCCTGATCCTCATCATTCAACTTCAATTAGGCCCTGTTCACACATGAGAGATTTTCAGATTGTAAAACGCTTAGCTCTGAAGCTCCAACAAGCAAAATTCCATTCATTTCAATGGCCCCTGTTTACATATGAGCATTCTGTCGCCTGAAGCTTAAAAAAGTACACACGCTTCTTTTTGGCAGATTACAAGTGTTTTTGGGCCCATAGATATTAATAGAAACATCTGACTTGAACAGAAAAACGCTTGTAAAACGCACAAATAGCAGCTCTCCTCCCCCTAGTGCTTTCTATTGGCCAAACAAAAATGCCTGAAGCTGTAAAAGGCTTGTAATACACTTCTACAAAAAAAAAAACATAGAAAAACATGTTCACACTTGTGCAATGCAGGAACACAACAAAATCATGCATCCTTTTCTTGCAGACATGCTGCAGTGCCATTAATTATTGAAGTGAAAAAGTAAACTTCCATCCTTAGATTTTACCTATAATAAGGCTTAACTATGGGTAGTGTAAATATCTCCTAAACTTGCACTGTTTAGGAGATATTTTGTTTATATGCAGCCACTGCGCTCTGAAGAAACAACTGCCTGTGCTGTGAATGGTGGCTCCTGCATGTATGTGTGGGAGTGACATCATAGCGGCTCCAACCAGTCACAGAGCCGGTGACGTGTCATATTCGGCTCCCTCATCACAGACTGCTCCGAAAGTGCTGCGGCGCGGCCAACTGCGCATGCGCGATGCGTTCCAAAGCATTTACGACACTGCACACCAGCGAAGCCGTCATTCAGAGCGACGCGGAGTTAAAGGGAAAGTGCCCAGTCGGCCTCACGTCCTCGCTTCGCTCGGCCTCCTGGCTCTTTTTTTAACATCCTCCAATCCACGGGGATGTTAAGGAAACAGCCTGGATGCCGAACGAGGTTTCGCTGGTGTGCACTGCCATAAAGGCATTGGAACGCATCTCAGATGCGTTTGGAACGCATCGCGCATGCGCAGTTGGCCGCCCAGCACTTCCGGAGCAGTCTGATGGGGAGCGGAGTAGGACGATACACCGGAGTCCGCGAAACAGGAAGCAAGATGGGAGCCTGTGTAGCACTGACTTCTCAGCGCTGGAAGAGCTTTGTTTTCAGGGAAATTTAACGTGAAGGCATACTAGCACATCATTTTTTAAAAAGTGTTTATGCTTCTTATGTGCAATTGTTGTGTGTAGAGCAGCCCATTGAAATGACCACAGCACATTTTAGTTGTGCATTCTTTCAGAATCTCTATGGAATCAGAAGTCCATTTTGGAGTGCTGGGATTGGAAGTCTAAACAAGGAGTAGATGGCTAAACAGAGAGCCAGCAGCTGTGACAGATCTGAATGGGGGGAGTATCATCAATCAAAGCCAACCGACCCAAATGTACACCAATCAGCCATAACTTTATGACCACTGACAGGTAAAGGGAAGAACATTGATTATCTTATTACAATGGCATCTGAAGGTCAGTGGGATATTTTGGGCAACAAGTAAACATGTTGTCCCTGACATTTGTGTGTTGAAAGCAAAAAAAATGGGCATGCCAGTTTGTTGTGTAATGGCTGTGTAGCCGCAGACTGGTCAGAGTGTTCATGCTGACTAGAGATGAGCTCCGGTGTGTTCGCACAGTCCACGTGCAGAGCCCGCCAGGAAGTCTTCCTGACGGGCTCTGCACGTGGAGTGTGTAAACACACCGGAGCTCATCCCTAATGCTGACACGTGTCCACAGCCAAAAATGGGCACATGAGCATCAGAATATGACCACAGAGCAATGGAAGAAGGTGACCTGGTCTGATGAGTCATGTTCTCTTTTACATGTGGACAACCAGCCACATGTGCATTGTTTACCTGGAGAAGAGATGGCACTAGATTTCAGTATGGGGAGGAGGCAAGCCGGCAGAGAAGTGCGAAGCTTTGGGCAATGTTCTGCTGAGAAATCGTGGGTCCTGCCATTCACGCTGTTGTTACTTTGACACGTACCGCCTACCTAAACATTGTTGCTGAGAAACTACACCCCTTCATGGAAACAGTATTCCCTGATTGGGTGCCATCTTTTAGCAGGATAATACGCCTTACCACACTGCAAAAATGGCTTGAGGAACAACAAGTTTGAAGTGTCCAAATTCTCCAGATCGCAAGGCATCAAGCATCTGTGTGCTGAAAAAACAAGTCTGATCCATTGAAGCTGGGATTAAAGCGGAACTAAACATTGTATTTATTTTTAGCCATGGAAGCTGCCATCCTTGCCTCTGTTTGATCTTCAACTGCCATGGTGCTGCACATGTGATCAGTTACGAAACGCATCCCTATCTGATGATTTGACAGTTCGGATGAGGGCACATCCCAAGGCGACTGTTAGCGATCCCAGCATGCCAGGAATAGAACGTTTTAGTTTTTAAACGGTTAAATTGATGGGTTTAGTTCCACAGGAAGGATCTGCTAACAGCTTGGTGCCGGATACTAACTACAGCATACCTTCAGAGGTCTAGTTGGGTCCTCCATGCCTTGATGAGCTGTTGGGGGGGGGGGGGGGGGGGTCTACTCAATATTAGGTGGGTGGGTTATGCCCTGTGGGGGTACAGATGCCCCCTCCAGTCCTACCCTGCATTACCCCTAGGTGTCCAGAGAGAGGATCATGTACAGCAGACAGACACGTCACTACAACAACACAGTGTCCCTGGAAATGTGTGTACAGCAATGAAATGATAGCAGAGAGCACCATGGCATGGAACCAGTGCAAGGCATGGGTGGGGGGCAGCTACGAGTCATGACCCAGTTAAAGGGGGGCAGGCGGAGAATTATCCCCTACAATCCACAAAAGACTAACACTCGCCCTACAGACACACGAACCAGCCAAACAACACTGCACCGGGTACCCGAGCGCAGCATTTCCGGGATTGCGAGACCCGAAAACCTGATGAAGGAAGGCCGGGCTCTAAACCCACCACAGGCCTCAAACCTACCGGCGGGAAACGCGCGTTGTACTTCTTCTTTTTGCTCGGCATCGTCCACCGATAGGAATCCCGAACACCGAGGAAAGCAAAGGCGAAGAACAATTCACTGACCACAACTGCCGGGAGGACTATCAGGATTTGTCCGCAAAATGGTGTTTAATAAAGTTCATCCTGTTGTTTAAAAAAAAAAACACTTCCTAGTGCATTGTAGGGTGAATGTGCGTGGACAATAAAGTTATTCTGTGGAGCGCTTCCGATTCCTCGAGGTGTGTTTCCGCTTTGACATGAACGTTAGAAAAGTATAATTTACAGGGAGCAGAAGGTGTTGCCTGTATTGTAGAAGTGGGGTGGTGTTATGTTAATGTACATGTTTGCCTTCAAGCAGCGTTCCAGGGGAAAGCGAAGCCTGGTGCTAGGTGCTATTGTACTGTGTTCTCCGCTCTTGTTAATAAAGTTTTTACACAAGCCCACCCCTACAGTCGCTCGAATATGGTTGCTGTCGCCTAGGTAACGGGGCCTACTACTGGAAGTCTGAGCTTGCAGACATGACAACGGAGCCTCTCCTGCAGTAAGCCGCCTGAGTAGCTGTGTTTGGGGTATATGCTCTGGGTAATGGACCATCTTTTGTTTCCTACTAGTTTGTGCTGTGTCCAGAAATGTGCTCTCTTTATCCCACATAGCATTTCCCATTACATTTCCAGCACTTCTCTTCTGTGCTATTTACTTGCTTTTTGCTTTGTTGTTGTCTCTCGGTGTTACTTGTGCCACTTGGCACAGTGCCGGGCACTCTTTACTGCACCCCCTTAGCTCCTATCTGGCCCTTATTTGGAGTCCAAGCCACCTGTCCTTCTTTCCTCCTCAGCTGTCCTTTTTTAATCTTGTCCATAGCTCCTAACTGTCCCTGATTTGGAGCAATGTCCCTCTGTCCCTCCTTCCTCCTCATCTGTCCCTCATTTTGGTCTGATCTATATAGTTACATTCAAAATGCACAATTTATCTATCAAATAATGTTTCCCAGAGCTAAACCTTTCACCCAAATTCTAAATGGCTGCATTTGTAAATGTCAAAAGACAATATAAAGGTGTAATAGTGGTAAAAAAAAAAAAGCATTTGTGAATTTCAAGGGGTTGTAAACCCTCCTGTTTTTCACCTTAACCACTTAAGCCCCGGACCAATATGCTGCTAAATGCCCAGAGGCGTTTTTACAATTCGGCACTGCGTCGCTTAAACAGACAATTGCGCGGTCGTGCGACGTGGCTCCCAAACAAAATCTGCATCCTTTTCTTCCCACAAATAGAGCTTTCTTTTGATGGTATTTGATTGCCTCTGCGATTTTTATTTTTTGCGCTATTAAACAAAAATAGAGCGACATTTTTGAAAAAAAAATCAATATTTTTTACTTTTTGTTATAAGAAAAATCGAATAAACTAAATTTTAGTCAAACATTTAGGCCAAAATGTATTCAGCCACATGTCTTTAGTAAAAAAAAAATTGAAATAAAAAAAAAATTAGCTACCTAGCGGCAACAGCGACACTAATACAGCGATCAGAAAAACGATCGCTTAGTGACGCTGGCAATAGGGGGTGAAAGGGTTAACTAGGGCGGTGATCAAAGGGTTAAACCTTTATTTTGGGGGGGGTACGGGGCTACCCTGGACCTAACACTAACTGCCTGTCACACTGACACTAAATGCAGTGATCAGTAAATATATGATCACTGCAATCTGTGACAGGGGGCTGGGGGGGGGGGTGATCGGAAGGGGTTAAGTGTGCCTATGTGTGTGGTGTCAGTGTAGTGTTGGTGCGACTTACTGTGATGTGTTCTCTCCTCTCATCGGATTGAAAATACAGCCAAGAGGAGAGCTGACATCACTTCCTCTGCCAGTGTTTACATTACACAGGCAGATTAAGTCACACGGCGGAAGCTCAAGGGATTGGCTGGGAGCGATAACGAGGGGCGGACAAAAACAAACAGCCGCCCCCTCGCTCCGGATCGCTCCCGCAGTTAAAGTAAATAGAGGGGGAACAAGGGTGGGACTTTACATGAGGTCTATGAGTATAGCACCTCCATCCCTGGTAAGGTAAATAAAAAAAAAATTGATAGGGAAATTTGGGACTTTAAATAAGGTTGCCGACATGGTGAGGGTAATAGAATGAAGTCGGCAACCTCATTTAAAGTCCTAAATTTCCCTATCAATTTTTTTATTATTGCTCCCGCAGGTAAGACGCCCACCGCATGCAGCGGGGGGGGGGGGGGGGGGGTCCCGATTGGACCCCCAAACCACAAGAAGGCAGGGACGTACATGTACGCCCATCTGCCTGTACGTGCCATTCTGTGGACGTACATATACATGTGGTGGGCGTTAAGTGGTTAATGCATCCTATGAACTCTCTGCCTGGAGTTCTCGGCTCTTGATTGATAGCAGCGCAGCCATTGGCTGCCGTTGATGTCAATCAAGTCCAGTGGTGCCAGGGGGCAGGGGCGAGTCCTACATTCAGTGGCTATGGACGCCGAACACTGGACACGGGAGTGCGCCTGCAAGGTAACCACCCAGAAGAGCACTTTTCCTAGGGGTTATCTGATGTGGGAAGGAACCGCAGAGGGACCCCAGAAGACGGCGTTCAGGGCCACCCTGTGCAAAACAAACTGCACAGTAGAGGTAAGTATGATATGTCTGTTTTTTTTTTATTTTGTTTTTAATTTGAACCTTTAGTATCACTTTAACTACATTTGTATAATACTTCTTTAAACGGCCATGGCAAGTGGCGTGACCCATTCCTACATACTTTTGCTAATAGGCGTTCCTCGTTGTCATCTCAAAAAGTTGGGAGATATGATCTAGTCTGATGCATAAAGTTTGCTGAAATCTCTAACCTCTAACCCCCGCCCCCCCCCCCCCCCTTCATGTTTTAAAAAAAAATCAAGCTGTCTATAATTTTTTTAAAAACTTGCCTTACCGCCTTCTGCCAATTTCTACTAGACTAGAGTGCTGTTTTCCTCTCCTCTTGCTGCTTTCTGGGATACTGACATTAGATATCCTGGAAGGCATTACTTAGATACATGTAAAGAGATGCCAGATCTCCAAATGTGTGCATCATTGGGGGGGGGGGGGGGGGGGGGGCAGGCTACAGGAACGAGAGGAAGACAGCCAGCTCCTTGTGACATATATGATGAAGATGGTTGGTGGTGCAGGGTGAGAGGACAATACTGGATCTGTTGCATTCGAAAGGCTGCTTTCACACTGCTTTGCTGAAAAAACACATGTGTTTTTTACCACATTTCTGGAGATTTTCATTATTCAACTTCATATAAAGCTGCGTTCACACGTGTGCGATGCAGGAATACAACAATATCACGCATCCTTTGCAGATATACTACAGTGCCAATAGTTGTTACTGGCACCCCCAACACAACTTGCTAAACTTATGTGAAAATGCATGGTAACAAAGCGATGTGCTATGGTGCGATTTAATTTAAAAAAAGTGCTCACACTTCTTTTGTGCAATTATTATGCCTAGGGCAGCCCACTGAAATGACTACTGTACCAGCACAGGTGTGATCAGAAAATGACGGAACCACAACATGTTTTTATTTTTGCGTTATTTCAGCATTTCTATTAAATCAAAAGTCCTTGCTGGAGTGCCTGGATTGTAAGTATAAACAGGGGGCAGATGGCTATTAGGGCTGCGCATCTTCACCGATCTCCCGATTCGATGCGACTACGATTATCAAGTCCACGATTCGATTCGATTCCGCGATGCATCACGATTGCAGCGCAAGTGCGCATAGCTCTCCCCCCAAAATACTAAAGGAGATGGATCAGAGACTGCAGACATAGTACAGGAGATGGATCAGAGACTGCAGACTTAGTACAGGAGATGGATCAGAGACTGCAGACATAGTACAGGAGATGGGTCAGAGACTGCAGGCATAGTACACCAGATGGTCAGAGACTGTGGGTATAGTACAGGAGATGGGTCAGAGACTGTGGGCATGCTACAGGAGATGGTCAGAGACTGCGGGCATGCTACAGGAGATGGTCAGAGACTGCGGGCATGCTACAGGAGATGGTCAGAGACTGCGGGCATGCTACAGGAGATGGTCAGAGACTGCGTGCATGCTACAGGAGATGGTCAGAGACTGCGGGCATGCTGCAGGAGATGGTCAGAGACTGCGTGCATGCTACAAGAGATGGTCAGAGATAGAGCTGAAACGATTAATCGATATTATCGATAATATTCGATAATGAAAATCGTTGTCAACGATTTTCATTATCGATTAATCGGTCCGCCCTTCCGCCCATTCAAAGCCGCGGCCTCAATTACCGTTTGCCGCGGGCCCGACGCGATCGAGCAGCGGGGGAGGTGGGGGAGCACGGAGGCACAGGATCCTGTGTCTCCGTGCGCCCCCACCACCTCCGCCGCGCGATCGCCGCGGGTCCGCGGCAAACGCTAATTGAGGCCGCGGCTTTGCGGCCTTGTTTAGTCCCAAGCTCTTCCTTCTGTGAGCTGGCGCCATCTGGTGGTGGCCGTTTGACATTACAAGTTAAACAGCAACTGTAATGTTATTTTTTACTGCCATCTCCTTCCCTAAAATTAGAACCCCCAAACATTATATATATTTTTTATTCTAACACCCTAGAGAATAAAATGGTGATCGTTGCAATACTTTGTGTCACGCCGTATTTGCGCAGCGGTCTTACAAGCGCACTTTTTTTGGATTTTTTATTTTTTTTAATTAAAAAATAAAACAGTAAAGTTATCCCAATTTTTTTTAGATTGTGAAAGATATTGTTACGCCGAGTAAATTGATACCCAACATGTCACGCTTCACAATTGCGCCCGCTCGTGGAATGGCGTCAAACTTTTACCCTTTAAAATCTCCATAGGCGACGTTTAAAAAAAAATACAAGTTGCATGTTTTGAGTTACAGAGGAGGTCTAGAGCTAGAATTATTGCTCTCGCTCCAACAATCGCGGTGATACCTCACGCGTATGTGTTCGCTTCTGCGCGTAAGCTCGTCGGGACGGGGCGCATTTTCTGGCTCCTAACTTTTTTAGCTGGCTCCTAGATTCCAAGCAAATTTGTTAAGCCCTGCCGTGAGGGATAGTGCCCCAGCATTGGTGTTCCCGGGAGGAATAGTGCCCCAGCATTGGTGTTCCCGGGAGGAATAGTGCCCCAGCATTGGTGTTCCCGGGAGGAATAGTGCCCCAGCATTGGTGTTCCCGGGTAGGAATAGTGCCCCAGCATTGGTGTTCCCGGGAGGAATAGTGCCCCAGCATTGGTGTTCCCGGGTAGGAATAGTACTGCTGCAAAGTTGTGTAATGTTAATGTTAAACGTTTTTTAATCTGCCGTTTGAGTATAACATGTTTTTTCATTATTACTGTTAAATAAACGAAAAAAATTCCACATTACGTTTTTTTTAATGATTTTATCCGATTAATCGATTAATCGAAAAAATAATCGGCCGATTAATCGATTATGAAAATAATCGTTAGTTGCAGCTCTAGTCAGAGACTGGGTGCATGCTACAAGAGATGGTCAGAGACTGGGTGCATGCTACAGGAGATGGTCAGACTGCGTGCATGCTACAGGAGATGGTCAGAGACTGCTTGAATGCTACAGGAGATGGTCAGAGACTGTGTGCATGCTACAGGAGATGGTCAGAGACTGGGGACATGCTACAGGAAATGGTCAGAGACTGCAGAAATTATACAGAAGATCAGCAGGTAAGTATGATTTTTATTTTAAAGAAAAAAAGAATACCCTTTAGTATCACTTTAACAAACCCATTGAGTCTTTTGGCAGCAACTTGCATAGTAAACAGCTCAACATCACTGCACAAATAAAAAAAAGGAGGCATTCCAATCAGCAAGAAATATACTGTTTGCAGATCAGTAGATGGTTCCAGAGGGGAGAGATGATAGGGAAATCACAGGAAGAAATTAGACACTAAAAGTTTGTGCAGCCCCCAATGTGTTAGGCACACAGTACACACACACACATGATAGCTGCAGCAGGGAAGGGGGGGGAGGGGGTGTACCACCTTTACACTCACCCATATATCAAGCATGACAGGCTTATCTCACCTCCGGAGCACTTCCATCCCCCCCTGCTCTCCTCACAGCTCGTTTGTAGTTTCCAGAAGCCAAATTTATGGCTCACGGATGTTACAACAGCTGCAGTGTGAGCTCCGTGCAGTGATCTGTGTGTCTGGTCTCTCAGCTCCTCGTGCAGCTCGGCACCGCCCATCAGGGAGATGACCAGTGTCACTGTCCAGTCAGAGCTCCAAATCACAGAGGAGGGGGAGATCGTGGGTGGGGGCAGCAACGAGGCTCAGGGCTACGTTGTGTGAGTTAAGGAGGGGACAGTTTCAGGCGCAGCCAGCCGATCAACGGCATTTCTTTCTAGTAAAGACATTGCTGTGCGGGGGAGGGGGAGGGGCCGCGATGACGTCATTAATAATCGATTATTGCCCAATACCGCATCGATGCAGAATCGGGCAGGGAATAATCTCGATGCATCGATGCGGCGATCATTTTCAACACCCCTAATGGCTATAGAGAGCCAGCAGCTGTGATTGAGCCCTGAATGGGGGAGTATCGCCAATCTGAGCCACCAACCTAACATACACCAATCAGCCATAACTTTATGATGACAGACAGGTAAAGGGAATAACATTGATTGGCATCTAAAGGTCGGTGGGATATTTTAGGTGTAGCGCCACCCCTGTAGGAGCTACTGGATTAGATGTGGGCCTTGCACGTTACCTCAACATTCGTTGTCTAGGGGAAGGAAGTCTGTAAAGAACTCCAATGTCCACACAAGTTGTAAAACCTTTAGCTGTTTTATTTTTCTCATAACTTGCAAGAAAGTAGAAGGATGAAGGATCAGGGGAAGGTTCAGGTGCACAAAAGGGATCACTGGGGAAAACTTCTAAGTTCCAAAAAGGTCACTCACCTCTTCCTCTCCAGTGGGTATTGTTCACCCAGATAAGCCCCTCTCACCTGGCCTATCAGCCGGAATGAAGCATAAACAAAAATAGTATCAGTCTCTGCCACAGACTGGTTGCAGGCATAAATTAACAATTCCAGAATCCTCTGTCACAGGATTTGGTACCCGGATATCCAGACTTACAGTCTTAGAGCCTTTAAGCCAACCCGTCACACTGTAAGGTTTCGTAGACTACGTTGCATCCTCCAATAAGGTTACCAGGCCTCTCCCAAAGTACCACCCCTCTCCCAAAGTACCAGCCTTCCACTCGGTCCTTTTCGGGACTGGTCCTCCCCTGGTTTCTTCCATTGAGCGGGTTCTTCCCTTAGGACAGACAGCACAGGATCACCTTCAAAGTGTAGGTCCCAGTCAGGACAACTGGGCCTACCTGGCAGGAATGCAGCCTCGGACCAGCATGGCCCCAAAGCCTAAAATCACACATCACATACCTTGCGCCAGGAGGGCCACGAGGCGAAAAGGGACCCCAAAAAATGGTGTCTGCCCCTTAAGTATCCTTCCCCAGCATGCCCAGCAGGGAGACCACTGGGCTGTTCCCGGAGAAAGACACCCAATACACCATGACCTGCTTGAGTTCCAACATTGGCCTGTGGTGGTAACGCCACCAATAGGCAAACAAAGGGAAATCCATCCAAGCACAGCCAAAGCCGGAACAGAGGCTAATTTAGCCTTAATTAACAAAGTCTGAGCTAATTATCAGCTCAGCCACCCACTAAATTTAACATAGCGACTAGTCATCAGGAGTAGGGGGCAACAGTTAGTAAACATGTCCTTGAAGTTAACGGGTTGAAAGCAGAAAAAATATGGGCATCCCAGTTTGTTGTGTATGGGGCTGTGTAGCCTCAGACCAGTCAGGGTGTTAATGCTGACAGCCAAAATGGCCTATGATGGGTACATGAGCATCCAGAATAGGACCTCCGAGCAATGGAAGAAAGACACCTGGTCCGATGAGTCATGTTCTCTATTTTTGCATGTGGATAGCCAGACGTGTGCGCATCGCTCACCTTGGGAAGAGACAGCCAGCTCCCTGTGACATAAACAATGAAGATGGTGGTGCAGAATGGGACCTGGAGAGATTAGGGGTGGGAGGAGGACAATATTGGATCTGTTGCACTTAAAAGGTTGCTGTAAATAGATACTTGGGTATCTCTGTGCGTTGTGAGTGGTACTTCTCTTTATTCTTTTATTAAAAAGTCACTGCCACTGGACCTCTGGTTGGACATGGATTGTTGATTCATAGAGTTATCGCCATGTATCCCCAATGGAGAGGCTTCAAGGTTTTTTTCTCAAACCTGTTTACAGTTCTGAAACTCATAAGCAATATTCCTCTGATCTTGCATTTAATGTTCACAATGCCTACTTACATTCTCAAAGTTTTGGATTGGGTCGGTTTGGACAGTTATTGCCACCATTCTGTGTAAAAATTCCTGGAATCCATCAACATAAAGTATGTATTTTTACAAATTTCTATCTTTCTGGGTCATCAGCAATTTCTTGGGTTACAACCACTAGCACAGGTTTATAGCAAAAACAGACCTCCTACTGGCCTTTGTATCCAATGTGTTAATCACAGTGTGGACCATGGATGAATCCTGAATGACCACAAAAAATCATCTCTGGTTCCATCATATTAGTTGGGGTACTTGGGCCTTCTCCTGGATACCTTTCAGGTCAAGGTCCTGCCCCAGGATAAATTGCTGAATCTGCAGAATCAAGTTCGGCATTTTTAATCCTGACATTGGTCTTCCCTGAAGAGTTGTATGTGAGTGCTGAGATGAATTGAATTCTTGTTAGAATTAATCCCTTTTGCTTAGTACCATACTAATCCATCATTTTTTTTTTTTTTTAACAAACTGATTTTAAACAAGGGGTTACACACATTGCCTCCCCTGTAAGACCCCATACACACTATTAGATTTTCTGCAGATTTTTGTCTTCAGATTTACCAAAACCATATACAGTGATATGAGGTCAAACCTTAAAAGTTTCAATTTGTATGCAACCAGGCAGGCCCTGGCACTACATGGTTTTGGTAAATCGGAGTAAATCGGAGTAAATCTTCTCCTCTGTGTCCCCCCGCTGTTTCCTTCTCTCCTCCGTGTCCCCGCTGTTTCCTTCTCTCCTCCGGTTCCCCCGCCGGTGTTTTCGTTCTCCTCCGTGTCCCCCGCCGGTGTTTTCGTTCTCCTCCGTGTCCCCCGCCGGTGTTTTCGTTCTCCTCCGTGTCCCCCGCCGGTGTTTTCGTTCTCCTCCGTGTCCCCCGCCGGTGTTTTCGTTCTTCTCCGTGTCCCCCGCCGGTGTTTTCGTTCTCCTCCGTGTCCCCCGCCGGTGTTTTCGTTCTCCTCTGTTTCCCCCTGCTGTTTCCTTCTCTCCTCCGTTTCCCCTGCCTGTGTTTTCCTTCTCTTCTGTCCGCCCCTGGAACTGTCAGGATGGAGAGCGGCGATAGCAGCCGGTAAACCCGGCTCCTTACTGTTCCAAATGGATGACTCTGTACATTCACATAACTGAAACATCGTAAACTGTGATTATAATGTTTCAGTTTATGAATGAAGAGAACCGTGTTCACTCCATTCATTTTCAGCGCAGCTGAGGCTGCTGAGAAAGGGCCAGGGGAATTTGTGTCCCTAGTCCCTTTCTCTGTCTCAAAGGGGAGATGTCAGAGGTCTGTTAAGACCCCTAATATCTCACCAAGCCCTCCCCAACAGGATTAAAAAAAAATAATAAATAATTTAAAAAATAAAATGTAAACAGTAATAATAAAAAAAAAAAACACACTGACAATCCACTACTCCCCCTCTAAAAAAAAACGGCACTGTAAAAAATAAATTAAAAAAAACGCCACTGTCGCATAACATTAAAAAAGTGGCATCGGGACAACCCTATTGTTAATGTTCCAAAGACCTCTTTTTAAACCTATTTGTGACATCTCCTTGAAAGTCGCTACTCTGTAAGGTAGCCTTTCTTGTGGCCATCACCTCAGCAAGGAAGGGTTTTTCAAAAATCAGTGTTGACTCGTAAGATTGTTTTGAGACCAGGACCCTTCTTTTTACTCAGTGGTGTCTGTTTTTTTTTTTTAACGTCATTTAAGAGAGAATGACAGTCCTAATAATCGGTCAAGGCAATAGACATCATACAAAGTGTGTAATGTACATGAAACTCAAGACTGTCATTCCTCTTGGGTTATACTTTTTAAGAGGCAATATAACCTCATAAGTAATCAAAGTATAGTGAGGAAAGTTGTGAGGGAAAAAAGCAGAGAGTGAAAAAGGGGAATAAAGGAGAGGGGGGGGTTATTTACTGCACTCCATCCTCTCTCCAACTCCAGAGTCTTTCCCAGCAGATACAGGTATATTGATTGCATATATGCTAAGGGTGTTAGATGCTTGCAAAAGTACCACAGTGTCGCATGCGGGGATCACATAAGGCTTATGTCAGGGGTAGGCAACTTTGGCCCTCCAGCTGTTTTGAAACTACAAGTTTTATGAGACATTGCAAGACCTTAGCAATCACAGGCATGACTCCTAGAGGCAGAGGCATGATGGGATTTGTAGTTTCACCACAGCTGAAGGGCTGAGGTTGCCTACCCCTGTCATAAGCCATGACTGTACTCGCTTCAGCACCCAGATGTTCCTCAAATTATCTACACCCTCTGCAATCCTTTGGCCAGTATTAGTTTGTAACTCAAAAGTGTACTACGTATATAGTGCAATATTTTCCTAATAAAAATTGCATATACTTAACCTAAAATGTGCACATATACTGGTGCACAGTAGTTTCCAAGCATTACAATGGGGAAAGCCTGCATATCCTAGCCAAAAGTTTCTAAGAATGACACAAATATTAAAGTCTTCTGCTTCAGTGTTTTTAGATCTTTTTGTCAGATCTTACTGTGGTATACTGAGTTATAATTATAAGCATTTCATAATAGTCAAAGGCTTTTATTGACAATCCCATTAAATTTATGCTAGGGTTGTACCAATACAAGTATCGGTATCGGGACCGATACTGAGCATTTGCGCGAGTACTTGTACTTGCGCAAATGCTCCTGATGCCTGACCGAATACTTTTTTTTATTTTTTTTTTTATATAGAGAGCGAGGGGGCGGAGAGCGGAGAAGAGCAGTCCTCAAAGAGAAAGCCAAGCCCTCCCCCTGCCGCTGTCTAGTTGATCAGCGCGGGGAACAATACAACTTTCATTTGAATAGCTGTGTTCCCCCCGCTGCCGCCGAGGTCTAGTTGATCAGCGCGGGGAACAATACAGCTTTCATTTGAATAGCTGTGTGTTCCCTGCCGCACCGCGTCATATACAGCCCCTCCCCCTTGTCCGACACTTTGATAGACAGATCACCCATCCCAGGATTGGATGGGTGATCTGTCTATCAAAGTGCCGGACAAGGGGGAGGGGCTGTATATGACGCAGGGAACACACAGCTATTCAAATGAAAGCTGTATTGTTCCCCGCGCTGATCAACTAGACCTCGGCGGCGGGGGGGTTGGCTTTCTCTTTGGGGACATGGCTGCATCTGTGGGGGGACACGGCTGCATCTGTGGGGGGACACATTTAAAAAACGTATCGGTAATCGGTATCGGCGAGTACATGGAAAAAAGTATCGGTACTTGTACTCGGTCCTAAAAAAGTGGTATCGGGACAACCCTAGTTTATGCAAAGAATCAATATATGCAGTGTTGACCCTTCTTTTCCAAGACTTCTGCAATTCTCCCTGGCATGCTGTCAATCAACTTCTGGGCCACATCCTTACTGATGGCAGCCCATTCTTGCATAAAAATGCTTGGAGTTTGTCAGAATTTGTGGAGTTTTTTTTTTTTGTTCATCTGTTCATCTGAGGATTGACCACAAGAACTCAATGGGATTAAGGTCTGGGGAGTTTCCTGGCCATGGACCTAAAATGTCACTGTTTTGTTTCCCAAGCCACGTAGTTATCACTTTTCCTTATGGCAAGGTGCTCCATCATGCTGAAAAAGGCATTGTTCATCACCAAACTGTTCTGATGGTTGGGAGAAGTTGCTCTCAGATGATGTTTTTGTACCATTCTTTATTCATGGCTGCGTTCTTAATTGTGTGTGAGCTCACTCGCTTGACTGAGAAGCAGCCCCACACATGACAGATCTCGGGATGCTTTACTTTTGGCATGACATAGAACTGATGGTACCGCTCACCTTTTCTTCTCCAGACAAGTTTTTTTCGGATGCTCCAAACAATCGGAAACAAAACCATTCCTCAGCAGTCCAATCTCTGTACCTTTTGCAGATTTTTTTTGTGTGTTTTAAGTGAGCATAAACAAGAAATATTATAACCTGTCTCAAAACGCACAGATTTTCTATGTGTTACCACCCACTGGTTATCTCTCCAAATAAAAAAAAACGTATCGGGCTCAAACAACACACATCGCTCTGCCCTGCTCTAACTACTGTATCTGGTTATCTCCCCCTTCTTTCCAGGTAGCTACTACAATAGTACAGGTGCTACAGTATATCTAACAACCATATGGATTGTTCTGCATACTCTTTGACCTCTGATCATATAAATTAGGGTTGTCCCGATACCACTTTTTTAGGACCGAGTACAAGTACCGATACTTTTTTTCAAGTAGTCGCCGATACCGAATACCGATACTTTTTTAAACGTGTCCACATATTGTAGCCATGTCCCCCACATATTGCAGCCATGTCCCCCCCCCCATATTGCAGCCATGTCCCCCATATACAGCCATGCCCCCCCACATTGCAGCCATGCCCCCCCTACCTGATGATGATGCCGCCGCCGCGAACATTATAGGCACCTTTCAATAGCTCTTTACCCTGCCGCGCGCCATGTTAAGGACACTACCTCTTGCTTGAGATTGGACAGATCCGAGCAAGGGGGAGTGTCTATACACGCGCAGCGGGAAAACAGGTATTCAAAGGTGCCTATAATGTTCGCGGCGGCTTTGTATATACGGCAACGGGTCGGATTTGCTTATACGGCGGCATTGGCGGCGGCGGGGGGGGTATTCTATTTGGGTATCGGGAGTATTTGCGGGAGTACAAGTACTCCCGCAAATACTCGGGATCGGTCTCGATACTGGTATCGGGACAACCCTAATATGAATATAAGATCTGGTAGGGTTTGTGTATGAGCAGATCTGTGCTCAGTTCCTGGCCAATGTATTATTTTATAATGCTGTGACCTCTTGCCTCACTTTAAACAACTTTCCTGACGCCAACATGGCAGCATACATATGATATAGATCGGCCTTTATATCCACCCACAGGACCTGTCCAAATCCAATAAGTCTCACTGAGAGCAACCTTCCCCATTTTTAGATCTCTAAAATTGAGCATTTGCCTATGGAAACAACTGCAAAGTAGCAGGCTGGTTGGAACATTGCACCTGCCTCAGGCTCTAAAGAGAAGATCCAAGGACTTGTACATCAATGGGATGATGGTCCAGGCTTCCATGTCAATTGTAATAAAAGTTTGATTATACATTATAGCCCTCCCTGTTTAGCTCACTATTTATAATATGTATGCTGCCATGTTGGTGTGAAAATGGAAAATTGTATAAAATTACTTACCGTAATTTTCCTTTCCCGACGCCAATCCATGGCAGCATACAAACCCTCCTTTTTTTGATCTTGATATTTTTATGGAGCATGGGGAGGTTGCTCTTAGTCAGACTTTTATAGATTTGGACAGGTACTGTGGGTGGATATAGGGGTGGAGCTCTATATGTAATGTATGCTGCCATGTTGGCATCAGGAAAGTTGTTTTAAGTGAGGCAAGAGGTCGCAGTAATGCAAAATAATACATTGGCCAGGAACTGAACACAGATCTGCTCATACATAAGCCCTACCAGACCTTATATTCATATGATCAGAAATCCATGTATTGTCATCAGGAAAGGAAAATTACGGTAATTATTTGATACCATTTTCAATTTTAAGTAACAAAAGATCATTGAGGTGGTTTCTTAAACTACAATACCAGGTCACACGTGCACCCTAGATATCACCACAAACACAGGTAGATTTTCCAAGTGTTTGCTTAGAAATATGTTTAATAATATTAATGTCACCACTTATTCCATAATATTCCCAATGGGTCAATTCAGTCTTGATGAATATCAGTCACATTACTTTTTAATTAACTATTTGTACAGATATCTTTTCATGGACATTGTTATGTGTAGTGTGAAGCCATCTCAAAATATCCCAATATCCTTAAGCCAAAGGTCTGGAGCCAATAATCACTCTACAGAAGTAATGAATTTAGGGTACACAAGGGCGATATTTAGTCATGTGGAGCTAAAAGCACAAGCGATCGTTGGCTCTGTTGAAACACATGACAGACATTGGAAGCGAGTTCTTGGGAGATTTTAGTCATGCAATCGATCACAGGACGATTGTACATGCTCCAAAATCAATCTTCTTGCATGCAACTGCCACAATTTTTTTTAGCTTGTTCAAACAGTTGTAGTATAATCCAAGGGGGAATTATTATTTTTTTTTTTACGAGCATTTTTTATTTCTTTTGTTCATATTGAACTAAGAGACAAAACATTTTTAGATTTGGATCGAGTGGTGATGAGTTAAAACTGTTGCTGTTTGTGTCCAATTAGGGGGAGAATCTCTCTAATCGCCAGTGTCGCCAGTCCTTTTTAGTTGCCACCAGAACAGCAATAGAGGGAAAAGGTTTCAATGGAGACACTTGTTCCCATGACAGTTGTGTAACAGGAAATTTCCCTAACATTGGAATGATATCCTCTCACTTTCTGTTGAGTCACAGAAAGTAAAGTTTTCTTTCTAATGAGATACAGATGACAACAAAAAAAACCAACTATGAGTGGTTTTAAACAAAATGGAAAAAATGATTTAGCTTTAGATATTCTCATAAAGCTAGGGGTTGTAAGGCGCATTGTCCTTTAATAATAAATAAGAAACTATTGTTCAATGACAATAAAACCTTTTATCAAGATATGAAAACCATATGTAACAGCAAAATAACAATACAAGTGCAGCACAAGAACTGCACTGTATGTATTACAGCAAGGACAATGCTTGACCCTTTGGTATTGCAAACCTTTATTTTTTTATTTTTTTAACTGCTTTGTAAAAATCTATTTTGATCCCTTACCCTTCACATATAACCGAACACACATAATATTACTACTTTTTATTTGCGCAAATAGCAATCACCAATACATACCCAGACTTGGACATACCTAAACCAACCACATATCCACCAGATATGCTTTGACTGTTTGAACGGTCTTCATAAAGTAGCAGATTTAAATGTATCAGGCAGATCTCCCAGAATACTACAGTACTTACTTGGAAGCATATCCCCCATTGGGGTAACATCATTTAGCAAATATATATTTATTTATGGAGAAGGTGGCACAGTGGCTTAGTGATGAACACTACTGCCTCACAGCACTAGTTTGACTGTGGTCATGACTGTTTATCAAGCAGTAGGTCCACTTCTGTCTTTGGTCAGAGAGATGCTGGCGTAGTCCATGAAATTAAATTAACCACTTCCATACCAGGCACTTACGCACCTTCCTTCCCAAGCCAATTTTCAGCTTTCAGTGCTGTCGCACTTTGAATGACACCCGTGCGGTCATGCTACACTGTACCCAAACAAAATTGGCGTCCTTTTTTCCCCACAAATAGAGCTTTCTTTTGGGGGTATTTGATCACCTCTGCGGTTTTTATTTTTTGCGCAAAAACTAATAAAAGACAGAAAATTTTGAAAAAAAAATGTTTTTCTGTTAACTTTTTTTGTAAATAAGTACGTTTTCTCTTTCAATTATGGGCACTGATATGGCGGCAGTGATGGGCACTGATGGACACCGATGAGGTAGTACTGATGGGCACTGATGAAGTGGCACTGATGAACACTGATAGGCGGCGCTGGTATGCGGCACTGATGGGCACTCATAGGCGGCACTGATAGGAACTCATAGGCAGCACTGTTGGGCACTCATAGGCGGCACTGATGGGCAGCACTGGGCACTCATAGGCGGCACAGATGGGCACTTATGGGTGGCACTGATGGGTGGCACAGATGGGCACTGATAGGTGGGCACTGGGCATGGATTGTCACTGAGGGGTGGCACTGATGGACACTGTGGGGTGGCACTGATGGATCTATGTTGGCCCCTTTTTTTTTTTTTTTGCCCTTCCCTGGTGGGCCAGTGTGGGCTTCCCTGGTGGTCCAGTGTGGGCTTCCCTGGTGGTCTAGTGTGGGCATCCGAGGGTGGTCATCCGAGGGGGGGCTGCGCTGATAAACAATCATCGCAAACCCCCCTGTCAGGAGAGCCGCCGATGGGCTCTCCTGTACTCGCGTCTGTCAGACGCGAGTAAAGAAGAGCCATCGACGGCTCTTCCTGTTTACATCGTGATCAGCCGTGATTGGACACGGCTGATCACGTGGTAGCGAGCCTCCGCCGGAGACTCGTTACCGAGATCGGAGATGCAGGGTGTCAGACTGACACCCCGCATCATTGATCGCCGCGCTGCGCACCCCCACGGGCACGCGCAGCATGAAATCCTGCAGGACCTCAATAGACGTCCAGTCAGGATTTCAGAACCACTTCCCGGACGTCAATCTCCTATTGACCGGACGGGAAGTGGTTAAAAAGCATAAGGATTAGTTAATAATTTTATATCTGTGTGCTGCCGTTATTTATTCTACTATGGTGACAAGGGCAGAGTTTATCCTGTATGTCACTGGGAGTTAGTTGTATACCTGCTATCCATAGTGAGAACAAAGGAGAACACCCAGAATCTTGGATCTCTTAAAGCTTTAGTTACCTGTAGCCATGGCTAACCCTTTTAGATGCCTTTGGTGTCTACCCTCTGGATATAGCCTGAAAGTAAGGGTAGATGGCCTTCCTTGGTTGGCTGGGTGACATTGTAGTTTCTTTTATACTGTATATTAAAGTAGAACTATGGCTTCCTATCTTAAAAAAAAAAAAAAATGTGCTGCAGCACTAGATTAAATGTGTATCTGCATATATGGTTTTCTTAGTTCCCCTACAAAATCTCAAAAATACCTGTTGAGCCTGCCATTGTCCACCTTATACAGCTTCCTGTGATGGTGTGGCAACAATGCTGCACTGCTTCTGAATTCAGAGCAGGGTTGCCATTCTCCTATAGGCTGTAGCTTGTCAATTAGCACCTGGCTGCACCTAGTTCTGCCCACAATTTTTTCGACTGGCAGCACTGCTGCTGTTGCTGAAACCCTCCAAATGTGAGCTTGAGTGTCTTGGAGGGGGGTTCTGTGAAGCACAAATAAAGGAGGATTTGGCACAATTATGAGGTACAATGTTTTTTTGTTTTATATCTTTTATAAAAATCAAAAATATGTTTCCAGTTTAGCTCTTAATATTAAACATATTTTTTTATATTTTTTTGTATTATTGTTTATGATTACATTGTGTTCAATACACAATGGTCAGTAATTAACAATCTTGTACCATGTCCACCACACACTGTTTATTTAAAGCAGGGGTTCACCCTAAAACTATTTTCTAACATTACAATGAGCTCACTCTCTACATTGACACTATGCCGATTTTTTTTTTTTCTGCTGAACATACCTTCGTACAGTTATTTTCCCTCACGGCTTCCGGGTAGTGAATCCCGCGGGACTGGACGTTCTTATCCAGCAGGTGATTGACGTGATGACAAAAACTAGCTCCCCCGTCGCATAAGGAGCGTCACAAGTTGCTAAAAGAAGCCAAACAGTGAGTCGGCGCTATACGGCGCCTGCGCACGAACGTTCGGCTTCTTTCGGCAACTCGTGATGCTCGCAATGGGGGGAGCTAGTTTTTGTCATCGCGTCAATCACCTGCTGAATAGGAACACCCAAGGGATTCACTACCCGGAAGCCATGGGGGAAAATAGCTGTACGAAGGTATGTACAGAAAAAAAATTGGCATAGTGTCAATATAGAGAGTGAGCTCATTGTAATGTTAGAAAATAGTTTTTAGGGTGAACCCCCGCTTTAATGTACTAATGTCTTAGTAGGAATTTTGTACTTCAGTTGTCATAGCAGCCACAATCGCTCGATTTCCCTATCGACATCGTCAGTGTTGATAGGGGAATCTTTCCCAGGGAGCTATTGCTGGAAGAACACACAGTGATTATTTCTAGAGGCTATAGTCGCTGGCAATAATTGCATGAAAAATTCAGAATGCTGGTTGTACCCAAGTTGATCGATTGATGGACTTGGGTACAATCAGCCTGCCCATACAAGGTTTGAATCTCGTCGGGTTACTGCTGCGCCAGCCGAGATTTGAACAGTCTGTGGCCGGCTTTACTGTTTGGGTAGTTTTGATGCCATATGGTTTGCAGAACATCTAACTGTGTTTTTTATTAACTTGTATTTTTGTCACATACTTTGGCATAATTTATATTGACATCATAAAAGATGCTTTGTGAATTGCATTCCAATTTCCAAAGAGAAACAATAAAAATGTAATTTGCATAATAATATTGTAATGATTCTGGCAGAGAGAGTGTGCCTTTTCTGTGGTTACACCACAACCTATTTTAAAGTGTGCTTTTCAACTTCATTTAGATTTCCTTCTCTTTTTGGTGTATTCCTTTAATCATCAAGGTTGGAAAAAAAGCCAAAGTCTATACTTATTCTAATTCATGTATATGTCAATCCAGTGAAGGCAAAAAGTGCTTTCATTTTTAAACCACCCAACAAAAACTGTGTATGTCTTCCCAACTCCATAAATATCAGCACGATAAAGATACATTCCCCAGATCGATAACATGTTTCCCAGTTCACTAGGCATGTTTATGAAATAAAGTTAAACATATAGTAGAAATAACAGTATTTCTGTTTTTGTCATGGTAGCTGTACAAAAATGGCAGATTGCGATGAGGGAGAAAGGTGGTCAAAAGGATCAGAAGACCATGCTGCAGAAGCAATGGCTGCTGATATGGACCCCTGGATAATTTTTGATGCAAGAAAGACTCCACGTGCTGAGTTTGAAGAGTGGCTAGAAACGTATCGTCCTTCCAGGGTCTCTCGTCTTGGTAATCCTGAGGAAGGATCTGGACCAGTGGGTTGGTTGGCTGTGTATGGCCCTGGTTATTGTCCACAGATTGAAGGTGGAAAAGAACTCCAGGATGCCTGGGACAAGCTTCAAATTACAGGACGAAAAATAAACTATGAACTTGTGCGAGAATTGGCGCTTAATTATGGTGTAATATCTGGAAAATGGCTGATGCATTTAGACACAGGCTTTAAAGTTGACCATGCATGGCGTGGAATAGCCACTGCAGTGATGGAAGGTCGCCTTAGTGTAGCAAAAGTAAGTCCTTATCAGCCAGAGAGCAAACATGTTATATGTGTGTATACATGTGACTTTACAGATGAGGAAAGCATCATGCAAACAGATGCTGTCATTCGCAGCTCAGGTGTGAAATGCCTACTAACTTACAAGCCAGATGTATACACTTGCCTAAGCATTTATAGAAACAACCAGTGGCAAATATGTCCCACCATTTTTGAAAGTCGATATGATCTGGAGTGCATTCCGCGGAGATCCAGAGTTACTAACAAAATAACGAACATAGAAGTGACATAAAGAGCCCCTAACTTAAACTCTTACCTAATTTACAATTAAAACAAGCATAAAATCGATTTATTCATTATTTGTGTGGATTATTTGGTCATTCTTGTGTTCTAAGGACCAAACTACACTGAAATACCTGACTGTGTCATTTGCTTTATATGTATATGTGCTTACAATAAATAATATGTGTACATCATTGAGCTCACTTTATATATAGGAATAGTTAAGTTGTTCATGTATTAAAAAGAAAGAAAAAAATCTCTTAAAATGTCACTAAATTAATCTACACCCCAATAGCCATAAAGGTTGCAAAGACTAACAATAAGTAATCAATCCCCAAGTTAGATTATTTCACTTTAAAGCGGAGGTCCACACAAAAAATTGAACTTTTGCTGTCCGGATTCCTCCCGCAGATACCTGTCTAAAGCCCCATACACACGGTTGGACTTTTGGCCAACCAACTTCAAAATCTGCAACTTTTCGAATTTGTCCGATCGTGTGTACGTTCCATCGGACCAACTTTTTTGGGTTTCATCGGACAAAAAGTTGGGTCTGAGAACGGACCAACTTTTTGGACAAAGTACAAATGCGCATGCTCAGAACCAATGTTAAAATCAACCAACAATAGCAGAAGTTAACCAAAGGGTGGCGGTAAAGAGCAGAAAAACTACGTGACGAAAAGTTTGCAGAAAAGTCCGAACATGTGTATGCTATGGGTGTGCTCGGACAAATCAATTAGGACAAAAATCCAAGGGAAATTTTGTTGGATGTCCGACCGTGTGTACGAGCCTTAAGACAGGTATTTGCACCCTCTTCCGGGCATAGACCAACGCAGATCTGCAGTCTACGCCACGTCCGGCGCCCCCTCTCCCCGCTGTAGACAGCAGGGACCAGTGGCGTCGTGCAGTAGGGAACCAGAAAGTAATACCGCAAGATGGCGGCGGCAGCATCCGAGGGATAGGTCGACCTCAGATGCCGACATCGAGGGCGCACCGGACAGGTAAGTGTCCTTATTTTAAAAGTCAGCAGCTGCAGTATTTGTAGCTACTGACTTTAAAAAAAAAAAATCAGGGGACCTCCGCTTTAAATACATTTTTATTGTAAAATATTAGGGTACAAAGCATGGAAAACTTTTGGAATAGTCCAAGAACATATTAGGCTGGGTTCACATATGCTGTGGCCGCGGTTCACAGCATGGAGTCCGGTAAGTCCCTGTTCACACATACAAAATGACATTTAACTCCTGCAAGGCTATTCAAAACACCTGAAGAACATTTTCAAACAATATGGGGATTTAGTCACACCGTAAGGCTATATGATACTTAAGCTCACTTATGGCATAAAAGTACTATCGGTGGGTTTTACGCTATTTATAGAACGAAAGATCCTGCCTCTCTGAACCATGGAAGAAATGCACTCCTGAGAACTATCGCAGCTGGACACTAAAAAAAAAAGGTAATGGCGGGGGGATGGGGTGCTCCATCCCAAGGGATCTGGTCAGGATCTGTACAATAGATAAACAAATGCTTGAGGGGGCACACCCTAAAAATGAAGTAAAGATGGTGCAGCCATAAGATCATACAAACAGAACAAAATATTACAGCGCACACATACAAAAATGTAATTGAAAGTGGTGTTCCACCCAAAAATTGAACTTCCGCTGTCCAGATTCCTGCCCCCCAGATTTGGCACCTTTCAGAGGGGAGGGGGGAGCAGATACCTGTCTAATACAGATATTTGCTCCCACTTCCAGTGAAAGATCGCCGCAGTATCTCCTGTGATCTACGCCACGTCCTGCCCCCCCCCCCCCCACTGCTGTCTTCTGGGAGACACATAGGTCCCAGAAGGCAGCAAGGTCCACTAAGAATGCGCAACAGGGAACCAGTTTGTGAAGCAGCAAGGCTGCACTTCCTAATTCCCCTACTAGCAATACTGGCGCCTCCACCTGCAGCCGAGGGGACAGACCGGCTTTGGGCGAATACATCGCAGGTAAGTGTCCTTATTTTTAAAAGTCAGAAGCTGCAGTATTTGTAGCTGCTGACTTATAATTATTTTTTTTGGCAGAACTCCGCTTTAATTCGTGCAAGGCTATTTAAAACACCTGAACATTTAAAAAAAAAAATGTAGTCACACCATATGGCTATATGGTGCTTAAGCCCACTTACTGCATCAAAGTACCCTATTATCAGTGGGTCCTACGCTATTCATAGAATGAAAGAGCCTGATTCTCTGAACCATGGGAGTAATACACTCCTCTATATGGGATAACTAAAGGACTCCTATATCGCAGGTGGACACTAATAAGAGGTAATGGTGGGGGGGGGGGGGGGGATCAGTTGCTCAATCCTAATGGATTTAGCCAGGATCCGTACAATAGACAAACATGGGTATAATCAACCTAACCCTAATTCCCAAGGAAATCAGTTTTTTACACGAGGATTCTCAAGGGAGAAAAAGAGGTTAAGGTCCAAGAGAGTCATCCGAAGGGGAAGTGAAGTAAAAGGAAAAACAAGGAGAACATAACTGGCCAAGGTGTTTTCAACCTTAGCCACAAAGAGTTTAATTTGGAGGAACAAATGATTTTGGACAAAGACCTTAAATTCGCCCCTCCAAAACAATTGGACAAATTCAATACATTCATAAATATACATAAGTATATTAGAAGAATTAACATTCAATGATATCCAATTTCAAATCCCTATTGGAATCCACCAAGAGCAGCCATTTCTGGGACAGTGCATTCTGGATTTTCTAACACAGGCATGTCCAAAGTGGGGCCCGCCTTCAGTTTCAAACGGCCTCACTGGTAATTTGGCTACATAGATCTTTTGTGGCCCCCGACGAATCCCCGAGCACTGCAGGAGCCACAAAAGATATATATCCATATTTATGTATGTATGTATATATATACAGTGTAGAAAATAAGTATTTGAACACCCTGCTATTTTGCAAGTTCTCCCACTTGGAAATCATGGAGGGGTCTGAAATTGTCATCGTAGGTGCATGTCTACTGTGAGAGACATAATCCAAAAAAAAATTCCAGAAATCACAATTTATGATTTTTTAACTATTTATTTGTATGATACAGCTGCAAAGAAGTATTTGAACACCTGTCTATCAGCTAGAATTCTGACCCTCAAAGACCTGTTAGTCTGCCTTTAAAATGTCCACCTCCACTCCATTTATTATCCTAAATTAGATGCACCTGTTTGAGGTCATTAGCTGCATAAAGACACCTGTCCACCCCATACAATCAGTAAGAATCCAACTACTAACATGGCCAAGACCAAAGAGCTGTCCAAAGACACTAGAGACAAAATTGTACACCTCCACAAGGCTGGAAAGGGCTACGGGGAAATTGCCAAGCAGCTTGGTGAAAAAATGTCCACTGTTGGAGCAATCATTAGATAATGGAAGAAGCTAAACATGACTGTCAATCTCCCTCGGACTGGGGCTCCATGCAAAATCTCACCTCGTGGGGTCTCAATGATCCTAAGAAAGGTGAGAAATCAGCCCAGGACTACCCGGGAGGAGCTGATCAATGACCTGAAAAGAGCTGGGACCACCGTTTCCAAGGTTACTGTTGGTAATACACTAAGACGTCATGGTTTGAAATCATGCATGGCACGGAAGGTTCCCCTGCTTAAACCAGCACATGTCAAGGCCCGTCTTAAGTTTGCCAATGACCATTTGGATGATCCAGAGGAGTCATGGGAGAAAGTCATGTGGTCAGATGAGACCAAAATAGAACTTTTTGGTCATAATTCCACTAACCGTGTTTGGAGGAAGAAGAATGATGAGTACCATCCCAAGAACACCATCCCTACTGTGAAGCATGGGGGTGGTAGCATCATGCTTTGGGGGTGTTTTTCTGCACATGGGACAGGGCGACTGCACTGTATTAAGGAGAGGATGACCGGGGCCATGTATTGCGAGATTTTGGGCAACAACCTCCTTCCCTCAGTTAGAGCTTTGAAGATGGGTCGAGGCTGGGTCTTCCAACATGACAATGACCCGAAGCACACAGTCAGGATAACCAAGGAGTGGCTCTGTAAGAAGCATATCAAGGTTCTGGCGTGGCCTAGCCAGTCTCCAGACCTAAACCCAATAGAGAATCTTTGGAGGAGCTCAAACTCTGTGTTTCTCAGCGACAGCCCAGAAACCTGACTGATCTAGAGAAGATCTGTGTGGAGGAGTGGGCCAAAATCCCTCCTCCAGTGTGTGCAAACCTGGTGAAAAACTACAAGAAACGTTTGACCTCTGTAATTGCAAACAAAGGCTACTGTACCAAATATTAACATTGATTTTCTCAGGTGTTCAAATACTTCTTTGCAGCTGTATCATACAAATAAATAGTTAAAAAAATCATACATTGTGATTTCTGGAATTTTTTTTTTTGATTATGTCTCTCACAGTGGACATGCACCTACGATGACAATTTCAGACCCCTCCATGATTTCCAAGTGGGAGAACTTGCAAAATAGCAGGGTGTTCAAATACTTATTTTCTGCACTGTATATATATATACAGTACAGACCAAAAGTTTGGACACACCTTCTCATTCCAAGAGTTTTCTTTATTTTCATGACTATGAAAATTGTAGATTCACACTGAAGGCATCAAAACTATGAATTAACACATGTGGAATTATATACATGACAAAAAAGTGGGAAACAACTCAAAATATGTCATATTCTAGGTTCTTCAAAGTAGCCACCTTTTGCTTTGATTACTGCTTTGCACACTCTTGGCATTCTCTTGATGAGCTTCAAGAGGTAGTCACCTGAAATGGTCTTCCAACAGTCTTGAAGGAGTTCCCAGAGATGCTTAGCACTTGTTGGCCTTTTTCCTTCACTCTGCGGTCCAGCTCACCCCAAACCATCTCGATTGGGTTCAGGTCTGGTGACTGTGGAGGCCAGGTCATCTGGCGCAGCACCCCATCACTCTCCTTCTTGGTCAAATAGCCCTTACGCAGCCTGGAGGTGTGTTTGGGGTCATTGTCCCGTTGAAAAATAAATGATAGTCCAACTAAACGCAAACCGGATGGAATAGAATGCCGCTGCAAGATGCTGTGGTAGCCATGCTGGTTCAGTATGCCTTCAATTTTGCATAAATCCCCAACAGTGTCACCAGCAAAGCACCCCCACACCATCACACCTCCTCCTCCATGCTTCACGCTGGGAACCAGGCATGTAGACTCCATCCGTTCACCTTTTCTGCGTTGCACAAAGACACGGTGGTTGGAACCAAAGATCTCAAGTTTGGACTCATCAGACCAAAGCACAGATTTCCACTGGTCTAATGTCCATTCCTTGTGTTCTTTAGCCCAAACAAGTCTCTTCTGCTTGTTGCCTTTTTTTTGTTGCAGTGGTTTCCTAGCAGATATTCTACCATGAAGGCCTGATTCACACAGTCTCCTCTTAACAGTTGTTCTAGAGATGTGTCTGCTGCAAAAGTTGGCTACTAGAATATGACATATTTTCAGTTGTTTCACACTTTTTTGTTATGTATGTAATTCCACATGTGTTAATTCATAGTTTTGATGCCTTCAGTGTGACTCTACAATTTTCATAGTCATGAAAATAAAGAAAACTCTTTGAATGAGAAGGTGTGTCCAAACTTTTGGTCTGTACTGTATATATATGTGCCTCGGAGGGGGCGGGATGAGTGCCGACCAAATACATACATTGAGAATTTCCTGTCTTCTGTGCTGCCATTGGACGACTGTTCTGTCTATCACAGGAGGTGGAACGTTGTATCAAAGAGGCCGCCGAGGAAACAGGAGATTCTCCTGTATGTAATCTGTTGGTGCTTATTATTAAACAGCAAATCAATAAGGATTCAACACACCCTCCCAGAAGCCCAGCCATGAGTGGCCAGTGGCGACTGATGCTGACATTTTTTGGGGGGGGCGCAAACAAACAAAAAAAACAAACAATTGCAGCCTCACTGTGTCCATCAATTGCCGCCACTGTGCCATGCCATCAAACACAGCCTCTGTGCCCATCAATTGTCACCACTGTGCCATGCCATCAAACGCAGCCTCTGTGCCCATCAATTGTCACCACTGTGCCATGCCATCAAACACAGCCACTGTGGGCTATGTACACTGATGACATCCTCCTCCTATGGGATGGTTGTTCAGAGTCTTTGAACCAATTTTTCTCCTTGTTGAACAGTAGGTACGAGCTTCGTGTTCGATACGAACGTATGTTCGACTCTAACATTGTCTGTTCGTACGTTCGATGAAATTCGAACAAAACGGGTCCTTCGCGCCAAATTAGAGTGATGCAAAACGGCCCATAATTCACTGCGGCATTGCGCGCTGATGATTGGCCAAGCATGCTGTATGTCCCGCATGCTTGGCCAATCACAGCGCGCAAAAAACTAAGAGCCATAATTGGCCAAAGCTTGGGTGGCTTTGGCCAATTATGGCTCAGGGCTTTAGCACACGCCCCACACTATATAAGGCCGCCTTCCGGGCAGCCTCGTGTAGTGTATTCCGGCTTGTTAATGAGAGCAGTTAGAGAGACAGAGAGATTTTCTTTTTAGATAGCTAGATAGAGCAGGCTAGTCAGTTTAGCTTCAATTACAGTGTGTATAGAATATATATACATCCCTAGGAGTTGTACATATATTTATAAACGCGTTTGCTGTTTAATAGCACGTAAACGCATTTGCTGTAAGTGCACGTTTGCTATTTAATAGCACCTAAACGCAGTTGGTGTGACTGCACATTTGCTGTTTAATAGCACCTAAACGCAGTTGGTCTGACTGCTCGTTTGCTGTTTAATAGCACCTAAATGCAGTTGGTCTGACTGCACGTTTGCTGTTTAATAGCACCTAAACACATTTGCTGTAAGTGCACGTTTGCTGTGTAATAGCACGTAAATGCATTTGCTGTTAGTGCACGTTTGCTGTTTAATAGCACGTAAACACATTTGCTGTAAGTGCACGTTTGCTGTTTAATAGCACCTAAAAGCAGTTGGTCTGACTGCTCGTTTGCTGTTTAATAGCACCTAAATGCAGTTGGTCTGACTGCACGTTTGCTGTTTAATAGCACCTAAACACATTTGCTGTAAGTGCACGTTTGCTGTTTAATAGCACCTAAACGCAGTTGGTCTGACTGCACGTTTGCTGTTTAATAGCACCTAAACACATTTGCTGTAAGTGCATGTTTGCTGTTAAATAGCACCTTAACGCAGTTGGTGTGACTGCACGTTTGCTGTTTAATAGCACCTAAACTCAGTTGGTGTGACTGCACGTTTGCTGTTTAATAGCACCTAAACGCATTTTCTGTAAGTGCACGTTTGCTGTTTAATAGCACCTAAATTCTGTTGGTGTGACTGCACGTTTGCTGTTTAATAGCACCTAAATGCAGTTGGTTTGACTGCACGTTTTCCGTTTAATAGCACCTAAACGCAGTTGGTTTGCTGCTTAATAGCACCTAAACACATTTGTGGCCAAAACATCGCCCGCTTGGGCACCACATGCTTGGCCAGACATATGTTGACCTGCCATGCAGCTCGTTGGCAAGCATACCAGAAAGACCCACACCAAAGACCAAAGTGGATCTCCCCTTCCCCTTCTAGGACCTCCAACCCCACTAGACACTCAGTCCTCTTTGAAGCCTGCATTGAAGGTGTAGAAATAGGTGTGTCACAACCTAGTAGTAGTAGTATATGCGGGCAATCTACTGATAGTACCAGACAAATTTCCCTGCCCCAGCTGCTGCAGCGCCGAAAGAAGTACTCTCCCAGCCATCCACATGCCCAGCGGTTGAATGCTAGCTTAGCGAAATTGCTAGCACTTCAACTGCACCTCCAAAGGGAATACAACCTGCCCAAGAATCGCCTAATCTGTGACTGCACACGCAGCAGAGGGCCACCAATGAGTACCTGTGCCAATATGGCAGCAGAACTGGGTCAGGGGAGCTTGTTTTTTTTTTTCACCATGCCAGTGGGCCTTGATCAGGGATGCATGCACTGTCCTGTCACCATTTGAGGAGGCCACGAGGATGGTGAGCAGTGACAGTGCATGCATCAGTGAGACTGTCCCTCTTATTCACATGTTGGAGCACACGCTATGTGGAATAATGGACAGGGCCCTTGAGGCAGAACAGAGGGAGGAAGAGGAGGACTTCCTTACCTCTCAAGGCCCCCTTTATCCAGACAGTGGTCCTGCTTGCCCACCTAGCACACAGGAAGAGGAGGAGGATGATTGTATCAGCAGCATGGAGGTGGAGCCTAGCACTCAGCAGCAGCAGCAGGCTTCAAGGGAACATTTACAGTCCCAAGGAACACGTGGACTTTTACGTGGCTGGGATGAGGTGACTGCGGATCCTGTCGTCCTCAGTGACCCAGAGGACTGTGCCCCGAATGCCTCTGCAAACCTACGCTGCTTGGCCTCCCTGATCCTGCAAAGCCTGCGTAAGGATCCTTGTGTACGTGCTATCAAGGAGAGGGATCATTACTGGCTGGCAACTCTCCTTGATCCACGTTACAAGAGTAAGGTTGCGGACCTTATGTTGCCATCGCAGAGGGAGCAGAAGATGAAACTGTGCAATGCGTTCCCAGAACCGGGGGGATTACCAAAACCTGGCCCTGGACAACGTCTTGCTGAGGCTTCGGTGAGTCACAGAAGGAGACCGGTTCCAGCAACCATCACCAGCGTCTGGTTTACATGGTCCGGGAATACCTAGGGGCAAGATCCGACTTGGACACCTTCCCCACCGAAAATCCTCTGGCTTACTGGGTCTTGAGGGTGGATCATTGGCCAGAGCTTTCACAGTACACAATTGAGCTACTGGCTTGCCCTGCATCCAGTGTTCTTTCAGAATGCACATTCAGTGCTGCTGGAGGCTTTGTGACCGATCACAGGGTGCGCCTTTCCACCGACTCTGTTGATCGACTGACCTTCATCAAAATGAATCAGGCTTGGATCAACACCAGCTACCAAGCACCTGATGCTGATGTAACTGAATAATAATTTTTTGTTGAAATGTCAGATCCCTTTGAGACTGCGTATGCTGATGCTGAGTGACTGTCCTGTTATGCTGCTGATGGAATATCCTTCTCCTCCTCACTTTTCTTGCTGATAGCTAGTAAGAAATTTTTTGTTTCTGGGCTTCCGCCACCAGTGCCTAAGGCCAAATTTTTGTGCCCCTGTTTAACAGGGGCGTCTAATAACTATTTTTGATGCAATACTTTGCACGTGGCTCTTTATTGCGCTCCAATTACAGTATCTGTGAGGGGTTGCAGTGTTGTGTTGTGCCTAAGGCCCAATTTTTCTGCCCCTGTTTAACAGGGGCGTCTAATAACGATTTTTGATGCAATACGTTGCAGGTGGCTCTTTATTGCGCTCCAATTACAGTATCTGTGAGGGGTTGCAGTGTTGTGTTGTGCCTAAGGCCCAATTTTTCTGCCCCTGTTTAACAGGGTCGTCTAATAACCATTTTTGATGCAATACTTTGCACGTGGCTCTTTATTGCGCTCCAATTACAGTATCTGTGAGGGGTTGCAGTGTTGTGTTATGCCTAAGGCCCAATTTTTCTACCCCAGAATATCAATAAGATTTTTCAGGTTTTGGACCACCTTCTTGTTGTTCTTTATGATCTTTTTGAGGGCGAGGTTTGTGTCCTCTATTTCATCCATGCAGCAAATTATCCCCCCAATTAGCACCTGGGCACTGTCGGTGTCTAAGCCGCCCCCAACAGCTCGTACACCTGAAATTTGGAAAAAAATCATGTATTAAAATTATGCAGACCTACATGTATTACCTGAAGCTGTGTTGTGTGACACTGACCTGATGTGGTGGCATTTTGCACTTCCTGCACATCCGGCGAGGGTGGGGCTTGGCACTGTGTGAGGTTGGTCGGCTCCACTGCTGTAGCTTGATTGCGGCCTATGAGATTGTAAAAAAAGGGATAGATGAATCAAAAAGATTAGAGGCCTGAAAGAGGAATATCAATCATTCTTTTTAAAAAGTGTCGTACAATTGGCTGTTTTTACAATCCTAAGCTTAACACAGGATTTTATCCATTACCAAAGCTGCTGCATTTCTCTATCTTTGGGCAAGTTTCCTACATGGCAAAACAACAAGTTGACACTGGATCACCTCTGTGTGACATGCTAACTAACTAGGTTGTTCTTGTGACCAACACTCAGTGCCGATCCTGACCTCCCTGGGGCCGAAGCAAAATGACATGGCACATTAAAAATGAGAAGCGGGGGGCGCTAACGACAGTGACATGTCACATTAAAGAAAGTTGAGAAGTGGGGGGAGGGGGTGTTCTGCTGTCGGAAATGACATCTTACATTAAATTGAGAAGCAAGGGGTGCTGACTTCTTGCCTATTCTCCCATGCAGCCAGCGAGTTGAGATTAGGGGACGAAAAGTTATTTGGGGGGCCCTTCGCAGCTTTGCTGGGCCCTAAGCGGCTTGCATAGTGAGCCTATAGGGCGGAACGGCCATGCCAACCATTGTGCTACTGAGTCCATATGTGTAATCAACTGCTTTGCTGAGCATACTCTCCCTTTAATGTATATTGACTTAAGTTGGATTATTTAAATCTAGTTAATAACACATCTACAATAATTAAAAAATTGGTTTCACATAAAAAGGTCTTAAATAGATTGACCAACCAATTATTATGCCCACACAAACATGAACATCTATTCTTGAACTGTATATATACACAACCTTCAATAAAAAGCACATCCCGCAAAATAATAAAAACAAATATTCAGAGTGCACATGAAAATTACTTACGTCTTCTGAGGACTCTTCGAATTCTTTCCATCTGCTCTGGCTCTCGGATTTTCAAATCACTCCATCTCTGGCGCAACTGCTCCCTGGACCTCTGCACCCCGAAATTTTGCATGGATACTCCTCCTTACCTTATCCATGATCTGGACCTTGAGTTTATTGGGGTTTTTGTAAGGCCCTTTTTTGCCGTCGTAGTCCTCCTTTTTTAAAATAGCCACCATCTCAACCATCTCTTCAAAGCTCATGTTGGTGGCTTTGTACATCCTGCTCCTCCTGGTGTGTGCCTGGCCTGTCTCCTGCCTGGTTGCAGCTTGCTGTCTCTCCTCCATCATGTCTTTAGACTCCTCACCACATTGACCGACTAAAAAGGGCGTGGCAATCACTAGAACGAACATCATGGGCATCGTGGAAACGTGCGGAGCTTCTCATATGCGCAGTGTATAAAGGGATATTGCGTGATCGAGAACGTCGTTCACAGTCGGTAGAAAAGTCGGAAAAACGATCGTGCAATACGACGATACGAAACTTGTTTTTTAGACTTCATGATCAGTGGATGAGTTTGTGGGTTAGATATGGGGAGAAAGCTAAGGCTTGACTGACATTAGTTTTTTTTGCTAAATTTTGACTTGCAGAAATAATGGAGGCCTTCAGAGAACAGGAGTTCTTCACAGAATTTGTTCAAAGGGGGCCCCGGATGGCAACCCCCCTTTTTTTCTACAATTTATCTTTCACAAAAAAATAATTGATTGAGCCAAGATCTGGCATTGTAATGGCCCCCCACCACCCCTAAAATAATCGACCTATTGTTGCCACACAGCACGTGCGCTTTGGGGGGGCCAAGCCTGTATGGCCACAGGCTCACGGGCCACCACTGGAACATCAATGGCCTCATCACCAGGCACAATTGTCACAGTTTGTTGAGGGTCTCTTTAGGAAATTGTGCAATATGCAGCAGCAAAGTATGACATGGTTCAGATTCTACGTAACAAACCTACAGTCCTTGTCTTGTTTTCACCGCCTGTATACTGCTGTTTAAAGTATATAGGGCCATAGGGTCTTGTCAGGGCCGATTCTCCCTATAGGCGCACTATGAAAGCCGCTTAGGGCCACGCAAAGCTGAAAAGGGCCCCCAAAATTACTAGAGGCCCCCGCCTGGTGAGAAGTCATTTTCGTACCCTCACCCGGCTTCTAAACTCGCTGGCTGAGTCATTTCCGACAGCAGAACACCCCCTCCTCCCGCTTCTTAACTTTCTTTAATGTGACATGTCACTGTCGTCAGATTTTGCTTAGGGCCCCAGGGAGGTCAGGATCGGCACTGGGTCTTGTAATGACCTGGGGGGAGTGGTGGCGGGGAAACTCATGCTATTTTTTTTCCATGATTTTTATCCATATTGCAGGGACCAAACATTACATTGAAGCCGCAATCAGTATTAAATTACTTTTTTCTGAGAGTAATCTCATGTTGTGCAGGGACATTTCTAAACACGTGCCACTACTATAGACACACAGCAGGTATGATATTTAAAGGGATTTTTGAGTTTTTGAAAAGATACTCTGTATAACACAAGAAAATGAAGTCCATATTTAACAAGCATTGGGGTATATTAAAAAGTGATCAGGTACAGAGTAAAATTGACCCCAACATTATCAACCCACCACTTCAAGCCTCTTTTTTCAACAATTTGGTAGGTTAATACTCATGTAAAAAAGGTGGTGTTTGCCAGTATAACACATGTGGCAGGTGAAAAACCTAAGCATTTATGTCCACGACTACCATTCGAGTGTACCCCATCAATCACTTTTGCACTTGCGCCAAGAACGTTGTAAATTTGCTTACCTGCCCTTGTGGCAAACAATATGTAGACTGAACTATTGGGTCATTCACAATGATGGTTAATGAAGACATAGCTACAATTAAAAAGGGCGTTATTAAACGCAGCGTACCCAAACATTATGGACAATACCACAACAGAGATCCTAGAGGGACAGAGTTTCTGGTTATAGACAAATACATTCCCCCCGTGCTATGACCAGGGGCGTTTCAGGCCTCGAAACCTTCTGGATCTATCAGATGCAGTCCCACTCCCCATTTGGAATGAATGTGGAGTGGAACATTATTGCCTTTATTAATAAGGCATAATGCAATTTGTATATTGTTATATAGGAATATCTGGGTTCTTACATGGCATTATATACCATGAGTTTTATATTATCTAATCATTGTATTAATCTATTGTATCTATGTCTTTACCCCAGTTTGAGAATCAACCCTGTGGTGGCATAATAGTTTTTTTAGACGGACTTGCATTGAGTGTTACCGTCATTGTAACTTTTCACTTCCTGTGTTTCTATAAAGCTTTATGGTGTCACTACCATAATAAGTATCAGTGGTATTTAGCCAATAGATAGATGTGGGTTATTCTTGCTATATCATAGTGAAGCTTGAACCACAGATGTCCACGTGTCTTGGACTGATGACGCGGTAACGGTTGGTCTGGCGCTTGTGACTGAGTGACATTGGGCCAACACGTGATGCCGATGTTTTGCCCAATAGACACTGGCTGTCTGATAGTGAGGCTTGGAGCGCACACTTTAACACTATAGGACGGCAGTCAGATGACTCGTGTGCCGATTTGTTATTCATAGCGAGGCTTGTGCCGCTTGCGCGACACCATTTTGATTATTAGAAAGTAACTGCAGTATTGCATACACTGTCACCATCACTCATAAGACCTTGCAGCGTCATGTCTGGTGGCCTCATATGAAAAGGGATGTTACTGACTATGTGGCTGCCTGCCCAACTTGTGCTGCTAATAAAATACCTCGCACATTGCCTACTGGACTGTTACAACCACTTCCAGCACCTCGCCAGCCTTGGACCCATTTGACCATGGACTTCATTTTAGACTTACCCAAGTCCGAGGGCATGCCTTCTATATGGGTCACAGTGGATCGCTTTTCCAAAATGTCTCATTTTGTGCCGCTCCCGGGATCACCTACAGCGGAAGCACTGTCCACGCTCTTCCTTTCCCATATTGTAAGAAATCATGGCATACCTACCAATGTTGTCTCAGACTGCGGATCCCAGTTTGTTTCCCGATTCTGGAGAGCGTTCTGCAAGAAACTGGGAGTAACGCTCTTACTCTCTACCTCACATCACCCTCAAACTGATGGTCAAACCGAACGCATGAACCAGACCCTAGAAACCTATCTTCGACATTATGTCAATGCCTTACACTCCAACTGGTCTGAGTATTTGCCTTTAGCTGAGTTTGCCCTTAATTCCTGTTGGCACAGTGCTCTTCATACCACACCATTCTACGCAGCCCTAGGCTATCACCCTCAGACTTTTCCCCTACAGCAGATCAGCGGGTGAAAAATATTCTTCTACATTGGAAAAAGTTTTGCTCTTTACTACGGAAGTCAGCAGGCAAGTATGCGCTTTTTTCCAACAAACGAAGATGCCATATACCTCCATATGTGGTGGGGGACAGAGTTTGGCTATCAACCAAGTATGTGAGACTGAAACAACCTTCTACCAAATTGGGCCCTCGATTCATTGGTCCTTACAGAATTATTGCTTGAGTCGGGGCAGTCTCCTATCACTTAAAATTACCCTCCTCTCTCCAGGTACATCCCGTGTTCCACGTTTCCCTCCTCAAAAAACAATTTTCAATCGCTACTCCAGATCGCAACAGCTACCTGTACTGTTTTTGATGGACAAAATGAGTTTAAAGTCTCCAAGATTCTTGATTCTAGAAGACAGGGCCGTGGCCTTCGGTATCTGGTTCATTGGAAGGGATATCCTGTCACAGACCGCTCCTGGGTTCCAGCCAAAGATCTGCATGCCCCTTCTCTTATTGGAGACTTCCATGCCTCGTTTCCCACTAAGCCCCGTTAGGCTTACCTGCTGTACTACAGAGGAGATCTGGACCTTTGGGAACGTCCTTGCTGCCAGCTGTGGACAATTTTCAATCTATGCAAGCCCATAAATAGGAAGTGATGCTATCACTCAGCGCCCATTTATGTGGATTAGTTCCCTGGGTGTTGTGACTGCTCTGTGATCTTGTTTTTCGTATTGAACTTCTGCCTGAATTCCTGGCTGCTCTCTAGCCTGCCGATTTTAGTACTTCACCGCCAGCTCATGTATGACCTTTGCCTGCCTGACCACTCTTTGGATTTCGATTGTGTACTACTTTGCCTGATCTGTTGCCAACCGAATCTGCCTGACAACGTTTTGCCTGAATCCTCAGCATACAAGTTCCACTTCGGACACTACCTTTCACAGGTACCTTACAATATTACATACAAACAGATAATTAATTACAGGTTTGCGTCTTATTTATATGGTACAATATCTATTTAAATGCAATGACCACAGCAGGCCTAAACCAGATGATGGCTCTTTAGACTAAATGTGTCGGGCCGAGCCTTGCTGATGCCATTGTGTTACCCTTCAGTCTGTTTTACAAGCACTTTTTATCTGCTCAAATGTGAGTGTTCCCTATTTCTTTCTCGTACATCACGGGACACAGAGCGGCATATTCATTACTATATGGGTTATATGGAGTACCTTCAGGTGTGGACACTGGCAATCTCAAACAGGAAGTCCCCTCCCTATATAACCCCCTCCCCTAGAGGGAGTCCCTCAGTTTTTTCGCCAGTGTCTTAGGTGTTGGTCACGGAATAGCTTTGCTCCACATCCTTGGGATTAAGGGCGGGCTAACCGGATCTGTCCAAGGAGCCTCAGTGCCAAAGTGGACAGTACCCGGGCCCCAAACCGTGGGGTTTTGCCTATAATGCTCCTCTTTGGAGGGCTGGACCCTGGGCCCAGGATTTGGAGTTCGTAAAGACCATAAGTTCCTGTTTGCCAGGGTGCTATATAGGTCCAGGACAGTGGGTACCTTCATAGGACCCCAGGGCCTGAAGGTCTATTACGCTACCCACGGAGATGGGAGAAGATTGGATCGTTTGGCTACAAACATCCTGCAGCAGGGAGCAGGTAAGAGGGGAGCCTGCGGGACTTGGTTCGACAGCAGGCTATCCGGGGTAACCTAATAGGGGGGTAGCCTAAGTATGCTCTGCATTGGCAACCTTGCTCACTATGTCTGAGAAAGACAGGATGATCCCATTTCCCCATCACTAGGTTCCCCTGTCTAAGAATTGTGTTGCTAGCTACCTGCTGCTTTCTTCCTAGGACTGGTAAGGATCCCTATGGGGCCTTTTGGAGAGTCCTACCTGGCCGGGGGTTTGAATCTGCCGCCTGGTACTGCAGTCCTGGGTCTCCAGCAGCGCGGCTCCTCCATGTTCTTCCGGCTCCGGCATACGCGCGCGCGCGCGCACGTCTTATAGACGTTTTTCGCGCCGTTCGGAGGGGAGGGCGGGGGGGGGGCGTGCCTGCAGCGTCATACAGGGGCGCGCCTTGTGCCGTTATAGATCAGCAGGCATTGTCAGTGCTCAGTCTGAGGCTGATCTCAAAGGGAGAGGACGCAGAGCGGCAGAACAGCGACTCCCGGTGGCGGAAGAGGGGTAGTACATGCTGGACTTTGTTCCAATGCCTTTCTGTTAAGCCAAGAAATCCCCCTTTTTGCAACAGGTTGGAAGCTGGCAAACTAAGTTTGGGGTCGCTGTATGTTTGAAAAAAAAAAAAAAAGAAAGAGACTATATATATTAAAAAAAAAAAAAAAAAAAACATACGGGGCCCCATCAGTTTTTGGGCATTAGTGAGCTATTGTCCCCTAAGCTCTAGTTTTGTACTCCTGGCCACTACAGTCTGTTGTTGTTGGCGGAGTCCCTCGATTTTGTATTATGGCTTCCAAAGGTTCGGGGTCAAAAGGTACAAAAAAGACCAAAAAACAAAGGGGTTCCCCCTCTGATTCTGATGATATGCCGATACTTTCCCCGCAGCTTATTCCCATAAAGGTCGCCTTGGATGAGCCATTAGGGGGGTCTGGTGCGGAGGCTGGCCCAGATCAGCCCAGCCCTGTGTTTATCACAGAGGAGATGCTAGCTGTATCCCTAGGGGGGCTAGAAGAGAGAATAGCAGCATTGATCGCTAGAGCTATTCCTGGCAAGAAACGGGTTAGATCCCCATCACCAAGAGGTGTATCCTCAGATGCTGAAATTCTCTCTCCGGAGGAATTGGAATCGCAGGAGGATCAACTAGACCTGAACCAAGAGGGTTCAGGGATTGAGGGATCTACCTCTGAGGAACCATTTTCAGACTCCCAGACAGAGAGACTGTGGGTGCAGTCTTTGACGGACATGGTCCGCTCGGCATTTAGTTTACCATTGCCAGAGCCTCAGGTTCCTCCGGTATCCTCTCTGGGCTCTTTGAAAGCTCCTTTAAGCAACGCAGTTTTTCCGGTCCATCCTCTCTTGGAGGAATTGATCTTTCGGGATTGGGTACGGCCGGACAGGATTTTTCTGCCACCGAAGAGATTTGCGGTCATTTACCCTATGGAGGAAAAATTCTCCAAGAGGTGGAAGCTCCCAGTGGTGGATGCAGCCATCTCATGTGTGAATAAATCACTAACTTGCCCGGTGGAAAACATACAAATGTTTAAAGATCCGGTTGATAAACGGTTAGAGACACTTTTAAAAGCATCCTTTGCTACGGCAGGAGCAGTGGTACAGCCAGCCGTGGCTGCAATTGGAGTTTGTCAGGCGTTAAAGGACCAGACAAAAGAAATGCTAAAAGACATGCCTACCCAACAGGCAGAAGAGTTTTCTGACATTCCCAGAGCTCTGTGTTTTGCGGTAGATGCTATAAAGGATTCCATCCAGCAGGCCTCTCGGTTATCACTATTTTTGATGCACATGAAAAGGCTCTTATGGTTGAAGAACTGGGCGGCGGAGCCCCCATGCAAAAAGCTTCTGGCAGGGTTTCCCTTCCATGGAGGACGACTCTTCGGGGAGGATCTGGATAAATACATTCAGACTATTTCAAGTGGCAAAAGTACCCTTTTACCGGTCAAAAAGACATTCCGGGGTCCTACATTTAAAAGGCAGCTCTTTCCTGTCTCAGGGCCCTCAAATTCCAGGCAGTATCGACGGCCGCCTGCACGATCCAATGTTAACAGTAGATCGCAGGGACAGGCCCCTGGGGGTAAGAGACCATGGTATCGCAAGCCGACAAAGACAGCCCCTAAGTCTGCCTTATGAAGGGGCGCCCCCACTCTCGCGGGTGGGGGGAAGGCTTCGTTTCTTCTCAGAAGTTTGGGAAGCCAAGATCCCCGACAAATGGGTCCGGGCGTCTGTAACCACAGGCTACAGGCTGGAGTTTCTAAACTTTCCTCCGCCTCATTTTCAAGAGTCAAGGCTACCAAAGGATCCAGCAAAGAAGGCCTCGATGCTGGCAGCTTTGGATCACCTGCTTTGCCAGGACGTAATAATAGAGGTGCCAGCCCAAGAGCAAGGGCTAGGTTTCTATTCCAATCTCTTTGTCATACCAAAGCCCAACGGCGATGTCAGGCCAATCTTGGACCTAAAGAGGTTAAACGGTTACCTAAGGGTTCGTTCCTTCCAGATGGAATCCATCCGGTCAGCAGTCGCCACGCTCCAGAGGGACGATTTTCTGGCTTCCATAGACATAAAGGATGCTTACCTTCATGTACCAATCTTTCAGTCGCATCAAAGATTTTTACGCTTCGCGGTGGGGCAGCGACACTTCCAATTCAGGGCGCTCCCCTTCGGGCTGGCCACGGCCCCCCGGGTATTCACGAAGATCCTAGCCTCAGTTCTGGCCAATCTAAGGATCCAAGGGGTCACAGTCCTAGCATACTTGGACGAACTTTTAATTATAGATCACTCACGGCCGTGTCTGCAACAGGCAGTAAACCTCACGGTTCAGTACCTCGAAGGGTTCGGCTGGGTCCTAAACCGGGAAAAGTCAGCGTTCCAGCCTACAAAGCAGTTGGAATACCTCGGCATGAGGTTAGACACAGAACAGCAAAGGGTGTTCCTGCCCCTTGTAAAGATCGAGGCTATCAAGGGGTTGGTTCAGTTGGTTCTAAGCAAGAAAAAACCAACTATTCGCCTGTGTATGCGATTACTAGGCAAGCTAGTGGCCACGTTCGAGGCAGTACCATACGCTCAGATCCACACTCGCGTCCTACAGGCAGCCATTCTCGCAGCCTGGGGCAAGAGAGCACATGCCTTAGAGTCCCCTTTGACGCTATCATCAAGGGTCCGACAAAGCCTGGCCTGGTGGTTGAACCCTCAGAATCTTTTAAAGGGAAGATCCTTCAGCCCTGTTGTCTGGAAGGTAGTTACCACAGACGCCAGCCTGGCAGGCTGGGGGGCGGTCTTCGAGGGGTTCTCTCGCCAGGGAACTTGGGTGAAAGCAGAGAGGCAGCTCCCCATCAATATCTTGGAGATCAGAGCTGCTCGCCTAGCCCTTCTGGCATGGACCTCCAGATTACAGGGGTCCCCGGTGAGAATCCAGTCAGACAATGCCACAGCGGTGGCATACATAAACCACCAAGGGGGAACCAGGAGTCAGGCCGCTCAGAGGGAGGTGAGCTTGATTTTTCAGTGGGCAGAGGTTCATGTACCCTGCATTTCGGCGATATTCATTCCCGGAGTGGACAACCTGCAGGCAGACTTCTTAAGTCGCCAGATTCTGTCGCCAGGGGAGTGGTCTCTGCATCCCCAGGTCTTTCAGACAATCTGCCAGAAGTGGGGAATGCCAGACATAGATATAATGGCATCCAGGTTCAACAAGAAACTAGACAGGTTCGTGTCTCGAGCGAGGGACCCTATGGCCTGCGGAACCGATGCGTTGGTTTGCCCTTGGCATCAATTCAAACTTCTATATGCATTCCCTCCGCTACAGTTACTTCCTCGCCTGTTGCGCAGGATCAGAGTGGAGCACAAGCCAGTCATTCTAGTAGCTCCAGCTTGGCCCCGGAGGACATGGTACTCACTAGTCCTGAAGATGGCAGTGGGAGACCCTTGGACTCTTCCTCTACGACCAGACCTACTCTCACAAGGCCCGATCCTCCACCCTACATTACAACGTCTAAATTTGACGGCCTGGAGGCTGAATCCCTGATTCTCAGGGGTAGAGGTCTGTCTAGGCAGGTAATTCCTACCCTGATTAGGGCTAGAAAGCCGGCCTCCAGGGTGATTTATTACAGGGTGTGGAGGAACTACGTAGGCTGGTGTGAATCCAAAAGATGGAATTCCCGCAAATATACCATTGATAGGGTGTTAAGTTTTCTCCAGCTAGGAGTGAATAAAGGCCTGGCATTGAGCACAATCAAGGGACAGATTTCAGCTCTGTCAGTGTGGTTTCAGAGGCCGCTGGCCACCCACTCGCTGGTAAAGACCTTCATACAGGGGGTCTTGCGTATTAATCCTCCTGTCAAGTCACCAATTTGTCCATGGGACTTAAATCTTGTCCTGTCCACTCTACAGAAACAACCCTTTGAGCCGTTGGCTGAGATTCCTTTAGTTTTACTGACAAGAAAGTTGGTATTCTTGGTCGCCATAGTTTCGGCCAGGAGAGTGTCAGAGTTAGCAGCCTTATCGTGTAAGGAACCATATCTCGTTCTACATAAGGACAGGGCAGTTCTCCGGCCCCATCCTTCCTTTCTACCAAAGGTTATATCCAATTTTCACTTGAACCAGGATTTGGTACTTCCATCCTTCTTTCCGAAACCCACATCTAGAAAGGAGGGGTTGCTGCATACCTTGGATATTGTCCGGGCCATGAAGGCCTATCTTAAAGCTACAGAAAAGATCCGGAAAACAGATGTGTTGTTCGTTCTACCACAGGGCCCCAAGAAGAAGGGGCAGGCAGCTACAAAATCCACCATCTCGAGATGGATTAGACAATTAATCATTCAGGCCTACGGTTTGAAGAGGTTGCCTCCTCCTTTGTCGGTAAAGGCCCATTCTACCAGGGCCATGGGCGCCTCCTGGGCAGCACACCATCAGATCTCTATGGCTCAGATATGCAAGGCGGCGACGTGGTCATCAGTCCACACGTTTACAAAGTTTTATCAACTAGACGTGAGAAGGAATGCAGATTCTGCCTTTGGACAGGCAGTACTACAGGCTGCAGTTTAAGATCCTCGGGATCAGGGGCACCCTTGGTTGTAAAAAAAAATAAATAAAAAAAAAAAGTTTTTTTCTTGACTAAGTTGGAATTATTATTATTATTTGAGTATACCTCTAAATTAAATCTCGTTTGAGAAGATGTCTCCCTCCCCTCATTAAAGCATTGCTTTCGGACATCCCATATAGTAATGAATATGCCGCTCTGTGTCCCGTGATGTACGAGAAAGAAAAAGGGATTTTTAAATACAGCTTACCTGTAAAATCCTTTTCTTGGAGTACATCACGGGACACAGAGCTCCCACCCCTCTTTTGGGGAACATTTTTGGGAGGCATACTGCTTGCTACAAAACTGAGGGACTCCCTCTAGGGGAGGGGGTTATATAGGGAGGGGACTTCCTGTTTGAGATTGCCAGTGTCCACACCTGAAGGTACTCCATATAACCCATATAGTAATGAATATGCCGCTCTGTGTCCCGTGATGTACTCCAAGAAAAGGATTTTACAGGTAAGCTGTATTTAAAAATCCCTTTTTTTTTTATACTCTTTGTTATAGGGATTTACACTACGTGGAACATTGTTTCATTTTTGGTTGCATCTTGTGAGCATATGGGAAAGATTCGGCCAACCTCCTTCCCTTCTCCAATGGGAACTATCCGAAGGAAAGTGTTGTTACCATTCACACGTGCCAATATTTGCAGACATGGGTGTCCCTATCTACCGCTGTGTCTTCATCACAAGTCTTGACGACTCATTGAGCATATGCCTTTTTGAGTCCAATTTTTTTATAATTACTTTTCCTGACAGACTCCATGGCAGACTACGTGTGGGTTAACCCAGCCTCCTCTCCACTGCTATAGGACCCCCTACCCATAAATTTGAGCTCACCTCCATGGCCTGTGTTCCTTTTTTGTCCTCCTTATGCGGACCCTACATCATGCGTTTCTGTGCGATGTCCAGGTTGTTGGATACTTGGTACTTCATCTGCGGTGCATCCAGGGCCCAGCTATGAGCGGGCGAGTTGTTTGCAGGGCTGTTAATACCCCTATGGTGGAAGGGATGTGGCCCTCATAGTACTGAAGTGGACGTCAGGCACAGGAGTCTCTGGATGGCAAGGTCTGAAGATCCTTAATATTTTCGTCATGGCAGACAAGTTTTTGTGTGTTTGGTTCATATTCCCCCTGTGTACTTGTTTTTGTCCCCCCGGCATGTGGAACGCTTCTGCGTTCCAGAGAGAACTTCTTCCGGGTTTCCGGCCGTCGCTCACCGGCACATGCGCGGTAGCCGCGGTGAAACTGAGGCTTGGTTCTTGCGCATGCGCAGTACGGCGGAGGGCTCCAAGGCCGCGCAGGCGCGGTGCAATTGGTCTCCTCTGCGCAGCCGCGCGATTAGGACCGGCCGTGACGTCATCCCGGCGGGGAATTTAAACCGCCGAGGTGCCCTATACAGGTGGGATAACCTGTGGGCAAGAGCGGCGGCATCCCTGAACCAGCGGCATTACTTGGGCAAGGTAAGCCCTGTCTTGTGGGTAATATCGGGTCTGTTAAAGGGGACATAAAATAAATAAATACATTTTAGGATAAATTACAGAAAATAAATGTATGAATATATATATATATATATATATATATATATATATATATATACTGTATATATCTGCCTATTACGTGCATTGGCGTATAGCGCGCACCCCTAATCTGGACAGGAAATTCTTTTTTTTTTTTTTATTACTTACAGTTTTGGTGTCTTGCCCGGCGTCCATCGGCGGCCTTGTCCGGTCCGGCGTCCGTCTGCGGCCTTCGTGGTGTCCTCCCCGCTTCTCCCGCGCTGTCTCTGAGCTGATCCCCCGCTTCCTGCACTGTGTTTCAACACCGCCGCCGCCATATACCTTGCGCAGTACACTCGGGCACGCTCGGCTCCTCTCGCATAACCGTGAGGGGAGCCGAGTGTACCTGAGTGTACTCCGCTCGGTATATGTTGGCGGTTCAGTTCAAACACATCGCGGGAAGCGAGTATCGGCGTATATCGCGCACCCGCGATTTTGCCCTGATTTTAAGATAAATACGGTATATATATATATATATATATATGTGTGTGTGTGTGTATATTTAAAAAAATTAAAAATAATGTGTGTGTGTGTATATATAATGTGTGTGTGTGTGTATGTATATATATATATATATATATATATATATATATATATATATATATATATATATTGTGACAGGAACTCAGGTAAATCTGTGGGTGTTGTCACAGACGGGAGATACATTTCTGCCTTGTTTAGACAATTCACCAATTACTATCAGGTGTCAGCTACAGAGGCAGCCAGAAAGGTTTAAGGACCTTGGATAGCTTCAGCTGTTCAGAATGAGGCAATTAAGGCCTCTATAGGTTGTCCAGAAGATTACTACTGATTGCTGCATCCTGAGGCTTTTTGAGTGAAGGAGAGCAGTGAGCTAAGAAAGAGTTTGGAAGGTGAGGTGGTGTTGATTTTTCTGTGTGATAAAAATCAAAAAGACTATTGTTTTTTTCTGCCGAGTGACCAGCAGTGTCTGCCCAGCAGTAGGCTGTGCCAGACTCCATAGGTAGGTTCCTGGGTTATGAAGGTAGACACCTTAACTGGCCAGGGTTTATTTTATGTTTTATTTTGTTTATGCTGTTTTTGATGCTTGCACTTCTATCCAGCAATATGGAAGAATAAACCATAACCTTTGTTTTCAACCATCCTCGGTTGCTTCTCTGTATAGTTCAGTGGCTAGTGAACCCATCCAGGGAGTCACACACACCCGCTACCGAGCTAACCCCTCACAATATATATATATATATATTTACACACACACACACAGTGCCTTGCGAAAGTATTCGCCCCCCTTGAACTTTGCGACCTTTTGCCACATTTCAGGCTTCAAACAAAGATATAAAACTGTAATTTTTTGTGAAGAATCAACAACAAGTGGGATACAATCATGAAGTGGAACGAAATTTATTGGATATTTCAAATTTTTTTAACAAATAAAAAACTGAAAAATTGGGCGTGCAAAATTATTCAGCCCCTTTACTTTCAGTGCAACAAACTCTCTCCAGAAGTTCAGTGAGGATCTCTGAATGATCCAATGTTGACCTAAATGACTAATGATGATAAATAGAATCCACCTGTGTGTAATCAAGTGTCTGTATAAATGCACCTGCACTGTGATAGTCTCAGAGGTCCGTTTAAAGCGCAGAGAGCATCATGAAGAACAAGGACCACACCAGGCAGGTCTGAGATACTGTTGTGGAGAAGTTTAAAGTCGGATTTGGATACAAAAAGATTTCCCAAGCTTTAAACATCCCAAGGAGCACCGTGCAAGTGATAATATTGAAATGGAAGGAGTATCAGACCACTGCAAATCTACGAAGACCTGGCCGTCCCTCTAAACTTTCAGCTCATACAAGGAGAAGACTGATCAGAGATGCAGCCAAGAGGCCCATGATCACTCTGGATGAACTGCAGAGATCTACAGCTGAGGTGGGAGACTCTGTCCATAGAACAACAATCAGTCATATACTGCACAAATCTGGCCTTTATGGAAGAGTGGCAAGAAGAAAGCCATTTCTTAAAGATATCCATAAAAAGTGTTGTTTAAAGTTTGCTACAATCCACCTGGGAGACACACCAAACATGTGGAAGAAGGTACTCTGGTCAGATGAAACCAAAATCAAACTTTTTGGCAACAATGCAAAACGTTATGTTTGGCATAAAAGCAACACAGCTCATCACCCTGAACACACCATCCCCACTGTCAAACATGATGATGGCAGCATCATAGTTTGGGCCTGCTTTTTTTCAGCAGGGACAGGGAAGATGGTTAAAATTGATGGGAAGATGGATGGAGCCAAATACAGGACCATTCTGGAAGAAAACCTGATGGAGTCTGCAAAAGACCTGAGACTGGGATGGAGATTTGTCTTCCAACAAGACAATGATCCAAAACATAAAGCAAAATCTACAATGGAATGGTTCACAAATAAACATATCCAAAACATTTACAAATAAACATATCCAGGTGTAATGCCGCGTACACACGATCATTTTTTGTGATGAAAAAAAAACGACGTTTTCTGTGAAGTAAAAAACGACGTTTTTGAAACGTCACTTTTTAAAGACGATGTTGCATACACACCATAGTTTTTTTCACAAAAAGCGAGGTTACGTTCACCACTCTTTTCCATTGAAGCTCGCTTCATAACTAGCTTCTGGGCATGCGCGGGTTGAAAAACGTCGTTTTAAACAACGTTTTTGCTACACACGGTGACTTTTTGTGAAACAAAAAACGACGTTTTGAAAAACGACACAAAAAATTCTAGCATGTTGGAATTTTTTTTTGCTCTTTTTTTTTTAAGACAAAAAACGACGTTTTGCCCACACACGATCAATTTAAATGACGTTTTAAAAAACAAAGTTTTTTTTTCATCGCAAAAAACGACGGTGTGTACACGGCATTAGAATGGGCAAGTCAAAGTCCAGACCTGAATCCAATCGAGAATCTGTGAAAAGAACTTAAAACTGCTGTTCACAAACGCTCTCCATCCAACCTCACTGAGCTCGAGCTGTTTTGCAAGGAGGAATGGGCAAAAATCGATAGAGACATACCCCAAGCAACATACAGCTGTAATCGCAGCAAAAGGTGGCGCTACAAAGTATTAACTTAAGGGGGCTGAATAATTTTGCACGCCCAATTTTTCAGTTTTTTATTTGTTAAAAAAAGTTTAAAATATCCAATAAATTTTGTTCCACTTCATGATTGTGTCCCACTTGTTGTTGATTCTTCACAAAAAATTACAGTTTTATATCTTTATGTTTGAAGCCTGAAATGTGGCAAAATGTCGCAAAGATCAAGGGGGTCGAATACTTTCGCAAGGCACTGTGTGTACATATATATATATATATAATGTATAACATTTAGGGATTGTATTTTTTATTTTGATTTATTTATTTGGTAAATGTTTTCCTTAGTCCTAAGTGGTCTGTGGTGTCCTCGGATCCTGTCACCGTTTTTCTCCCTCGTCATTGACTCATCACCACCGCCGTGTGGCCAGTCTTCCCGCACAAGGTATGTGCGGAGGGTGTAGGGGGATGGTGTGATATTGTGTTTTATTGGTGGTTGCTAACGGTTGTATTGGTCACCTTTCCTTCCCCTCCCTCTGTACTGTTTTATATTTACATAGTTAGTTACATAGTTAGTCAGGTTGAAAAAAGACACAAGTCCATCCAGTCCAACCATAAAAAAAAAAAAAAAACACAGTACACCCAACTCCATACCCACAGTTGATCCAGAGGAAAGCAAAAAACCCCAGCAGAGCATGATCCAATTTGCTACCGGAGGGGAAAAAATTCCTTCCTGATCCCCCGAGAGGCAATCGGATTTACCCCGGATCAACTTTACCTACAAAACTTAGTACTCAGTTATATTATGTGCATTTAGGAAAGAATCCAGGCCCTTCTTAAAGCAATCTACTGAGCTGGCCAGAACCACCTCTGGAGGGAGTCTGTTCCACATTTTCACAGCTCTTACTGTGAAGAAACCTTTCCGTATTTGGAGTTGAAATCTCTTTTCCTCCAGACGTAAAGAGTGCCCCCTTGTCCTCAGTGTTGACCTTAAAGTGAATAAAGTGAATAACTCAACACCAAGTTCACTATACGGACCTCTTATATATTCTCAAGAGTGAATAAATTCAGTTTTTCTAATCTTTCCTCATAGCTGAGCTCCTCCATGCCTCTTATCAGTTTAGTTGCCCTTCTCTGCACTTTCTCCAGGTCTCCGATATCCTTTTTGAGAACTGGTGCCCAAAACTGGACTGCATATTCCAGATGAGGTCTTACTAATGATTTGTACAGGGGCAAAATTATATCTCTATCTCTGGAGTCCATACCTCTCTTAATACAAGAAAGGACTTTGCTCGCTTTGGAAACCGCAGCTTGGCATTGCATGCCATTATTGAGCTTATGATCAACTAAAACCCCCAGATCCTTCGCCACTACAGATCCCCCCAGTTGAACTTCCCCTAGCATGTATGATGCATGCATATTCTTAGTGCATAACTTTACATTTATCAACATTAAACCTCATCTGCCACAAAGTCGCCCAATTAGACAGAGCATTGAGGTCGGCTTGTAAATTGGAGACATCCTGCAAGGACGTTATTCCACTGCATAGCTTGGTGTCATCTGCAAAGACAGAAATGTTACTTTGGATCTCAGACCCAATATCATTTATAAATATATTGAAAAGTAAGGGACTCAACACTGAACCTTGGGGTACGCCGCTGATAACCTTGGACCATTCAGAGTAAGAATCATTAACCACAACTCTCTGAATCCTGTCTTTCAGCCAGTTTTCTATCCATTTACAAATTGATATATCTAATCCTGTAGACCTTACCTTACACATGAGCCATGTGTGGGGAACTGTATCGAACGCTTTTGCAAAATCCAAGTATACCACGTCCACTGCCACGCCTCTGTTTGTATTACAGCCTGGCTAGATCTGTTCATCAGTCGCAAGACAGGGATCTTGCCAGGCCGCAGCATCATCTTCCAGGTCCAGACGTGACACTCCGTATGGGTCCCACCATCACAGGGGACGCTCACATTCCCCCTCTAAGTATAGGAGATGTTCCCATTCCTCCCAGTCACCGCTACCACCACACGATAGTCGCTCTGACCATAGAGCATGTTGGGGTTGTAAAATCAGAGTCAAAATCCCCGGAGGGTAAATCACTATGCGACCCATGTTATGCCCGAGCGGTCGGTGAGAAAGAGATGGAAAAACAAAACCTTGAGTGTCTTGTTAAACCTATGGTGCAACAGTCTATGAAGGAATTAGACACCCCCCCCCCCACACGAAGAGCCAGTCCACCACCTTGTCTGGCTCCCTGGCTGACGAGGCCCAGGATGATCCTGGCCAATTCTAGCCCTTTGATGCCTCCCATGATTCCTTGCATAGCGAGACGGAGGGAGATGACCTTACTGTGGTTTTCAACTACGCCTTAATCTCCCCACTAATCAAGGCAGTCAAGGAGACCCTAAAGTTAGAGGATACTACTGCTTCCCCAGAGAAACAGAGGAAGCTTTTCAAACAACTATGGAAAGAACGTTCCAACTTTTCACTTCCCTTTGAACTTAAAGACGTTTTTGAGGAAGAATGGGGCAAAGGGGATAAGAAAGTTTCAATGCTGAACAAAACGTCAAAACTCTATCCCTTCAAATCTGAGGTTGTAAAACATCTAGAGAATGCTCCTCTTGTGGATGCAGCAGTAATGCACATAGCGAAGCATGTCACCCTTCCGCTAGAGGATATGGTATCTTTTAAAGATGGCCTGGAACGCAAAATTGACCATGATCTTAAAAAGGATTTATAGCCTGGCTGGAATGGCCTGCAAACCAGCCCTGGCCTATGCAGTTACGTCCAAAGCTATGGAGGCCTGGATAAAAAATGTGTATTCTGTTCTGAAAGGAGTTTCAGAAGATTTACCACAAGGTTCGGCAGTGCAAGAACTTAAATTGGCAGTTGCCTTTTTGAGGAAGGCATTGATTGACCTCATTCGTCTGCTGGCTAAATTGATGTTGTCTTCAGTCACGGCCAAACGGGCACTTTGGTTGTGCCCCTGGCTGGCTGGCCCAGCCTTTAAGCAGGCATGGTGTAAAATTCCCTTTGAGGGATCATCCTTGTTTGGAAACAAACTGGATAACGCTATCTCAAAAGCCACGGGCTGGAAGTCGGGGGTTCCTTCTCCAGGACAGGTGCCTGTTTAACCAAAGAAGACCTCAGCGTAGACGCAGTACAGAACGCTCAAGGGAGGAGCGCTCCTATAAACCCAGACCGGATTTCAGGAGAAGCTGGAATTTGAATAGAGGACAGTCTTCCTTTAAAAAAATCCGCCAAGAAACAGACATCTGGTGGACGCGAACCAACTAAATCCTTTTGAGATTGGGCCCGCCCAGGCGGGTCGGGTAGGGGCTCGCTTGCATCTTTTCTGGCACGTCTGGGTGGCCTCGATCTCAGATTATTGGACCATTAAAATGGTCTCCACAGGCCACACATGGTCCTTCACCAAGATTCCTCCCCACAGACCAATGTCCACTGCTGTCATATGTAAACGCTCTGAAAGATCAAGGAGCAGTGGTGCCCGTACCGAAGAACGAGGATGGCAACCCATTCTTGCAGAATCAATGCTTGGAGTTTGTCAGAATTTGTGTTTTTTTTTTTGTTCACCCAACTCTTAAGGATTGACCACAAGTTCTTAATGGGATTAAAGTCTGGAGAGTTTCCTGGCCATGGACCCAAAATGTAATGTTTTGTTCCCCAAGTCACTTAGTTATCTCTTTAGCCTTATGGCGAGGTGCTCCATCATGCTGGAAAAGGCATTGTTCCTCACCAGACTGTTCTTGGATGGTTGGGAGAAGTTGCTCTCGGAGGATGTTTTTGTCCCATTCTTTATTCATGGCTGTGTTCTTGGGAAAATCTGTGAGTGAGCTCACTACCTTGGCTGAGAAGCAACCTCACACAAGGAATGGTCTCAGGATGCTTTACTGTTGGCATGACATATGACTGGTGGTAGTGCTCACCTTTTCTTCTCCGGACAAGGGTTTTTCCAGATGCTCCAAACAATTGGAAAGGGGATTCATCAGAGAAAATTACAGTCCAATCCCTGAACCTTTTTCAGAATATCAGTCTGTCCCTGATGTTTTTCCTGGAGAAAAGTGGCTTCTTTGCTGCCCTTCTTGAAACCAGGCCATCCTCCAAAAGTATGAAAATAAAGAAAGTGCAGCGCAAACCATTATGGTTTGCGCTGCACTTTTTCTTTATCTTTTTTTTTCTTTATTTTTATACTATTTTGGATTTTGTGAAGGTCCTTTATGGTGCTTAGCTAGCATTCCTATGGTATATCAACTGTAAAGTTTTTTGTACCTTATATTTTTATGGAAGATATGTAATGATATTTTTCTTTATTTTCATTATCACTTATCAATTTCTTATGTTTTATTAATCACCTTGATATATTTATTTTTGCGCTGATTGCACCCCCCATTTGCATCATCCTCCAAAAGTCTTTGCCTCACTGTGCGAGCAGATGCACTCACACCTGCCTGCTGCCATTCCTGAGCAAGCTCTGCATTGGTGGTGCCCTGACCCCGCAGCTGAATCGCAGTGGAGATGGTCCTGGCACTTGCTGGACTTTCTTGGGCGCCCTGAATCCTTCTTCGCAAATGCAGTGGAAATGTTTTTTTTTTTTTTTGTCGGTCAAAAATCAGGGAGTCTCGGCATATATTCGGTTTCCAGAAGACGTAGAGGAATTTTGTAATAAACTGAGTATCCAATATGTAAAAGTGGATAATTGGGAAAAGAGACCCCCGGCATGGAAGGATCAGGACTGGAATAGAGTCTAGAGCCTAGAATATAGGTTTTATTATGTATTAAATATTTATTGTGCAATTCTGGTCAGATCTACCAGGGGGAGGGGGGAAGCATGGAGTAGATATGTCCACCCTTTAATCCGGGAGCCGACCTCAGCCTGGAGGATGGGGTACCGGAGATTGGGGGGACATACAAGATACCCTAAAGAAAGGCCTGCTCGGCAAGCCGCCTGGTTGGGTGCGGATCGCGGGAGTCTTAACATTGATGTACAATGTGTATGGGGGAGGGGGGAGGAATATGTGCTCTCAAGGTATTATATATAAGAATTTTAAGTTAAGTTCTGTGGCATTAAGTTTGATATTGAGTGGTGATCAATACTTGTCATATATATACACCAAATGAGGATCCGAGGTCTTCTATGTCATGTAGATGTCTGATACCTGGATCACTGTATGAGATAAAAGTAAAATATAGATAATGGCTGCATTAAAAATCGTTGCGTACAATGTACGGGGGCTAAATAGCCCAAATAAGCAATATCAGATACTGCAGGATATGAAGAGACTCTCGGCCAATATAGTGTTTCTACAAGAAACCCATTTAAAGGCAACATCCAAGACTAGATTGAACTCCAAAGTATTCCCTATTTGGATCCATAGTTACTCCCCAAATAAAATGTCAAAAGGTACCACAATAGGATTTGATAGAAATACACGGTTTACCCTAGAATCTACAGAAATAGGCCCTGAAGGAAGATACCTATTTATTAAAGGCTCGTTATCCAATATGAAATATACACTAGCAAATGTGTACTGTCCTAATGTAAGGCCGGTAGTATATTTGAGGAAAATCCTGAATAAACTGGAGGGATTTAGAGACGGTAAGGTGATCTTAACAGGGGACTTTAACTTTGTTTTTGACCCATTTTTAGACACCCAACCTGTATCATTGAGGTCAGAGGGAAAATATCTAAGAGCGATTAAACATAAATTATATCAAATGCAATTAGAAGAAGCTTGGAGAATTTTACATATTTCTCATCGGTACATAGGTCATATTCAAGAATTGACCATATCCTGCTGGACCATCGGCTGTTTGAGGGATTGAGAAGTATAGACATAAAATCAATAACGCTCTCTGATCATGCCCCGGTGGAGATGTCCCTGGATACAGCTTTGAAGTTCCTCCAGGGAAAAAATTATTAGACTTTGGTAGTCTAATTTTTTCCCTGGAGGAACTTCAAAGCTGTATGGAACACAACCATCTGGACCCAAGACACACACCAGAAATCCAGGAACGAGGGAGCAACACTAAGGAGCAGTTCAACTACACGCATTCTACCCCAGCAGGGGTGAATGCTTCTGGTGAGTGGGGAACCATAAGGGGGAGCACCTAATGTGATGTTTATGATCACTTATCCACTTGGCAGCACCTTGGACTAATTACTGCTTCAGCTATCTTACATCCAATATGTTAAATGGACTTTCTGTACCTAATCTGGACTTGTGATTGTTGATTGTGTCCACCTATGTGGGTATTTCCATTAACTGCTCCCTGAGGCCCCCATTGGTTCTTATTGTTTACTTAGGATAGCATTTGTGGTTTAATTGCACAAGACTGGATCCATCCAGTAACTAGTTCCTAGATGTACGTTATCATATACCATTTTAATATATGGCACAGTTCCCCACCTGAGTTCTAAATATATTTAATTAACCAGATGTATGGTTGCACACTCTTTAGCACCTCTTGTGGTCATATTGTTTTACTGTCTCATAACCATTATTATTGGTGATATTTATATATCTATTGTATAAGCTGATTACTTGTTTTAGGTATATACGGACATTTCTGTCACTCTTTATTAGACAGGGAAGGTTGCCCCTATAGGCCGCACCCACCCACAGGTTGGTGTTACCTACAGGCCCAGACATGGAAAATAGATGAATCCCTCCTAAATAACATCAAGATAGCCGATGATCTGGAAAAAGATATGTGTTTAGTCTTTGAGAATGACATAGAAAACGTTGCTCCCTCGACGCTTTGGGAAACATAGATCCAGTCCCCCCCCCCCAAAAAAAAAAAAACAGTACCCCTGCGTACTACATGTCCACGGGAGATGATCATATGAAACAATTTGAGTCCAGGATAAAAAAAAAAAATGAAATCACAACCCGTAACGCACCATCCTTTCATGTGAAGGTGGATGGCAGTGCGAGGTAGGGTTGCTAAAGAGGACCTGGGCCCTCTCTTTGGTGGATGGAGGATATGATAAATCATAGAAGTGCAATGGGAAAAATTTAAGAGTCTCTGTCAAATTTTACTGCTGCCTGTGTCTCTCACTGGACAGACTTTCCTTCACTTAATTTCTCTGATCACAATAGGGCATACATTGAAACATCCTGAATGGGGACTTTGCCTAAAAATGCAGGTAAAATATACAGCAACCAAAATTTGCAAATTTCTTTAAATACCCTTTACAGTTATGTACCAGAATAACGTTCTCACTGGTTTTAGTTTTATCAGCACATTTTGTAATTACATTCACCATTCAGACTCTGATTAAAAAAGGGACATTCGTGCATCTTACATATAAATTCAAATTTCCTAACTATGACTCAATTGTGAGCAGGGTGTATTTAATTTAAATCGCTAGTAAAAAGGCTTGATTTAAATCTGTCAACTGTCATCTCTGTCAAGCAGTGGCTCCTCCTCTGACCTGCTGTTGGATCACCAACAGTCCCATTCACTTTAATGGGACAGCTGGTGATGCGGCAGTGACACAAGGCAAGGGACATGGAGGAGTAGCAGGTGAGGGGTTCTCAGTCTTAAAAGCTGCGGGGGACAGAGGCAGCATTGGATCGATGCTGCATCCACTCAGGCGAGTATAAATGTTAATATTTAAAACAAATTCTTTATGCCAATTGTGAACATAAAGCCATGTTAAACTTAACAGTCGGGCTGCAACAGTTAAAGTGTTAAAGAATATCTAAAATACCAATTTAATAAGGAGAAAGCACTGCTCCAGACCCCCTTTTGTTCTCGTCACATGATCAAAAGTCCAGACAGACATTTAGTCATATGACCTCTGCCTAAATGAAACCCCTGGGGGTTGTCATCTATTGCTATACCCAAGTATGAAGCTAGAACATGTATGCGTGTCAGAGAAGTTCCTAAGTAATTAATTCAAAGCACTGAAGGCAGAAGGTAGTCTGAAATGGCATCCCCTAAATTTCTCTTAGGAAAAAGTCACAGGAAGTGGAAGTGCCACAATCCTGAACTTACATTTTCTCCTTTATTGGAGTCAAATGTGACCAAACATGTGGAGTTTTGATCAAAATACATATATTACTATTTATTCATTCTAGTAAGACTGTTACGATTTAGGAAAATTGATTGCTTTAACTTCCTTGGCGGTATATCCAGCGGCAGATTCAAAATGTGTAAAAGACAACACACTCAATACATTGTAAACTTATTGGATTACATTACTGTATCAAATAATTTGACCTCAGTTTGCCCCCCAGTGTTTTGTTCCGTGACCTTGCCTGCATTTTTACTGTACTTTCTGCCTGGAAACTGAAGAACGGCTATGGCATCCAAAAAGCGTGCCTCAAAAGAGGTTTATGACCTGCCAGAAAACGGTGACAGCGATACAGAATCACTTGAGTGATAATGGTTTGTGGGAAACTTGTCATCGGACAGAGTGATTTCAGCGATGATCCTGCCACAGAGCTCAGTGATGTGCGGACTTGGTGCTCTATTGACTGCGGTACGGATCATGCAGCGGCCCCAAGATTCCCATTTACGGGAGCACCTGGTATCAAAGTGGATGTTGAAGATGACAACCCCTTGGCATACCTCTAACTATTTTTGACTGATGAGGTTATTGAAAAAATAGTTACCAGGAGCAACAAGCTGCTACGCATTGGAAGTTTTTAAGGAGCAGAAAGTGGGAACCAGTGACCAAAGAGGACATTTGGAAATTTCTAGGCCTAATAATTTTTCAGGGAGTGGTATTGGACAACCAATAAATTACTATCCACTCTTTGGCACGGTCATGTCAGAGTACAAATTAGTATATGCATTATGAAAACAATGAAGAATTTGATGAAACTACTCAAAGGAACCAAATTCAACCCAAAATACAGTAATTATGGAATGGCAACATCTTCCGTTCTTTCACGGATTGAGCCATTGCTAAAATCAGGGATATTGTGTAACTACAGACAACTTTTATATCTCCTGAGAACTTTGAGTTCCTTCTGCAGAACAAAATAGATGGCTATGGAACAGTTAGGGCTAACCGGCATGACATGCCGCCAATCTTTGGCAATAAGAAGCTCAAGACAGGAGAAATGGTTGCCTGACAGAAAGGCAAAATGATGGCACTGCGATGTCGTGACAAAAAAAAGATGTGTGCCTAACGAGTACAATCCATAATACCTCCACTGTCATGGTACACACAAAAGGTGGGAAAGACACGATGAAGCCACAGGTAGTAATACCATGTGTTGACGGAGCCGACCAAGCAATGACATTTTATCCAGCAACGAGAAAACAAAAAGTATTACAAGTAGGGTTGTCCCGATACCACTTTTTTGAGACCGAGTACAAGTACCGATAATTTTTTTCCCAAGTACTCACCAATGCTTCTTTTTTTAATGTCATGCGACAGTGGCAGTATTTTTTTTTTTTTTGTACAATTTTTTTTTTTTTTTTTTACAGTGCTTTCTTCTTTTTTTTTTAGGGGGGGGGGGGTGGATTGTCTTTTTTTCTTTTTTTATAAGCCCTGTTGGGGAGTCTTTGGTGAGATATCAGGGGTCTTAACAGACCCCTGACATCTCCCCTTTGAGACAGAAAGGGACCAAGGGCACAGATTCCCCAGTCCATTTCTCTGCAGCCTCAGCTAAAATGAATTGTGAGAGACTCCTCTCCATTCATAAACTGAAGCATCGTAAACACAGGTTACAATGCTCAGTTATGTGAATGGATAGAGTCAGTGATCACTGACTCTGTTTATTCAAAAAAGGTAGGAGCCGGATTTAGCAGCTCCTACCTCCGCTCTCTGGTGGAGGAGGACATTGAGGGGAACAGCACCGAGCACAGAGCGGGACAGCACAAGCAAAGACTGCAGCAAGGAGGGGAACAGGAAACCGAAGGGGGAGAGCAGCACGGAGAAGGATACAGGGACAGTCACTGGTGATCGGTGTGGCTTTGGGGGGGAGTTACAAGCCGAGACAAAATGCTCGGTATCGGGACATCCCTAATTACAAGTATGATCTTCAGGCATCTTCTTGAGCAATGCCTACATTCTGCTAAATAAAATAAAGTGTGGCAAGCCTGTGGTTCATGCTGACTTTGTCAGTAAAGTTGCCGAACTGATCTTTCTGAACCACCAACAGCTGAATAGAGCTAAACGTCATGCTGCTGGCGTTGTCAACCCGGAACTCCCAACTGGTTGCAACTTCATGGACTACATCCCACCATCTGAAAAAAAAAGTCCACACCCACAAGGATGTAAAAGATATATTAAAACGTACAGTGGAACCTTGGATTATGAGTGTAATTTGTTCCAAAAGAATGCTTATAATCCAAAGCACTCGTATATCAAAGAGAGTTTTCCCATAGAAGCCAATGGAAACTCAGATAATTTGTTCCACAGTGACTTCTATGGTATACACTACCGCATGTGGCCACAGGGTGGGGGGGGATCGGAGACACTCCAAATGTAACCGGTGCCCCCGCATCTCTGGCCCTAATACAGTACTGCAAACCGCAGAGGCTCGAATCCTGCTCGTTTTTTCGAGACAGCACTCGCAAACCAACTCAGAATTTAAAAAGAATAGCTCGTATGACGAAACTCTAGTTAACTGCGTTACTCGCAATCCGAGGTATTACTGTATGTATTCAGAAACAACGCAACTTCTCTAATTTGGTCCCTTTTGGTCTGTTAAAATCTACCATTGAGATACATTTTATATATATATATATATATATATATATATATATATATATATATATATATATATATATAATGTGCAAAAATAAATATATGTTGATCTTGCCAGAAATCCAGTCAGCAGAGAACAGTTCCCAGAGGCAGAAAGCACAGAAGGTAATCAGTTACTATTGTTCTTAGTGCTCTCTCAGGACTACAGAACCCCACTATTTATATTATGGAGTAGAGGAGAGAGCGTTATGTCGGCTGTCCTGATATAGTAAGGGTTAAGCCCTGTACACACGATTGGATATCTGATGGAATCTAATCCAATGGGTTTTTTCGGCGCATATCCGATGAAGCTGACTTTCATCAGTCTTGCCTACACACCATCGGTCAAAAAGCCGATCGTGTCCAAACGAGGTGACGTCAAACATTACGATGTGCTGAGAAAAAAAACGAAGTTCAATGCTTCTGAGCATGCGTCGACTTGATTCTGAGCATGCATGGATTTTTGACCATTTGTCTTCCACACAGACGATCATTTTTTTTTTTTACATACATAGAAAAAATTGAAAACATGTTCTATTTTTTTTCACCGATGGAAAACAAACCGATGGGGCCCACACACAATTGGTTTGTCTGATGAAAACAGTCCATCGGTCCGTTTTCATCGGACAAACCGATCGTGTGTACAGGGCTTAAGTGTTTTTCTAGGACAGAAAATGTATTACACCTCATGAAAGGGAAACTTACAGTTAGGACTCGTACACACGATAGGTTAGCCAGAGGACAACGGTCTGATGGACCGTTTTCATCAGTCAAAACCGATCGTGTGTGGGCTCCATAGGTTGTTTAACCTTAGGTTAAAAAAAAGCCAACTTGCTTTAAAATTAACCTATGGACTTATAACCGATAGGTCAAAACCGATCGTTAGTAGGCACGACCATCGGTTAAAAACCTGCGTATGCTCAGAATCAAGTCGACGTATGCTTGGAAGCATTGAACTTCGTTTTTTTCAGCACGTCGTGTTTAACGTCACCACGTTCTGATACGATCAGTTTTTTAACTGATGGTGTGTAGGCACATCGGACCATCAGTCAGCTTCATCGGTTAACCTAAGACAACTGTCCTTCAGACGTTCTCATCGGATGGACTGATCATGTGTACAAGGCTTTATTTTTATCTTAACTTTTCTTTATTGTTTCTTGTCATACAAAATTTGTGTATTCATTTACGACATCACATAACAGAGAGTGCATATTATACATAATAATAAATACATAAATAATTAAATAAATACCAACTTCAAATTCCGTGCATATTCTTTAAATGGACCTATTCCCTCCCGCCCTCCCTCCCAGGTCTGAGAATGATTTCAAAAGGTTACCCTCATATAAGTGGGTTAGTCGCGTGATTCCCTGACTCTCCCAGATTTTACACTTTTCTACTTCCGCTACTTCTGGCAAGTTTTTATTATTCCAGAGGGGGGCCAACTCAGTTATCCCAGAGTAACCCAGTAGAGCCTTTGTTGTCTGCCACACTTTATTTAATAGTTTTATAGTCGGGCATTTATGGGCAAATGAGTTTGCCTCCAAAACTTCTACCAATGTTTTATGTGGGGCCTCGGTTAGTATTAGTCTAAAGCAATCATTCCCTCGATCCGGAATCCCACATCCTGCGATCTGCTGTAGCTGAGACGCAAGGAAGTACATGCTCGGGTGCGGGACCGCCATCCCTCCCTTCCCGACCGGGAGCTGCATGGTCTGCAACCCAATTCTGGCCTGCCTTCCTTTCCATATTAGTTCTCGGAATAATGTTTCCATTTTTTTTAACCATATTTGGTTAACCCAGATCGGAGAGTTATGGAGTACATAGAGTAGCTGGGGAAGCCAGATCATTTTAATTAGATTACATCTCCCAGCTACAGAGAGAGGGAGGCGGTTCCAAGCGTCTTTCTTTTGCTTCAGCGTTGCTAATAATGGGGTTATATTTTCGCTAGTGTACTCACTGACATCCCTGGTGATCCATATCCCGAGGTATTTTAATTTTGTTGGAATTTTTAATTGGGGCATTTCGGCTATCCTCTGAACTTGTAGCGTATCTATAGGGAGCAGGGCCGACTTGTCCCAATTTACCATCAGTCCTGAGAATCCACCAAATTCCTTAATCATTTGAACCACTGGGGCCAGCGAGTTGTTAACGTCGCCCATGAAAAAGAGGACATCATCCGCAAATAGCGATATCCTGTCTTCCTCTAGGCCCCTCCTGAATCCCTGAATGTCTTCCTTAACCACTTCAGCCCCGGAAGGATTTACCCCCTTCCTGACCAGAGCACTTTTTGTGATTCGGCACTGTGTCGCTTTAACTGACAATTGCGCGGTCGTGCGATGTGGCTCCCAAACAAAATTGGCGTCCTTTTTTTTCCCACAAATAGAGCATTCTTTTGGTGGTATTTGATCATCTCTGCGGTTTTTATTTTTTGCGCTATAAACAAAAATAGAGCGACTATTTAAAAAAAAATGCAATATTTTTTACATTTTGCTATAATAAATATCCCCAAAAAATATCTAAAAAAACATTTTTTTTCCCCAGTTTAGGCCGATACGTATTCTTCTACATATTTTTCGTTAAAAAAAAAAATCGCAATTAGCGTTTATTGATTGGTTTGCGCAAAATTTATAGCGTTTACAAAAAAGGGGGTAGTTTTATGGCATTTTTATTAATATTTTTTTTTTACTAGTAATGGCGGCGATCAGTGGCCAAAAAAGATAGGACGTAGAGCTACGTGCTCTCGCCCAGCAGTGCCACCGTCCTGCAGTAAAATGACGGCGGGCGGCATCTAGTTAAGCCTGGTTTTAATGGCTAGAGGTTCCATGGCCAATGCAAACAGGAGAGGGGACAAGGGGCACCCTTGTCTCGTCCCCCTCTCCAGCTCAAACAGGCCTGTAGCTTCGCCGTTTATTTAAATTTTTGCACATGGTTTATTATAAAGGAGTTTAATCCACCTAATAAAAGACGGGCCAAATCCAAAGCTCTCTAGTACCTTCCATAGATAGGGCTACTCCAGGCTATCAAATGCTTTAGCAGCATCTAAGGCCAGGAGTGCTCTAGGGCCCTCATTATCGGTAGGGATCTGCAAGTTTAGAAAGATCCTTCTTATATTTAGGGATGTTGACCTATTCGGGATAAACCCTGACTGATCGGGGTGAATGAGTCTCTCTATACATTCCTTTAGGCGTGTCGCCAGGACTTTTGCAAGGATTTTAACGTCTGTACAGAGCAGTGAGATTGGACGATAGGAAGATGGGTCTAATTGGTCTTTTCCCACCTTATAAATCACAATAATTGTGGCTTCCATCATGGAGGCAGGGAGATTTCCCTCCGAGAAGGCGGATTCCAGAGTATGTAATAGTTCAGGTAGAAATATGTCTCCATATCGCTTGTAGATTTCTATTGGGAGCCCATCGGGGCCTGGTGCTTTATGGTTGGACATCCCTGCCACTGCAAGCTTTAGTTCTTCCAAAATTACAGGGGATTCCAATTTTTTTTTTTCCATATCAGACAGATTTGGAAACGGAATGCCTTGGAAGAAAGCTTCCATGTCTTCATTTTCTCCCCTTGATTTATATAATGCTTTATAGAAGTCGTGAAATCTATGCCTTAATCTCCCTGCCTTCAGTTAAGATTTCACCTATGGGCCCCCTTATAGCTCCAATATTGGAGGAAGGGGTGTTGGTCCGTATCAATAGTGACAACGTACGCCCCACTTTCTCACGCTCCCCAAATTGAGATTGTTTCTGGAAAATTTGATGGTTCTCTGCCTTCCTCATGGTAGCCATTTTATAGACCTGCTGTTTGTCTAGCCATTCTCTTTGGCAGCTTGGGGAGGGGTCCTCGATGTATCGCTGTTCAGCCATCAATGCCCCATTTCTGGCCTCTTCTTTCCACTTCCTAGATTCCCTCTGTAGCCTTGCCACCCTTTGTATTAGCAATCCCCTTAGGTATGCTTTCAAGGAGTCCCAGACCACCCCAGCCGCTGCTGTACCTGTATTAATCCGGATATACTCCTTCAAATTGTTTAGTAATTCTTGTGGGTCCCCGAGTACTTCTAGCCAATATGGACTAATTTTCCACTCCCTTGGGGGTGCTGGCTCATTCTTTCTAAATACTAATTCTAAGGGCGAGTGGTCTGAGACTCCTCTTGGGCCATACTCTATTACCTTCACCATATTTAATAGTTTTTCATTGCCAATGGCCAGGTCAATTCTTGACAAGGTGGCATAGGAGCTAGGGAAACATGAATACTGCCGGGTCTGTGGATGATGGATACGCCAGATGTCTCTTAACCCTGCCTCCTCCATAAACTGGACTAAACGGCCCCCCAGTTTAGTGTTCGAGTCAGGTTTTGGGGGGAATCTATCGTTCACATTATCAGGGGCTACATTGTAGTCACCCACTGCTATCAGGGGGGTATCTGGCTTATCCAACATAAACTCAACTAGTTTCTGTAGTACACTAAAATTAAAAGGGGGAGGGATATATATATTGGCAAGTACGAAGGGCCTATTCTCAATAGAACAGGATAGAAAAATGTATCATCCCTGTTCGTCTATCCAGCTCTTTTCACAGGAGAATGACAGTCCCTTCCCCACCAGTATACTGACCCCTCTTGAGTATGAGGAATGTACCGAATGGTATCGGAATGGAAATTTCCGAGCACCCAATTGGGCCATAGTCTCCCGGGTTAGATGTGTCTCCTGCAGACAGAGTATCCCTGTTCCTTTCCCATCCATTGACGCCAGAACCAGTGCCCTCTTAATAGGGTCCCCCAGCCCCCGTACATTCCATGATCTAATTCTCCAAGCCATGGGCAATGTAAAATAGTGAATAAACGGGAATAGACCATGGCATGGAGTTGCTCTTCTCCCTCTCCTCCAACTGTTTACTCAGAACAAAACCTCTCCCCTTACTGATGATGTTAAGAATGTTTAAGAACCTTGGAGTCCCTCCTTCCCCTAGCTTACCCTCCCACTCCATCCCTCCCCCCTTCCCTCCACCCCCCCTCCTAAGCCCACCCTTGTGCTTGGGTCCTTCCCCCCCTTTCTACTCCCACCCTGCCCATTGGGGGCCTCTCCTGTGACCTTTCCTCTCTTACCCACTCTCCTCACAACCAACATTCAACCACTAGTGCACCACCCCTGTCCACCCTCTCCCCATAGAGAAAATCTCACTCAACTGTGGCACCCAGGAGAGAGAAAAAAAAAAAGGGGGGGGGGGTGAGAAAAAACATAATTATTCTTGCAGCCTATTGGGCTTATAAGTCCTTGCGGATGCCACCCAGCCATCCTGATACTTTGTCTGGTGTGTTAAATAAAAAAAGTCCTGCCCAGTGCTGAAACCCGTAGACGAGCCGGATACACTAAGGCGTATATCAAATTATGTTGCTGTAGAATGCGTTTAACTGGGCCAAATTCAGCTCTCCGTTTTTGTAGTTCTGGGGAGAAATCCGGGTAGAACGAGACTCTGGTGCCATTGTACATAATGTCCCCCTTCTCCCTAGCTTTCTGGAGCAGGGTGACTTTGTCGGCATAATTGAAGAATTTAAAGAGCAAGGATCTAGGGCGCCCTCCTGGTTGTGGAGGTTTGGAGGGGACCCTATGGGCTCTTTCAATAGAGGAAAAGGGTGAAAATGTAACAGTGTCAAAGGTCTCTCTGAGCCATTTCTCCATAAATTTTATAGTGTCGGAGCCCTCACACTGTTCTGGGAGACCAATCACCCGCACATTGCTCCTGCGAAGCCTGTTCATCCATTTCATCTATTTTTGATGCTTGGAGGTTATTTTTTTTCCCTGTAGCCCCTTTAATTCATTCCTCATAGGGTGCAAAATATCCTCTAGGGTGCTTATTCGCTCTTCCAGATTAGTGACCCTTTCAACGGCTTTACTCATATCCTGATGCAAAAAAGAGAATTCATCTTTCAGGCTCTTGAGTTGGTTATCAAAGCCCACCATGAGTGTTTTACAGTCATTAACGGCTCTTAAAACATCTTTCATTGTAGAATCCTCAGTTGGCTCCGTAGCAGCTCTAGCCGGAGATCCAGATGTAGCTGCAGCAGCCAATGTAGTAGCCGCCATATCAGTTTTCTCCTCTCCAAGTTCCTTCACAATTTGAGCCTTGGGCCCAGTTGGATTGGTTAAGTTTGTTGTTTTGGAGACTGCTGTTCTGGAGGTTACTGAGCCTAAGCTTCGCCTATCCGCAGATGTCCCTGTCGTGCCCTTGGATTGGGCGGCCATGGATGATACCCCCCCCCTGTATAGGGGGATGGTTAGTTGACTTAGGGGAATGAGCGAAGCGCTCAAGCTTGGCTGCAGCGGCCTGACTGCCTTTCTCTCTCTCTTTAGTTGATCTTGTAATAGGGGCACCCTCTGAGTGAGGCGCACCTTTACTCATAGTAAACATATAGGACGCGGCGAGTTCTTGCCTTTCTTGGAGGGGGGATCAATAGATCAATAGGCGGCCAACTAGCTCTATTATTTGGCTTGTTTAATGGGGCCCACCCACACGCTCGCTGATAGTGTATAGCACAGACATAAACTGAAAAAGTGTACGGTTGGTATTTCACTTCCCTGTACCTCTGTAACTCTCCTTCTCACCTCCCTTCAATACTGGGGTTCAGATAAGCACACCATAGCTGGTTAATTTTTACTTTTAGGTTTGTTACATTTTTTGTTGGTAACAGTGTTATTCAGAACAGTATGAAGGCAATCTCCCACACAACTTTAACCACTTCCCGCCCGGCCAATAGCCGATTTACGGCCGGGAAGTGGTTATGAAATCGTGACAGGCCGTTCTCAAACGTCCTGCACGATTTCATGCCGCACGCGCCCGTGCGGGCGTGCAGCGTGGCGATCGGTGATGCGGGGTGTCAGTCTGACACCCTGCACCTCCGATCTCGGTAACGAGTCTCCGGCGGAGCCTCGTTACCACGTGATCAGCCGTGTCCAATCACGGCTGATCACGATGTAAACAGGAAGAGCCGCCGACGGCTCTTCCTCACTCGCGTCTGACAGACGCGAGTAGAGGAGAGCCGATCAGCGGCTCTCCTGACAGGGGGGGTTCGCGCTGATTGTTTATCAGCGCAGCCCCCCCTCGGATCGCCACACTAGACCACCAGGGAAATAAAAAAATACCAAAAAAAGGGGCAAAAAAAAAAAAAAAGACAAAAAAAAAAAAAGGGGGGGCAGTAAAAAAAAAAAAAATGATGCCAATCAGTGCCCACACATGGGCACTGATTGGCAACATTGATCCATCAGTGCCACCCCTCAGTGATCATCAGTGCCACCCCAGTGTCTGTCAGTGCCACCCCACAGTGCCAATCCATGCCCAGTGCCCACCTATCAGTGCCCACCTGTGCCGCCTATCAGTGCCCACCTGTGCTGCCTATCAGTGCCCACCTGTGCCGCCTATCAGTGCCCACCTGTGCCGCCTATCAGTGCCCACCTGTGCCGCCCATGAGTGCCCACCTGTGCCGCCCATGAGTGCCCACCTGTGCCGCCCATGAGTGCCCACCTGTGCCGCCCATGAGTGCCCATCAGTGCCGCCCATGAGTGCCCATCAGTGCCCCATACCAGCGCCGCCTATCAGTGCCCATCAGTGCTACCTAATCGGTGCCCATCAGAACTACCTCATCGGTGCCCATCAGTGCCACCTCATCGGTGCCCATCAGTGCCACCATATCAGTGCCCGTAATTGAAAGAGAAAACATACTCATTTACACAAAAATTAACAGAAAAAAATAAAAACTTTATTTTTTTTTCAAAATCTTCGCTCTATTTTTAGTTGTTGCGCAAAAAAAAAAAACCCGCAGAGGTGATCAAATACCACCAAAAGAAAGCTCTATTTGTGGGGAAAAAAGGACGCCAATTTTGTTTGGGTGCAGTGTAGCATGACCGCGCAATTGTCATTCAAATTGCGACAGTGCTGAAAGCTGAAAATTGGCTTGGGCGGGAAGGTGCGTAAGTGCCTGGTATGGAAGTGGTTAAGAAACTTTCTCCTAGCAAGTCACTTCATGCGGCATACTATAGACAGTTTATCAGTTTGTAGAAGCAAGTAGGGGTATATAAATCTTTACCTCTGCCATGGATCTGGACCCGAGTCAACTTCGCATTCTCGCCATTCTGCTGCAGGGACCCCTCCTCAGGGGTTCAAACCCCCACCGCCAGCTAGTAGATATGGGAGAAAGGTGAAGATATGCAGGGATGCAGGCTCTCTCAGGGTCTATAAATTACACTGTCTATGACCCCCCTGAACAAGCACGCCGTAAAATCTTCTGTGTTCCTAGTTCACCTAGTTCTCCTTGCTCTCCTGGTTCTTTGATATGGCAAAGACTGACAAGTTCATGCTCCAGGCTCCAGACTCCGCCAAGCTCCGCCGAATAACGTACAATTCGATCAGGCGCCGTACACCGGAGAATTCGATCAGGTGTCGCACCCCAGGCGATTCAATCAGGCGTCCCACACCGGGCAATTCGATCAGGCGCCGCACACCAAATATTTTTCGATCGGGCGCCGCACAACGGGCAAGTTCGATCGGGCGCCGAACACGATCCTCCGCTCAGGGCTCCAGGACTGCGGCCTTTACTGGAGACACACGTGGGGCAGCGCACGCCATAGGCCGGTTCATCAGCAGAGGGGAGGCGGGGTGGACAGCCTCACACACTCACACCGCAACTCTCACACCCTCCTGCATCCGGTCATGCCCCCCCCGGTCATCACCGACCTGTCTGTGTGTACAAGGCTTTAGTTCCATATATATTTGGAAACGGGCGCCATTTTAATACTTTTGGGTCTGTATGCCACCAGAATACAATAAAAGGAAACAATCCAAATAAATGTGAAGGGCAGACTTTCATCTATAAATCAAGGGATTAAACATCAATATCAAGTACAAACTTTAGGAACTGCAGCCAAATTCCCCCCAGTTTCATGGGCTCAAATGTAATTGGACAAATAACATTTTATTTCTTTAATATTTTTTCGAGAATCCTTTACTGCCAATAACTGCCTGGAGACTGGGTTTCCTCCTTTCTGATGCTTTGCCAGGCACTAACTGCTGCTGTATTCAGACGTTCTTTGTGGGTCTTTCTGCCTTTAGTTTTGCCCTCAGCAAATTAAAATGCATGATCAATTGGGTTGAGATCAGTTGATTGGCCATTGCAGAATATTCCACTTCTTTTCCTTAAAAGCTCCTGGGTTGCTTTTGCAGTGTAATTTGGATCATTGTCCATCTGTACTGTGAAGCGCCGTCCAATCAACTTTGCTGCATTTGGCCGAATCTGTGCTGACAGCATATCTCTAAACACTGCAGAATTAAAGGAGTTGTAAAGGAAAAACATTTTTTGCCTAAAATTAATGTCTGCAAGGTAGACAGACAGAATAGTGTAATGATTCTGTTAACAAACGAGTAAATACCTATTAAATTCCTTCATCTATATCACCTCCGGCTTTCTACTTTCTGTTCTCTCATTCACTTCCTGGTTTGCATCACTTGTTCATGTAAGAACTACATTTCCCAGTATGAATTGCGGCACACCGAGTAATTCACACCTCCTTGAAGTGTCCTGCCACACAGATGTAGTTCCCAGGAGGGGGAGAGCACGTTACTGACCACCGCAGTTAAGTCTCCCTTCACGGTGGTCAGTAAAATCAGACAAGCAGGAAGTGAACAGAACAGAGAAGAAATAGAGCAACTTCTGAGCAAAAATGAACAATGAGGAAGTGAAAAGAGGAATGTCTGCAGGCAAAGGATGCTTATTATGAAAAACATTTTTTTCCCTTTACAACCCCTATTAATCTGGCTGCTTCTGTCACATCAATAAACACCAATGACCCAGTGCCAATGGAAGCCACGCATGCCCCTACCATCCACACTGCCTCCACCATGTTTTACAGATGACGTCATGTGCTTTGGATCATGAGATGTTCCACATCATTCTAGCACCGGTTAATCTTAGTTTCCTCTATCCAAAGAATGCTTTATCAGAACTGGTCTGGCTTTTTTGGTGTTTTTTTGGCAAAGTCTAATTTGCCTTTCATTATTCAGGCTTCTGAACGTTTTGCACCTTGTGGTGAACACTGTATTTGCTCTTGTAAAGTCTTCTCTTGATTGTAGTCTTTGGCAATGATACATCCACCCCCTGGAGAGAGTGTCCTTCACTTGTCTGGATGTTGTAAATGGGTTTTCTCTACCATAGAGAGAATCCTCCGATCATCCACCACTGTTGTCTTTCATGGATATCCAGGCCTTTTTATGTTGCTGAGCTCGCCGTTCTTCTTTCCTCAGAATGTACAAAACTGTTGCTTTGCACACTCCTGATATTGCTCCTATCTCTGATGGATTTGCTTAGTTTTTGAAGCCTTACAAGGGCCCGTTTTACTTGCATGGACAGCTCCTTGGAACACATGATCTAGGTTCACAGCAATACATTCCGAATGCAAATACCACACTTAGAATTAACTCCATTACCTGCTTAATTGATGAAGAAATAACGAAGGAGTAGCCCACACCTGGCCGTGAAAATAAGGTTTGATTCAATTGTCCAATTACTTTTGGTCCCTTGAAAAAGGGGGGGCGGGTGGCTATTCTTAAGACTTGTAATTCCTGAACCCTTCCTTCGATTTGGATGTACATTCCCTTAAATCAAACCTGAGATTATGCACTTTCAGCCCATATCAATTATAGAACTATAGCTGAAATATGTTTTGGTAAATACCTAAAAAGTTCTAAAATTTTGCTTCTGTCCAAATATATATATATATATATATATGGACCCAACTGTATGTCAGTTAGAACTGTGGTATGATGGGCCCTATGGTTCTTGCCATAACATACATGCCCAGGATATACAGCAAAGTCAGGGTCTATGAGACAAGTGGACCAGCTTGAGCTGGGAATACATCAATAAAACATTATTTTAACCACTTGCCTACTGTGCACCTACACCCCCTTCCTGTCCAGACAAAATTTAAGCTTCCGGCACTGCGTCACTTTAACTGACAATTGCGCGGTCGTGCAACGTGGCTCCCAAACAAAATTGGCGTCCTTTTTTCCCCACAAATAGAGCTTTCTTTTGGTGGTATTTGATCGCCTCTGCGGTTTTTATTTTTTGCGCTATAAACAAAAATAGAGCGTCAATTTTGAAAAAAATTCAATATTTTTTACTTTTTGCTATAAAAAACATAGTGTCCCTATGTACAAGGGACACAGCATCGGTCTCCTCTCCCTGACAGGACGTGGAGCTCTGTGTTTACATACAGAGCTCCACGTCCCCGCTCAGTTACTGGGCAATCGCGTGTGCCCGGCGGCGATCGTTGCCGCCGGGCACTCGCACCGGGATCCCAGCAGAGCAGCGGGTGCGCGCGCGCACGCCGCCGGCAAGCGCGCGCGCCCGCGGCTTTAAAAAGACATCACGTCATATGACGTGATGTCAGGATAATGGAGTCCTCCGCCGGCCGTCATTTGATGGTGGGAGGTAGACAAGTGGTTAATAGTGTGTGCCTCCTTCAGCAATGTAAGGTTTGTGCTCTCCCTCTTTGGTCCATCACCACCACTGTAATCTTCCTCAGTCTGCAGTCTTCTCCAATGGCTAGCTTGGGATGACGTAATACTACCATGTGCACCAGGGTTACTTACTCCTGCCATTTGCGTACATCTCAGTTTGTTTACTTTAAAAAAAAAAAAACTTATCGGGAAAGGAAAGGGGGGAATTATGTTGCAATATGGGCCAGCAAAAGATTTTAGAGCATCCTGGAAGACAACTTGAAGCATTTAGGGCTAAGGGGTTTCAAAAGGAATTTCTAAGCCAACAGTCTGCAAGCATTAGAAATTCTTGATACTCTCTAGAAGCAAAAGAGACAGACAAATACCCCCAGGGTGTACATAAAAGCTGAATTCTTACTACCATGGGACAAAGTTTGTTAAAGGAAGTTGATCTGCGCTAAGCCATCTGTAAGCAGGTATAAGTGCTGATTCCAGTCTGTTCACCACATTAACCCTAAAGTGACTTATCAAAGACACACAATAAACAAAATAAAAGACTAGGTGCTGCAATTAAATAATTAGTTTAACCACTTGCCCGCGGCCTCATAGTAAAAAGACGTCATGTTTTTAAAGATGGATATCTCAGTAACGGCAGCAGCTGCTGCCACAACCGAGATATCCATCTCTTCTGTGGACGGTCCTGTACACGATAACGGCAGTCTCTGCGGCGGATTCGCCACGAGATCGCCACCGTTATCGGTGGCGGGAGAGGGCCCCCCTCCCGCCGCTCTCCCGTGCCCTCCGCCGCTTACCGGAGCCGTCGGTAGCGGCGGAGGCGATCGGGTCTGTTCGGCTCTTCTGCTGGGATACGAGTGAGGGAAAAATTGCCCCCACCCGTCCCCCATAGCTCTGCTGGGCGGAAGTGACGTAAAAACGTCAGTGCTGCCCAGCGTCTTAAAAAGAAACATTTTTTTTCTTTCTGACATATGAAAAATGACTTTTTTTTGTTTGCATTTAAGCCTAAATATGAGATCTGAGGTCTTTTTGATCTCATATTTAAGAGGACCGGTCATGCTTTTTTTCTATTACAAGGGATGTTTACATTCCTTGTAATAGGAATAAAAGTAATTTATTTTTATTTATTTTGGTGTATAAAATTATAAACTAATTTAAAATAAATAAGAAAACAAAAAAAAAAATTTAAAACGCCCCGGCGAACGCATACGCGAGTAGCGCCCGCATATGAAAACTGTGTTCAAACCACACAAGTGAGGTATTGCCGCGATCGTTAGAGCGAGAGCAATAATTCTAGCCCTAGACCTCCTCTGTTTCTCAAAAAATGCAACCTGTAGAATTTTTTAAACGTCGCCTATCGAGATTTTAAAGGGTAAAAGTTTGACGCCATGCCACGAGCGGGCGCAATTTTTAAGCGTGACATGTTGGGTATCATTTTACTCGGCATAACATTATCTTTCACAATATATAAAAAAATTGGGCCAAATTTATTGTTGTCTTATTTTTTTATTCAAAAAAAGTGTTTTTTCCAAAAAAAAGTGCGCTTGTAAGACCGCTGCGCAAATACGGTGTGACAAAAAGTATTGCAATGACTGCCATTTTATTCTCTAGGGTGTTAGAAAAAAAATATATATAATGTTTGGGGGGTTTAAGTAATTTTCTAGCAAAAAAAAATGTTTTAGTCTCGTAAACACTGAATCTGAAAAATAGGCTCAGTGGGCAAGTGGTTAAATAGAAAACTAAAGAGTCATGTGAAAAAAATATATATAATAATGCGTTAGCCGTTAATCAAAATGTCTCAATCTGCTGTGCGGCAGAAAATAATAAAACCACAAAAAATAAATGAATAAATTGGGTGAATCATTAGGCCTCGTACACACGATGAGATATGTCCGCTCAAACTTGTCCGACGGACAGTTTAGAGCGGACATGTCTCATGGGATTTCGGTCCGATGGCGTGTACACACCATCGGATCAAAATCCCCGCCGGCAGACAGCGTGGTGACGCGGCGGTGACGTTGACGCCGCCACGTCACGCACCAGGAAGTAAACACTTCCGCGTGCATGCGTCGGATCCATTCACAGGATACGACGCATGTGCGGGAGGATATGTCCGCTGGTTTCCCGTACTAACCAGCGGACATATCCGACGGACAGGTTTGTAGCGGACAAATTTCAAAGCATGCTTTGAAATTTGTCCGATGGACAAACCTGTCCGCTAGCCCGTACACACGATCGGATTTGTCTGCTGAAACGGTCCATCGGACCGTTTTCAGCGGACAAATTTGATCGTGTGTACGCGGCCTTAAAGTCCAAACATTTAAAGAAGGTGTGATTAAACCATTCCTAGTGATGGAAAGGCTTAATAAAAAAAGTCCCAAGGTGAAAAAAAAGGAAACAAAAAACACAAAAGTAGAGAAAAGTTCCCAATCGTTGTAACAATGTAGCAAAGAAAAAAACTCTTCTGCAGATAATCACTCAGATCTTCTCAGCTTGAATGCTTAGCAATAGTAAGGTGAATAGATGTCTGCTTACCACAACAGATGGACCCGCGTGACAGGGGTCAGATCAGCTTACAAACAGCAGAAAGCTTCCTCTGGCTCCAATCAGTGGGCATGGAAAAACCGATCAGATAAGCAGGATCTTCACTATAGATGACTATGGCTCCGGGTACACCAAAACCGTTTCCTCTTAGGGGATATTTCAGCAAACAATGTATACGGTGTAGAAAATAAAAATAAAAAACTTCATGGTGCAGATAGTAAAAAATGGCTCTTTATTCCCTCGAACAGGTTATCAACATCCAACAAAGTTAAAAACATAGATTAAAAAACACACTACCAGTGTCTTAAGCTCACGCCTGACCAACTGGTGTGCAAATAGCGTCTGATTACTTGGCTCCACCCGACGCTGCGTTTCGCCGTTATTAGGCGTCTGCTGGGAAAGGAGGCCTCCTTACAACGATTAGGAACTTTGCTCTACTTTGTGTTTTTTGTTTCCTTTTTTTCACCTTGGGACTTTTTTATTAAGCCTTTCCATCACTAGGAATTGTTTAATCACACCTTCTTTAAATGTTTGGACTTTAACCACTTCCCGACCGCCGCATGTAGATATACGTCCACAGAAGGGCACGTTAAGGCAGATGGACGTAAATTTACGTCCCTGCCTTTGCGCGGGTTGGGGGTCCGATCGGGACCCCCCACTACATGCGGCGGTCGGAAACCCACGGGGAGCGATCCGGGACGAGGGCGCGGCTATTCGTTTCTAGCCGCCCGCTCGCGATCGCTCCCTTGAGCTGAAGAATGGGGAGAGCCGTATGTAAACACGGCTTCCCTGTGCTTCACTGTGGCGACTGCATCGATCGAGTGATCCCTTTTATAGGAAGACTCGATCGATGATGTCAGACCTACAGCCACACCCCCCTACAGTTGTAAACACAAACTAGGTGAACCCTAAATCCTACAGCGCCCCCTGTGGTTAACTCCCAAACTGCAACTGTCATTTTCACAATAAACAATGCAATTTAAATGCATTTTTTGCTGTGAAAATCACAATGGTCCCAAAAATGTGTCAAAATTGTCCGCCATAATGTCGCAGTCACGAAAAAAAAAATCGCTGATCGGCGCCATTAGTAGTAAAAAAAAAAAAATGCAATAAAACTATCCCCTATTTTGTAAACGCTATAAATTTGGCACAAACCAATCGGTAAACACTTATTGCATTTTTTTTTCCAAAAATAGGTAGAAGAATACGCATCGGCCTAAACTGAGGATTTTTTTTTTATATATATGTTTTTGGGGGATATTTACCATAGCAAAAAGTAAAAAATATTGCATTTTTTTCAAAATTGTCGCTCTATTTTTGTTTATAGCGCAACAAATAAAAACCGCAGAGGGAAAAAAAGGACGCCAATTTTGTTTGGGAGCCACGTCGCATGACCGCGCAATTGTCTGTTAAAGCGACGCAGTGCCGAATTGTGAAAAACGCCTTTGGGCATTTAGCAGCATATTGGTCCGGGGCTTAAGTGGTTAATGATTCACCCAATTTATTCATTCATTTTTTGTGGTTTTATTATTTTCTGCCGCACAGCAGATTGAGACATTTTGATTAACGGGTAGCGCATTATTATATACATGGGACAAAGTCTGCAATAAAAAATAAAAATAAAAAAAATGAACTCCAATCTGCGTCAGGATATTCAGATACAGATCACAATGAATCAAAGTCAGAAATACAGGAATGTACTAAGGGTTCACAAACTGTAGATTTCTGTCTTTTTCCCCCTATAGCAAGCTATCAAGGTAAAATGTGATAACCAGATCATTTATTCATTCCTACAGCCTCTCATGATTTCTCCTGCTATACTGCACTCTTTATCTTGTGCTCTAAACAAAAGATACATTAGTTAAAGCGGAATTTCACCCTAAATATAAGCCCTCCCATGTGATCCAGCATACTGGCGTCAGCGCCAGTATGCTGTTTTTTTTTTTTTTAAATCCATGTACTTACTGTCTTATGCAGAATTTTATTTTTTTTACCCCGCGGTGGACGGCGCCAGTATAGCGCGTCACATCTTACGAAAGTACCCGAAAAGGACTCGGGTAATCGCGGCGAAAATGCGGCGCCTGCGCACAGACCTAGGAGCTGACTGCGCAGGCGCCGTATTTCTCCGAGTCCGATTTCGGCGTTTTTCGGAGGGCGTGACGCGCCATAGCCGTAGGACTCGGAGAAATACGGTGCCTGCGCAGTCAGCTCCTAGGTCTGTGCGCAGGCGCCGCATTTTCGCCGAGATTACCTGAGTCCTTTTCGGGTACTTTCGTAAGATGTAACGCGCTATACTGGCGCCGTCCACCGCGGGGTAAAAAAAATAAAATTCTGCATAAGACAGTAAGTACATGGATTTAAAAAAAAAAAACAGCATACTGGCGCTGACGCCAGTATGCTGGATCACATGGGAGGGCTTATATTTAGGGTGAAATTCCGCTTTAAGAGACATTTATCTAGTTAATAAAATACATCTTGACTACAGATATTTGAAGTTACCAATTCAGGGATTTTAAACTATACTCATTGCAGTCCAACTGAAACCAAAAGCAATAGCTGATCAGGATGCACTAAAAAGGCACTCTGTTATAATAATAATAATATAAAAAAAAGATAGTCTGAGAACATCCATCAATTCGCATCCCTTCTTTTTAAATGCTAAAAACATAACCCTTACAACTTCATTATAAAATTATATCTCTCTCTCTCTCTCTCAACAAAACCTTTAAAATGATTACATTTGTAAACAAATGTAGTAGATTTTCTTTTTTCTTAAGCACAATATTAATCTATGGGTTAACGATCTGTGTATATTTTTTAAAATGAGAGGTACCAATCCAAATTCCAAGAGTCACCACTGTTTACGTGTCAGAGTAAATTGAGATTCTTAAAGCGGAACTTCAGTCATTTTTTCATCTTTACATTCATTAAATCTTCTTCCCTTGTTGTTTTAACTTTGGATGGTAAAACTTGTTTTCTGCCAGTAACTGCCTTATACAGCCCACTTCCTGTTTGTCTGGTCATTAGCCTAGGCTTATGACATCTTGCTCAGCTCTCTCTCACACTTGTGAGAGCTTGTCAGGAAGGGAGGGGGGATGAGTCATAAGTGTGCCAATGAGAGCTGGAGGTGTGCCTCTGTAAATCCAAGAAAAGAACAGGCAGCAGTTTCAGCTGCCCAGTTAAAATGGTTTCAGCCAGACTTAGTGGAGGAAAAATTCTGCAGCATATTTGGCAAGTACAGAATCACAGTATATATATAAAGTGGTTGGAGGGAAGCTTCAGAATGGCAAAGATGTTTTTATTACAAATTATGTGAGCAGACTGCAGTTCCTCTTTAACTCATTTGCAAACAAAGCGGTGAAGGGGAAAATGTGTGCTGAATTGAACAATCATGTCTGGGAGGGTAATACAGTGCCAATAGAGCACATAAAATATAAAATGTTATCTTGTCTGTAGCCAGTTGAGCATTAAATGTTTGTTTTATTTAACATGGATGTCATTTTTGCTGATAATTAGTAATAGATGACTTTACTTTAAAATACACAGCAGTAAGGTATTCATACAAGATTAGCCTGCATCAAGGCTATTAAAGATGCAACATGGCTATTTCAAGCTCTCTGGTTAAAGTGAATCAGGATGAAATCCAACAGGGCCAGCACAATCCTCAACTATGTAGGCCCAATATCACCTAAATAGCAAAAGCACCCTGAAGGAGTTGAAGGCCAACTGTGTCCTAAAGTATTATACTGTTCCACTAGTGAAGGCATACATCTTCACCAAGCGTTCATTTCATACCCATGAGAGTTGAAAAGTCAATATCTATCATGGAGTTTAAACTTTCGCCTTGCTGCATATCAAAAATCCCATTCATTAAGGTGCTGTCAAGTCTTTCAGAGCTTTCCTCTCCACCAGCGGCCTCATTTGATCCAGATGCCATGAGCCGAGCAATCGATTCTGGATAGGCCATGAGGGTACTCTGATTATGTCCAGATTCATGCAGGGCCTGTGAAAGAGAACCTGAAGACTGAGATTGACTGAGAAGCTGGCCAAAATCACTATTGTCAATGGAACTTAGGCTGGCACAATGGCTGTCAGGGTCATTTTGCAGCATGTTTGCTAAATCAAGGTTTCCATCATCTGTAAAAGAAGGATAGTCCATATCTATACGATCTTCAGGTGGAGGCTGTTGCATTGGAGGCATAGGGGAAAAGCCAATACTGGCAAAGTCACTAATATTCACAGTAGAGAGAAGTGTGGACATTGCATCTCCAGCATCATGTTTTACCATGTATGAAGGGACAGAAGAATGGACTGGTACCAACATCTGAGAACTTTGACAAATGGGAGATGGCGCAGGTTCTAAATCAAACAAAATAGAAAATTAACAAAATAGAAAAAAACAATTAAGGGGAGAAAGGAATTGGCAAGAAGAGGGACAATAACAAACCTGGTTTTGGAATGTTGCGTGTTGGTATTGCAATCCTGCGCTGGTGCTTTGTTTCATTTCCTGAAAGTATATCAATATTTGTGTCAGGATATTTGGCTGTTCTTTTCTAAGGACACATGCACCATTGGCAACTACACAGACTTTAGGGTCCATTTTGTTTTTGCTTTATCTCTAATGTGAGGGCACTGAAACTAAACAAGTACTAAAAAGGTAAACAAGAAAGGTCTGTTAAAACTAAAAACTTTTGATGGCCAAATGGAAGCTTATGCTTTTTTGTTGCTTGTGACAGCCAATCACTTGTGGCACAGAAAAAAAATAGATAAAAATCATGTGGGGTCAATCCATGGCATTTTCCACCCTTATCCAACCACCTCTCTCCACTCCAATCATAGGAAGCATTGTACCCAAATGATAAAAATACTCCCTTTGAATGGTTAACTTGATTGTGTTCTGGCAGCAGACAGGAAGTTGTCTGTGCTGCTGCTGGAAGACAGCACAGCATACTGTTTGCAGCTGATGCTAAATATAGTATGATACAGTGCTTACTGCCACTAAATAACTTGGCATTGAAGATAGTTTGTTGTTTGGGTCAGCTTGGTCCAAATGAACAATTTTTAAATTGACAAGAAACCTAGACTTGGACTTCAAGCTGTCCATACATTGATCACATGTTTTAATTCTGACTGTGGGCTGAACGAAAAGACCTGCTATACAGTGCAGATGGACAAATTCCCCTGCTGGGCTACTGTCTGAATACTGTCAGAATTCAGAATGCTCGCTGCATATAAAATTAAACACCAATAGGGCTGAAATTCTCTCACCTGCAAATGGATTCCTTTTTACAATGTGCTTGAAGTTTTCCATTGTTCTCTTTCTTTTCTCCTCAATGTGATGAAAATCTCCTGTAAAAATAGATAAATTAATAAAAAAAAAAAAACACACACAAAAAAAGTCACTACACACCCATGTTAAACAAAGACAACATACCTTCATCTGGTAGATATTGAAATTCCATAGGTTCGCTAACCTCCTTATCAGATGGCCGCCTCAACTGCATTTGGACCTTTACAGGTTGACGTATTTCTGGATCATGATAAGGCGGTGTTCTAAAAACTATAGCCACTTGTCTGTGCACATCTGCTTGGGAAAATGACCCTCGTGCCTCCCAGTTACCTACTGCGAACACCACTTCAATATCTTCTGAAAGAGACAAAAACAAGATAAGTTTACAGAACAAGGCACCCTTATAGGCAATACTTTAATAACTCTACAATGAGAAAAAAAAATCTTTATAACAAAACCTAAAAATGTAATTTCTTTACTTACTATAAAATACATTTTTTGGCATCCAAGGACATAGGAATTTAGGGACTGTCGGGCTATACTGCCACCTACAGGAGGTTATAACACTGGCAAATAAAAATAAAAACAAAAGTGGTGGGCCAGCCCAGTACTCTTACTCCCAAGCATGCCTCAGCTTTTGAGACAAAACAGCCATACCAAGACCAAAAAACAGATGACTGAAGACCTGGAGTTCCACACATCCAGCACCTCTTACCTGTAACACAGGTTCTGAACATCTGCAGCTGTAGAGATCATCCCACCTCGGCCATGCTGGCTGAGGAGGTCTGTCCAAGTCACCAAGCATTGGATTGTAACAGGTAAAAAAAAAAAAAAAGTAAAGCCAATTCAGGCAGTAGAAGAAAAAGAAATGAATGAAAAAAATAATGTTACTGTGAAGATGTAAAGTGTGGACAAGACTGCAATGTCTAGGACAGTATCTGCTTTAATTCACCTGCTGCGTGGACGCATCTGGTTCCTCCTGGATGCCATGGCATTATCTGACTTAAACAAGATTGGATGACCATCCAGTTGGGATGACCAGCTTTGCATGGGCAGCCAGATTAGCCAAAGCTCTAGTATGTCGATTAGGAGATGAGATTGCTCAGACATCCCAGTTCCCTGCACCAACAATGTACCCAGGACCCCTTACTATTCCAACAGGCTGGTATCCATCATGAGGATCACTCTAGGGAAGCAAAGAAAGACCTTATCCCAACTCCAGAGCCAGTCTCCAGGGTCACCAACTTTGACCAACATGCCCAATGATGACAGGATGTTGTGTTGTGTGTCAGGAGTGGAACTGGGCAATGAGAAGGCCTTCGAAGGAAGGCTTGAAGCCCCTTGCAGCAGTGAAGGACACTTGAACTGAACAGCCTTAAGTTTGGGAGTGAAGAGTTTGAAGATTCCCCTGGAACAGTCTAGAGCCTGCCAGAGAAAACAAGGTTCTGGAAAGGTCGATGGGGTCCTTAAAAATAGGTGCATCCTCCAAGGGAGGTGGAGCACGGTAATTAAAGCTTTGTAAATTAAGGATTCTGCCAGATCCACAGTGGGGGCAGATAATTTTTCATTCTCAAATAGGTACAGGATTGACAGCCATTTAGGAAGGATACACAGCTTGTTAGGGTTCATCCAGTTTCCATAAAAGAAAACCGTGGGAACAAATGGGAGAAGTCCCGGCAAACTTGGAGAGCCTAAAGTAGCCTATACTTGGGACAACACTGATAAAAGCTACAGGCTTAATCTCATGCTTTAAGGTATACTGTGCCAATATGAGCCAAGACAGTCTCAACGTTTGAGTAATGGCAGAGACCTGCAACACCCAGGTGTAGGGTTGTCTGTTAATGCTTTAAAGTGATATGAACGTTTTTTTTTTTTTTAAATAACAAAACATGTTATTGCTTACCTGCTCTGTGCAGTGGTTTTGCATGGAGCAGCCAAGATCCTCCACTTCTTGGGTCCCTCTTTTGTGCTTCTGGCGCCTTTCTCCCATTAAGTGCCCCCACAGCAAGAAGCTTTTTATAGGGCCACCTGAGCCAAGCCACAGCTCCATGTGTCCATTCAGACATGGAGCTGCGACCCGCACTCTCTCCTCATCGGCTTACTGACTGACATCAGTGGGAGCCAATGGCACGTCACTGCTGTTTGAGCCAATGAGGGAGAGTCTTGGACAGCCAAGCCGGCTCAAGTAAGTATTAGGGGGGCTGATGCACACAGAAGGCTTTTTATCTTAATTTTGAAGGAGTTGTAAAGGTAGATGCTTGTTTATCTCAATGCATTAAGATAAAACGCCTTCTGTGTGCAGAACCCCCTAAAACTTACCTGAGCCCCATCTCTGTCTAGCAATAACCACAAGTCCCTCAGTCACCCAGGACTCTCCTCCTGATTGGCCGAGACACAGCAGCGGCGCCATTGGCCATCAAAGTCAGTTAGCCAATCAAATGGGAGGCGGGGAGTATGGCAGCTCAGCGTTTGAATGGACACAGAGCTCAGACTCTGCTCGGGTGCCCCCATAGCAAGCTGCTTGCTGTGGGGGCACTTGACAGGGAGGGAGGGGTCAGGAGCGCCAAGAAGCCACACAAGAAGAGCATTCAGGCTGCTCTGTACAAATCCACTGCACAGAGAAGGTAAAGTATGATCTATTTAAAAAAACAAACACAAGACTTTACAATCACTTTAAGAAAAAAAATTGTGGGCACTGATTGGCATCCCTGGTGGTCTAGGGTGGCATACCTGCTGGTGGGCATCCCTGGTGGTCTAGTGTGGGCATCCTTGGGGGGGGCTGCGCTGATAATCGATCAGCACAAACCCCCCGTCAAAGGAGCAGCAGATCGGCTCTCCTCTACTCGCATCTAACAGACGCGAGTGAGGAAAACCGATAACCGGCTCTTCTTGTTTACATTGTGATCAGCCGTGACAATGATCGCCGCGATGCGCGCCCCCGGCTCAATATCCTGAGGACGTCCTATGAGGTACAGTCAGGATATTGAAACCACTTTGCCACATCATTCTGTAATAGGGCGGGCGACAAGTGGTTAAGTTTCTGGGCATGCTATGCCACCATAATTATCACTTATAAATAAGGGTGTTATGCTCCCTAGTGCTGGCACAGTGTTCTTTAACCCTTTCACTGCCAGGCCCAGCTCTCCATTTTTAGGCTCCACTCACACAGAGGCGATATGGATTGCGGGCGGAATTCAGAAACATACAGCCCAATGGAATTTAAGTTGGTGTTGATGCAGCCGTGGTGTTCCCGAAATGACATCAATGGGACTGCATGCATGGGGATGCACACAATAGCCGTTCACCTAAACATTACCTTGCAGTATTAAAACCCTCATAAACGAGGCCTTAGACCTTGCTTAGTCTAGCTGCTGGGGGCAAAAAAAATGTATGGTTGAGTTGATCAGGCTTCAAAGGCAAGAGAGATTTAGACACATGTCTAAACCCATCCTTACTATGTTTTTTTATTTCACCCCCCCCCCCCTCCCCCCTGGAGAGACATCAGGGCTCTAAACAGACCTCGGATCTATTTTTTTGAAACCGAGAAACGGACTGTCTTCAGTTCCTTTCTCTGCAGCCTGAGCTGCACTGTAGATGGATAGATAAGAGTCTATATAGATACAGTTGTGCTCATAAGTTTACATACCCTGGCAGAGTTTATGATTTCTTGGCCATTTTTCAGATGATTATGAATAATAAAAAATAAATTAAAAAAAACTTTTTTTTTCACTCATTGTTCGTGTTTGTCTGAAGCCATTTATTATCAAATCAACCGTGTTTACTCTTTTTAAATCATAATGACAACAGAAGCTAGTCCCCTGTTCACCAGTCCCCCGCTCTCCATCCTGACAGATCTGTCAGCATCTGCTCCATGCTGATATATCCGTCACTGGCTGCAGCCGACGGGAGGAGGGGTGAGGGAGAGCAGTCCAGAAGCTTCAGGGGGGTGGCAGGCACTCAAGCGGGGTTTGAATCCAAAGTTCATGGGTGTGCAGAGGAGGGAAGCAGATAGCTGGATGGGGGGGGGGGGGGGGGGGGGGTCAGTACTGGGTAGGAGGGCAGAGAACGGGAGAGTTGGGGTGGTGAAGGGCAATTTACATCACAGCACAGGAGGAGCAGCAGGTGAAAGCACAGTGCAGCGGCAGAGTGTGACAATTTAGGTAAATAGCTTTGATCAGTGGCTTATCAGACATTAATTCAGCACCATTAGTTTGTTCAGCAGCATCTGAACAATTCTGCTATAAGTTTATGGCCACTGAAGCAGGAGGAGGAATGCAGGTTCATAAGGCTTATGGACCTGGCCAGCTGGAAGCAGTTCTGTAGGTGTGTGTGCTGTACGGCCCTGGCATCAAAAAGGTTAAACTGCAATATTGTCTCAGATGAACATGGCCCTATACCTGCTAATAGGTCACCCGATATATAACAAAGATGTGCGCAATTCATATATTTTAATCAAGAAAGTCGTCTGGCACCACAGAGCTGTGACACATTAGCAGTAAACCTTTTCAGTGTGAGTCACGCCCCGCTGCAAGAGAAGACTTTTAGTTTTCCCGAAGTTCAGCTTTAACGTTATACAGTATATCTCGATGTCTCTGTAGCATATACATTTCCAGGAACCATGTAGTATCCAGGTGGTGCTCCCCTAGACTTCACTCTCCAAAAAGTGGGAGCAATGAACGTTAATTGTTCTGTTGACAATTAACAAGAGTTATTGTGGTCAAAATGCCATGATTTTTACAATTAGTCCAATAGTGTTTACCTTTTTGCACTTTATCACAGAGTAAAAAGATTTCATCTCCACCTAAACAGGAACCCGAATTTTTGTTAACTCTGCAAATCTTCAACTCAGCAGTGTTCGGAGCTCCTAAAGAACACAAAAACACACACGCAACACACACACACAAAAAAAAAAAAACAGCGTCACAAAGAGGGAAATTAATAGACATTTGCAACATGTTAATGTCCTCTTGTGGGGGAAAAAAAATTAATAATAATAATTTTTTTTTTTAAAGCGTTTAACAAAGTGTTAAAACTTAGTGCTTCTCTCTATTAAATCAACTACACATGTTTTCACAGTAGGGAGGTACTGTCTCAAGCAGTAAAACAATCCAACAAGGGCTTGTGTTGTGCTGAATGCTTTCATTTGAGATCAGTTTGTAATGTGTTTGAAAAGCACAAATATTACAAATATCTGAAAGGTGTGGCGTGCATTTTATTTGTATTCAGACCCCCCCCCCCCCCAATACTTTGTAGAACCACCCTTTACTGCAATTACAGCTGCAAGTCTTTGAGTATGTCTCTACCAGATTTGTATATGTAGGAGCTAGACATTTTTGCCCATTCTTCCTTGCAAATAAGATCTCCATCCAATCTGACAGATGCTATCAACAGCAATTGGATGGAGAGCATCTCTGAACAGCAATTTCTAAGTCTTGCCACAGATTCTCAATTGGATTAGACTGGGTCATTCTAACACATGACTATGCTTTGATTGAAACCATTCTATTGTAGCTCTGGCTGTTTAGGGTCATTGTCATGCTGAAAGGTAAACCTCCGCCCCAGTCTCAAGTCTTTAGCAGACTCTAACAGGTTTTCATCCAAGAGTGCCCTGTATTTGGCTCCATCCATCTTTCTATCAACTCTGACCAGCTCCACTGTCCCTGCTGAAGAAAAGCATCCCCACAACATGATGCTGCCACCATGTTTCACAGTGGGGATGGCGTGTGCAGTGTTAGTTTTCTGCCACACACAGCATCTTGCTTTTGGGCCAAAAAGTTCAATTTTGGTCTCATTTAAGCAGATCTCCTTTTACGTTTGCCGTGTCCTCCACATGTCTTTCCCAACATTGGCTTTTTTCTTGCCCCTCCTCCATAAAGGCCAGATTTGTGAAGTGTATGACTAATTGTTGTCCCGTGGACAGATTCTCCCACCTGATCTGTGGATCTCTGCAGCTTCTCCAGAGTTACCATGGGTCTCTTGGCAGCTTCTCTAATTAATGCTCTTGTCTGGCCTGTCAGTTTAGGTCTTAGTATGTTTTCAGTTGTGTCATACTCTTTCCATTTTTGGATGATGGATTGAACAGTGCTCTGAGAGATGGTCAAAGCTTTGATTTTTTTTTTTAAATAACCCAACCCTGCTTTAATCTTCTCCACAACTGCATCCGTGACCTTCCTGGTGTTCCTTAGCCTTCATGATGCCGTTTGTTCACCAAGGTTCTCTAACAAACCTGAGGGCTTCACAGAACAGCTGCATTTATACCGGGATAAAATTACTCACAGGTGCACTCTATTTACCAATTCAATGACTTCTGAAGGCAATTGGTTCCACAAGAACAGTGGTTCTCAACTCCTGTCCTCAGGTCCCACCAACAGGCCAGATTTTAACCACTTGCTGCCCGCCATATAGCATAATGACGTCGGCAAAGTGGTTCAGTTATCCTGATCGGACGTCATATGACGTGATCAGGACAACTAGCCGGCGCACATCGATCGGTGTTGCGGCATGTCAGTCTGACACACCGCAATTCCAATCAAGGTAAAGAGTCTGATGAAAACTCTACCACGTGATCAGCTGTGTCCAATCACAGCTAATCACGATGTAAATGGGAAAAGCCGCATATTTGCTCACTCGCGTCTGTCAGACGCAAGTAGAGGAGAGCGAATCGGCTGCTTCTGTGATTGGGGAGGTCTGTGCCGATTGATTAGCAGCACAACCCCCTCGAGGATTCCCACCCAGGTCCACCCGGACCAACAGATATGCCAATCAGTGCCCACAATTGATGCCAATCAGTGTCGCCCACAATTGCCACCTTATCGGTGCCAGTCAGTGAAAGAAGACTTATTTAAAAAAAAATATTTGTTTATCAGAAAATAAAAATCCCAGAGGTGATCAAATACCACCAAAAGAAAGCTCTATTTGTGGGAACAAAATTATAAAAATGTTGTTTGGGTACAGTGTAGCATGACTGCACAATTGTCATTCAAAGTGTGACAGTGCTGAAAGCTGAAAATTGACTTGGACAGGAAGGAGGGGAAGTGCCTGGTATTTAAGTGGTTAAGTATTACCTTGGGGAGATTCAGACTAGAATACTGCAATCACTGAGCAGCAAATTATATCACCTGTGATTTATTTCAGTTATCTTGCAAACCTGTTAGTGGGTCCTGAGGAAAGGAGTCCAGAACCACTGAACGCGACACTTTTCAGATATTTGTAAAAAAAATGTTGAAAACCATTTATCATCATTTTCCTTCCACTTTGTGATGGTCTATCACATAAGACCCCAATAAAATACATTTACGTTTTTGGTTGTAACATGACAAAATTGTGGAAAGTTTCAAGGGGTATGAATACTTTAAGGCACTGTATATGAGAGGCATCACCTGAAGGTAGCCTGTTTGTAACCCATGGTCTAGGAATACAAGACCTGCCTCCTGTATGATTAAGATACAGCTATTTCTAGAGATTATCAATATATCAATTATTAAAAGACAGGCTAAATTCCAAAAATAAAGATATTTTGCACACATTAAAAAGACAACATTTTTACAAATGTAATTCTTTATGAAAACAGCAAACACCAAGTAGTAACAATAGAAAAACCGATATCTCAGGCAGCCATGGTCATAACTGTGGAACCTACCTCAGGTCAGCATTTCAGTGGACATACAATGAGGAGAAAAAAAAAAACCCTTTTTTATTTAATTTTTTTTACAGTGAGGGACAGAACAAAGATGTCCAGAAAAAAAAACACACTTTAAAAACGGATTTGCATTTTAATGAGTAAAAAAAGTATTTGATCCCTTATCAAATTAGCAACATTTTTGGCTCCCAGGTGTCTTCCATACAGGCACAATCTTGGGCCGGGTTCACACTAGAGTGACACGACACTCTTCCTACTTTGGATCCGACTTTGCCCTGCGACTTGTAGCCGACATATGTTCAACTTTCAATGAATGGGGATCCGACTTGGATTCCCTCCAATGCCAGGCACTGTGTTTGGCATGAATCTTGGGGGGGGAACTTCACAAATTTTAGAGCACACCCGGCCCTTGGGTCTGGTATAGATTTAAAGGGGAAGCCCTATGCTGAACAAAACGGAGTGGGAGTACCCCCAAAATCTATACCAGACCCTTATCATAGCACACAGCCTGGCCGGTCAAGAAAGGGGGTGGGGACGAGTGAGCACCCCCCCTCCTGAACGGTACCAGGCCACATGCTTTCAACATGGGAAGGTGGGTACTTTGGGGCAGGGGGGTGCTCTGCGGCCCCCCCACCCCAAAGCACCCTGTCCCCATGTTGATGAAGACAATGGCCTCTTTCCGAAACCCTGGTTGTTGGTCGTCTGGGTCTGCGGCGGGGGCTTATCGGAATCCGGGAGCCCCCTTTAATCAAGGGGGCCCCCAGATCCCGGACCCTCACCCTATGTGAATGAGTATGGGGTACATCATACCCTTACCCATTCACCTGGAGGAAAAGCGAAAAAAAAAAAATTAGGCAGCTCCGGGGAGGGGGTCTTCTTTCGACTTCGGGGGTTATCTCCCACTCTCCGGTGCTTTCTGCCGGGCTTCTCCAATATCTTCTTCCAGCTCTTTTACTAGCAGTGACCCAGTCTTTCCCATCATCTTCTTCCCTCTTCTATTGTCCCGATGCTCTCGTCAGCTGTAAAGCCGTGTGCGCAGTGATTTATATAGGCATGATGCGTTTATGACGTCACAGTCCCATCATGCCGCGGAAGCGCGGAGAAGGCTCCAGAGAGCCGGAAGAAGACCACCGGAGCTGCCTAATAAAATGATTTTAAAAACCTGTGTAGTGTTTTTTTTTCCCACAACACTTTTCCTACAGGTGAATGAGTAGGGGTACGGGATCTGGGGGCCCCCTTTAGTAAAGGGGGCTCCGGATTCCGATAATGCCCCCACTCGCAGACCACCAATGGCCAGGTTTGTCGGGAAGAGGCCCTTGTCCTCATCAACATGGGGACAGGGTGCTTTGGGGTGAGGGGCCACAGGGCGCCTCCTGCCCCAAAGCACCCCCCCAATGTTGAGGGCATTCGGCCTGGTACGGTTCAGGAGGGGGGGGGGGGTGCTTGATTGCTTGATTTTCACACGGCATGCGACGTGAGCTCCCAATGTCAGAGCATTTGTCGGACCAGTGTGAACCTGGTCTTAAAAAAGGGAGTGTGACTAATCTCAGCTCGTTACCTGTAAAAAAAGACACCTGTCCACAGAAGAAAAGATTTAGATTCTAATGTCTCCTCAATGGCCAAGACAAAATAGCAGTCCAAGGATGTCAAAAACAAGATTACAGATCTACGCAAGGCTGGAATGGGCTACAAGGCAGCTTGGTGAGAGGGCAACAACAGTTGATGCGATTATTCGTAAATAGAACACATACAAAATAGCTGTCAATCTCCCTTGATCTGGGGCTCCATGCAAGATCTCACCTTGTGGAGTTTCATTGATAACGGTGAGAAACCTGCCCAGAAATACACGGGAACCTTGTCAATGATCTCAAGGCAGCTGGGACCATAACTGGTAACACACTACGCCGTGATGGACGGAAAATCCTGAAGCGCCCGCAAGGTCCCCCTGCTCAAGAAAGCACATGTACAGGCCCGTCTAATTATTCAGATGTTCATTAGGAAACTTCAAATAGGAGTACTGGGTGAAAGTGTTGTGGTCAGATGAGACCAAAATCAAGCTCTTGACCCCAAAAACACCATCCCCACTGTCAAACATGGGAGGTGGAAACATTCTTTGGTTTTTCTGCCAAGGGGATGGGACAACTTCACCACAGGGGGAGATGGACTGGAACATGTACCCTCAAATCTTGGGCGAGAACCTCCTTCCCTCAACCAGGACATTTAAAATTGGTTGTGGATGGGTATTCCAGCATGACAAATGACCCAAAACACACAGCTAAGGCAACAAAGGAGAGGCTCAAGAAGAAGCATTATATGGTCCTGGTTAAATTATAACTGTAAGCGCAAAAGACAGCGTGGCTGCGAACATAAAAGTGGGTAATAAATGAACAATATCAGTCCTTAACATAGGGTGAGATGTCCTCAGAAAAAAGCCAGCTCTTTAAACAAGATGAAAAGATGAAAAGAAGGGGACAACACAGGAAGCGCCACCTGAGAGTAGTATTTAGGTACAGTTTAATTACACAGCAAGTAATGCACTTAGAGGATACACAATAAAATAAGGCTCATCTGTATATAGGTGTGGAGGTTAGCTCTCCCAGCATCGGAGACAGGCATCCACAAATATGGTGAGATGTTAGGGGGACTGCAATCTGTCCTGTGGGCACCAAGAAGTCGGACGGAACCAGCATGTAATGCAAGGAAGTGACGTCACTGGAAGAGGAGGAACATTAGGGAGAGAATGGCTGGACAGGCAAGGCTACGCACTTAGAGCATCAGCTCCTTCTACAGGCCTTAAATCTTAATGACATAGAGAGGATCTGCAGAAGAGTGGGACAAAATCCCTCCTGAGATGTGTGTGAACCTGGTGGCCAACTACAAGAAATGTCTGACCTCTGTGATTGCCAACAAGTATCAAGTCATATTTTGCAAAGGAGTCAAATATTTATTTTGCTCATTAAAATGCAAATCAACTTATAAAACTTTTGGAAAAAAAAAAAATCTGGATTTTTTTGGGTTGCTATTCTGTCTCTCACTGTTAAAATAACCCACCATTAAAATTATAGACTGATCATTTCTTTGTCAATGGGCAAACATACGAAATCAGCAGAGGATCAAAAACTTGTTTCCCTTAATGTACATGAAAGTAGTAGCCTTGCCTATGATGTAAAATCCCTGCACTAGGGTAGCAAATGTTTTTGAAGTAAAAAAAATACTTATTGTATACATATTATTAGGGTTGTCCCGATACCGATACTAGTAACGGTATCGGGACCGATACTGAGCATTTGCAAAATGCTCCCGATGCCTGGCCGAATACTTTTTTTTTTTGAGAGAGAGCGGGTGGAGAGGGGGCGGAGAGCGGAGTTGCTACCGCTACCGCCTAGTCCCCTTAAACAAACCAAGTCAATCCCCCCCTCCTCCCGCCGTTGCCAACATCTAGTTAATATGCGTTGGAGGAACACAACAGCTTTCATTTGAATGGCTGTGTGTTCCCCGCCGCACCTTGTCATGTATAGCCCCTCCCCCTTGCCCAGAAACTTTGATAGACAGGTCACCCGTCCCAGGATTGGACGGGTGATCTGTCTATCAAAGTGCCCGGGCAAGGGGCTATACATGACGAGGCGCAGTGGTGGGGGGGGGGGAGGACTTGGCTTTGTCTTAGGGGACACAAGGCTGCATCTAGGGACAAGGCTGCATTTGGGGACACGTGGCTGCATTTAAAAAAAAAAAGTATCGGTAATCGGTATCGGCGAGTACATGAAAAAAAGTATCGGTACTTGTACGCGGTCCTAAAAAAGTGGTATCGGCACAACCCTACATATTATTCTCTGCATGGCCCAAGCATACTAGCAAGAAGCCTCTGTTTTCATGAGATTGTAGGGTACACTGCATTATCAAAAGGCCCTGATAACATATTTTTTTTGGTTAAAAGTTAATCCTTAGTAAAATGTTGCACACTTATATTGAGGTGAACAGTCTCAACATCCACCCTCCCCACCCCCCGGCTGACAGCAAGCGGGGGATCTTCTCCCTGCTGTCACACTTGAAAAAACAACATGTGGCTGTGCAGGGCTCTGCCCACACAGCCATATCATTATTTCACAGCAATCTATGAATGAATGAACTACAAGTAGTTGGCTTGTAGTTCATGGACACTACCTGCCCATATGGAGGTACAGGCAGACAGCGGTCAAGAAGTCTGAAGAAGCCCGACATTGCACCCACCGGTTCTACTTATGGGTACAATTCTTTTCAAGCTCCATGAAAAAATAAAATAAAAAAAAACACATACAAACAGCAACAGCACATTTTTTTAACCTGCAAAATCATGTGCATTTATTTTACGAAAGTTGAACTTGGCCTTTAAATTGCTTGCATTCTGCAATAGGTATATGTTCTAAAATATGTCATTAATATTTTGTAGATTTTATAAAAATCATGCTTACGGTTGTCATATATAGGATGAGAAACCACAAACGACAAAGGACTCAGGCCTCCACTTGGGTCACGTATGTACACTTGGAAGCAAAGGCACACTGTATTCAGGTCAAAGTCAGACTTGAGATCTTCTACGGATACTGCAAACAAAACCACATCACATGCAAAAATTTATTTTAATATTGATCACACAAAGATGCATTACAACACCTAAAACCAATAATTTCAACAGCCAGTCAATGTAGTTTACTTGGACATTTAATTTTTTTTTTCACGGGATTATTTACCACATCTATCTTTGTGGGGATATATTTATTTATTTAATTATCGATCCATTTGTGTGTTAGGTTTAATCTACTCATTTAATTTAAATTATTTAGAGCTCAACTATTACTTATTTCCTAATGTAGTTTAGACCTCCACTCCCAACTTTTTGCCCTTTTATGCCTTCATCACTGACACAAAAAGCTGCCACTTATTGGAATATGACTTTAGCCTTAGTGTGACAAGAAGTAGGAAAGAATGCCCAACTGCGATCACTGACAAAAAGACATACATACTAAAATGTATTGTTTTACAGTTTAATAAACTGCAGTGATGGGAAAAAACCCAAAAAAGGAGACAATTTAATAAAGTAACTTCTGTGCAAACTCCCTTACTCTATCCAAAATTAAAAGAGAAAGGAAAAAAAAAAAGGGTTTTGCTTTAAGAAGTTTAACTTTTTTTTTTTTTTTTATATATATATATATCTTTATTTGTTTTTTTCCATATCCAAATATACTAGGGCTGCAACTAACGATTATTTTCATAATCGATTAATCGAAACAATAAATCGGCCAACTAAACAGATAATAGCCTTAAAAAAAATGGGATTTTTTGGGGGCCAATTTGTTGTTGGGCAGATTACACACAAATTGCCGCAAAAACACATTACATACTTTTCTGCAGCTTCTCCATTGAAGTATATTAAACAAAAAAAAAAAAATTGCCCTTTCCAAATACGCAACAGCTGGCAGCTGAATAAAAATCATGGATGTGAACGTGTCCCATAGGAAAACATGTAAATGAACTGTAGTGTGTTTCTGCAAATATCACCAAAAAACTGAGGTGTGAACCCAGGCCTGAGATGTTTAGTAACATAATGGGGTTTAAAAAAAAATAAAAAAAAATACACAAAAAGCAAATAATCGCTTATGTGAGAGGTTCATTTTTTTTTACTGTGGGACAGTGAAAAAGGGATTTTTAAATACAGCTTACCTGTAAAATCCTTTTCTTGGAGTACATCACGGGACACAGAGCGGCATATTCATTACTATGTGGGTTATATGGAGTACCTTCAGGTGTGGACACTGGCAATCTCAAACAGGAAGTCCCCTCCCTATATAACCCCCTCCCCTAGAGGGAGTCCCTCAGTTTTGTAGCAAGCAGTATGCCTCCCAAAATGGTCACCCAAAAGAGGGGTGGGAGCTCTGTGTCCCGTGATGTACTCCAAGAAAAGGATTTTACAGGTAAGCTGTATTTAAAAATCCCTTTTTCTTTCTCGTACATCACGGGACACAGAGCGGCATATTCATTACTATGTGGGATGTCCGAAAGCAATGCTTTAATGAGGGGAGGGAGACATCTTCCAAAGAAGGATTCAATTTAGAGATAAACTCAAATCATAATAATAATTCCAACTTAGTCAAGAAAAAACCTTTTTTTTTTTTTTTTTTTTATAACCAAGGGTGTTTCTGATCCCGAGGATTTCAAACTGCAGCCTGTAGTACTGCCTGACCAAAGGCAGCATCCGCATTTCTTCTCACGTCTAGTTGATAAAACCTTGTAAACGTGTGGACTGATGACCACGTTGCCGCCTTGCATATCTGAGCCATAGAGATCTGATGGTGTGCTGCCCAAGAGGCGCCCATGGCCCTGGTAGAATGGGCCTTTACCGACAACGGAGGAGGCAACCTCTTCAACCCGTAGGCTTGAATGATTAATTGTCTAATCCATCTCGAGATGGTGGATTTTGCAGCTGCCTGCCCCTTCTTGGGGCCATCTGGTAGAACGAATAACACATCTGTTTTCCGGATCTTTTCTGTAGCTTTAAGATAGGCCTTCATGGCCCGGACAATATCCAAGGTATGCAGCAACCCCTCCTTTCTAGATGTAGGTTTTGGAAAGAAGGATGGAAGTACCAAATCCTGGTTCAAGTGAAATTTGGATATAACCTTTGGTAGAAAGGAAGGATGGGGCCGGAGAACTGCCCTGTCCTTATGCAGAACGAGATATGGTTCCTTACACGATAAGGCTGCTAATTCTGACACTCTCCTGGCCGAAACTATGGCGACCAAGAAAACCAACTTTCTTGTCAGTAAGAGTAAAGGAATCTCAGCCAACGGCTCAAAAGGCTGTTTCTGTAGAGTGGACAGGACAAGATTTAAGTCCCATGGACAAATTGGTGACTTGACAGGAGGATTAATACGCAAGACCCCCTGTAAGAAGGTCTTTACCAGCGAGTGGGTGGCCAGCGGCCTCTGAAACCACACTGACAGAGCTGAGATCTGTCCCTTGATTGTGCTTAGTGCCAGGCCTTTATCCACTCCTAGCTGGAGAAAACTTAACACCCTATCAATAGTATATTTGCGGGAATTCCATCTTTTGGATTCACACCAGCCTACGTAGTTCCTCCACACCCTGTAATAAATCACCCTGGAGACCGGCTTCCTAGCCCTAATCAGGGTAGGAATTACCTGCCTAGACAGGCCTCTATCCCTGAGAATCAGGGATTCAGCCTCCAGGCCGTCAAATTTAGACGCTGTAATGTAGGGTGGAGGATCGGGCCTTGTGAGAGTAGGTCTGGTTGTAGAGGGAGAGTCCAAGGGTCTCCCACTGCCATCTTCAGGACTAGTGAGTACCAAGTCCTCCGGGGCCAAGCCGGAGCTACTAGAATGACTGGCTTGTTCTCCACTCTGATCTTGCGCAACAGGCGCGGGAGTAACTGTAGTGGAGGGAATGCATATAGAAGTCTGAATTGATGCCAAGGGCAAACCAACGCGTCGGTTCCGCAGGCCATAGGATCCCTCGCTCGCGACACGAACCTGTCTAGTTTCTTGTTGAACCTGGATGCCATTATATCTACGTCCGGCATTCCCCACCTCTGGCAGATTGTCTGAAAGACCTGGGGATGCAGAGACCACTCCCCTGGCAACAGACTCTGGCGACTTAAGAAGTCTGCCTGCAGGTTGTCCACTCCGGGAATGAATATCGCTGAAATGCAGGGTACATGAACCTCTGCCCATTGAAAAATCAAGTTCACCTCCCTCTGAGCGGCCTGGCTCCTGGTTCCCCCTTGGTGGTTTATGTATGCCACCGCCGTGGCATTGTCTGACTGGATTCTCACCGGGAACCCCTTTAATCTGGAGGTCCAAGCCAGAAGGGCTAGGCGGGCAGCTCTGATTTCCAAGATATTGATGGGGAGCTGCCTCTCTGCTTTCACCCAAGTTCCCTGGCGGGAGAACCCCTCGAAGACCGCCCCCCAGCCTGCCAGGCTGGCGTCTGTGGTAACTACCTTCCAGACAACAGGGCTGAAGGATTTTTCCTTTAGAAGATTCTGAGGGTTCAACCACCAGGCCAGGCTTTGTCGGACCCTTGATGATAGCGTCAAAGGGGACTCTAAGGCATGTGCCCTCTTGCCCCAGGCTGCTAGAATGGCTGCCTGTAGGACGCGAGTGTGGATCTGAGCGTATGGTACTGCCTCGAATGTGGCCACTAGTTTGCCTAGTAATCGCATACACAGGCGAATAGTTGGTTTTTTCTTGTTTAGAACCAACTGAACCAACCCCTTGATAGCTTCGATCTTTACAAGGGGCAGGAACACTTTTTGATGTTCTGTGTCTAACCTCATGCCGAGGTATTCCAACTGCTTTGTAGGCTGGAACGCTGACTTTCCCCGGTTCAGGACCCAGCCGAATTCTTCGAGGTACTGAACCGTGAGGTTTACTGCCTTTTGCAGACCCGGCCGTGAGTGATCTATGATTAAAAGGTCGTCCAAGTATGCTAGGACTGTGACCCCTTGGATCCTTAAATTGGCCAGAATTGGGGCTAGGATCTTCGTGAATACCCGGGGGGCCGTGGCCAGCCCGAAGGGGAGCGCCCTGAATTGGAAGTGTCGCTGCCCCACCGCAAAGCGTAAAAACCTTTGATGCGACTGAAAGATTGGTACATGAAGGTAAGCATCCTTTATGTCTATGGAGGCCAGAAAATCGTCCTTCTGAAGCGCGGCGGCTGCTGACCGGATGGATTCCATCCGGAAGGAACGAACCCTTAGGTAACCGTTTAACCTCTTTAGGTCCAAGATTGGCCTGACATCGCCGTTGGGCTTTGGTATGACAAAGAGGTTGGAATAGAAACCTAGGCCTTGCTCTTGGGCTGGCACTTCTATAATTACGTCCTGGCCAAGTAGGTGATCCAAAGCTGCCAGCATTGAGGCCTTCCTCGCTGGATCCCTTGGTAGCCTTGATTCTTGAAAATGAGGCGGAGGATACCTTAGAAACTCCAGTCTGTAACCTGTGGTTACAGATGCCCGGACCCATTTGTCGGGGATCTTGGCTTCCCAAACTTCTGCGAAGAAACGAAGCCTTCCCCCCACCCGCAAGAGTGGGGGCGCCCCTTCATAAGGCAGACTTAGGGGCTGTCTTTGACGGCTTGCGATACCACGGCCTCTTACCCCAGGGTTCTGTCCCTGCGATCTACTGTTAACGTTGGATCGTGCAGGCGGCCGTCGATACTGCCTGGAATTTGAGGGCCCCGAGACAGGAAAGAGCTGCCTTTTAAATGTAGGAGCCTGGAATGTCTTTTTGACCGGTAAAAGGGTACTTTTGCCATTTGAAATAGTCTGAATATATTTATCCAGATCCTCTCCGAAGAGTCGTCCTCCATGGAAGGGAAACCCTGCCAGAAGCTTTTTGCATGGGGGCTCCGCCGCCCAGTTCTTCAACCATAAGAGCCTTCTCATGTGCACCAAACATAGTGATAAACGAGAGGCCTGCTGGATGGAATCTTTTATAGCATCTACCGCAAAACACAGAGCTCTGGGAATGTCAGAAAACTCTTCTGCTTGTTGGGTAGGCATGTCCCTTAACATTTCCTTTGTCTGGTCTTTTAATGCCTGACAAACTCCAATTGCAGCCACCGCTGGCTGCACCACTGCTCCTGCCGTAGCAAAGGATGCTTTTAAAAGTGTCTCTAATCTTTTATCAACCGGATCTTTAAACATGTGTATGTTTTCCACCGGGCAAGTTAGTGATTTATTCACACATGAGATGGCTGCATCCACTACTGGGAGCCTCCACCTCTTGGAGAACTTTTCCTCCATGGGGTAAATGACCGCAAACCTTTTCGGTGGCAGAAAAATCCTGTCCGGCCGTACCCAATCCCGAAAGATCAATTCCTCCAAGAGAGGATGGACCGGAAAAACTGTGTTGTTTAACGGAGCTTTCAAAGAGCCCAGAGAGGATACCGGAGGAACCTGAGGCTCTGGCAAAGGTAAACTAAATGCCGAGCGGACCATGTCCGTCAAAGACTGTACCCACAGTCTTTCTGTCTGGGAGTCTGAAAATGGTTCCTCAGAGGCAGATCCCTCAATCCCTGAACCCTCTTGGTTCAGGTCTAGTTGATCCTCCTGTGATTCCAATTCCTCTGGAGAGAGAATCTCAGCATCTGAGGATACACCTCCTGGTGATGGGGATCTAACCCGTTTCTTACCAGGAATAGCTCTAGCGATCAATGTTGCTATTCTCTCTTCTAGCCCCCCTAGGGATACGGATAGCATCTCCTCTGTGATGAACACAGGGCTGGGCTGATCTGGGCCAGCCTCCGCACCAGATCCCCCTAATGGCTCATCCAAGGCGCTTCTTAAATTAATAAGTTGCGGGGAAAGTATCGGCATATCAGAATCAGAAAGGGAACCCTTTTGTTTTTTGGTCTTTTTTGTACCCTTTGACCCCGAACCCTTGGAAGCCATAATACAAAATCGAGGGACTCCGCCCACACAACAGACTGTAGTGGGCAGGAGTACAAAAATCAGAGTTTAGGGGACAATAGACCACTAATGCCCAAAAACTGATGGGATCCCGTATGTTCTTTTTTTTTTTTTTTTTTTTTTTTAAATATATTATATATTTTCTTTTGACAACATACAGTGACCCCAAACTAAGTTTGCCAGCCTCCAAACCTGCTGCAAAAAAGGGGGATTTCTTGGCTTAACAAAAAGGTATTGGAACAAAGTCCACATGTACTACCCCTCTTCCGCCACCGGGAGTCACTGTTCTGCCGCTCTGCGTCCTCTCCTCTGAAAATCAGCCTCAGACTGAAAATCAGCCTGACAGACTGCACTGACAATGTCCTGCTGTCTATAACAGCACAAAGGCGCGCCCCTGTATGACGCCGCAGGCACGCCCCCCCCCCCCCCGCCCTCCTGTGTGAACGGCGCGAAAAACGTCCATAAGACGTGCACGCGCACGCGCGCGCGCGCGTATGCCGGAAACAGGAGGAACATGGAGGAGCCGCGCTGCTGGAGATCCAGGAACGCAGAAACAGGCGGCAGATTCAAACCCCCGGCCAGGTAGGACTCTCCAAAGGCCCCTAGGGATCCTTACTAGCCCTAGGAAGAAACAGCAGGTTTAGCTAGCACACATATTTAGACAGGGGGACCTAGTGATGGGGGGGAAAAGGTGTCATCCTGTCTCTCTTTAGACATAGTGAACAAGGTTGCCCATGCAGAGCATACTTAGGCTATCCCCCCTTTTAGGTTACCCCGGAGAGCCTGCTGTCGAACCAAGTCCCGCAGGCTCCCCCTTACCTGCTCCATGCTGCAGGATGTTTGTCCAGCAAACTGATCCAATCTTCTCCCATCTCCGTGGGTAGCGTAGTAGACCTTCAGGCCCTGGGGTCCTATGAAGGTACCCACTGTCCTGGACCTATATAGCACCCTGGCAAACAGGAACTTATGGTTTTTACAAACTCCAAGTCCTGGGCCCAGGGTCCAGCCCTCCAAAGAGGAGCATTATAGGCAAAACCCCACGGCTTGGGGCCCGGGTACTGTCCACTTTGGCACTGAGGCTCCTTGGACAGATCCGGTTAGCCCGCCCTTAATCCCAAGGATGTGGAGCAAAGCTATTCCGTGACCAACACCTAAGACACTGGCGAAAAAACTGAGGGACTCCCTCTAGGGGAGGGGGTTATATAGGGAGGGGACTTCCTGTTTGAGATTGCCAGTGTCCACACCTGAAGGTACTCCATATAACCCACATAGTAATGAATATGCCGCTCTGTGTCCCGTGATGTACGAGAAAGAAAGTAATATTTACAATAGCGATTTGTTTTTTGTACTATAAAGGGCTAATTTTCTTTTTTTTAACCCCATTATGTTACTGGCCGATTAATCGATTGTAATTTCCATAATCGATTAGTTGTCGATTAATCGATTAGTTGTTTCGGCCCTAAAATATAAAATTTCACAACTTACATTTATCTGCTCTCTCAGGAGCTTCCATAAAATGTCATTAAAAATAATTTTATCACAATCACAAAAGCACTTTACATTTATTACCCTCCTTAACCTCCCTGGCGGTATGATTCTTTCAGATTTTAGGTGCTGAAAGCGGTACCATTATTTGCAAGGGAATTTGGCGGTTTATACTGTAGTCTTGTAATTCTTAGGAATAACTCACTGAAATCTATCCAAACAAGAGTCTAATAGGCATCCCGGGTATGATTTATTTTATTTTTTTATTAAAAATTATAATATAATAAATAATTATAAAAAATTATAACAAATAATAATATAATTATAGTAAAAATTATTTAATAATGTAATCAAATCAAAATCACTGAAATTTGCTCAGTTGCAGAATTTTTGCTGTCATTTTTTTTTTTTATGACGAATTTCCCCATAAATCGCTATCGCTAAATTCTGCAAGTGATTCTGATTTATTATCGCTGTTTTTTAGCTGCTCTAAAACAATTTTTGCCATAAAGGGACACTTTTGGTTGCTATGGGCAATCTACAGTTTGCAGGGAGAAAGAACAGTTTTTATTATATAAAAGGACATGTAGTGTACAGGGCAGACCACTAGGGACATGGGGGGTGTGTATTTTTTACATACAGTACTGTAATCTATAAGATTACAGTGTACTGTATGTATAGTGTTTGTTTACTTTTTTCAATTTGGCGCCGTTCCCCCCCCCCTACATCGCGACGCTAGCAGGGAAGGGAATCGGCGGTACACACAGCATCAGGCGGACATCCGGCCGCCGTGTACTGCGGGGATTCATCGCTGGATCGCAGAGAAAAGGTAAGTAAACTCTTTTCTGCATCCAGCGAGGCAAGTCCGTGTGTGGCACGGGGTTACCGATCGTAGCTTAAAAATCTCACCCCGTGCCACACACGGGAAGACCGCCAGGGAGGTTAAAGCAGACACAAACACTGTCCAAGTTGTCTGCGATGTCAGCCACCCGAGGCAGATCCGTCCCGACACCGCCATCCTCAGTAAGAGAAACAGGCAGTGAAGCCTTATGGCTTCACTGCCTGTTTCCTACTGTGCATGGGTGAGGTGGCACGGCTATTTGTGAATGGGAACAACGTCCTGTGTGTCCCAGAAAGACACGTGTGTCCATTTTCCAGGAGGCAATGGCGAGGAGAACACATAAACTCACTGCGGATGAGGAAGAGGCAGATTAGGATGATCTGCCTAGTAACAGCAATTTCTGGAAAGTATAAAAAAGTTTTTTTTTTTTTTTTTTAGCCTTTTTAACTAGGGTGGACCTTTAACCCTTTCTTCCAGTGGTGTGGTTTACCCTATTTCCGTACCCCCCTACCCTGAAGTCATCATAGAATTCTCTATCCAATTTGCCCATACTCTTTCATATTTCTCCCCATTTTCTCTATTACAGTATGTATACAATGGTAATTACTATTGACTACGTTTTTCCAATGTACCAACGAAGGGGCTTCAACCTTCTTTTAACTTAACACTATTGTTTTAATTTTTACATAGTTACATAGTTAGTCAGGTTGAAAAAAGACACAAGTCCATCCAGTTCAACCATAAAAAAATAAAATAAACAAACAAAATAAAACACAGTACATCCCATACACCCAACTCCATACCCACAGTTGATCCAGAGGAAGGCAAAAAACCCCAGCAGAGCATGATCCAATTTGCTACCGGAGGGGAAAAATTCCTTCCTGATCCCCCGAAAGGCAATGGGATTTACCCCGGATCAACTTTACCTACAAAACTTAGTACTCAGTTATATTATGTGCATTTAGGAAAGAATCCAGGCCCTTCTTAAAGCAATCTACTGAGCTGGCCAGAACCACCTCTGGAGGGAGAGAATTTAAAGCATTTTATTAAGCTGTAGTCTGCACACACACTTCATTGTCTTCCCCTTTTATAATTACCTAGGTGGATGCAGAATCGGTCTGATGCTGCATCTGTCCCTCAGCATCTCTACACGGAGAACCGAGCCAATGAATAATCACCGATGGTTCTCGCAGAACCCCGAGCAGAGAGCTGCTGACCGTCGGTCAGCAGCTCTTCTCTCTGCTGCTCATTGGAGTGGTGAGCTGTGGATGGGGCGGAGCCGTCGTCTCAGTCTCTCAGCAGCTCGCCAAGAGGCTCAGACAGGCACTAGTTCAGGCACCTGGTGGATCCAGACTTCATTGTCCTGAGGACGCAGTGGACTGATCTGTCTCTGTAGTAGAAAGGAGTGAAGCATGTGCGTTGCGTATGTTTTTTAGTGAATATGGCGGGCAGAAGTGCACCAGAGAGAAATCATATTGTAACTACCTCACCATCCTGAGACAAAATCATAAATGGAAAAGCACCATTTAAATTTTAAATCAAGTCAAAATCAATGTTGAAAAGGGTGTTAGAAAAGTACAATGGGGAACAAAATTAAGGCCACTTTCACACCGAATTACGCCCTGCACTAGCCGTAAAGCTCATTTAAGCTCATTTAAGCAGCGCTGTGCGGGCAGGAGCTTTTAACCCCAAAGAATTGTAGGCGCTTCGGCAAGGCCGCCAATTGATTTCAATGGGCAGGGGGTTATGGAAGCAGTGTGTACACCACTCCCACACCGCCCCCAAAGATGCTGCTTGTAGCATTTCACAATATGGTGGCTTGATACGCGCTTACACACCGCCCCCCAACCGATAAGCGCTTATATCGTTTTTTTTAACCAAAAATAGGTAGAAGAATATGTATTAAATACCACCAAAAGAAAGCTCTATTTGTGGAAAAAAAAAGGACACCAATTTTGTTTGGGAGCCACATCGCACCACCGCGCAATTGTCTGTTAAAGCGACCGCAGTGCCGAATCGCAAAACCTGGCTGGGTCCTTTAGCTACCTATATATTTGCATATAACACATGGTCTATAAAATACCAGTCCTGTGATATTAAGATAACTGAAATTTGGAATGTTAGTTTGAACCAGCCTGGCTACCTCTGATGATTGGAAAAGCCAGAGAGCTGCAGGGGATTTATTGTATATTACTAGGTCTACTTTACAACATATCGGGGTGCATAAAAATCGATGATTAAAAAACACATTTTAATAAAATGCTTTTGGCGTAAAAATCTACCTAAAGATGGTTTTCTAGTTAAGATACATTAATAATTGTGTTTATATAGCATATGGAGCTTAGTTATGTAGCATGATGCTGTATATTCTGCAATATTTACATTTTTGGGAAACTCCTTTAACCACTTAAGGACCGCCTACTGCACATTTACGTCGGCAGAATGGCACGGCTGGGCACATCAACGTATATATACGTTGATTTTAGTACCCAGCCGTGGGTCGCGGGCGCGCGCCCGCGACCCGGTCCGAAGCTCCGGGACCGCGGGATTCGCGGACCCGATCGCCGCTGGAGTGCGGCGATCCGTCCCTGGAGCGGAAGAACGGGGAGAGCCGTGTGTACACACGGCTTCCCCGTGCTTCTCTGTGGCCGCAGCATCGATCGCGTCATCCCTGTAACAGGGGGACGCGATCGATGACATCACACCTACAGCCACACCCCCCTACAGTTGTAAACAAACACACTAGGTCTCACATCCCCTACAGCGCTACCTGTGGTTAACTCCCAAACTGCAGCTGTCATTTCCACAGTAAACAATGCAATTTAAATGCATTTTTTGCTGTGAAAATGACAATTGTCCCAAAAATGTGTCAAAATTGTCCGAAGTGTCCGCCATAATGTCGCAGTCACGAAAAAAATCGCTGATCGCCGCTATTAGTAGTAAAAAAAAAAATAATTAATAAAAATGCAATAAAACTATCCCTTATTTTGTAAACGCTATAAATTTTGCGAAAACCGACCGATAAACGCTTATTGCGATTTTTTTTACCAAAAATACGTAGAAGAATACGTATCGGCCTAAACTGAGGAAAAAATAGTTTTTTTATATATTTTTGGGGGATATTTATTATAGCAAAAAGTAAAAAATATTGCATTTTTTTTAAAATTGTCGCTCTATTTTTGTTAATAGCGCAAAAAATAAAAACCGCAGAGGTGATCAAATACCACCAAAAGAAAGCTCTATTTGTGGGAAAAAAAGGACGCCAATTTTGTTTGGGAGCCACGTCGCACGACCGCGCAATTGTCAGTTAAAACGAAGCAGTGCCGAATCGCAAAAAGGGGCAAGGTCCTTTACCTACATTTTGGTCCGGGTCTTAAGTGGTTAATGAATCCAAGCTCTGCAAGCTTAACATGCACTGCATTGATTCATTCACACAATTTCACAGTAACCATGAGATAAAACAAAGTTCAGGAATATTCCTTTATACCATTGTTTTGCTAATCTATGTACACTCAAAACTGTACGATTGGTTGAAGAGATTTTAAATGCATCTGTAGCAGGCTCTAAGTGTGAGGAGGAAGGGCAAGCAGTACATTTTTACTAAATTTTTGTAATTTTTTAAAGTGAAACCTAAGCAGCTTATAAACATTGTTATCTTTCTGCACATAATTTGAAGTGCTTTTTTTTTCCCTTGAGGAGCAAAATGGCAGTAGTCTGTAAAAGAGACCCAGTTTGGGAATATTTATGAACCTGGCAGCTTTTTATATTAAATAGGAAACCTTAATTTTTGTTGGCAAGTATTACCGATTTTAATTACCAGCAAGAATGAGTCCTTACATTTAAAGAGCGGCTGTCATTTCAGATCCATCATGGCAGCGCCTGTTAGCGGGCATCCTCTCACCTGCTGCCAACACCTCCCTTCACCTTGTTGCATCACTGCCGCATCATCAGCTGTCCCATTAAAGTGAATGGGAAGGTCGGTGAGTCAACAGTGGGTCAGGGGATGAGCCGCTGTGGGACAGAAGACAGTTGCTCTTTAAAAATGATGATTTAAAATAGAGTTGATTTAACTTGGGCCTTTTTACTAGCGATTTAAAAATCGACTTGAACCACTAATCTGGTTTAGGATTATGGGAAATCCAATAAAAGATATCCAAATATTTGAGAACCCAAATCGATAAAAAAAAGAGAAAAAAAAAAAAAAAGAGAAAAAGATTTAACTTAGTCTACAGTGCAAAACCGATATATAAAACTTTGAAGTTTAGCGACACAGACAGAATATTTATAGTAAAGATAGCAACATGATTTACCATTGAATGGATTATTATTTGTTCGCATTCGTTGGGCAATGGCTTCCTCAACTTCTCTCTTCTTAACACACTGAATGCCCAAATTCTGGAAACTAGGAAGGAAAAAAAAATAATAATTAGATAGAAATTATTCACACACACACTTTATACATACACAAACTATAAAAACCATGTGTGGGTAATTTTTCGCTCTTGGGCTATACAGAGATTTAATTGTCCCCCAGGCCAGTATTATTTACAAAGCATGCCAATAACCCAATACAGTAAACATTAACAGATCATAACTGGTCTAGAAGATGGGCACATCCGTACAGAAAAATATAGTTTTCTCAAGTCATCTTCCAACAACCTCCTACCGCCACTCATTTTAGATTGCATTTCCGACCATTTGGCAGTGCAATGTTTGCAGTTTTTCACTGGGTGGCGCAAAGTCTCCCTATGAGTGCATCAGCAAAGCTGAGTGGCAGTGAGTTTTCTGTGGTGGCTCAGGAGGTTTCCCATTGTGTTCCAGGATCTTGACTCTGGGCTGGAAAAGGGTTCAGCATATGAAGCACCCCTCTCTTTCATGGCCCTGTGCCTTCTATTCCTTTTGGAATGTTTTGGTCCCTGGATAGGGATGTGTTGATGGTGCAGTGCGTGCTCCTGGCCTCCCTTTTGGCTGTGGAGGGAAAATACAAACCAGTACACAACGCAACATTGCAGCTCTCCAGGGGACAGCAACTTGGGGGTGGTGGGGGGGAGATTTTGGCAACTACCCTTCTCTCATGGCAGACTCAGGAGGATGGAAAGAAAGACCCGGCGGCTGTGGCAAAAAGGACAATATGGTGAGGAGTATTTTGCCTGGAGTTTTGGTGGCAGAGTCTCTAACACAGCCAGGTGGTTTTGAGCCATCCTTCCCAAGTCCAGGTGCTACTATACCTTTCCCTTGGGCTGTAAAGAATTAAACAATTTTTTTGGGACACTCATGGCAAACATTGTATACACAAAAAACAAACAAAAGAAAAATTGAAAAAAAGGGGGAAACAGAATTTTTTTTAAACCAATATAATGCACAACACATCTAAATACTAAAAGAATATCAGGGTCTGATGTAGGTCCGCATGTGCCAATGCGTTTCCACAATTTATGCTTCATCAGTGCTCATGAAGACCATGCAGTACTCATCTACAAGAGAGAAATGGTCATTTACACAAATATATTTTAGGTTTACACACAAGTTTGAAACAGCAAACTGCTGAGAGGCTGAGACGGCCTGCTCCGTCCCTCCACAGCTTAGTGCTCCAATGAGCGCAAAGGGAGAAGAGCAGAGAGCTGTGACTGACAGTCTACAGCTCTCTGCTCACATAGCTGCGAAAAACAAGTGATCAGCGATGTTTGATCACTCAGTTTTCAGTGCAGTGGCGCCATCAGACCGATTCGGCATCCACCTAGGCAAGCATGAATGGGGGTAAAAAAAAAAAAAACACACAAAACCTCTCTATATTTTTGCAATGTCACTTTAACCACTTAAACACTCAGGTGCCGATGTGCGTGCCTGGCGGTCGTGATGTCCGCCAGGTACCCGCGATCAGCAGTTACAGAGCCAGGGATGTGAACACAGAGATCCACGTCCTGTCAGGGAGAGGAGACCGATGGTGTGTCCCTTGTACATAGGGACACCCATCGGTCACCTCCCCCAGTCAGTCTCCTCCCCCCATAGTAAGAATCACCTTTGACCCCTTGATCGCCCCTATTAACCCCTTCCCTACCAGTCACATTTATACAGTAATCAGTGCAGTTTTATAGCACTGTAAGCTGTATAAATGTGAATGGTCCCAAAATAGTGTCAAGTGTCCGATGTGTCTACCGTAATATCGCAGTCACAGAAAAAAAAAAAAGCAGATCGCCGCCATTACTAGAAAAAAAAAGTCATAATTGTATCCCCTATTTTGTAGACGCTATAGGGTAGATTCAGGTAGGAGATAAGACAGCTTATCTCCAGATAAGCCGTCTTATCTCTGCGTTTTATGAGCCCAATCTATGCCACTGATTCCTAAAATCAGTTAAGCATAGATTTTCCTTAGATCAGACATGCGTAAATCTATTACGCTGTCTAATCTTATTTTCATATTTTAGGCTGGCCGCTAGGTGGCGTTCCAGTCTAAAATATGTAAATTAGCCTATACACCGATTTCTGAACGTACGCCCGGCGCTATTCAATTACGTCGTTTGCGTTAGCGTAGTACCGTCGTAATGTTATGCCTGCTATATGAGGAACAGGCAATGTTAAGTATGGACGGCGTGCCAACACTTTTTTTTCCCGTCGTTTACGTAAAACGTTCGCGAATAGGGTTTTGCGTAAGTAATGTTCACGTCGTTTACACGTCGAATTGACGTTGAGATTTGGAGCATGCGCACTGTCAACCAATCACGGCCGGCGCATTCGCAGTTCGTTCGGCGCCGGGACGCGCTTCATTTAAATGATACACGTCCCCTACCCGCCGAATTTGAATTTGGCCGGCTCTTTTACGCTGCGCCGCCTCAACTTTACAGGCAAGTGCTTTGAGAATAAAGCACTTGCCTGAAAAAGTTGCGGCGGCCTAGTTTAAAAGCCAGACGCTAGGGCATGCCTATAGATAGGCATTTCTACGTGAATCTACCCCTATAACTTTTGCACAAAGCAATCACTATACACTTATTGCGATTTTTTTTTACCAGAAATATGTAGAAGAATACGGCTTAAACCGAGGAATTTTTTTTTTTTAATTAGATATTTATTATAGCAAAAAGTAAAAAATAATATACATTTTTTTTTTTCAAAATTGTTTATAGCGCAAAAAAAATAAAAACCACAGAGGTGATCAAATACCACCAAAAGAAAGCTCTATTTGTGGGGGAAAAAGGACGCCAATTTTGTTTGGGAGCCACGTCGCACGCCCGCGCAATTGTCATTCAAAGCGTGACACAGCTGAAAGTTAAAATTTCACCTAGGCAGGAAGGGGGTATATGAGCCCAGTAAGCAAGGGGTTAAAACAAATGGATGACGTTAAATTACATGGTATGTATATCTCGGTTATGAAGGCATGTAGTACAACTACATACCTAATCACATTCCAGCTTGCATCTATACATGTCTCCCAAATAACTAAAAATGAGTTCCCTAAATACTCGAGTATAAGCCGACCTGAATATAAGCCGAGACATCTAATTTTACAACAAAAACTGGGAAAACTTATTGAAGCGAGTATAAGCCTAGGGTGTTCATCTGTATGCCTCACCGTGTCCATGACTAGACTGATGTTTAACATGGGAGTCTATGGAAGGGGTGCCTGGCTTTGGGGGGGGGGGGGGGGAAATCGGTGCTCCCCAGACGTAGGCCCCCCAGACAAACTTTGCACACTTGTAGAGGAGAAATGGGGCTACATGTGTGCCAAGTTCCAGGTCCAGGGGACCTATGACCGGCTGGTACCGGGTCCCCAAAGTCAACGGAGAAATGACAGTTTAAACATGCGAGTCTATGAAAGAGGTGCCCGGCTTTGAAAAATAGCTAGACCCTGATATTATTTAAAGTGGATGTGAACCCACACTCTCATCCTTTCTAAACTACTGCCATAGTGCTGAACCACTACTGCCACACTGTCATAGTGCTGATCTATAAGGATATGTCTCCTGCATGTATCCTTACCTGTCAAATGTCTCCTCTCTGTTATAAGAACTGAAAAACTGCAGATTCTGTGGGAAGATCTGCTGTCTAGAGCTCGGTGGGTGGAGTCGTGAGGTCAGTAGACTACCCGCCCACCTCTACACTCCCCTTGTCAACATGCATTTTCTCCTGTGCATTTCTTAAACCGAATTCTTCTATGATCACTGACATCCAGTCAAAATCTAGAAAAGTAACCACATGACTTCAGAAAAGGAGTGGGGGTGGGAATTAAAAAATAATGCCTGTCTCGAGCTAGTGCACGAGATATGTAAATAACCTGTCACTCACAGCAAGGGGGAAAGAACGGACAAAAGTTGTCTCCTGTTTGTCCATTTCTCTCACTGAAAAAAGAAGATTGCCAAGAGCTGGATTAACCCTTTGTGGCAAGACTGGGCACAGATGATAGGAAATCTTATACTCTACATTGTGACAGCACAAAAAAATTGGGGTTACAATCACTTTAAGTATTTAGATATACGTGTTGTGCATTATATTCAATTTAAAAATTATATTTCAATAAAATATGTAATTTTTATGCAACTTTATAGCGTATGCTCCTTTCTGGCCTGTACAGTCCGATATCCCCCCTTTTTTCTTTTGGTGTGTTGTAAAGTAGTCATCTACAGACAGGCATGCCCCTGAAGTTTCAGCTAAACCAACAACTACAGCTTCCTCTCACATCGTTGATGCTATGGTTATTGCAATGAAAAGTTGTCAGTCTCTAATGCCGCATACACACGATCATTTTTTGTGATGAAAAAAAACAACGTTTCAAGTGATGAAACAAAACAACGTTTTTCAAACTTCATTTTCCGAAACGACGTTGCATACACACCATCGTTTTTCCAAAATGCTCTAGAAAGCGTGGTGACGCAAGACACGTTCGACGGCACTCTGTTTCATTGAAGCTCCTTCTCATAACTTGCCTCTGAGCATGCGCGGCTTTAAAAACGTCGTTTTTAACATCGTTTTGCCCACACACCATCACTTTTTATGACACAAAAAACGACGTTTTGAAAAACGACACAAAAAATTCAAGCATGTTGGAATTTTTTTTTGCCCACACACGATCAATTTAAATGACGTTTTAAAAAACACCGTTTTTTTTCATCGCAAAAAACGACCGTGTGTACGCGGCATTACTCTAAGCCCTTCTGTTATAAAATGTATTCACAAGCCATCAGGTAGTGGAATATCAACCTCTATGAAGGAATTTATTCCAGTGTGTGCTGAGATGGTTGCCAACTTTTCAGTCCTTCAGGAATGCCTTTCCAGTTCTTTGCCCCCCCTCTTTGCAGATGGGTCCTTCGGTCGTGGACTTCTGTTCCCACTAAGCTTGGAAGAGGAAGGCAATGGTGAGGAAGCGGATAGCTCATCTTCTCTTAGGCCAGGGGTCGACAAAATCTGCGCGCCAGGTCGCAATTGCAACAAGAAATTGTGACCTAGCGCCCGCGCTCCTACCGGTAATTAAGGTCGCAAAGCCGCGGCCTCAATTATTGGCGGGGGAGCGCACGGAGGCACAGGATCCTGTGTCTCCGTGCGCCCCCACCTCCCTCGCTGCGCGATCGCGGTGGGCCCGCGACGGCCGGTAATTGAGGCCGCGGTTTTGTGGCCTTGTGAAGTCCAAAGCTCTTCCTTCTGTGAGCCGTCGCCAACTGGTGCTAATGTGTAATTTTTCACTGCCATCTCCTTCCCTCTAATCAGAACCCCCAAACATTATATATATTTTTTATTTTAACACAATAGAGAATAAAATGGCGATCATTGCAATACTTTCTGTCACGCCGTATTTGTGCAGCGGTCTTACAAGCGCACTTTTTTGGGGAAAAAAATACACTTAAAAAAAATAAAAATAAGACAACAGTAAAGTTATCCCAATTTCTTTTTACATTGTGAAAGATAATGTTACGCCGAGTAAATTGATACCCAACATGTCGGGCTTCAAAATTGCGCCCGCTCGTGGAATGCCGACAAACTTTTACCCTTTAAAATCCCCATAGGCGGCGTTTAAAAAAAATCTACAGGTTGCATGGTTTGAGTTACAAAGGAAGTCTAGAGCTAGAATTATTGGTCTCGCTCTAACGATCGTGGTGATACCTCACGTGTGGTTTGAATACCGTTTACATATGCGGGCGCTACTCACGTATGTGTTCGCTTCTGCGCCCAAGCTCGTCGGGACTAGGGCGCATTTTCTGGCTCCTAACTTTTTTAGCTGGCTCCTAGATTCCAAGCAAATTTTTTCCTCAAATATTTTATTGGAATTTCAAAATAGGTACAGAGTGCAATTAAAGAATGTACATTGTGCCAAAACATTGCAACATGAATTACATCAGAACATGTTGTGTTACTAACAAAACTGAGTATATTAGGCGTGGGGTATAAATTGCATATGTAACTCAAGCATAGGCGTCCACTCTCCCAATGAGGCACCCCTAATGGGAGCATTAGTGCCACAAGGGAGGAGGGGAGTACAAATCGTAGTAACATAAAACATTGAAGATATCACATAAGGAACCTTGCATAGCGAGATCTCAGATGGGAGAAAAGGAGATTTGAAGTGAAGGATAAAGTGTTGCTCGGTCAAGAAAGGGTGTAGTGAGAGTCTTGGAGGAGTGTTATGTAATGTTTGCAGCTTTCGTCCAGGAGGACCACGGCAGCCATTGTTGTTTTGTGGCAGTAGTGCGTCCATTGCTGATGGCCATCGTGGTCTCATAGCTAAAGTGTAGTGCTACTAAGTTTAGGATTTGATCCCTGGAAGGGGATATGTCCGACTTCCAGTGTCTCGTTAAATTGAGCCTAGCTGCTAATAGTATGTGCGTGGTTGTGTGTCTCAAGTGGTAGGGGATGTCTTCGATGGTGAGGTTGAGGATTGCAAGAGCAGGAGATAGCAAGATTGGGACTCCGGCGACCTCAGAGATAAGCTTAAAGGTGTCGTTCCAGTAGATTCCAAGCAAATTTGTTAAACCCGGTCTTAAGCTGAACTAGTCCACAGTCTCCCAGAGGTGAAAAAAAAACTGGATACCAGAAGTGAATCGAGTGAAGAGGTGCGGTCTGCTGGACACTATCTCCCTTTAAAATACTGGGAGGTTTTTTTTTATGGCCTATTTATGTCACCAAACAAATTCCTGCCATGCCTAAGGAGCCATCAGTAAAATATGGTATGTACAGGGAATTGAAGGGATCTGCATCTTCTAAATTAATTAAACTCAATTTCCTCTGGTCAGCAGTGCTACACCCTGCAGGCTGAATACCCTATGCCAACTGCTATGAATTTGACAGATCTCAATTTTAGGTTGCTTGGAGTTTTCCCTTATAGCTCTCCCCTTTACTTTATCCATACTGTGGGAAGGCAGTGTGGGGTACCCTTGGGAGCATGTCCCCTTTTTGGGATTTTGGTTGCCATAATAAACGCCCCTCAAGCGGCAGAGCAGCATAACGGCACCTTAGATCTGCAAAAGCTTCAACCTATTGAATCATTTATACAATGCCGTTATAATTGTTGGTGTACCAGGGTCTGCTTATTCCATTTTGGCATTGGATTTCAATCTCCTCTTTACAGCAAGGAGAGGAGGCGACCTAGTGGGTTTTGCTGTGGGTTAATTAGAACATTTTGTTGGGTTTTGGGGCTACAAGCCACCCTTAGGCTGAACTAGAAACAAAATGTGATCCTGCAACATTTAATTGAAAGGCTTCTGGAGCAAACCTCTTGCACAGGCTGCATGTATAAACAGGTTTGATAGCTAGTTAGCCTGCAGGTGTTGGGACTACTGGTTACACCTTCCAGGCCAATATCACCACCTCTTCTCTGGGCATCAGGATTTCATTTACCTACTAGGTCCGGGCTTAAGTCCTTACGAGCTGGGAGGTCTGGGATATCTCCCACCGAAGTATGGGCTAGCTCAAGTGTACTGGGGAGCCACTGTATGATGTAGACTTAAATGGAAAAGTAAAAGGAACATGTTTTCCTCTATTCCAACTAAAACCTGTACTCATGTTCAGGTCTGGAAGCGGATGCTGTACCTATTATGGGTTACTAGTATCCTAACTACATATGCCAGTTGGAATGCTAAATCTTAAATTTCCAATCACCTGGTAGCTCCCAGAGTTTCTCCATTGGATAGCTGTATAGGGAATTGGTAGCCAAAGTCCACGTTATGCCTATGATAGGTGTTGCGAATTGTTGGGTATTTTTTAGATGAATACACCATGACTCTGACCTCATCAGAAATACACAACATTAGAGACTATGCTCATGTTCTTTCTATATTTATGGAGTATTAGTTACTCTTGATGGGTATTGGAAATACACAACATTGGTGCTTACAGTGCATCCGAAAAAAAAGTACACAGCACTTCAATTTTTCCACATTTTATGTTACAGCCTTATTCCAAAATTGATTAAAGTAATTTTTTTCTTCAAAATTCTACAAATACCCCATAATGACAACATGAAAGAAGTTTGTTTGAAATATTTGAAAATTTATATATTGCAAATTTGGCCAGTTTCTTTCATTCTTTTTTGCAAGACCTCTCAAGCTTCATCAGGTTTCATGGGGAGCGTCGGTGCACAGCCATTTTTAGATCTCTTCAGAAATGTAAAAGTCAGGGCTCTGGCTGGGCCACTAAAGGACAGTCACAAAAAAGTGTCCCGTAGCCGCCACCATGCTTCACTGTAAGGATGGTATTTGACCAGGTAAGGAGTGGTGCCTGGTTTTCGCCAGACATGACGCTTGCCATTCAGGCCAAAGAGTTCAAACTTTGTTTCATCAGACCAGAAAATTTGGTTTCTCATGGTCTGGGAGTCCTTTAGGTACCTTTGGCGGGCTGTCATGTGCCTTTTACGGAGGAGTGGCTTCTGTCTGGCCACTCTACCATACAGGCCTGATTGGTGGAGTGCTACAGAGATGGTTGGTCTTCTGGAAGGTGCTCTCTCCATAGAGAAATGCTGGAGCTCTGTCAGAGTGATCGGTTTGTGGTCACCTCCCTGACTAGGGCCCTTATCCCCCGATCACACAGTTTGGCCGGGAGGCCCGCTCTCGGAAGTGTCCTGGTGGTTTTAAACTTCTTCCATTTATGGGTGATGGAGGCCACCGTGGTCATTGGAACCCCAGATCTGTGTCTCGATACAATCCTGTCTCTGAGGTCTGCAGACAATTTCTAGGACTTCATGGCTTGGTTTGTGCTCTGACATGCAACTTTTACTGTGGTACCTTATATAGACAGGTGTGTGCCTTTCCAAATCATGTCCAATCAACTGATTTTACCAGAGGTGGACTCCAATCAAGTTGTATAAACATCTCAAGTATAATCAGTGGATACACAGGATGTACCTGAACTCAATTTTGCCAAAGGCTGTGAACTCTTATGTACATTTGATTTTTTTTTTAAGCGTTTTTATTTTTAATTTGCAACAGATTTCAAACAAACTTCTTTCATGTTGTCATTATGGGGTATAGTTTGTAGAATTTTGAGGAAAATAATGAATTTTGTTTCATTTTGGAATAAGGCTGTAACATAACAAATTGTGGAAAAATGGAAGCAATGTGAATACTTTCCAGATGCACTGTATGCTTGTGTTACTCCATCTATATTTAATGGCGTGTAGTTGATTTTTGCTACACATCAGAAATACACAAAATTGGCTGTGCATCAGAAATTTTCAACATTGGAGCTTGATGCTTGTGTTATTCGGTCTATATTTATGGTGTATTTTTTTTGCTGCAGGTCATGCCCCACATATCCAATTCACAATCTGTGGCTCTGTGCATGTGGTATTTCTTACAGTTTGCTTTGTAACATAAGCCTCATTGATAAAAGTGGCTCCATAAATTGGAAGGTTGTTTCTTACATGAATATGACCTTAAAAGTGGTTGTAAAGGTTAAACAAAAAAAATCTATGCATTAAAAGGCAAAAAAACTTTTAAGTGCAGCTAAATACTCATCTGAGCCTGATCTCGGTCCAGTGCTGTGCATGTCTGCAGCAGCACTTCCCCCTGTTCTCACAGGCTTTGCTGAGAGTAGAGAAAGCCTTTGGCTCCTGCCTTCAGTCAAATCCTGTAGGGTGTGTGGGTGGGGGGGAGAAATGGGTGGTGTCGGCGAGGTTTGTTGGGGAGAGTGCGGGGCTGAAGCAGGCTGTGTGTCTGATCACCGACTGTGCATTGTGCAATAGGGTTGTCTCTATACATAAATGTAGAGGAACAAGATAGGAGCAAAAAGTTTAGGCGTAAAACCTCTGGTTAAGTCCTGACCAGTGTATCGTTATAGTGTCTCAGGCTTTATACAGTGCCTTGCGAAAGTATTCGGCCCCCTTGAACTTTGCGACCTTTTGCCACATTTCAGGCTTCAAACATAAAGATATAAAACTGTAATTTTTTGTGAATCAACAAGTGGGACACAATCATGAAGTGGAACGAAATTTATTGAATATTTCAAACTTTTTTAACAAATAAAAAACTGAAAAATTGGGCGTGCAAAATTATTCAGCCCCTTTACTTTCAGTGCAGCAAACTCTCTCCAGAAGTTCAGTGAGGATCTCTGAATGATCCAATGTTGACCTAAATGACTAATGATGGTAAATAGAACCCACCTGTGTGTAATCAAGTCTCCGTATAAATGCACCTACACTGTGATAGTCTCAGAAGTCCGTTTAAAGTGCAGAGAGCATCATGAAGAACAAGGAACACACCAGGCAGGTCCGAGATACTGTTGTGGAGAAGTTTAAAGCCAGATTTGGATAAAAAAAGATTTCCCAAGGTTTAAACATCCCAAGGAGCACTGTGCAAGCGATAATATTGAAATTGAAGGAGTATCAGACCACTGCAAATCTACGAAGACCTGGCCGTCCCTCTAAACTTTTTTTTTTTTAAATCAGAAAAATGTTTAAGAGAACAATATACAAGAACACACACTGTCATGTATATAGCAGCACCACAGAGATAACATTGTTCCGATACAAAAGCTACAATCCACATAGAGGAGAGTAATGGTGCGGGTTACATTCAGAATAACAGTTTCTGCCGTACATATAGAGTCAACAATCAATGTTTAGTACAGTGTAGTATACAGAGTCACAAAGTATACGTAGACAGCGTCTGCCCGGATCGAAGGTATTACCTCAGCCGGGAGTATTCAAAATCAGAACAACCCCAGATAGAAATTTAAGTCAGGGCTGCGAGTGAAGCTACCACTTGAATAGGAGAAATTCGAGAAAACAAAGAGGGGAGGGGAAAGAGAGAGAAGGAAGGAGAGAAGGAAGAAAAAAAAGGGGGGGGGGGAGTAGGGGGGAAAGAGAAAAAGAGGAAAGATAAGAAAACAGTACACCATCTCCTCCATTGGGAGATAACAGTATTTGACTCGAACAGAATACATATGTCAACAGCATAGGGTAATAGCATTTCACATTTGCAATAGTCTATCAGTGATAAGTTGCAGGGGACCCAATCCGGGTACATCAAGCCATGGTTGCCACATAGAGTAAAACGTTCTCAGCGCATTTCTATGTTGATAAGTGAGTTTTTCCCGAATCAATAATCTATTGACATCTTCAACCCATTGCTGACCGGCGGTACCCTGGATGATATCCAAAGCCTCGCAATCGCTGTCCTGGCTGTATGACAGTATGACCATTGGGCGAGAGCGAGGGTATCTCCAGTGCCCCGAGCAGACACACAATGGGCTCCCATGGGACCGGTACTTGGTACACCTGGGATATAGTGGTAAGAACAAAATTCCAGTAGCAAAACAATTTCGGGCACTTCCACAACATATGCAGCAGTTCCCCTTCATGTATACAGCATTTTGGGCATATCTGTGAGTCCCTACATCCCCATCTATGTAAACGGACTGGGGTCCTGTACACCCTGTGAAACGGAAATAGATGAGAAAGTCTACGGGCTGCAAACACCGATACGCCGCCCCTCTAAACTTTCAGCTCATACAAGGAGAAGACTGATCAGAGATGCAGCCAAGAGGCCCATGATCACTCTGGATGAACTGCAGAGATCTACAGCTGAGGTGGGAGACTCTGTCCATAGGACAACAATCAGTCGTATACTGCACAAATCTGGCCTTTATGGAAGAGTGGCAAGAAGAAAGCCATTTCTTAAAGATATCCATAAAAAGTGTTGTTTAAAGTTTGCCACAAGTCACCTGGGAGACACACCAAACATGTGGAAGAAGGTGCTCTGGTCAGATGAAACCAAAATCAAACTTTTTGGCAACAATGCAAAACTTTATGTTTGGCGTAAAGCAACACAGCTCATCACCCTGAACACACCATCCCCACTGTGAAACGTGGTGGCAGCATCATGGTTTGGGCCTGCTTTTCTTCAGCAGGGACAGGGAAGATGGTTAAAATTGATGCTGTTCACAAACGCTCTCCATCCAACCTCACTGAGCTCGAGCTGTTTTGCAAGGAGGAATGAGCAAAAAATTCAGTCTCTCGATGTGCAAAAACTGATAGAGACAATCGCAGCAAAAGTTGGAGCTACAAAGTATTAACTTAAGGAGGCTGAATAATTTTGCACACCCAATTTTTCAGTTTCTTATTTGTTAAAAAAGTTTGAAATATCCAATAAATTTCGTTCCACTTCATGATTGTGTCCCACTTGTTGTTGATTCTTCACATTATAAAATTTATATCTTTATGTTTGAAGCCTGAAATGTGGCAAAAGGTCGCAAAGTTCAAGGGGGCCGAATACTTTCGCAAGGCACTGTATATGACATTTTGGTAGCAAGAGAAAAAAAAATACAGACCATCTAATGCAGTAAAGCAGATAAAAAAAAAAAAAAAAAAAAAAAAAGAGTTAATAAAGGTTTAATGAAATGTTAATTACAGGGATCTACTGACTGTATTTCTAAATCTTTTGCAAATATGTTTATAAAATCTTCACCAAGAATTCTTATAAAATCATATTCATTAGACAACGTAAAACTTTGGTGAAAGTTGCGAGCCTAAAAAACCTTTCATAAATATATCCCATAGTGTTTTCTATACTAAAAAAATTAAAAGGGGGAAGTATATATAATTTAGAAGTAGATAATTACCTGTGAATATTGCGATCTAGTGACAAGTCAGCCTCGAAATAGCCATCTTTGCAATCCTTTCCAACCAGTTCATGAGGATGTGGTTTATGGGGGACATCTTTAGTCACCAAGGATATCCTTATACGTGCTGGTCCTTGATAATTGTGTACCTAAAATATGAATACATATTGAGTAAAAAAAAAAAACAACAGCAACCTACTAATACACAACTTACTGTCTTCCTGACTAAATGTCACAACTTGCTAGATTGACCTAGTCATTCTAACAGTTAAGGAATTAAGTGCTGCCACCCCGATACCATGTGTCTGACAGATTTTATGTATATACACAAACTACACATGTTAACCTCTTGAAGTGAACTGGTTTTCTGAAGTAACTTGCCATAAAATCTGATCCACATCTGAGGCAGGCAATAGACGGTGCAAATTTCTAGCCTGCAACCACGGGCTATAGCAGCCACTAGAAACAATTAAATCTGTCAGGATGGTTGTACATCAACATGGGAACAATCAGCTTGCCCACACAGTGTTTGGATCTCAGCCGGTTCAGTAGGAACCAAACTGTCTATGCGAAAGGAAGGAGGAAAAAAAAAAAAAAAGGGACAAAAGAAACGGACATCACCGAGCATGCACATTCGCGTGCGCCTGCTATGGCATCTTAAAAAATGAGCTATGGCGATTTGCGCAGCTGTGCCAACCTGCCACAGTATAACTGCGGCGGCTGGTGGGCTAGTGATTAACCACTTAAGGACCGCCTCCTGCACATATACGTCGGCAGAATGGCACGGCTGTTCACAAGCACGTACAGGTACATCCTCTTTAAGTGCCCAGCCGTGGGTCCGAAGCTTTGTGACCGGGGCCCTGATCGCCGCTGGAGTCCCGCGGTCGGTCCCGGGAGCTGAAGAATGGGGAGAGCTGCGTGTAAAACACAGCTTCCCCATTCTTCACTGTGACGCTGTCATTGATTGTGTGTTCCCTTATATAGGGAACCACAATCAATGACGTCACACCTACAGCCACACCCCCCTACAGTTAGAAACACAGATTGAGGTCACACTTAACCCCTTCAGCGCCCTCTTGTGGTTAACTCCCAAACTGCAATTGTCATTTTCACAGTAAACAATGTGTCAAAATTGTCCACCATAATGTCGCAGTCACGAAAAAAAAAAAAAAAAAAAAAAAAAGAAGCTGATTCTCGCCATTAGTAGTAAAAAAAATAAAAAATTAAATGCAATAAAACTATCCCCTATTTTGTAAACGCTATAAATTTTGCACAAACCAACCAAGCTGGATTGAGCTTATTGCGATTTTTTTTTACCAAAAATAGGTAGAAGAATACGTATCGGCCTAAACTGAGGAAAAAAAAATTATATTTTTAGGGGATATTTATTATAGCAAAAAGTAAAAAAATATTTTTTTTTTCAAAATTGTCGCTCTGTTTTTGTTTATAGCGCAAAAAATAAAAACCGCAGAGGTGATCAAATACCACAAAAGAAAGCTCTATTTGTGGGAAAAAAAGGACGCCAATTTTGTTTGGGAGCCACGTCGCACGACTGCGCAATTGTCAGTTAAAGCGGCGCAGTGCCGAATCGCAAAAACTGGCCGGATCCTTTAGCTGCCTAAAGGTCCGGGTCTTAAGTGGTTAAGGAGAGAGGATTTAGTCTTTAAAATTCGAGGGGCAATCCTTTTCAGGATACATTTAAGTGCCAAAAACAGTAACCTAGTTAGAGCCGTTCTAACCCTGGGTGTGTACAGTTAGTCTAGATATCCTAAAATAAAAAGGTCAAAAGGGTCATTATTCGGATTCACTTGAAATGTCTGTTTGATGGAGCAAGTATCCTACTCCGGTACCAGACTCATTTTGGACATTTCCAGAACATGTGTATATGATCGGCTTCTAGGACACTCAGAGCTGTCTCTACAGGACCATGTAAAATTTGGAGGTGTGGGGTGAACTCTGCATAATAAAAGGCCGCGATAAGAGCTGGGTGGGGGAAAAATGGACACCAGAGGAACCTGTTCTAGCACTGATTGCCATATTTCTCTATCTAACATTGTTCTATCCTTAGACCAGCCACTACTGCCTGGCAGCTGCACATTGACTTGTGGATGGGTCAATAATGATCGATATAGGGATGATACAAGGCCCTTCTTATCCAGGGTAGTGGCCAATTGGTCTAATATAGAAGCGTCTGTCTGAGTGACGTATTCCTAGCCCATGTAAGGGCATGTCGAAGTTGTAGATATTGGTAGAATCTGGAAAACTGAATACCGACCTACTGTGCGTAGGTCGTCAAAAGGTTTTCAGGTGGTTGTTACTGTACAGATGATGTAGATAATGAATACATTGGGTGTACCACTCTGCAAAACCCTGTAATTTACCTAGTTCTTCGAGGCGATCTTTCTCCCATATGGGATGGAATCTAGTTATGCCTACATACCACATGATTCTTTTCATCTCATCCCAAACCTTGACCATAAGAATCAAGTAAGGGAACTGGGGAGATTCACCTGCCTCTAGTTGGGCCTGTAAATGTTATTTGTTGGACCTAGACAGTAAAAACTGTATGGCGTCTCCGATATCCATACTCCTCCACCTGGAGAAGTGCTGCAGTTGGGCCACCAAGAAGTACATTCGAGGAGAGGGGACCAGCTAGGCCTCCTCCATCCTTTGGTAGCTAAAGACTAGATAACCCCATTCTGGGCCGTTTACTTTTCCATTTTAAAGCAGATGTCCCACTAAAAAGGTATATTAAAAGCCAGCAGCTACAGATACTGCAGCTGCTGACTTTTAATATTAGGACACTTACCTGTCCTGGAGTCCAGCGCCGTCCGCAGCAGAGGATGAGCGATCGCTCGTCTCTCTGCTGTTCCCCCCTCCATCCACGGTGAGGGAACCAGGAAGTGAAGCGCTGCTTACATTCCTTGTAATAGGAATAAAAGTGACAATTATTTTTTTAACAAAGTGTCAAAATGCGCGAGTCGCGCTGCGCCCGCCGATTGGCTCCAGCTGTGTGCTGGGAGCCGAGTGTTCCCAGCACACAATGGGGGGGCGACGGGATGTGATGCAATGCCCGTCTTTTGCCCGTGAATGCTGGGCCGGAAGTGGGTGCAGATACCTGTCTATCTGCACCCCCCTCCCCCCTGAAAGGTGTCAATTGTGACACCGGAGGGGGGGAGTGTTCGGATCAGCGGATCTTCACTTTAGGGTGGAGATCCGCTTTAATGTTCTAAAAGTAGATTCTATCTTTTTGAACCACTTCATAATTCACCCATATGGATAATACTGGACAACGTACAGCAGTTGGGGTTCCAGATCATTTTAGCGACCCAGTGGGAGCTTACACCAAGCCTTGCTTTTAGATTTGAAATTTCCATTAAAGGTTGCAAGTTATTTTGCAAGTAGTCTTGCACCCTGGGTAACAAACACATGCTTGGGAAAGGTAAAGGCCTAGGCTGAGCGCTCTTTTTTCATATACATTTATTTGCCAAAGAAGGGATAGGGAAAAACATTTAGCCAACCATCGTAGCTTGCGCATACCAAAGGGAATCAAAGCCTCCAATTAGGGACTTCGAAAAACCCATTTTGCACATGAATTTCTCTTGTAAGTCAAGGAAAAAGCCTCATCCTTACTGTTGGAATAGATTCTCTACCCACAAGCCTGACAGATGGCGTGTGACCTAAGGGAGCATCATCCTGCTCCCTAAAAAACATTAAATGATGGGAACGATGTGGAAGAGAGACTCTTGCCCGATTGGCATGAAGAGCCTGGTGTATGCAAGACATAAACCCTTCAAAGACAATGGTAAGGGTGTCCAAGACCAACAATCAAGGGTTTTCGAAAGGCCTTTAACAAAAGACCAGAAAATGTGGGGCAAGCCTTCATGTCCTCCTGGCTAGCATAAAGTGCAGACAGACAAGAAGGAAAAACTCAGAGTCACACAGTCAGAGCATGCAGGCTCCAAAATAGTGGAAAAATCAGCCCACTAGTAGATTCTGACATGTTCATGGTGCAGATTGAGCCCAGGGTGCTCAGGGAGAACAGTGCGCCCACAGAGGGAAGGTGACCCAAGCAGGATATCCTCCCCTAGATGCAATAGCGTTAAGCACGCCACTCAATGTCTCAACTGCATGCCAAAATCTGTGACCACACACAGGCAGAAGCCAGCTTAGAGCGTCCCAGGTTTGACAAAGAGGTGAGTCCCCAAAACGCATAACCATGCTCCCTCTTCCCATCTGGTCATATTCCTGTATCTCCAGCTCCGCTGTTGGTTTGAGGCTGATGGTGCATGCTACTCTGGCTCCTGCTCCTGCCGGTTATCAATGCTTCCTGCTCTGGCTCTATGACCTCCAGCGATGCTTCCACCACATGCTCTGCATATACAGCCCAACTGCTTCCAGGCATCACTCTGCTCAATCCAGCTGTTGGCCTGCCAAGCTATGCAGATACCAGAGGACTAGCAATTATTTTATACAATGCGAGTGCAATTGTAACGTTTATAGTTATATATAAATCTAAAAACTTAGATGGCGGTGGCCAGAGAAGGCTGTTTTAGTGAGCACAGACATGTGAATTCTGCAGCCCAGAAATGTGGATGACCACAGAGGGGACAGCTGAATAGGGGCCCAAAGCTGAAGTTGGTTCCTCATAGTCAGCCAAACATAGCCTCAGGAGGGGGAATGGGTACCCGCAGACCACTTAAGTACAGTCCATACATAAGGAGGGTCTCCATTTTTTTTGCCAAGAATAAAGATCACGGTTCTCTCAAGATTTTCGCGGCGTAACATCTTTCACATTATACATATAATTCATTAAAGTATATTTTTTCCCCCCAAAACAAACTGCATTTGAAAGACCACTGCACAAATACAGTGCCTTCGCCATAAGAATGTTCATAGCGTCTGCCAACAGGAGGGGACGTCCCCTCTGATCGCCCTCCGGTGCTTCTCCCAGCTCGCCCCTGCCATCGGCGAACTGAAGGAACCAACCGGCTCTGGATGCTGACCAGAGAGATTTCTGGCGGGTAAGATGGTCCCTGGAGTCTGATCATTCGGAGGCCGGGTTTGATGTTACGTCGTCACACCCGGCCTCTGCATTTGATTTCAGGCAGCCTGGAAGTGCGATCTGGGGACTTATTTACCTCAGATCTCACTGTAAAGAGGGCTTGTCAAGCACTATTCCCATTACAAGGGTTGTTTACATTCCTTGTAATAGGAATAAAAGTGACAATTATTTTTTTAACAAAGTGTCAAAATAGAAAAATAATAAGCAAGTCATGCCCACATATGTAACCAGCGCTGAAACCACACGTGAGGTATCGCCACAAACGTTAGAGTGAGAGCAATAATTCTAGCACTAGACCTCCTCTGTAACTCAAAACATGTAACATGTTAAAGCATCACCCATGGGGATTTTTTTTTTTTCTAAGTACCAAAGTCATTCCACGAGCGTGTGCAATTTTGGAGCATGACACGTTGGGTATCCATTTACTCAGCGTAACATCTTCACATTATACAAAAAATTGGGCCGACTAAAAAAAAAAAATAATGTAATGCATCAACCCCCCCTTAAACGTGTTTAAAAAATTGGAGGTACACATCGTACTTAGAGATGGCAGAGGTCAGGATCGCCCTCTCCTCAGAAGAAAATGTTTTCTTCCTCCTCTCAGTATCGGACATCGCTCAGAATGCAAAAGTACCTGTACCACGGAAGACAAGCTGCTGGCGTACTTTTGCGCTCGACGGGCGCATGTCTGGGCGTATTTATGCTCTGGCCCAGCGTATCTTAGGGGTTACACCGGGCATAGTTGTGAGCATGCCCAGAGGGGTGCGTCGTTTGCGATACGCCGGACGTAAACCACTGCGCCACGCTTGGACCATCATTTGCATGGGGTCACACCCACTTCCACTTACGCTGGCCTGCGCCTTTCGAAAATATGCTACGCTGGCTTATCTTGGTGAGCAATGACTTGCTGAATGAATGCATGTAGATACGCTACGGCGGCATAAATGTGCGCCGATGTCTGTGAATCTGGGCCTAAATCTGGGTGTTGATCTAGTTGCTAAAAAAAAAAAAATATTTTCCTTATACATGGAGCGATACAAGAATATGATAGATGGGTATTACTCCAACATTCAATGTGAATAAAAATGGATAAAAAGGTTTTATTTTCTTGTCACGCAGTAGTAAAAAACTCAAAGAATTTTCACAGAACATGTTGATAAATACAAAAAAAGTATTCTATTTAGGCATCGGGAGCATTTGCGCGAGTACAAGTACTCCTGCAAATACTCAGTATCGGTCCCGATACCGATACTAGTATCGGTATCTGGAAAACCCTAGTATTGACTTATATCGTTGCGATATGATCCTTGATGTTAGCACACACACATGCTCCATAAGAACCATTAGGACATTTATACCTGCAGTACCGGGCATCTTCACCTTGGTGGTCTAAGCATATAGTGGATCTTTGAAAAAAACTGTGGACTGTAAATGGAAGAAAGAAGGTATGGACAGCCGCACTCCGATAAATGTAAAAAACAATAAAAGCCTTTAATCCAGTAAAAAAACACTGCAAACAGAAAAACAGCAAACGGTGGGATCATATAGCTGACGCGTTTCACATTGTTATGCAATGCTTAGTCATAGCAGTGCTTTGACTAAGCATTGCATAACAATGTGAAACGCGTCAGTATATCAATCTCACCGTTTGCCGTTTTCCTGTTTGTGCAGTGTTTTTTTACTGGATTAAAGGCTTTTATTGTTTTTTACATTTATCGGAGTGCGGCTGTCCATACCTTCTTTCTTCCATTTATGCTTCGTGCATTGCCTGCACCCATTGGATTTTTCCGAGTTCACACTCACCACCGAGGTGCACTCATCTGGAGCGGCGGTCTCTTTCCCCTACTGTTTGATGGACTGTGTTTTCCGCTACTCCCTATTATCTTTATTCTCCACACTTATAACTAGCCACCCCATCCGGTTTTCTTAGCCCTGTCCCTTTTCCCCTCCTTCTGCCTCCGTGGCTCGAGCCTCCAGAGGGATTAGGGTGTGGGTCTCACCCACTATACAGCATTGCTGTTTTCATGGGATTTCCCATTGTGAGCTGAGTTTGAACTGAGCCGCTGACATATACCGAGTGCAGTACACTCGGGTATATTCGGCCAGGCTCGGCTTCGCTCATAGTCACGCTCTGTGACGTTTATGCGCGAGAAGCCGAGCATGCCCGATTGTACTGCGCTCGGTATATGTCGGCGGAGGCTTCAAACTGAGCACGGGAAGCGGGGATACCACTCGGACAGCGCTGGAGAAGCCGGGAGGACACCACCGAGGCTGCAGACGGACCGGAAGATGGACGCCTGGCAAGACACCAAAACTGCAAGTAATAAAATGTTATAACATTTTTTTTTAAAGGAATTTTGGGGCTGCGCACTATACGCGGGAGCGCGCAATACCCCGATAAATACGGTATACAGTGCGGTGCTAGGGGCCGGCGTGCGGGCTATCAGCAGCGCGACTGAAGGATTCATTTCTCGTGCTGCTGTAGTTGGAGCGGGGCTAGTGTGGCAGCCGAAAATCGGCCGATTTTCTTACAATAATCGGCCGATGCCGATTTTTTTAAAACGGCCAAATATCGGCTGATATATCGGTCGACCTCTAATATATATCCCAAATGTATTTGTATAGCATTAAAGATGATGTTATGCCGAGTAAAGAGATACCCAACACGTCATGCTTTAAAATTGAGTGCCCTTGTGGGATGGCGCCTACTTAACTACTTAGGGGGATTTGGGGATGGGTGTAGAGGGCTCACCTCCTATCACTTCTAAAAAACGATTCTGCAATGAATCTGCTGCTGGGATTACTTTTAATCAGAAAGCCGGCTGCCTAAGGGGGTAAAAACAAAAAAAATGGATATCAGGGGTTATGGCATCTAGCTACAGCCATAACCCCGGTATTTAACGTCAAACCAATGCTCCTCCAGCAGCCAAAATTTGGCATCATTGGCAGACCAGGACACCCATGTAGATTATTTTGCATGTGGCCAAAATATGTACTGGGAGTTCTAAAAAATTTATGAGATTCAAACAGAAATCGCACCAAATTCATGTTCAAATCACTTACGATTCTTTGTCGTGTGGTTTGTGTCCATTTTGTATTGATGTAAATCGCACCACAAAGTATCGATTATGGGAGCATTTGGACGAGTACTGATACCCGCGCAAGTGCTTGATGTCAGCACCAATAAGCCAGTTAATGCATGGTACGCATTTTGGGAGACAACATGCTCCCTTTATCGGCCCTATTATTTACTGTATAAGCATTATTGTGTACACCTGAACTCCAATTGGCCCATTAGTCTCAAACCTTCAGGCACAAAGTCATTTTGAGTGATGCAACCAAAATTCCGCATTTTTGGCCACATCCATAAAACACTAGAGTCAACAAAGCCTGTGATGAAAGTTACATCATTTTTACCGTGAAATACTGAGGTGGATCGCTGATGATGTTTTGTGGATGTTTGAGCTACAAAGGCACAGGAAATTTGGTCAAAATTGATGGAAAGATGAATGCAGTATGTTATCAAAAAATACTGGAGGAACATTTCATTCATCAGCCAAGAAGCTCTGCATGGGATGTACTTGGACATTCCAACACGACCTGTCATTGCCTGTCACCTGTCATTGGCTACAGCAGAATAAAGTGAAGGTCCTGGAGTGGCCATCTCAGTCTCCTGACCTCCTGGTCTCTGAGAAGATAAAGAGCCTCATCCACAAATGCCACAAAAGACTTCAAGCTGTCATTGATGTTAAAGTATTAAGAACTGGGGTATGTAAACTTTTTATCAGGGTTATTTGGGTAGTTTTTGTTGTGATTACGATTTAAAAAGAGTAAACACAGTTGATTAATAAATGGCTTAGGCCAAACACCAACCATGAGTGAAAAATGTTTTTGTGTTATCATTCAAATTTTTATAAATAGCCAAAAAAATCACAAATTCTGCCAGGGTATGTAAACTTATGAACACAACTGTAAAGCTTTTGCTGTTGAATTATTTACCAACTTTTTTCCCCCTCTTTTGGTGGAAATTGCCATCTACAAAGATGCTGAGCCACGAAGCGAGCTAAATTTTCTCCTTAAATCTTTGGGTAGCCACCCATTTAGGAAATAATATATTTTTACACTGTACATTCATAATTTGTGGTTTATTTGCACTGGAACACATGATATTTCTGCCTTTTTATCTTATTTAGATAGTAATAAAGTGATTCAGTGAGTGCGGGCCATAGAACACGGATTGCTGTGGTCACTCTGGAATATAGCAACAATTTTTCACTTGGCACTGAGCACGTTGAACACTCAGCACTTGAGATACAAAGATCACATTGGGGTGTCCGTTTATGAAGCAGTGAATTCTATTTACTGCTTCGTTCTCCGGCTATCACAGTGAAGATTTTTCTCCTCTGTGTCCCGGTTTATGAAGAGGAGAAGATCGCTTCACCCTTGGAGGAGTGAAGTGATCTTCAAACAGTGTAGAACGCCCCCTAATACTGGAATCTCGTGAGACTTCACGAGATTACAGTACGAGAAATTTACAGAAATACGGAGATGTCAGTTTATTGAGCAGTGATAAATTATCATCTCTCATTACACTGACAGACCGCGTGGTTAATGTAATTAAAATAACGAGTCCCCCTGCATAATATATATATATATGTAAACACACATTTTATATATATATATATATATATATATATATATATATATATATATATATATATACACACACACACATACATATATATATATATATATATATATATATATATATATATATATATATATATATATATATACAGGGAGTGCAGAATTATTAGGCAAATGAGTATTTTGACCACATCATCCTCTTTATGCATGTTGTCTTACTCCAAGCTGTATAGGCTCGAAAGCCTACTACCAATTAAGTATATTAGGTGATGTGCATCTCTGTAATGAGAAGGGGTGTGGTCTAATGACATCAACACCCTATATCAGGTGTGCATAATTATTAGGCAACTTCCTTTCCTTTGGCAAAATGGGTCAAAAGAAGGACTTGACAGCCTCAGAAAAGTCAAAAATAGTGAGATATCTTGCAGAGGGATGCAGCACTCTTAAAATTGCAAAGCTTCTGAAGCGTAATCATCGAACAATCAAGCGTTTCATTCAAAATAGTCAACAGGGTCGCAAGAAGCGTGTGGAAAAACAAAGGCGCAAAATAACTGCCCATGAACTGAGAAAAGTCAAGCGTGCAGCTGCCAAGATGCCACTTGCCACCAGTTTGGCCATATTTCACAGCTGCAACATCACTGGAGTGCCCAAAAGCACAAGGTGTGCAATACTCAGAGACATGGCCAAGGTAAGAAAGGCTGAAAGACGACCACCACTGAACAAGACACAAGCTGAAACGTCAAGACTGGGCCAAGAAATATCTCAAGACTGATTTTTCTAAGGTTTTATGGACTGATGAAATGAGAGTGAGTCTTGATGGGCCAGATGGATGGGCCCGTGGCTGGATTGGTAAAGGGCAGAGAGCTCCAGTCCGACTCAGACGCCAGCAAGGTGGAGGTGGAGTACTGGTTTGGGCTGGTATCATCAAAGATGAGCTTGTGGGGCCTTTTCGGGTTGAGGATGGAGTCAAGCTCAACTCCCAGTCCTACTGCCAGTTCTGGAAGACACCTTCTTCAAGCAGTGGTACAGGAAGAAGTCTGCATCCTTCAAGAAAAACATGATTTTCATGCAGGACAATGCTCCATCACACGCGTCCAAGTACTCCACAGCGTGGCTGGCAAGAAAGGGTATAAAAGAAGAAAAACTAATGACATGGCCTCCTTGTTCACCTGATCTGAACCCCATTGAGAACCTGTGGTCCATCATCAAATGTGAGATTTACAAGGAGGGAAAACAGTACACCTCTCTGAACAGTGTCTGGGAGGCTGTGGTTGCTGCTGCACGCAATGTTGATGGTGAACAGATCAAAACACTGACAGAATCCATGGATGGCAGGCTTTTGAGTGTCCTTGCAAAGAAAGGTGGCTATATTGGTCACTGATTTGTTTTTGTTTTGTTTTTGAATGTCAGAAATGTATATTTGTGAATGTTGAGATATTATATTGGTTTCACTGGTAAAAATAAATAATTGAAATGGGTATATATTTGTTTTTTGTCAAGTTGCCTAATAATTATGCACAGTAATAGTCACCTGCACACACAGATATCCCCCTAAAATAGCTAAAACTAAAAACAAACTAAAAACTACTTCCAAAAATATTCAGCTTTGATATTAATGAGTTTTTTGGGTTCATTGAGAACATGGTTGTTGTTCAATAATAAAATTAATCCTCAAAAATACAACTTGCCTAATAATTCTGCACTCCCTATATATATATATATATATATATATACACACACACACACACACATAAATATTACAGGGTGGCATGGTTACAGTGTTGGGGGGTCTGAACGAGGTAGAAGGAAGTTAAAAATCGTCCTCCTTCCTCCTCAGAACCCCCGGGATTCCCTTTTCACTCCCCGCTTCACCACCTCTGAGATGGTGAATCGGGGAGTGTGAATTCTGACTAAGATCACCAGTGAAGCTCTCAGATCACAGCTGCATAAACTGGCCTTTCTGTGTCAGTCTATGAGACTTCACCGTGTGTGGAGATAATCGGCGGGAGAAAAAATTCAAACACTTCTCCCCCGATTATCTCCGTTTCATAAACTGTTTATGGGCTGTGATCAGTGGTGATCCCTGGGATCACCGCTGTTCACTGCTTCATAAACGAACACCTGGTTCACCTTTTAAATATGGACTTTTAATGTAATTCATGCACTAACAACTATTGTTTATCAACGGACATTTCTGGGTCTGGGGACCAATACACCAGCAGGTTTGTGTATTTATTCATTTATATTTAATCACACGTATTTTTGCAGGATTGCACTATTGCATAGGCACGTATGCACTTTATGTAGTCATCATATACATTTTTACATTACCAATCCTCAGGATTTTATTAAACTAGCGCCATTTCTACTCCCTAACTCTATCCAAACCTCAATGCCCTTGTGGCAGACATAAGTCCTTTCCACTTGGATGTGTGGAAAACCTCAAAATGACACCTTTTTCTCATTTCCTTATTCCTTTCCGAGGATATTTGAATATGAGAAGTTTCACAATAAACAAGGCCCACTCAGACATTCTCTTTTCATTATTTACTCTCTCAACTCCCTGTCCAAGGATGACAACCACCCCAATCCTAACCAAACGGGAACGGGATTTAACCACCTCCCCACAGAAAAAATAAGTAGAATCCTTTACTTCACATTAAAAAAAAAAAAATCTTCCATTTGTACCCAGATCCAAGAATCCAACGTCAAATTACTTTTCAGGTGGTACAGAACATTTACAATACTCCATAAGCAATTTTCAGAATCCCCAGATATTTGATGATATACACATTCTGGTCCTATGCCCTACTGAAGCCCTTTTAGAGGTCAAACAAATCTCCCAAAAATTCTGATTGCACCTTGATAAATTTTGCCTTTTCCTGTTGACTGCACCAGTCTTCAATTTCCTTTAGATCAGTGGTTCTATTTCTCAGGACCCACTAACAGGCCAGATTTTAAGTATTACCTTGGAGAGATGCAGACTATGAAGTGCACAAAAGTGACATGTGATCTTATATGGTGCACTGCAAAAACAATTGTTTTGTGTGTGTCCTAGCGGTGAGTGGCGTTTGACAGTGCAGCAAAGCGATTTAGTCCCAACCAGTTCATGGGTCACAAATCTAGGCAATATATTCTGCTTTATTAACCTCTCATCTACAAAGGTCTTTAAAACTGGTATGTATACCTTAATAGTGGGGTGAGTTTTAGTAGTATCCGTACTTCGCTCTCCCGGAATGCTTCCAGCAGAACGCCCTTCGCACTTATAGCGAAACCGCATACCTCGCTGTTTTGGCTGTTCAATGATCTCCACATAAGGCACAGAAGACGGCATACTTGTACCTGTTTGGAAAAATTAGATAGAGAATAGGAAGAGTAAATTTACATTTACATTTTGAATTTAACTTACAAAAATTTGAAACCTGAAGATATAACATTGCCAATGTAAGAATTAAGCAAATGACGGAACAGAACCCAGTCACCAGATCCTCACGGCTGCTGGAAATATGTCCCTAGGAAACCAGGAATTGACCATGACGGTAGCCTACTGAGATGCTTTGTAGAATGGCAATGATTTGAATGGCAGAAATGCAGATCTTGGGATCCCCTGTTCTGTGTCAGGTACGTTATGGTCAACATCCAAGAAGTGCAAAGGATGTCGAGTCCTACTACTGTTATATTCAACTACCACCGATACTAGAGCCAAAAGGTTAGGACGGAGAGTGAGGGTGGCATTAAGAGAACTATATATGCTGCGTTGAAAAGCAAGAGGTAAATCAGAAACAATACATATCCATGAAGTATGACAACGGTGAATGCCGACCCCAAGTTTCAGAAAGACCCCCCCCCCCCCCCCGCGCGCTTCGTAGTCAAGGAAGAAGGGTCTAAACCTAGGTGAATGGATGTCTTGCGATCATGTCATGGAGCTGCAGAATGGGGGGAAGCCTGTGTAAAGAAGGAATCTTCCTGTTCTGCCTAGTGGCAGGACACTGATCGTCTGCTCCCTCTCATCGGGAGCATTGATCAGTGTCGTGTCACAGTAAGCCCCACCCCCACAGTTAGAATCACTCCCTAGGACACACTTAACCCCTTCCTAGCCCCCTAATGGTTAACCCCTTCCCTGCCAGTCACATTTATACAGAGTAATCCGTGCATTTTTATAGCACTGATCGCTGTATAAATAAATGGTCCCAAAATAGCGTCTGTCAAAAGTGTCCAATGTGTCCGCCATATCGCAGTCACTAAAAAAAGAAAAAAAAACTGTTTGCCACCGTTACTAGTATAAAAAATAAATAAAAACTATATTAACCACTTGGCACTTAAACCCCCTTCCTGACCAGACCAATTTTCAGCTTTTGGTACTCTCACAATTTGAATGACAATTACTCAGTCATACAACATTGTACCCATTTGAATTTTTTGTCCTTTCTTTCACACAAATAGAGCTTTCTTTTAGTGGTATTTGATCACTTCTGGGTTTTTTATTTTTTGCGCTATAAAAGAAAAACGACTGAAAATTCTGTAAAAAAAAAAAAAACAAAAAAACAAAAAAACTTGTTTCTGTCATATTAGCAGGTTATTTCTCACACACAGCATATGCATACCACAAATTACACCCCAAAACACATTCTGCTATTCCTTCCGAGTATGGCGATACCCCATGTGTGAGACTTTTACACAGCGTGGCCACATACAGAGGCCCAACATGCAGGGAGCACCATCAGGCGTTCTGAAGCACCCAGACCAATTCTGACATTCCTCTCCTACATGGAAAAATCATCATTTATTTGCTAGAAAATTACATAGAACCCCAAAACATTATATATGCTTTTTTAGCAAAGACCCTAGAGAATACAATGGCGGCCGTTACAACTTTTTATCTCGCATGGTATTTTCGCCAACATTTTTTGAACGCTTGTTTTAAAAAAACAAAAAACAGTTTTGGGCTTAAAAAAAATAAAATAAAAACAGTAAAGTTAGCCCAATTTTTTTTCATAATATGAAAGATGAAGTTACACAGAGTAAATAGATACCCAACATGTCACACATCAAAATTGCGCACACTCGTGGAATGGCGCCAAACTTCGCTACTTAAAAATCCCCATAGGCGACACTTTAATTACTTTTACTGGTTACATGTTTTTAGAGGTCTAGGGCCAAGATGATTGCTCTCGCTCTAACGTTCGCAGAGATACCTCACATGTGTGGCTTGAACACCGTTTTCATATGTGGGCGGGACTTACGTATACGTTCACTTCTGCATGCAAACACACGGGGACAGGGGTGCTTTAAAAAAATAAATAAAAATTATTGTTCATTTTTACTTTATTTACTTTATTTTGACACTTTTTTCAACAAAAATACATTTTTTTATCACTTTTATTCTTATTTACCAAAAATATGTAGAAGAATACATATATCGGCCTAATCGGAGGAAAACAATTTGTTTAAAAAATAAATAAATTTATATTTATTATAGCAAAAAGTAAAAAATATTGTGTTTTTTCAAACTTGTCTCTACTTTTGTTTAAGCACAAGAAATAAAAAACGCAGAGGTGATCAAATACCACCAATAGAAAGCTATATTTGGCGGTATGATTCTTTCAGATTTTAGGTGCTAAAAGCGGTACCATTATTTGCAAGGGAATTTGGCGTTTTATACTGTAGGCTTGTAATTCTTAGGAATAACTCACTGAAATCTATCCAAACAAGAGTCTAATAGGCATCCCGGGTATGATTTTTTTTTTTATTAAAAATTATAATATAATAAATAATTATAAAAAATTATAACAAATAATAATATAATTATAGTAAAAATTATTCAATAATGTAATCAAATCAAAATCACTGAAATTTGCTCAGTTGCAGAATTTTTGCTGTCATTTTTTTTTTTTATGACGAATTTCCCCACAAATCGCTATCGCTAAATTCTGCAAGTGATTCTGATTTATTATCGCTGTTTTTTAGCTGCTCTAAAACAATTTTTGCCATAAAGGGACACTTTTGGTTGCTATGGGCAATCTACAGTTTGCAGGGAGAAAGAACAGTTTTTATTATATAAAAGGACATGTAGTGTACAGGGCAGACCACTAGGGACATGGGGGGTGTGTATTTTTTACATACAGTACTGTAATCTATAAGATTACAGTGTACTGTATGTATAGTGTTTGTTTACTTTTTTGAATTTGGCGCCGTTCCCCCCCCTACGTCGCGACGCTCGCAGGGAAGGGAATCGGCGATACACACAGCATCAGGCGGACATCCGGCCGCCGTGTACTGCGGAGATTCATCGCTGGATCGCAGAGAAAAGGTAAGTAAACTTTTTTTCTGCATCCAGCGAGGCAAGTCCGTGTGTGGCACGGGGTTACCGATCTTAGCTTTAAAATCTCACCCCGTGCCACACACGGGAAGACCGCCAGGGAGGTTAAAGACTTATGCCGCATACACTCGGACGTTTTTTGTCTTGTAAAAAAACGTTGTTTTTTTCTCATGAAAAAAAAGACGTTTTTCAAACTTCATTTTAAAAAACAACGTTGCCTACACACCATCATTTTCTGAAAATGCTCTTGCAAAGCGTGGTTACGTACAACACGTAGGACGGCACCCTGTTCCATTCAAGCTTGCGTCATAACTTACTTCTGAGCATGCGCAGGTTTAAAAACGTCGTTTTAGCCCACAATCATTTTTTATAAAAAAATTGAAGCAGGTTCGAATTTTTTTTTTGCCTTTTTTCAGAAGACATAAAACAACGTTTTGCCCACACACGATCATTTTAAATGACGTTTTTTAAAACATCGTTTTATTTCATCACAAAAAACGACCGGGTGTACGCGGCATAAGCCTTTTTCTGACACTTGTTAGTTACAAGTTAAAATCATTTATTTTTTGGCTAGAATTTTATTTGGATGATTTTTTTTTTACCAGAGACTCTAGAGAATAAAATGTCAGTTGTTGCAATATTTTATGTCACACTTGCACAGCAGTCTTTCAAATGCATTTTTTTTTTAATTTAACCCACTTCCAGACCGCCTGCTGTCGTTTTACGTTGGTGTTTTGAAGAGGAATATCGTTTTTATGGCAGCAGCTAGCTACCATAACCCCGGTATCTAATCGGAAAGCAGACCGCCTGCTAAAGAAAAGTGGTCTCTGCAGAGGATATGCCACAAGATCACTTTTAAATCGGTGTGGGATAGGGCCCTCCACCGCTTACCGGAGCAGTTGTAGCGTCGGAGATGATCGCATCCTCTTGCTGGCTTGGTATAGAGATGAGTGAGAGGAAGATGGCCCACTCGTCTCCATATCATTGCAATGCTCTTAGAGACTTTTTTTTCAAATGATAATTTTTATTGCATTTTAGTATAAATATGAGATCTGAGGTTTACAATATATACACGCCCCGCTCATGTGCAGAAGCAAACACATACGAGAGCAATAATTCTAGCCCTAGACCTCCCTCTGTAACTCAAAACGTTTGTAAGACCACTGTGCAGAAAAGGCGTGAAAAAGTATTGCAACGATCACCATTTTATTCTCTAGGTTGTTAGAAAAAAAAAAAAATTATATATATATTATATATATATATATTATACACACACACACACACAGTTGTATTCAAAATTATTCAACCCCCACTGAAATTGGTTGTTTTGGCCAGTTTGACCTTGATTTTGATCATCCTGACATCCCTGCTTACAATTAAATCAAAGAGGCACGTGTAGGTCAGACAAATATAACATAACATTTATATTGAAATAACCACAAATGTCTTTTCTGTGCTTACATCATTATCAGTTTTATTCAACCCCCAAGTGACATTCAATCTTAGTACTTAGTACAACATCCTTTTACAGTTATAACAGCTTTTAAACGTGAAGCATAGCTTGACACAAGTGTCTTGCAGCGATCTACGGGTATCTTCGCCCATTCGTCATGGGCAAAAGCCTCAAGTTCAGTCACATTCTTAGGCTTGCGCACTCCAACTGCTTTCTTTAAGTCCCACCAGAGGTTCTCAATCGGATTTAAGTCTGGTGACTGCGATGGCCACTCCAAAATGTTCCAGCCTTTAATCTGCAATCATGCTCTAGTGGACTTGGAGGTATGCTTGGGATCATTGCCCTTCCTGTGAAGAGTAATCACCTCTTCTCTTGTCTTCCTGGACCACTCTCTTGACTTCACCATGTTTGTAACCACACCAGGAAATGTCTAGAAGGAGCTGAGTATCACAGTCATTTTAAAGCTGCCTAATTGGTGCTTATTAGGCTTTATTGCTGCTCCCTAACTTCCACAGGTGTTTTCAATACCTGATTGAAAACACTTCAATGAACCTCTGTTCTTCAGAGTGGTAGTCTTTAAGAGGTTGAATAATTGTGTAAATGAAGAATTCACAAAATAAATATTTACTACTGTATTACAAAACCAATTGATGTCATTTTAGTTGCATATGGTTCTTTAAGAAGTCCTTGTAGGATTTCATTCTGAATACAATTACAAATGTACACTAAATTCCCTAAAACCCTTTACAGCATTGGGGGGTTGCGTAATTTTGAATACAACTGTGTATATATATATATATATATATATATATATATATATATATATATATATATATATATATATATATATATATATATATATATAATGTTTGGGAGTTCCAAGTAATTTTCTAGCAAAAAAAACGTAACTTGTAAACACCAAATCTCAGAAAGAGGCTCATCCTTAAAGTGGTAGTAAAGTCTTTACTACCACTTTTACCTACAGGTAAGCCTATAATAAGGCTTACCTGTAGGTATAAAGAATATCTCCTAAACCTGTACGGTTTAGGAGATATTCCCCTCGCAATGCGCCACTGATTACAGCGGCGCATGCGCAGGGGGGGGATCCGTGGTTAAAGGGCCGGCAGCCGCCGGACCTTGTCGGAATGAAATCCCCCCGACGCATGTGCGACGTCATCGCCGCTCCAGCCAATCACATCGCTGGAGCGGCGATACCCGGAAGACAAAATGCGGGTATACAACTGCTTTAAGTGGTTCAACCAAAAAAGCTACTAAATAATAGTTAGAACATTCTTCTAGGAATCCAGCCCTTTTCATGCTAGTATCAAGAGGTGTTGTTCTGCAAGTATTCTGGCAGTACAACCTGATGGCATATACTGTAGCTTCCCTGTCATATTTTACCTTACATTCTGGCTTCTATTCACAATGGCCAGGACTGAGTGACCTGATGGACCATCTGAAAATATACTGGAAACAGATGTCCCCCAATCTCATGAGCATGCACTCCAGCACTGTGCAAGAGTGTCTTTTCATAAACTTTGGAATCCTCACCAATACCAATATCTCGCTGGAAAGCCCATGAGGTCACTCTCTTGTACACAGGGAAAGGCCAACAGTATATATTTTTTGATCCTGTCAGACGAGTTGATTCCGCCAGCAAATGACTTCCAGTGTTCTGTCTCTGCTGCATTCGTAGACATTAGGCTCCATGTAGACGGGACGTTTTTACAACTGCTCCTAAATTATTAAGCTTGACAGATAGTAACCGACATTTAACCACTTAAGACCCGGACCAAATGCAGGTAAATGACCAGGCCACTTTTTGCGATTCGGCACTGCGTCGCTTTAACTGACAATTGCGCCGTCGTGCGATGTGGCTCCCAAACAAAATTCAAGTCCTTTTCTTCCCACAAATAGAGCTTTCTTTTGGTGGTATTTGATCGCCTCTGCGATTTTTATTTTTTGCGCTATATACAAAAATAGAGCGACATTTTTAAAAAAAATCAATATTTTTTACTTTTTGTTATAAGAAAAATCAAATAAACTAAATTTTAGTCAAACATTTAGGCCAAAATTTATTTAGCCACATGTCTGTAGTAAAAAAAAAAAAAAAAAAAAAAAAAAAAAAATCGCACTAAAAAAAAAAAAATTAGCTACCTAGCGGGAACAGCGACACTAATACAGCGATCAGAAAAATGATCGCTTAGTGATTCTGGCAATAGGAAGTGAAAGGGTTAACTAGGGCGGTGATCAAGGGGTTAAAACTTTATTAGGGGGGGGTACGGGGCTACCCTGTCACACTGACACTAAATACAGTAATCGTACATGTACGATTACTGCATTCAGTGACACTGTGACAGGGGGGGCAATCGCGGGGGTTAAATGTGCCTATGTGTAGTGTGTGTCAGTGTAGTGTTGTGCAGACTTACTGTGCGATGTGATCTCTCCTCAGCGGTGGTTGAAAAAAAACGCTATGGGGAGAGATCACATCACTTCCTCCTTCCTGTGTTTACACAGGAGGAGGAAGTGCACTGCAGGGGGAGCGCGCAGATTGGCTGGGAGCGATCCGGAGGGGGCGGACAAAAACGAATAGCCGCCCCCTCATCCCGGATCGCTCAGCCAGCTACGGGGACCACCGCATGTACCGGGGGGGTCCTGATCGGACCCCCAACCCACCTCAAGGCACCAACGTATATATACATTGATGTGCCTGTCGGTGCCATTCTGCCGACGTAAATGTACATAAGGGGTTACTGCATTTGGCGTCTGAAACATGGAAATCTTCTGCGTCTGAACCTATTTTTATTTTGCTTTCAAAGAAACGCCGTTCAAACGCAACTGCCTAAAAACGTCAATAAACAAGACTGTGTACATGGTCACATAGGATAACATTGAATGAGTTTGTGTCTTCCGGGTATCGCGGCTCCAGAGCTGCGAGTGGCTGGAGCCACGATGTCGTCACTCCCGCGCGACTTCTTTCCGGCAAAGTTCGGCAGCTGCTGGGCCTTCAGCCTGACAATCCCCTGTGCGCATGCATAAAGGTTTAGGAGATATTTTTTTTTCCTACAGGTAGTATAGGCTTATCTGTAGGTAAAAAATAAATAAAAAGACTATACCACCGCTTTAAAGTAGAAATGCTGCTCCTCCACAGGAACAATATAGTGAATGTTATCACTATAGGGCAGGAAGTGCATTATACCAACTAATGAAGCTACCACATCAAAAGACTGCTAAGCTGCAATGAATTACAGGTCTGTTCTTGGATTAAGATATGCTTTATGCAAAACATACACAAAATAAAACACATAAGAGCAACTATCCTCTTACCCGATATCATCCAGTCTTTTGACATCAACGAGTTTAGTAAATCTGTAAAAGATAAATACATTTTAATTAAAAGTAAAAAGGACATATTGATCATAAGCTATAACAATAGCAGGAACTTAAAACCAAACAAAATATAAAATGTCTTAATTGCAGGAGTCTGGTGTACTGTGGGGTCCAGTCTAGTAGCATGGAGAAGTGAGTAAGTAAATCTTTTCCATACCCGCTAGAGCAGCCCCACCACAAGGGGACATTTTCTAGTCTCCCGGGGTTCTACTTTAGGCTGCATTCACACCTGAGCGTTTTGTCGCCTGAAGCATGACGCTCCAAAACGCTAGAGGAGAAAAAATACATTATTCTCAATGGAGATGGTTCACATCTCCACTCTAAAACGCCTGACGCCGAAGCTCAAACAAGTTCAGGACCCTTTTTTGTCGCTCGAATTGAGCGTATTTGGGCGTTTTCCTGTTTTTAACATTGGTGACACCTAGACCTGTCCAAAATCGCGGTAATAACGCAACAAACGCGGTAAAAAACAACGCAAAATCGTGGCAAAATGCTACGCTCAGGTGTGAATGCAGCCTTAGGCTGCATTCACACTTGGGCGATCTAATCGCGGCGTTTTGCGGCGAGAAATTAAGGGCGTCTTGTGCCGCGATTTGCGGCGACAAAACACCGCGATTTCAGCCCCCATTTTTTTTTCAGGTACACATCTCTATGCCGAACGCCGAAGCCGCCTGAAAAAAAAGGTCCGGGACTTGTTTTGAGCTTCAGGCGTTCGGCGTGGAGATGTGAACCATCTCCATAGAGGGGAATGTTACATTTCCCCACTAGCGTCTTTGGGCTGCATTTGCGTCCTGCTTCAGGCGACAAAACGCCTAGATGTGAGTGCAGCCTTAGGGTGCATTCACAGGCCACTGTACATTGGTTTTTATTTCATTAGGTGACCCTCCATTTCACAAACTCTGACAGCACCAACAGATATAAGTAAACATGTTCTTTTTAACAGGAATGCTGCCAATGTAAAAAAATATCCTGGACTCCCTGCTTTCTAAAGCGAGAAGGCTGGCTGTTGCCATTCCTTTGTTAAGCACTCATATACTTCAATATGCGGCTCCGAGTTACTCCATCACTCCTTACCCTCTACACCAACATTCAGATGGTATATTATCACATACTTATATTAGTTACATTCTTCACAGACATTATGGAGTTCGTGCAAGAAATTGCCAGCCACGGCAGCGGAGATTTCCTCGTCCTGACGGGGAGGCATTTGCTGCTCTATACCCTGGGTGCCTTTCCCCCCTCAGCTCCCGGTGGAGACACTATTGGGGCTCCTTGCCCTCTTGGTGCTTTACAATAACATGCTGAGTTTTTAAGTGAGTAGAAAGTATCAACTTTTTCCCGTCTATGCCCCCCCTCCCCATATCTTTATTTGTTATTGGGGTTAATATATGTTCAATACTATATGTTCAATACTTTATACTCTTTTTACAGAAACATCATACGCATCAGCTCCTGACGAGGTGGTACTATCCATCGAAACGCGTAGAGCTTACAAAGATGCATACTCTAATGACGCCATCTGTGAGGATATTTATTCCTTTTTATAAAAGAAAGTTTTATACGAATTTGTACATGGAGCTACAACAGGAATGTTATTGTATATCTTTAAATCACTTATGTTATTTATACATCTTTCTATTGTATTCAAAGTTTCTGTAAACATAACCTTTACTGCAATATCCATTTGAATGTACTATGTCATGGAAATTGCCGATCAATAAATGATTGTTTCTATGCTCCGGTTCCTCTCTGTGCCTCATTTAAAGTTCCAAAATTGTTCTTGCATTCACATTGCTATGAGGGATGGAGGCCCTTTTCCGAGGTGCTTCATTTAACTACTTAAGACCCGGACCAAAATGCTGGTAAATGACCAGGCCCCTTTTTGCGATTCGGCACTGCGTCGCTTTAACTGACAATTGCGCGGTCGTGCAACGTGGCTCCCAAACAAAATTGGCGTCCTTTTCTTCCCACAAATAGAGCTTTCTTTTGGTGGTATTTGATCGCCTCTGCGATTTTTATTTTTTGCGCTATATACAAAAATAGAGCGACATTTTTGAAAAAAAAAAAACAATATTTTTTACTTTTTGTTAAAAGAAAAATCAAATAAACTAAATTTTAGTCAAACATTTAGGCCAAAATTTATTTAGCCATATGTCTTTAGTAAAAAAATCAATAAAATAAAAAAAAAAAAAATCAGAAAAATGATCGCTTAGTGATGCTGGCAATAGGGAGTGAAAGGGTTAACTAGGGCGGTGATCAAGGGGTTAAAACTTTATTAGGGGGGTACGGGGGCTACCCTGAACCTAACACTAACTGACTGTCACACTGACACTAAATACAGTAATCATACATGTATGATTACTGCATTCAGTGACACTGTGACAGGGGGGAGGGGGGGAGCGATCTCAAGGGGTTAATGTGCCTATGTGTAGTGTGTGTCAGTGTAGTGTTTGTGCAGACTTACTGTATGATGTGATCTCTCCTCAGCAGTGGTTGAAAAAAACGTCACATCACTATCCCCTTCCTGTGTTTACACAGGAGGAGGAAGTGCACTGCAGGGGGAGCGCGCAGATTGGCTGGGAGAGATCCGGAGAGGGCGGACAAAAACGAATAGCCGCCCCCTTGTCCCGGATTGCTCAGCCAGCCACGGGGACCGCCGCATGTACGGGGGGGGGGGGGGGTGCCGATCGGACCTCCGACCCACCACAAGGCACCAACGTATATGTACGTTGATGTGCCTGTCGGTGCCATTCTGCCAGCGTAAATGTACATGCGGCGGTCCATAAGAGGTTAAAGTCCCAACCCCCTTGTTTTTTCCATTCCTTTGTTAAAAGCAGAGCTCCACCTAAAAATGAACTTCCGCTGCTCGGATTCCTCTCCCCACCCCTCCCCCCTTTGGTGTCACATTTGGCACCTTTTAGGGGGGGGGGGGGATACCTTATAATACAGGCATTTTCTACCACTTTGGGCAAAAGATCTTTTACTGCAGTATCTGCTGCGATCTACACCATGTCGGGCCACTCCACCACCCCCTGCTGTCTTCAGAAGACACATGCGCAGTAGGCAACCAGGCTGTGAAGCCATAAGGCTTCACTTCCCGATTCCCTTACTTAAGACGCCAGTGCCTCCATCCAAAGCCGAGGGGCGGGTCGGCTTCGGACATTGCGGGTGCCCTGGACCAGCAAGTGTCCTTATATTAGAAGTCAGCCGTTGCAGTATTTGTAGCTGCCGACTTTAAATGTTAATTTTTTTTGGTTTTGACAGGTACCCGCTCCTACTTCTGGTCAGATCTCTGTGGCGTTTCGAGTTGGCCACCACCCTCCTTCCACCACAGCCTTCTGGGACACATTACAGGACCCAGAAAGATGCAGGACCATTCAGAAAGCACAGTGGGAACCAAAAACATGCCAGCGTTTATACCCAAAGACAACCAAAGAGCAAGCTTAGGTGAAGACAGTGCTGAATCCCTGGACAGGCAAGTGTCCTATTGTTAAAAAGAAAAAAAAAAAAAATCAGCAGCTACAGTATTTGTAGCTGCTGAATTGATCTTTTATTTTCAGGGTGAAGAACCACTTTAATCTGTCAGGACATCAGATAATTTGCAGATCAACTTTTCTAGTCAGGAATCAAAAAAAAAAACATGTATTCACACCATTACGTTAGAGGTTAAAAAGGTTACAAAGCTCTGTGACAAACACCAAATCATTGCTTCTCTGAAAGGTTGCTGGAAACTACATTTTCTCCAGTCATCTTACAGAGAAGCAAATAAGCAAGGCAATGCAGCAATAGAAGGAGCCAGTGGGACCTAAACAAAAACCCTGGGTCTTTGATAAAAGATACAACCCCCCCCCCCCCCCCTCATCTGATCACTGGGTGAAAGTAGAACTACACTGCACCTGGGCACCAAAAAACACAATTGAATTCAACTAGGGTTGTCCCGATACCGATACCAGTATCAGGACAGATACCGAGTATTTGCGGGAGTACTTGTACTCCCGCAAATACCCCCGATACTTAAATAGAAAACTTCCCCGCCCCCCCCCCCCCCCCGCATACCGCAAAGCCGCCGACGCGTTAATCCCCCTGCATTACTTTGCGCAATACAAGCTTTCGTTTGAATACTTGTAATGCGCGCCGCACCATGTATATCCGGATCCGTGCATAGACACTCCCCCTTGCTCGGGATTGGACGGATTCGTCCAATCCCAAGAAGGGGAGTGTCTATACATGGCGCGGCGCGCATTACAAGTATTCAAACGAAAGCTTGTATTGCGCAAAGTAATGCAGTGGGATTAACATGGCGGTATCATCTACTACTACAGGTATGGGGGACAGGGCATGGCTGCAATCTGTGGGGGACAGGGCATGGCTGCAATCTGTGGGGGACAGGGCATGGCTGCAATCTGTGGGGGACAGGGCATGGCTGCAATCTGTGGGGGACAGGGCATGGCTGCAATCTGTGGGGGACAGGGCATGGCTGCAATATGTGGACACATTTAAAAAAAGTATCGGTATTCGGTATCGGCGACTACTTGAAAAAAAGTATCGGTACTTGTACTCGGTCCTAAAAAAGTGGTATCGGGACAACCCTAAATGCAACAGAACTACACTGCATCTGAACACCACAAGATACTGTTTAATTATTTTTCATGGATGGGCGAGTTTCAAACCAAACACCCATCCATCCATATCTCTATACTTCATTTTGCTAAGAAATAATGTAAAAAAACATCCTCTAGCATTTCTGTCTGTGGCCATCTTGATAAAGAACAGATGATTTGCTTCCTGGAATCCATCTGCCCTTAGCTCAGGCATGCTTAGATGAGGGGAAAACCCACCCTGAAGGCTCCCGTGATCTAGGGCTTCATTTGCCTATGCCTGGAAACAAACAATATCATTTATATACACACACACACACACACATAAAATGTAACCACATCAGCCCCAGAAGGATTTGCCCCCTTAATGACCAGGCCATTTTTTGTGATACAGCACTGAGGCCGTGTACACACGGCAGAGAACCTCGACGGGCAGAACACATCGTTCCACCCGTCGAGGTTCTCTGCCGGCCGTCGAAATCGGTGACCCGCCTGTCGGGAATGGCAACCAGCCATTCATCCAGGCGGGCCGTCGAGCAAAAAGAGAGCGTGCTCTCTTTTCGCTCGACGGGATTCCCGACGGGCGGGGCGAGCCAAAAGCGTACACACGGCCGAGGTCCTCGCTGGAATGCAGCTTCCAGCGAGGTTCTCGCTGGTTTCCAGCGAGAACCTCGGTCGTGTGTACGCCGCTTCACAGTTATGCGGTCATGCAAAGCTGTACCCAAACAAAATTGAAATCACCCCACCCCCCCCACCCCCCAGAAATTGAGCTTTCTTTTGGTAGCATTTGATCATCAATGAAGTTTTTATTTTTTCCGCTAAAAACAAAAAGCAACAATTTTGAGAAATAAAAAAATGTATATATATTCTAAATTTTTTATTTTTCAAAAAACAAAATCGCAATATGCAATAGATTAAGTGACTCATTTGTATTGCTTTTACTGGTAATGGCGGCGATCTGTGATTTTTTTGCAGGATTGCAACAGACAAGTCTGACCCTAAATGACACTTTTTGGGGGACCAGTGATATTATTGCATTGATTAATGCTATAAAAATTCACTGATCAATGAAAAATGTACACTGGTAGGAAGGGGTTAACAGAGGACGATCAAAAGTTTCACTATTCCCGATCACTGGGAACAGTAGATTTCTGTTATGTCTCCTATCAGAATGGGCATCCGCCTTGTTTAGATCGCAGGTCACCGGCGGACATAGGGCCAGATTCAGGTAGAGTTAGGCTGGAGTATCCATTGATCCACCAGCCTAACTGTCACTTTAAGCCGGCGTTTTTGTTTTCTGTAACCAGAAAACAAGAAACGCCGGGTTGGAGTTCCGATGCGATCGGCGTAATTGAATTTCGCCATCGCATCGTTACTTCAACTTAAAAATGGCGCCGGGGGCGTTCCCGCTGATTAACGCTGAAAAAATATGTTAATCAGCGGGAGTCGGAAATTCACGATCTTTTTCGGGCGCGACGCAGTGACTTTACGACGTTTCCGGAAGCGATACGCGACGTAAAGATAAAGCAGCCCCCTAGTGGAGTATCCTATGTTAAGTATAGGCGTCGTCATCGCGTCGGAAAAAATAAAAATCGCATCGCTTGCGTAAAACGTTCATGAATGGGGATGTGACGTCATTGACGTTCACTGACAGAATTTGAAGCATGCGCACTGGGATGCATTGACACTCGACGCATGCGCAGTACGTTCGCCGCGGGATCGCGCATAGTTAAAATAATACACGCCCCGTACCCGCCCAATTTGAATTCCGCCGGCTCATTTGCGATGCGCTGCCGCAACTTTAGGAGCAAGTGCTTCATGAATAACAGCACTTGCTCCTAAAATTTCGGCAGAGTAACGTAAATGAGAAGCGTTACTCCAGAGCAAAGATGCTCCCATCTACCTGAATCTGGCCCATAGAGTCCATCCGACCTGCAGGCACGCTCCCGCAACGGGGGCACGCAACCGGCGGCGTAAGCCGGCATACAGCTACAGCAATTTGCACAGGAGAGCCAACCTGCCACCGTATAACGTTGGTTAGCTAGTGGTTAAGGCTGGGTTCACACTGCTGTGCGGAGTGGCTCACAGCAGGGGTCCGGGGCATCCCTGTTCTCCATTTCAGGCCCAAATTCTGGGCAGGATTCGGACCGGAAACCGACCAGAAAACACACAGGACTCTTCTACAAAGCGCTCCGCAGCCGCCCCAAAGCTGTGTGAACCGGCTCCATTGAGAGCCAGACACACTGGCGTGCAAACCCAGCCTAAAACAAAATAAACATGATATACTTTACTATACTAAAAATAGTCAATGCTGATTGAGAGTGAAGTTCTGCTTTAACAGAGAGGAAAAACACCAGGTCCTTTTCCTCACAATTTACTCACTGGAGGAGGTCCTCCTTCCAGGTGTCCACATCATTGCCTATGTGATGTGGACAATTTTCATTGGCCTTCCACTGGAGGGGTCCTCTTAATAACCTAAAACGGAAATGACATTGGACGGAGGGTTGGATGGTGAGGATTAACAGTCCGTGCAGGAGGAAACCGTGAAACAGCAAGCGATCATGGATGAGGGGGCAGGGAAGCTAAGCAAAAATATTTTTGGTGAAGTTGGGCTTGAAGAAAAAAAAAACCACACCACTGCATCAAGAGGAAACTACTGATCTTATGATTTTATTAAAGTTATCATAAAGCATCATTTTTTTCCCCCTATGAAAATAACAAACATGTTATACTTACCTGCTCTGTTGCAGTGGATTTGCACAGAGCAGTCTAGATCCTCCTCTTCTCGGGTCCCTCTTCTGTGCTCCTGGCCCCTCCCTTCTTTTCAGAAGTCACAGCTTCCTGTGTCCATTCAGACACGGAGCCCCGCCCCTCTCCCCTGATCAGCTAGCTGCTGTGTCTCAGTCAAATAGGAAGGAGAATCTCGAAAGGCCAAGACACTTAACATAGCTGGACAAACCAGGACCTCAGGTAAGTGTTTGGGGGACTGCTGCACACAAGGCTTTTTATCTTCATGCATACAATGCATGAAGATAAAAAACCTGACTTTACAACCCCTTTAAACCCAACTTTATAGTCTTCTGTTTGCAGCACATTAGCCCCATTATAAATCGTGCTAACCCTTGCTGTCCGCTGAAGTCATTTAGCCAGTCTAGGCTCGGGAAAGATCTTGATTTTACAGTCGGGATCCACCCAGATGCCTGGACCAGCACCTGGCTCAGCCTCTCAGCATGCAGCCAAGAGACTGAGCCAGCCACTCCCACCCCCTCCACAGCCCAGCACTCCAGTGAGTGCTGGAGGGAAGAGCAGAGAGTTAGTGACTGACAGTCCCTGTTTGGAATGTAGGGGGAGAACTGAGTGATTCCTGAGGATTCCGAAAAGCGAAAGTTCCATTTTTGGTTGGAACTCCGCTTTAATTCCTTGGATATCTTTATATCCCTTTCCTGTTTTATACAGATCAACAACCTGTTTTCCCTGCAGATCCTTTGACAATTCTTTTGCTTTCCTCATGACTCAGAATCAAGAAACATCAGTGCAGCACTGGGTGAAAGATACAAGGGTCTGTCAGGAGTCCAAAAACTCATTGACTTTATACACACACACTAAAAACATGCAAACAAATCACAGGCGATGCTGGTTATCTTTAATAGCCATTCAAACTGTGTGCATGTTATCAGGCCAAAATCACCAGGTTATATAAACTTTTGATCAGGGTCATCTGGGTAGTTTCTGTTGTCATTATGATTTAGAAAGCGTAAACAGTTGTGGCTTTAGCCAAACACTAACCATGAGTGAAAGAAAACGTTTTTGTGTCATCATTCATAGTCTCTGAAAAATAGCCAAGAAATCAAATTCTGCCAGGGTATGTAAACTTATGAGCACAACTGTGTGTCCCTAGAACGACTGATGGTGCTCCCTGCATGTTGGGCCTCTGTATGTGGCCAGGCTCTGTAAAAGTCTCACACATGTGGTATCGCCATACTTGGGATGAGTAGCAGAATGTGTTTTGTGATATGCATATGCCGTGTGAGAGAAATAACCCATTAACCACTTAAGGACCGCCTACTGCTCATTTACGTCGGCAGAATGGCACGGCTGGGCACATCAACGTATATATACGTTGATTTTAGTACCCAGCCGTGGGTCACGGGCGCGCGCCCGCGACCCGGTCCGAAACTCCAGGACCGGGACCGCGGGATTCGCGGACCCGATCGCCGCTGGAGTGCGGCGATCCGTCCCTGGAGCGGAAGAACGGGGAGAGCCGTGTGTACACACGGCTTCCCCGTGCTTCTCTGTGGCCGCAGCATCGATCGCGTCATCCCTGTTATAGGGGAACGCGATCGATGACGTCACACCTACAGCCACACCCCCCTACAGTTGTAAACAAACACACTAGGTCACACATCCCCTACAGCGCCACCTGTGGTTAACTCCCAAACTGCAGCTGTCATTTCCACAGTAAACAATGCAATTTAAATGCATTTTTTGCTGTGAAAATGACAATTGTCCCAAAAATGTGTCAAAATTGTCCGAAGTGTCCGCCATATTGTCGCAGTCACGAAAAAAATCGCTGATCGCCGCTATTAGTAGTAAAAAAAAAATAATTAATAAAAATGCAATAAAACTATCCCTTATTTTGTAAACGCTATACATTTTGCGAAAACCGACCGATAAACGCTTATTGCGATTTTTTTTTACCAAAAATATGTAGAAGAATACGTATCGGCCTAAACTGAGGGAAAAAAATGTTTTTTTATATATTTTTGGGGGATATTTATTATAGCAAAAAGTAAAAAATATTGCATTTTTTTTTAAATTGTCGCTCTATTTTTGTTAATAGCGCAAAAAATAAAAACCGCAGAGGTGATCAAATACCACCAAAAGAAAGCTCTATTTGTGGGAAAAAAAGGACGCCAATTTTGTTTGGGAGCCACGTCGCACGACCGCGCAATTGTCAGTTAAAAACGAAGCAGTGCCGAATCGCAAAAAGGGGCAAGGTCCTTTACCTACATTTTGGTCCGGGTCTTAAGTGGTTAATATAACAAATTTTGTGGGAAAAAAAAAAAAAATTATTTTGCAAAGAATTGTGGGGGAAAAAATGACAACTTCAAAAAACTCACAATCCATCTTACTAAATACCTTGTAGGGGTGCAACGGATCAGGGTTGATCCGTGATCCGAACGGGTCACCCCCTTTGGATCGGATCACTATGCGATCCGCGGACTACCGCCGCGGGCATAGCATTAGGAAAGGCCACGGCTTCGGCCTAGCTCCGGAGCCGCGGCCATCTTGGTACACCCGGCGGCGGCCCCTCCTCTCTGTTTACACCCACAGAGGAGGAGGAGACCGCGCTCAAGGGACACACATGCCGCTATCTGTCTGTCTGTACTATGGTGGGAAGGGGCTCACTGTGTGCCTGTGCTATGGTGGGAAGGGGCTCACTGTGTGCCTGTACTATGGTGGGAAGGGGCTCACTGTGTGCCTGTACTATGGTGGGAAGGGGCTCACTGTGTGCCTGTACTACTTGGGGGGGGGGGGGGTCACTGTGTGCCTGTACTACTTGGGGGGGGGGGGGTCACTGTGTGCCTGTACTACTTGGGGGGGGGGGGGGGGGTCACTGTGTGCCTGTACTACTTGGGGGGGGGGTCACTGTGTGCCTGTACTACTTGGGGGGGGGGGGGGTCACTGTGTGCCTGTACTACTTGGGGGGGGGGGTCTCTGTTTTTTTTTTTTGCTGATCTGAAAAATGATCCGATCCGTGACTGCCGATCCGAGGAACGATCCGAACCGTGAGTTTTTTGATCCGTTGCACCCCTAATACCTTGGGCAGGCTACTTTCTAAAAATGGGTCATTTGGGGGGTATTTGTGTTGTCCTGGCTTGTTGGGGTCTCAAGCAATGAGGTCGTCAGTACATCAGGTGTGATCGTTTTGTATTGATTGGCAAATAAGACCAAATAATTTACACTGATGGTTATACAGGTACTCAAAGATATGTAGCAGTATAAATTTTGGACAAAATTTAAGAAAAAAAAATTACTAATTTGCTAAATTTTATAACGGAAACAAAGAAAAGTGAATTTTTTATTTATTTTTTAACCAAATTTTTGGTCTTTTTTCATTTATAACGCAAAAAATAATCAACCCAGAGGTAATTAACCGCTCGAGGACTGCCGCACAGCGATATACGTCGGAAAAATGGCACAGCGGGGCACAAGGGAGTACATGTACATCCCGTTTAAGATCCCAGCCGTGGGTCGCGAGCGAGTGACCATGCCCCCGGGAACAGTGGACCCGATCGCCGCCGGTGTCCCGCAAAAGAGGTCACAGAGAGGAAGATTGGGGAGAGATAAGTGTAAACAACCCTCTCCCCGTGCTTCCTAGTGAGCCTGTCACTGATCGTCTGTTCCCTGTCATAGGGAACGACGATCAGTGACGTCACACGCCCAGCCACGCCTCCCAACAGTAAGAATCACTCCCTTAGGGCACACTTAACCCCTACAGTGCCCCCTCCTGGTTAACCCCTTCACTGCCAGTGTCATTTTTACAGTAACCAGTGCATTTTTTTAGCACTGTTCGCTGTAAAAATGACAATGGTCCCAAAATAGTGTCAAAAGTGTCCGGTGTCTGCCATAATATCGCAGTCATGATAAAAATCGCTGGTCGCCGCCATTACTAGAATTTTTTTTTAAATAAAAATGCAATAAAACTATCTCCTATTTGGGAGACACTATAAATTTTGCACAAACCAATCAATGAACGCTTATTGCGTGTTTTTTTACCAAAAATATGTAGAAGAATACGCATCAGCCTAAACTAAGGAAAAATAATGTTTTTTTTATATATTTTTTGGGGATATTTATTATAGCAACAAGTAAAAAAAAAAAGATCAAATACCACCAAAAAAAAGCTCTATTTGTGGGAAAAAAAGGACGCCAATTTTGTTTGGGAGCCACGTCGCATAACCGCGCAATTGTCATTTAAAGCGACACAGTGCCGAATCGCAGAAAGTGGCCTGGTCCTTTAGCTGCATAATGGTCCAAGGCTTAAAGAGGTAGTTCACCCTAAATCTACTATGTCTGATCCGATACAGTACACTGGCGTAAGCGCCAGTATGCTGTTTTTTTTTTTTTTTTTAATTGCTCTACTTACTGTGTAATGCTTAATTTTCATTTGTCTCCCCCGCTATGGATGGAGCCGCTATGGCGCTATACGGCTTCCGAAAATAGCCGATTTAGGACTCGGGTATTTCCGGCGCTATACGGCGCCTGGGCACAGACCTAGGAGCTGACTGCGCAGGCGCCGTATATCTCCGAGTCCTATGGCTATGGCGCGTCACGCCCTCCGAAAAAAGCCGAAATAGGACACGGAGATATACGGCGCTTGCGCAGACAGCTCCTAGGTCTGTGCCCAGGCGTCGTATAGCGCCGGAAATACCCGAGTCCTAAATCGGCTATTTTCGGAAAGCCGTGACGCGCCATAGCGGTGCCATCCACCGTGGGGGAGACAAATGAAAATTAAGCATTACACAGCAAGTAGAGCAATTAAAAAAAAACAGCATACTGGCGCTGACGCCAGTATGCTGGATCGGGTGGGACATAGTAGATTTAGGGTGAACCACCGCTTTAAGTAGTTGAATACCACCAAAAGAAAGCTCTATTTGTGTGGGGAAAAAAATCATATGGGTACAGTGTTGCATGACTGAGTAATTGTTATTCAAAATGTGAGAGCACTGAAAGCTGAACATTGGTGTGGTTAGGAAGGGGGTTTATGTGCCCAGTGGTTAATCACATTTTCTCTTTTCATTTATCAACCAAGACTTATATTGACAATATGTAATTTCTAAAGCAGTGCCAAACATAAAAATCTGATAAGGACAGTCGCTCTGTGCAAGTCGCTGACTAAATCCAGCAAAGAGCACCAGATCATTACATTTCTACGCCATCTTTTTTCCTACTTAACACTGTACAAAAAAAAATAGATTAACTGAAGACCTTAAAGCGGAGTTACACCCAAATTCGGAACTTCCGCTAATCCCACTCTTCACCCCCTTTCATGCCACATTTGGCATGTAATTTTTTTTTGGGGGGGGGGGGGGGGGGGAGTGGGGGCTTTAGGAGGAGTGGGACTTCCTGTCCTGCTTCCGCCGAGGGGCTGGTTAGGCGATTAAGCTTAATCGCCTACAGCAGCCCCTCCCTGTAGGCGATCGCATGGGACACTGACAGGTCCCATGCGATCGCCTGTCCAATCAGCGGTGGGCCGCGCCGCTCGCGCATGCGCAGTGCCGATTGTGCATGCGCAGTGGGAGCCCGGCCGTGAAGCCAAAGGCTGTCACGGTCGGGTGCCCACACTTAGGATGAAGACTCTGGCCGGGGAGGGGGGGAGAGGAGCAGACCCCCCGGCCGGCGTGTCGCTGGATCGTGGAGCAGGTGAGTGTGTGTTTATTAAAAGCTAGCAGCTACACTTTTTGTAGCTGCTGACTTTTAATAAACACTAAATGTGGCTGGAACACCCCTTTAATGTTTGATTCATGGGGAACGGGATAGGTCATTATTTCCCATGTTTTTACCTATTTAGGATAAGGGTCTTCTTATCGTGTATTCACCGCTCCTTCACCGCCCCAAAAATGCTGTTTGCGGGACTTTTTCTAACATCTTGCAAAATTATAAAAATTCTGTTTAATTTCAGTGTAGCATGACCGCGCAACTGTCATTTAAACAGCGACATCGCTGAAAATTGGCTTGGGCAGGATAGGGGTTGTAAGTGCCTGGTACTGAAGTGGTTAAATTAAGTTGATTTAAAGCCTTTTTACTAGCGATTTAAATCAAATCCACCTTGGAACAAGGCAACCTGACAAAGCCATTTTGATGCTTTGGACAATGTTCTGCTGGGAAACCTTGGGTCCTGCATTTATCCGGATGTAACTTGACACATACCACCTACCTAAACATTGTTGGTGACAGAGTGCACTCCTTCATGGAAACAGTGTCACCTGATGGCAGTGGCCTCTTTCAGCAAGAGAATACACCCTGCCACACTGCAAAAATAGTTCAAGAATGGTTTGAGGAACACAAGGAGTTTGGGTTGAGGTCTGGAGAATTTGGAGCCAGGTCAAAATCTCGGATTGGACAACTGTAGGATATACTGACAAAACAAGTCTGATCCATTAGAGGCCCCACCTCACAACTTACAGGATGTAAAGGAAAGGCCCTCTACAGAATAAATGTCCTACCACATCCTAGCTCGTGTGTAAACGCACAAATCCCTGTTCAGTCAGGGGAGAGGAGATATATTGTTTGTTCCTACCAAGTAAGAACCACGATATGTCTCCTCCCCCAGCCAGTACAATCCCCACACAGAGGCAACACACATTTAACCCCTTGATCGTCCCTTTAGTGTTAACCCCTCCCAGTTTACACAGTAAATCGGTGTATATTTATAGCACTGATCGCTGTATAAATGTCAATGGTCCCAAAAATGTGTCAAAAGTGTCCGATCTGTCGATCGCAATAGACAAATATTTGGGGACACACACCCTAAAAGATGGTTCAGCCATAAGACCATAAAACTAGGGCTGTTACTGATCAAAATTTTTGTGTTCGATTAATCGTTTATTTTAATCGATTAATCGACTAATTTCGATTAATTATAACGCACATACAGATCCAACTACTTTTAGCTGATCTCCTTGCCGGCTGATTCCCAGTGTAGCTCCAACCACTGGAAAAATGGATAGCAGGATACAAAAAACACACAAAGGCAGCGCTCGATGGGAATAGCATTAAAACCTTTATAATCTGCAAGTAGGTAACAAAATAAATATTGCACTGGAGATAAAAATCGATGTAGCTACATAAACTGTAAAAATGGTGCGAGTAATACCAAACGGTACCAAAAGCAGTCATAAAAACCTGTAGCCAAGTATGATACTGGTATAAAAATGTGTACAACGATACCACTGCTGAATCCAGATGAGGAGGGGTTAACATCAGTCCATTGGCATGTAGCTGTCCCATGAAGGGAACTATCACAACTCCCAGTGGATGGTTGTAGAATCCCAGGGTGATAGAGGGAAGTGATAGAGGGAAGTGTAACAACCCTTGTGTGTGGCAGATAATAAGGTCCCGCCGACATGCAGATATGAAGGCACAGCAAAGGAGCACTTCAGATGGACACTGCAAGCCCCGCCGGTGTCCGTGACGTTACTGGATCTCCGACGGAACTCCCTGAAGGCCCAGAAGCCGGCGGAGAGGCGAGTACCAATCAAAAGAATTTTAATCGATCAAAAAAATTAAAGATTAATCGATTAATTAAAAGTTAATTTGCACAGCCCTACATAAAACAAAACAAAATATTATCAAATCCTTTTGGGCAGGAACACCTCCACCCCTTCATCATTGCCTCTCTTTAGTGAAGGTGTGTGTTATACGCCAATAAATACGGTTAGGGTTGTCCCGATACCAGTATCGGGACCGATTCCGAGTATACCCCTGATACCGAAATAGAATACTTCCCACCGCTCGCCGCCGACCGCCGCTTATCCCCGTGCAACACAGCGGGCATTTACAAGTTTTCGTGGGTAAACTTGTAATATCCGCGGCGCCATGTATAGACACGCGATTGGATGGATCCGTCCAATCGCGAGCAAGGGGGGAGTGTCTATACATGACGCCGCGGGTATTACAAGTTTACCAACGAAAACTTGTAATGCTCGCTGTGTTGCACGGGGATTAACCCGGCAGCAGCGGTATAATCAGAGGAGCCGGAGGTATGGGGGACATGACATGGCTGCAATATGTGGGGGACATGACATGGCTGCAATATGTGGGGGACATGACATGGCTGCAATATGTGGGGAAAAAGAAACGGCTGCAATATGTGGGGAAAAAGAAACGGCTGCAATATGTGGGGAAAAAGAAACGGCTGCAATATGTGAGGGGCAGGACATGGCTGCAATATGTGGGGGACAGGACATGGCTGCAATATGTGGGGGACAGGACATGGCTGCAATATGTGGGGGACAGGACATGGCTGCAATATGTGGGGGACAGGACATGGCTGCAATATGTGGGGGACAGGACATGGCTGCAATATGTGGGGGACATGACATGGCTGCAATATGTGGGGGACAGGACATGGCTGCAATATGTGGGGGACAGGACATGGCTGCAATATGTGGGGGACAGGACATGGCTGCAATATGTGGGGGACAGGACATGGCTGCAATATGTGGGGGACATGACATGGCTGCAATATGTGGGGGACATGACATGGCTGCAATATGTGGGGGACATGACATGGCTGCAATATATGGGGGACATGACATGGCTGCAATATATGGGGGACATGACATGGCTGCAATATATGGGGGACATGGCTGCATTTGGGGACACGTTTAAAAAAAAGTATCGGTATTCGGTATCGGCGACTACTTGGAAAAAAAAGTATCGGTACATATACTCGGTCCTAAAAAGTGGTATCGGGACAACCCTAAATACGGTATATCCAAAGACTACGCCAGAGCTCATCTCTTTACTCAAACAAAGGCAAGAGAATTCTTGTTGGGTAGTGTATTAGTGCTCGAACTAACACACTTTAACCAAATTGTAATGGTTCAAAGAATGTCAAGCAAAATGGGTCAGTCCTCACATATGTTCACTTCATCAAAAAAAAATTGGACACCCCTGGTCTAAACTGATGATTTTTTTTTTTAATTTAGGGTTATTTATTATAGCAAAAAAAAAAATTTCGCTCTTTTTTGTTTATAGCGCAAAAAATAAAATCTGCAGAAGGTCATAAAATACCACTAATATAAGCTGTGGAGGGGGAAAAAATTCTCAGATTCATTGCAATCGGTGCTTTCACGTTAGAAAAAGTCCTGCAAGCGGCATTTTTGGGGTGGTTTGGGAGTGCTGCCCATTATAAGCGCCTGAAAAGCACTTCTGAAGCGCCACAACACGGGAATTCTTATATATGGCATATATTGAGCTGTGCAATAAGTGAACACAAAAATTAGCTGCCAACACAGCTGAGACAAAGCAAAAACTGGCGAATATGAAAAAGTGTAGCGCTTATTTTTGTGAGAAAGTCAGTTAACAACACATATCAAATGTTGCAAACATACATATATATGATATATAAAAAACAAGCTGCGCAAATGAACGTGAAAATATCCAAGAAAACCTATATAATGAAGTGAATGCATATATCGTCGATATTCCTGATATCATCACACAAAACAGATATCCCTATTTGCAGTAAATTCTAATGTGTCCAAATACAAAATGAACAAGTGAATGTTCTGTTTTAAAAAAAAACCACATCAGATGATAATCAAAAAAGGCTAAAGATGTACAGTCCTCCCATAAGCGAGTTGGTGACTTCAAACCAGAGCAAACCAAGGAAAACTGATTTAATAGGAAAGAAATCCTCCACCTTCTATATAACTGCCTCTTACCGAAGGTGATAGGGGTGAGTGCCCATAGTTAATATGGTGGGAGCAGACTAACATTAAAAGGGGTTGTAACGACAAAAATATTTTCCTCTTAAATTAAAGTCTGACAGTAGCTGATAAAGTAAAAAGTAATGTTTTGCATTATAACTAGTGATACCTGTTGAAATTGAGCTGTTTTATTCACCTCCGTCTCTCCTAAAGCATTATTCTCACTGACTTCCTGGTTTTCGGTGCGCATTCATTCTTGCTACATCACGGACTAATGGGAACTACAGTTCCCATTAGGCTTAGCCTCCATGCCTGTGAGGGATAAGAGAGCATCTTCACGCAGGGCTGTAGTCATAGGGAGGGGGTGAGCACATTCTGCTTTCCACCATGCAAAACAGCTCAGATGCTGGTGGAAAGCAAGAAGAGGAGAGACAGGAAATGGCATTTTCAAACCTGGATTACTGTATTTTGGAGGTCAAAAGGAAAAACGAGGTAAGTGATATGTAAATGCTCTAGCTTACAGCAATCAAGTGATCTAATAAAAAATAAACCTTTAGTGTTCCTTTAATTTATCATTGGCCGTTATTCTCATGCGGTTTATTGTATTAGTTCAGGCTAACTAGAGATTTTCTGGAGATGTGTGGCCTATAACACGGCCTAAGGATGCATTCACATCTAGGCGGCAAGTAACGCCGCGTACGCAGCATTACTTGCCGCGATTCGATTCATTTTTTATTTTTTTAACTAGGGTTTGTACCGATACCACTTTTTTAGGACCGAGTACAAGTACCGATACTTTTTTTCATGTACTTGCCGATACCGGATACCGATACTTTTTTTAAATGTCATGTGACAGTTTTCAAACCACAATACAGATTAAGGATATTTTCTTTAGAATTATGAAGAACTCTAACTCAAGACATTATAAAAGAATAAAAATGAGTAAAAATTAATAAAAATGTTTTATTTGCTTGTCACGCAGTAGTAAAAACTCAAAGAATTTTCACAGAACATGTTGATAAATACAAAAAAAGTATTCTATTTAGGTATCGGGAACATTTGCGCGAGTACAAGTACTCCCAAAAATACTCGGTATCGGCCCCGATACCGATACTAGTATCGGTATCTGAACAACCCTATTTTTTACAAATCATCCCCATTGAGGTCTATGGCCGAACGCCAATGTCGCCTGAAAAAAAGGGTCCGGGACTTTTTTTCAGGCGACAGGCGTTCGGCGTTTCAGAGATGTGAACGATCTCTATAGACATGAATGGGGATTCGCCCCTCCAGCGGCATGAGCGTCGGGCGACAGGCGATTTGTCGCTCAGATGTAAATGCAGCCTAAGGGTCTATGCAACTGGATATCATTTCTTCGGCATCCTTCCCCAATCACTAGGGTTGTCCCGATATCGATACTAGTATCGGTATCGGGACCGATACCAAGCATTTCCCCCCAAGTACTTGTACTCAGGGAAAATGCTCCGATACTTTACCGATACCTGACTCTCCCTGAAATGCTCCTGTGTCCCCCCTCCATGCCGCTGCCGTCCTCTGTTCTCCCCCTCTGTGCCGCTGCCCTTCTCCCCTTCCGTGCCGCTGCTTCCACCCTCCGTGATGCTGCTTCCCCCCTCCGTGATCTGTGTCCCCCGTCCGTGCCGCTGCTTCCCCCCTCCGTGATCTGTGTCCCCCATCCGTGCTGCTGCTTCCCCCCTCCATGATCTGTGTCCCCTGTCCGTGCCGCTGCTTCCCCCCTCCATGATCTGTGTCCCCCTGTCCGTGCCGCTGCTTTCCCCCTCCATGATCTGTGTCCCCCCATCCGTGCCGCTGCTTCCCCCCTCCATGATCTGTGCCCCCCCGTCCATGCCGCTGCCTCCCCCTCCGTGATCTGTGTCCCCCCCCCCTCTGTGTCCTCCTCCGCCCCCTCTGTCAGGATGGAGAGCGGCGGTAGAAGTGACACTGACTCTGTTCATTCACATAACCGAGCATTGTATACTGTGTTTACGATTCTGCAGTTTATGAATGGATAGGAGCCTCTGGCTCCTGTCCATTCGTTTCCAGTGCAGCTGAGAAAGGGATTGGGGAATCTGTGTCCCTAGTCCCTTTCTCTGTCTCGAAGGTGAGATATCAGGGGTCTGTTATGACCCCTGATATCTCAAAGTCCCCCAACAGGGCTAAGAATAAAAAACGGCAATAAATAATAATTAATTGTAAAAAATAATACATATTAAAATAAACACACAAAATAATACATCCCCCCCCCCCCCCCCCAAGAAAGCATTGTAAAAAAACAACAAAAAATTGTGAAATATTTAAATTGTAAAATAAAAAAATACTGACACATGACATAAAAAAAAGTATCGGTATTCGGTATCGGCGAGTACTTAAAAAGAAAGTATCAGTACTTGTACTCTGTCTTAAAAAAGTAGTATCGGGACAATCCTACCAACCACTAACAAGCAGTCATGTATGATCATAGCCTGGTGAGGAAGGAAAGAAAGGCCAACATAGCATAATCCAGTAAACATTTTATATAAAAATTGGTTAAAATTACACTTACAGTGTGAAGAAGTGTAAAAAATAATCGCATTTGAAAATTGTATAGCCGGCCGGCTCCAGGACTCTTGTGTAGTGATGGCGTCAGCACGCCGCTTCTCCCTACGTCGTTTCATCAAAACTGACTTTGTCCTGGGGCACGAGCGGGCATGCCGACTCACCGCTATTTATATCACCAATATAGGCAGGACTTCCCCCATCTGAGCCCCCAGAATCCCCTTTCTCCTCATCACAACGAGAATACCTACACAAACTTAGCGACAGGTAGGAGGAACAGAAAGTGTGTAAATAGATATACATTTTATTTTAAAAATGATATCCATCTTCCTGCAATCACAAATTGTTAGCCATAGCTGCGCTGTCCCATAAGCCACCATTATAATTATGGGCATCTGCCCTTAAATTGCTAAAAATGATAAAAGGACTCAAAATTAACTGGATCCAAAAATTAATATTACTCACATACATGAATGGTGTCTGAGCCGCATGTAGATTTGGTAATAGATCCGGCAGATCGCTCTGTACTCAGTGTGTAACCAGGAAGTCCACTAGTCATGTGACACAGTAACCCGGAAGTCCACGAGTTATGTGACACAGTAACCCGGAAGTCCACGAGTCATAGATGTTAATGCGCTTATAGACAACAGTTGATAATTTGATTGTGAACCTGATCTGAGCTCCCGGTAGACCCTTTTATTCTTCAATTTTTGGGTTATTACACTATTCTATTTTTCACAGTAGCATATAGTCAATTAGAGCTAATAATATTCTTCCTTACATTCATGGTTGTATCCAATTGCACAATTGGCATACATTATTATTATTAATCTACCATAAAGATGGTTTGATCATGAGATTGGTCTGTTTTGGGTTGTGATGATTGGGACTGAATACTGACGCCATGGGTAATTTCCCTTCCCATGCACTCATTTCACCTTTAAATAATAGGTATATATTATCACTGGCTCTACTTCAACGGTGGTGTGCTGGTTAGACCGGCTTATACAGGTCATGGATCTTGGTGTAATACCAGGACCAACCACTGGGGCCAGGAACGATTATTCTTCTCAAATACAAATGTTATAATTGACATGCCATTTGTAAATGTCCAGCTTTAAAATTTTTATTCACATTTTTTTTTTTCTTTTTTTAATACAGTGCAGTTAAGGTTCTTTGCTGTGGAGTTCTGACTTGGCGTACCCGCTTTAGATATCTTAATTGATGTCAGAGTGGGGCATGTCTGGTTATTCTTCCGGTATGAAACAAAAGTTAGATTAACAATATTAGTTTTTGGTGGTAGCCTGCATCCTAACTTACACCCATCTGGCCATCATGGATTTATCTGTATGAGGGTGAGTAGGGCAAGTGCCCATAGTTAATATGGTGGGAGCAGACTAACATTAGTTTATCATTGGTCGTTATTCACATGCGGTTTATTGTATTGGTTCAGGCTAACTAGTGGTTTGTCCGTCCATTCTCTTTCACAGTGATGCACCGTATGTGCACACAGTGTATAGTTTTTGGGCTCGGAACGGAGGCATATAGGCCCAGATTCAGAGTGGGCACACATTTACGCTGGTGTAGCGCACACACAGTACGCTACGCCGACCCAGCGCGGAGAGGCATGCACTGTATTCAGCAAGCTATTGCTCACCAAGATACGCCAGTGTAGCGTATTTTCGAAGGCGCAGGCCAGCGTAAGTGAAAGTGGGCGTGACCCCATGCAAATGATTTTCCGAGAATGCTACAGTGTTTTACGCCTGGCGTATCACGAACTGCGCATGCGCCGTGGACACATGAAACAGCACCCTTATGCGTATGCTCACAACACCACCAGCACAACTGCCTAAGCTACGCCGGATCACTACATACGCCGTGAACGTAACGTACGCCCAATACGCCGGCCTGTGTTCTCTGGGGCAGACCTTTGCATGTCTATTGCTGGGTTGCGCCTCATCTATAGGGAATAACTTTACGCCAGACGTACAACTAACGCAAACATTGCATAGCATGCGTCGGGCGCATGTACATTTGTGAATCGCCGTATTTCCCTAATTTGCATATTTGAATGCCTAATCAATGGGAGAAGCAACATGTGTCCAAACCATATTTGCGCCCACGCTACTCTGGCGTAAGCAAGATACGTCGGGGTAGGATGGCCTGTTTTTAGATGTATGTTGGTTTTGTGGGTCTGGCGCACACATACACCGGGCGCACATTTGCACTATGTCGGCGTAAAGTGATTTACGTTGGCGTAAGTGCTTTGTGAACCCGGGCCATAGTGCCTATCAGTAAGGGCAGTTTTTCCCATCTTGCATATGGTGATTCTAGCCACAGGGATGCAGAGTGTTCCTGATAGGGCAGCTGTGTCACATGACTCGTAGACTTCCGGGTTACGGTGTCACATGACTCGTAGACTTCCGGGTTACGGTGTCACATGACTCGTAGACTTCCGGGTTACGGTGTCACATGACTCGTAGACTTCCGGGTTACACACTGAGTGCAAAGTGAAGTATACAGAGCGATCTGCCGGCTCTATTACCAAATCTACATGCGGCTCAGACACCATTCATGTATGTGAGTAATATTCATTTTAGGATCCAGTTAATTTTGAGTCGTTTTATCGTTTTTAGCAATTTAAGGGCAGATGCTCATAATTATAATGGTGACTTATGAGACAGCGCAGATATGGCTAACAATTTGTGATTGCAGGAAGATGGATATCATTTTTTTCTATTTAAATCTATATCTATTTACACACTTTCTGTCCCTCCTACCTGTCGCTAAGTTTGTGTAGGTATTCTCTTTGTGATGAGGAGAAAGGGGGACGTGGCACCCAGTGGTTCAGTGCTTTAACCACTTGCCTACTGTGCACCTACACCCCCTTCCTGCCCAGACAAAATTTAAGCTTCCGGCACTGCGTCGCTTTAACTGACAATTGCGCGGTCGTGCGACGTGGCTCCCAAACAAAATTGGCGTCCTTTTTTTCCCACAAATAGAGCTTTCTTTTGGTGGTATTTGATCACCTCTGCGGTTTTTATTTTTTGCGCTATAAACAAAAATAGAGCGTCAATTTTTAAAAAAATGCAATATTTTTTCCTTTTTGCTATAATAAATAACCCAAAAAATATATAAAAAAAATATTTTTTTCCTCAGTTTAGACTGATACGTATTCTTCTACATATTTTTGGTAAAAAAAAAATGCAATAAGCGTTTATCGATTGGTTTGCGCAAAATTTATAGTGTTTACAAAATAGGGGATAGTTTATGGCATTTTTTTTTTTTTTTACTATTAATGGCGGCGATCTGCGATTTTTTTATTGGGACTGCGACGTTATGGCGGACATTTCGGACACTTTTCTGACATTTTTATACAGTGAACAATGCTATAAATATGCATTGATTACTGTATAAATGTGACTGGCAGTGAAGGGGTTAACCACTAGGGGGCGGGGAAGGGGTTAAATGTGTGTCCTATGAGTGTTCTAACTGTGGGGGGAGGGGGGGGTGACTGGGGGAGGTGACCGATTGGGAGGGACACAATCGATCTCCTCTCTCCGACAGGGACGTGCAGCTCTGTGTTTACATACAGAGCTCCATGTCCCCGCTCAGTTACTGAGCAATCGCGTGTGCCCGGCGGCGATCGTTGCCGCCGGGCACTCGCACGGGATCCCCGCAGAGCGGCGGGTGCGCGCCGCCGGCGACGCGCGGCTTTAAAGGGACATCACGTCATATGACGTGATGTCAGGATAATGGAGTCCTCTGCCCGCCGTCATTTGACGGTGGGCAGAGGACAAGTGGTTAAGGGCATTTTTCCCCTATCCAATATGGCAATTCTGGTCATGGGGATTCTGGGAGCTCAGATGGGGGCGGTCCTGCCTATATTGGAGATATAAATAGCGACGAGTCAGCACGCCGCTCGTGCCCCAGGACAAAGTCAGTTTTGACGAAACAACGTAGGGAGAGGCGGTGTGCTGACGTCATCACTACACAAGAGAGTCCCGGAGTGAACAGGCTGCGGTTAGCCGGCCATCCAATTTTCACATGCATTTTTTCTTCACACTGTAAGTGTAATTTTAACCAATTTTTATATTAAATGCTTACTGGATTACGCTATTTTGGCCTTTCTTTCCTTCCTCACCTGGCTATGATCATACATGACTGCTTGTGAGTGGTTGGGGAACAATTTATTGCTGAAGAAACAACATCCAGTTGCATCGACCCTTAGGCCAGGTTATAGGCCATACATCTCCAGAAGATCTCTAGTTGGGATCTTCATCTTCGGTAAGAGGCAGTTATATAGAAGGTGGAGGATTTCTTTCCCATTACATCACTTTTCTTTGGTTTGCTCTGGTTTGAAGTCACCAACTTACCTATGGGAGGACTGGACATCTTTAGCCTTTTTTGATTATCATCTGATGTGTTTTATTTTTAATAACAGAACATTCACTTGTTCATTTTGTATTTGTACACATTAGAATTTACTGCAAATAGGGATATCTGTTGTGTTATATCAGGAATATAGACAATATATGCATTCAATTATATAGGTTTTCTTGGATATTTTCACGTTCATTTGCGCAGCTTGTTTTATATATGTCTATTTTTTTGTGTGTGTGTGTGTCTTACATTTAAGTTGCAGCATTATTGTTAAAGGAACACTAAAGTCAGGAATATATATTTTTTTTTTTAAATAACAAACATGTTATACTTACCTCCACTGTGCAGCTCGTTTTGCACAGAGTGTCCCGGAAAGCGGTCTTCTGGGGTCCCTCCTCGCAAAAGCTTTCTACCTTCATGCAAGGGAGCTCGCACGGTGGAAAGCTTTTGCGAGCGCGCTCCCGTGATACAGCGGACCGTATCACTTGTCCCAGTCCCCGGTGCGCCGCGTCATCCACTGTGATTGACAGCAGTGCCAGCCAATGGCTGCGCTGCTATCAATCCGCCCAGCCAATCAACGGCCAGGCTGGGAACCGAACAGGATGACGTGGACGCGCCCGGCAATTTCGAGCGGTCAGGTAAGTTAAAACGGGGGAGCCGGTGCTGTCAGGTGTTTTTTTACCTTAATGCATAGGATGCATTAAGGTAAAAAACCTTTTACCTTTACAACTCCTTTAATTGTTCACATTGATTGTAAAAAAAAAAAATATCAGAACGAAGCAGTCCTTTATTGTGACCACATACAAATAACAGTCCAAAAGTGTAGAAAAAAAACTGCAAGGTTGAACATGGATGTGACCCTCTCTGTGAAAAGATGGAGACAGCACCACCGATGTAAGGAGGAGGCTTACCAGATGGTATTGACTTGGTGAGGTTTATACCACCAAAGTCAAAACAGGCTTATATAATCAGTCAGCAAGATGTATCCAGCTGGTCCTGAATCCCCATTTCATTCGCCACAGCAAATTCCCGTAAACACCAGGAAGTGTAAATACATGTAGTCTTGTTGGAGCCAGAGATACGGTAACCACATAACATGCGTAATGAGGAAAAAAAACTCAGTGTGATACCGTACAAGGTAGTATTTATTAAAAAAAAATGAACACTCACATTTGGAAGAACATCATAGACATGTCACAAAGTGCAAGAGCGATGTGTGCGAATGGGTCTACTGACGCGTTTCAACTAAAGTCATCACCAGATGACTTTTCCACAAAAATAAGCGCTACACTTTTTCATATTCAACACTGGAATTTTTTACCCCTTCTTTGGGGCTAAAAGTGTCCTACTTAACCACTTCCCACCCAGCCTATAGCAGAATGACGTCTGAGCGGTGGTTGAGTTATCCTGACTGGGTGTAGGTGCAGGATAACATGGGGGTGCGCAGCGTGGCAATTGATGGTGCTGTGTGTCTGACACACTGAATCTCCAATCGTGGTAAGGACCCTCCTTACCAAATGATCAGCTGTGACCAATCACAGCGTGAACCAGAAGTTTCGGTAAATGGCTTTCCTCGGTTTACAGTGACAGGGAGAGCCAATGGGCTCACCCTGACAGATAAGGAGGGGGTCTGCGCTGCTAATCAGCACATTGGATTGGATCAGACAGCCTCCATGACAGGTGACACACTGCCAATCCGTGCCCATAGCTGCCAGTCTGTGCCTATCAGTAACACCTGTCAGTACCTCATCAGTTTGCTCCATTAGTGCCACCTGTCAGTGCCCATCAATTCTACATATCAGTGCCAACTCATCAGTGCTCACCAGCAAATGAGAAAACAAAATGCCTTCCGGGTTCCCAGGCTCAAGCCGTTTGAATGGCCGAGCTGTGATGACATCATTTCCGCACATGCGTGAGGGAGTCACGGCTACAGAACAACTCCCTCAGTGAACGGCATGCCATCCATTGAGAGTGTAGCATGCCTGCACTGTTGTCATCCCCGGCTGCTACCAAAGTAAATATCTCTTAAACAAAGACTTACCTGTACATTATATATATATATGACCAGACATCCCCAGTTTCAGGGGACAGTCCCCTGATTGAGGACACTGTCCCCAGATCAAGTCTGTCCCTGGTTTTGTCCCCAGATTGGATTTAATAGGGGCAGGGGCAATTTCAAAGACAGTCAGTGCAGAATTAAAATAAAAAAATTGAATTGCACACCCCCTCTCCACTGTGGCTATTAGCAAAGGGGGGGGGGGGGGTTGTATTTTTCCCCCCCATTATCTGTGCCCCTTATCGTGTGCTGGTCGGAGTGGAGGGAATATTTCTTCAGATTCGGGCGCATGCCCATTCAGCTTCGCTCACATGTTCTTCTGCCTTGGCCCAAATCCTGGCCAGCCACCTGCCTATCTCCTTGCCTTCCCTGGCGGAGTGATCTTCCTCCGCTCCCCATCCAGTAGTAGCCGAGGCCAGAGAGTGAGACTTGAGAGGCTGTGAGGCGGGCGGTGAGGGGCAGAGAGTCGCTGATTGTTGCCAGTACTAGTAAGAAAAAAATATGTCCCCGGATTTCATTTAAAAAATCTGGTCACCTTATAATTATATATATATATATATATATATATATATATATATATATATATATATATATAAATTATATATATATATATGACACCTACTCCCCATTGGGGTGTACATGCTCCTCCTCAGGCCTGCCATGACTAGAAGGAGACTTGCTCCCAGGATGAGGAGCCTTGTGCCGCCTGTGGTGAGGTGTCAGCCCTGTCAGTGTCTGTATTGCTCTGTATACACCACGAACAACCCCGGGACTCCACAACTTCCCAGCCTCCCAGGCCCCGTCCCCAGCCTTTCCGCACTTGGACTTCCCCAGCCGCTCTTACCTTCCATTTTAGCTCCCGGTGTCAGTCACTCCCCCTGACTAGACCGTACAGAGCCCCGTACAGCGCACAAGTTTTCTTCCTGTATGTTTTCCAGCAAGCCTTCCCGTTCGCTGTTTAGTTTACCCAAATCCACTCTTCCTTGCTTGTGCCCACGCCCCCTTACAAACATTGATAGACAATCCCTTACAGCGCTGCGGAAATACCCAAATGACATCAGCAGTGGAACGCCCTAACCAATACGCATGCGCATTCTCCCTGCTTGGCAGCCTACAAGCTTCTTAGCCAATCGCTGACTACGTTGTAACTTTTTCTCCTGTCTCTGCTCAAAGCAACTTGTGAGCGGCCGGAGAGTACTTTAGGGACAGGATACAAATTAACACATGTCATCGAAACCGGAAAAAAAAGTTTGTTTTGTCCTAGTTATTAACACGTTCCCTGCAGGTTGAATTGTTATCCTCGCAGCCATTTTAAAGTTATGATTAATGCGATATAAGTAAATAACACTGTCTGACAGCCAGTGTTAGAAGATGATGCAGCTGCTAACCTTGACCTGGGTTCTGCTTCTGATTTCTAGGAAATGTATTATCTGTATGTCTAGAAGGACAGACATTGGTTAGAAATCCTCACAGGAGCCGTTTCCAATATCTGCTCTGTATGATAGTGATTATTTCCTTATCCACTAAAATGAATGGTCTATCAAATGAATGGCGCAAATCGTTCCGCACAGAATCGCGGTGCATTCCACACATGAATCGGGTGCAATTCCTGTGCGAATCACATGCAATGTGTATGTGACAGTGTGAAGTGGGGCTAAAGTAAACAACTAGTGACGTGTGGTATTCTGGGGAATTAAAAATGTTTGTTACCCTAGGAAAAAAAAAAGGATCCCGTTTTCTTAAAGGAACACTAAAGGTTTGTGTTTTATTAGATCAATTGATTGCTGTAAGCTAGAGCATTTAAATACCGTTTATCTCTTTTTTCCTTTTGACGTCCAAAATACAGTAATCCAGGTTTGAAAATGCCATTTCCTGTCTCTCCTCTTCTTGCTTTCCACCAGCATCTGAGCCATTTTGCATGGTGGAAAGCAGAATGTGCTCACCCCCTCCCTATGACTACAGCCCTGCGTGAAGATGCTCTCTTATCCCTCACAGGCATGGAGGCTAAGCCTAATGGGAACTGTAGTTCCCATTAGGCCGTGATGTAGCAAGAATGAATGTGCACCGCAAACCAAGGAAGTCAGTGAGAATAACGATTCAGGAGAGACGGAGGTGAATAAAACAGCTCGATTTCAACAGGTATCAAACTAGTTATAATGCAAAACATTACTTTTTACTTTATCAGCTACTGTCAGACTTTAATTTAAGAGGAAAATATTTTTGTCTTTACAACCCTCTTTCACACAGAGCGGATCCGTATTGATCCGCCCCGTGTGTGTCCGTCTGCTCAGCGGGGATCATCCGTAAATCCCCGCTGAGCTGTTGGTGGACAGGGTGGTCCCCGCACAGTGTGCAGGGACCGCCCTGTCTTTCCTCCTCTCTCCCCTATGGGGAATCGGATGAATACGGACCGTGTGTCCGTATTCCCCTGATGCGATCCGCCAGACGGATGACATTTTTTTTTCTTCCGTCCGAAAAACCGGATCTTGACGGAGGCGGATGATTACGGACATTAGCGGATGCATCATCCGCTAATGTCCAGGATCCCATAGGGATGCATTGTGAGTCCGTAAAAGGATATTTGAAAAACGGACCGTTCGTCCGCCCATGTGAAAGGGCCCTAAAGGATGTTATACAGCGCAGTGCTTGTGCTGTGCAATTTGGCCCCTTGTATAACCTAAAAAAACAGCCTGGTTCTCCCCCCCCCCCCCCCCTGTAAACTGACCATGGTTAAATATGGCTGCTGAGCCCTGACACCGTGGTCAGTTTACATGCCTCTGTCATCCTCAGCCCTGCTCTCTAACTAAAGTATAACCATACAATCCCCTCTGTATAATAACATTATGTGTCCCAGTGTCTGTTATATAAAAAAGATGTTGATATCTACCTTATATCAGAGCTCTCACACAACCGCTCAGCTCTCCTCTCCGCCTCGGCTGACGTCAGCGGGAGTTCTCGGCCCCTCCCACAATAGCTGTCAGCCAGGGAGAGGAGAGAGCCGAAGAGTCACATGAGCACTGGGAGACACTCTGATATAAGGTAGATATCAACATCTTTTATAAAACAGACACTAGGACATATTAGAGGGGATTGTATGGTTATGCTGTAATGGGTTAACAACCACTTTAACTCTATGGTAGTAGCATTTTTAGCTATTATTAGCTATTTCATTGCATATCTTCACTTTCAAGTTGATTCTCTATTTTACCCCCCTTTTTATAGATGGCTATGTTAACATGGTTTACACCTTTTTTGAATATTCATGGGGGTTCATTCCCGGAGACTGTAGTCTCCTACTGGTTTCCATCGTTGTGCTTTGGTGGATATCCCACCTTAGCTCCTGTGGCTGATGACCTCATCGGCCAGCGTTCAGCCCTCCACGCTTGCGCCCAGACTCATAAGCATAATTGTAATTAGTATTGGGTATTTATTTTTATTTTTCCACTACCCTTTTTTTTTCTCCTTCTCCCATTTTAGACTCATTTTAACAGTCTTTTAAAGGGGCACTAAAGGTTCATGTTTTTTTACCTTAAAGGGGTTGTAAAGGTTTGTTTTTTATTTTCTAAATAGGTTCCTTTAAGCTAGTGTATTGTCGTTTGCTTACCTTTTCCTTCGATTTCCCTTCTAAATGCTTTTTTTCTTTGAATTTCTCACTTCTTGTTTCTCCTCAGTGATTGTGGTGAGTAGGCACCAAAGGGTCTGAGCCAGAGGTGGTGGAGCTGAGTTCCACCAAATTCCCTCTGAAAAAAAGTCCTATATAAATATATACTGTACATATGTGTGTGTAGCAGGTGCCTCGCATCTCCCACGACCTTGTCAAGCTGGCCTACTACCGGAATGAAGACAGGCTGACACAGAATCTCCATGAAGGGAGAGCACCCCTGTCAGTCTCTGCAGGGGATTTCTCTTCCCTCATTCTCTTCACTGACACTGACTTTCCTTACTGGGAGGAGAAGAGGAAGTCCATCAGAGGGAGCCAAATACAGGAGCCAATTATTATTAAGCAGCAGCAGTGCAAAGGATTCTGGCACATGTAGTCCCCATACCAAACAGCCCCATAGTCTTGTATAGGGGCAGAACTACAAAGCTCAGCATGCTCTGGGAGCAAAGGAACCAAAGACTCTATCTTGCTTGTCTGAGGGGAATCAGTCACCATGAGGCAGGAGAAGAGACTGCACCTAGGGGAGAGGTGTTGCCTCCCAGGTCAGTTCACTACTTCTCTACAGTAGGGATGAGCCGAACACCCCCGCGTTCGGTTCGCACCAGAACCTTTGAACGGACCGAACGTTCATGCGAACATTTAGAACCCCATTGACGTCAATGAGACTCGAATGTTCGAATTCAAAAGTGCTCATTTTAAAGCCCCATATGCAAGTTATTGTCGGAAAACGTCTTTGAGAACCCGGGTCTTGCCTCAGGGAACATGTATTAATGGAAAAAAGTTTTAAAAATGGTAGTTTTTTCTGGAGCAGGGATTTTAATGATGCAGCATCATTAAAAACACTGCTCCAGAAAAAACGACCATTTAAAAAAAATAATAATAATTCGAACACGAAGCTCATCCCTTCTCTACAGACATCTACGGCTCGTCTTGGGTATCCAGCCTGAGAGGGGATCCCAAGTGCATATCCAAGCACCGACGACGTGAAGCTTTCCAGTGTGAGGTGACCAGTTGTGTTACCAGAAGACCTTGCCGGTTCCAGAATGTTTATTTGGGCCTTCACCACAGGATTGGTGAGAGGGCATTTGCACATTTGCAGGAAACAAGTACACTGCACACAAAGTTACTTCACTTCTGCCCACACTTGCCAGAACCTGGGTTTCATTGATGCCCTATTAAGCAGCCACAGTATCCGCCTTGCAATCCGGATACTGTCAGCATACCCCAGTTACACTTTACCAAGCAGCTAGCTGAAGATCCAAGGCCGCATTCCTTTTCCAAAGGACTGGAGTTACCAGTGACATATGGGCACGCGCATACATATATAGTGTATGTGTGCGATAGTTTTACTTGGGAGTGAAGCCACTGAATGTAGAACTGATTACAGTGTTTGAAGTTGGGCCTGTGGTGTCAGGGGACAGAAGAGGGGTCTGACATAAAAAAAGGTCAGTCTTCTGCTCTCCTCCTGTCTGGACTCATAGGGCTAGATTCACGTATCTCGGCGCATCTTTATGCGGGCGTAGCGTATCTTCTTTACTCTACGCCGGCTCAGCGTTGAGAGGCAAGTATGAAATTTACAAAGATAATGCGCCCAACGTTGCGCCGGCGTAGCGTATATTCGTCGGCATAAGCCAGCGTAAGTGTAAGTGGGTGTGACCTTATGCAAATGATGGTCCGAGCGTGGTGCAATGCTTTACGCCCGGCGTATCTTAAACGGCGCATGCGCCATGACGTGGACATATGTCCCGCACCCCTCTGCGCATGCTCACAACTACTCCCAGCGTAACCCCTGAGATACGCCGGCCCACCGCTTATGCCCAGAGCATAAATACGCCCAGACATGCGCCCGTCGAGCTCAACAGTACACCAGCAGCTTTTATACCATTGGTGTAGGTTCTTTTGTGATCTCTGTGATGTCTGCTCCAGTGACTGAGAGGGAGAGGAGGAAAAAGAATTTTTCTAAAGAGGAGAGGGCGATCGTGATCTCAGCCTTCTCGAGATATGACGTGTACCTACATGGCACACATAGTCAAATGACCAGCAAGGCCAGGAAAGATGAAATCCTCCAGGTGGTCACCTTGGAGGTCAATGCCCTTGGCCATGAGAGGAGGTCTGCCAAGGACATTGCAAAAAAAATGAATGACCTGCGGCGTCATGTCCGGGAGAAGCTGGGCAAGATGAGGAGGCATGCCAGGGGCACGGGAGGCGGACCAGCCAGTGAAATCAGGCTCTCTGCCGAGGAGGAGGTGATCGCCCGATGTCTGCAGAGGGAGCAGGTGGAGGGCCTGGAGGGCTATGACTCCATTGACCAGGCCCTGAGGACAGGTAAGTGTGTTTTATCCTGCATTCGGTGTGTAGCATGTGAGGGGGTGCAAGGGGACATGTGACAAGTGTGTGGGTCCACCAACATGTGAATGCTTTGTGTCATCCACAGATGTGCTGGAGGGAGCGGGCCCGTCGTCAGCTGCTGGACGACCCATGCCGTCCCCGGAGGAGAGTGCCCACACCTCTCCTCTAGAGGAAGTGGAGGAGGAGCATGGAGACCTTCACGAGTGTGTCTACCTCGAGGAGGAAACCATCTTATCTGGACCCTGCCAAACCTCCATCTCCATCAGGGGAAGCCCCTCAGGGTCCACCCCCATCAGGGGAAGCCCCTCCCAGTCTACCCTCTCCCAGTCTACCCCCTCCAGGGGAACCCCGTTGGCATGGCCCCAAGCCTCTCCTGCCCCGACTTGTTCATTCCCCGACTTGTTCATTCCCTGACTTAGTCGGGGTAGGCGGTACACTTTGGTGGGGGTGGGTCAGCCATGCCCTCTGACCTTTGACCTCTGGGAACTCGCCTCCTGACCTTTGACCTTTGGGGGAGGTCCCTGTTCTAATTCCTGAGTCCTAGCCATATTCTTCAATGGAAAACCCTAACCCCAACCCCTAACCCCAAGGAGTCTGGTAGTGGCTGTGCAGGCCAACACAGCTGCCATCAAGGCGGAGGGGAGGCAGACAAGGCTTCAGCTGCGGATGCAGGTGGACACCAACTCCTTCCTCGAACGTATTGCCCTTGCCCTGGAGGGCAGGCAGCCAGCATCTGGCAGGAGTGACAGAGGAGGGGATGATCCTCATCCTGATACCCCACCCCCCACCCAAGGCTCCCCCCAGACAACTGAGGAGCTGGAGCCGTGGCACCATGCCTGGCTCACGACAGGGCAAATGAGTGCCCCTTTTTTGGGGGTTTTGCTCAGATTGAGCTTTTTTGTTTTGGAGAGACGGGCACCCTTTTTTTACAATTTTTGGAAAAAAGTAAAAAAAAAAATTGCTATTGTTTAATTTCTTTTTAGTTTTTTTTTAGTTTTTTTATATTTTTCTTTGGTTCATCTTTTTCAATTCGCAGCAGGACCCCCCAGGCCCATGTCTGAAGCTGTGTAAGGGGCCCCATAATTCCTGATGGCGGCCCTGCCTGGCGTGTTGGCATGTGTTGTCCTGCAAGTGTGGTTGCTCAGCTCGTCCGTAACGGTGCTGCTGCAGCTGCTGTCCAGCTGACCTGTGCACGTCTGGTGCCGAGTTACACCTGCTTTATGGGGCATAACTTTGCGGCAGACGTACGCGCGGCGTGCGTAGCCTGCGCCGTGAGTATCTACGTTCGTGAATTGCTGTATCTCCCTCATTTGCATATTTGAATACAAAATCAATGGGAGCGCCAGATGCTTCCAGCGTAAATATGCGCCCACGATACGTGGGCGTAGACAAGTTACGTTGGACGGATGAAGCCTATTTTCTGGCGTATCTTGTTCTGTGGGTACGGCGCATAGATAGGATGGCGCATATTTACACTTACGCGGCGCATCTGGAGATACGTCGGCGTAAGTGCTTTGTGAATCCGGGCCATAGAGTCAAATTTAAGTAGTGGTGGCCAACCTAAAATAGTGTCATATTGTGATTTGTTTTCCGTTTCAGTGTTGTCTCTGATATTGGGGTCATTTGTGGTTGGGCAATCCCTTGAGACCAGCCTTTAATAGTATATTGAGCTATATTGCTCTTGATCTCAGTTATTGCTTTCCAGTTAATCCATTTGATAAATATACTGTTACTGTCTGTTACTTTTCCACAATAACCTTACAGTAAAGAAGATTTCTGTGTTTTATCATAACGTGTGTGTTTTTATTGGTCCTTGCACTTACATTATTGCCAGGTGTGCCAGAGGGGCTGAGACTTTTCTTAGGATTGAGAGGCAGAGTAACGGACTGAACGAACTTAAGCGGCTCCTTTGAGGGTAGCGCTACATGTGGGGGCTCATCCGGGATATACTCCTAATCTGCAATCAACTTCTCAAGACAGCACCCCTACAAGTGCTAAGATGGAACCTGTTACTGCGACACAGTGGTGTCGTAAAGAAGGCGCCCGACCAAAGTCAAGCATAGTGATTGTGCTCCTTTGGGGATACCTGGACTGAAGAACAGATTAGCCAGGAGGTGAAGACATTGATTCCAGACCAGAAGGCATGGTTGATTGCTGTCAGACCAGATCAAGAGACCTCTCACACTTATGATCTACTAGAGAGTGTAAGCTAGGGATTCCTGACAGTTTCCAAGGAACCACTGTGCAGTTGGCTGACAAGACTGAGTCTCGTTTAATTCAGCTAAGCACATCAGACATGTCTTCAGCAAGTCCTAGCCAAGCTGAGGCCATAAAGGAAGACGTCCCACCCATGGCACCCTCAGCCATGATTGGGCCAGAGTTCTTCACTGCTATGGACAACTTTGTGTGACACTGCCAGAGAGATACTCCACCGTGCTCCGGGAGTGGGTACTAGAGACTCAGGGCCTTTTCTGGAAGACATCCAGTGCCTTACAGGGGAGGACAACTTTGAAAAGTGGCTGGACCAGGCCACACAAGCTTTGGATGAATGTGACATTTCTGAGACTCTCAAGAAGCAGAGAATTACAGAGTCTAAGGGGCCCTGCCTCAGAAGCTATTGGCAATCTGAAGTTCTGTAAGAAAGATTGCGTTGTTCAAGACAACCTGAATATTCTGCAGGAGGTTTGGGCCAATGGAGACAGCAGCAGACTTACTTTACAGATCTGAGCATGCCCTCCAATGCCAAGGTGAACGCCTTTCTGAAGACATCAGGCGGTTGAATAGGATGTTGCAGAATGTATTAAAGGGAGGAGATACCACCTTCTGCCATAGATCAAGCTTGAATGCAGCAGATCCTGAGAGGTGCTTCTCTCTCTGATGCAGTTTGGATTCGGCTGCAGACTTCAGCCGATGCCTTGTCTAGGAGGTATCCTAAGCTCACTAAATTAGTGAGAGAGGAAGAAGCCATGCTGGAGAACAGATGAAAGAGCCAGGGAGCGCAAGCTGCGGTCGGAGTCAAAGTGGCCAGTACAGATGATAGTGATCAAGAGATTGGGGTTCTAAATACCCAGATGTTACAGCTAATGGAGATCTCGACCAAGTCATTGGATGTCAAGTCTGAGATATCCGCACTGAAGATACAGGTATCTGAAATGATGGAAGTGATGAACCAGCTGATAGTAAAATGTACTATGCTGTCTGACGAGGGTGCTATGGGGCAGAATTTACCCCTGGTCTTGACTGTTGTGCCTGGCCAGAGCCCAACGAATCAAGATATTTGTCTAATAGTGATCCAAGGATCCATGGATGGAGAGAAGACCTGGGCCTTCAATAAGAACTTTCCCTGAATCCGTAAGGGAACAATGGAGAACACCTGCAGTTTATGCTATCTCAGTGAGAAATGCCTACCAGTCTCTAAGGCACACGAGGAGACATGTCCGATGAAAACGGTCCGCAGACCGTTTTCATCAGACATGTCTCCTGGGATATTTTGGTCTGATGTGTGTACACACGATCAGACCAAAATCCCCGCGGACAGTCAACGTGGTGACGTTGACGCCGCGACGTGCGCAAACAAGGAAGTATAATGCTTCCACGGATGCGTTGAATCAATTCGACGCATGCGGGGGATTTCGGTCCGCTGGTTAGGCGTACTAACCAGCGGACATGTCCGACGGACAGGTTTCCTGCGGACAAGTTTCTAAGCATGCTAAGAAACTTTTGTTCGCTGGAAACCTGTCCGCTAGGCCGTACACACGATCGGACATGTCCGCGGAAACTGGTCCGCAGACCAGTTTCAGCGGACATGTTCGATCGTGTGTACGCGGCCTAAGATGTCAACGGAAACAGAATTCCCAACGCCGGAAGCAGAAGGAAGCACGAGTCTATTTACGCAAACCTACTATTCCAAATGCTTCCTTCCACCAAACACCCTTCCAAGTTAGTAGGCCATTTGTCCGTAGTACCTATCTTGGTGGAAGGAATTTACACAAGAGCCCTTCTTGATTCAGGTGCTCAGGTGAGTTTGCTGACCAGAAACTTTTACTTGAGTTTTTTTTGTTATACCCCTGTGAAAGTTGGAATATATAGATTGTAGCGAAATTCCGCTTGAATGCTTTCGTCATATACCGCTTCCTCCTAGTCTGAATATAGATAGCAGATATTCCAAACCACTGACAACCACAAACTAGGCAGTACTCATTTTGGTTGCTGAACATGAACTGGTTTATTTCAGATCCCACACAAATATATACATCAGGATGACAATACAAACTCCAACCAGAAACCTAATTAACAGGAGCTAATTAACTAATCATTTAACCAGACTAGGTGACTCAGAGATATGACCTTCCAGGGCAGCCTTGTCATCTCCTAGCTCACTGATTATCATAAATATCAACACAGAACTTTGTCACACAATAGCAGAATTAATTAGCACAGATAACAATAGGTGAAAAACCCTTAGAGCCCACACTAGATTCACAATAAACACATTATAGCAGACAACAGACCGACAGGTGGCTGGAGTTGATGACATCGGCATCTGCTATGAGTTCCGACAGTATGAAGCAGTAATATGGCATATACAGTTGGGTCCATAAATATTAGGACATCGACACAATTCTAATCTTTTTGGCTCTACACACCACCACAATGGATTTGATGGAAATGAAACGAACAAGATGTGCTTTAACTGCCGACTTTCAGCTTTAATTTGAGGGTATTTACATCCAAATCAGGTGAATGGTGTAGGAATTACAACAGTTTATATCAACTCACGGACATCAAGTGTACTGTTCCTCAATCCCTCTCAGGATCTATCTACTGTTTAAATTGTTGGAGGTTGCGTGTACCTCTGAAGGATATTTCTATTCTATTTTGATGATATATTTTCCTGTTGGTTTTGAAGGCTAAACAATGCTGTTAAGTTTGTGACTATGTACAGTTCCTATGGAATTGTTTTTTTTATATGTATACATTTTGTAATAAACCTTTTATAAGATAAAAAATCTTTTTTGACCCTACCATACTAATGTGCCTAAGAAGTCCATGACTTGCCCTTTGGTCTTTTTTTCTTTCAAATATATTTAGGACGTGGCACACTTACTATTATCCATGTATCCACAGTACCACTATGTGTGTTGATTAGGGTTGTCCCGATACCGATACCAGTATCGGTATCGGGACCGATACTGAGTATTTGCGGGAGTACTTGTACTCCCGCAAATACCCCCGATACCCAAATAGAATACTTATCCCCCGCCGCCAACGCTGCCGCCGTATAAGCAAATCCGACCCCGCCGCCGTATATATACAAAGCCGCCGCCGCGAACATTATAGGCACCTTTGAATAGCTGTATAGACACTCCCCCTTGCTCGGATCTGTCCAATCCCGAGCAAGAGGGAGTGTCCTTAACATGGCGCGCGGCAGGGAAAGGAGCTATTGAAAGGTGCCTATAATGTTTGCGGCAGCGGCGGCTTTGTATATACGGCGGCGGTGGCATCATCATAAGGTGGGGGGGCATGGCTGCAATATGGGGGGGGCATGGCTGCAATATGGGGGGGCATGGCTGCAATATGGGGGGGACAAGACTGCGTATATGGGGGGACATGGCTGCGTATATGGTGGGACATGGCTGTATATGGTGGGACATGGCTGCAATATGTGGGGGACATGGCTGTATATGGGGGACATGGCTGCAATATGGGGGGGACATGACTGTATATGGGGGACATGGCTGCAATATGTGGGGGACATGGCTGTATATGGGGGACATGGCTGCAATATGTGGGGGACATGGCTGCAATATGTGGGGGACATGGCTGCAATATGTGGGGGGCATGGCTGCAATATGTGGGGGACATGGCTGCAATATGTGGGGGACATGGCTGCATTATGTGGCGGACATGGCTGTATATGGGGGACATGGCTGTACATGGGGGACATGGCTGCAATATGTGGGGGACATGGCTGTACATGGGGGACATGGCTGCAATATGTGGGGGACATGGCTGCAATATGTGGGGGACATGGCTGCAATATGTGGGGGACATGGCTGCATTTGGGGACACGTTTAAAAAAATTATCAGTATTCGGTATCGGCGAGTACTTGAAAAAAAGTATCGGTACTTGTAATCGGTCCTAAAAAAGTGGTATCGGGACAACCCTAGTGTTGATACATCCCATTCCCATTTAAAGTTTGTATATGTGCCTCCCACTTTTTAAAGGAACCAAAAGTAATGGGACAGATTAACAATCAGAAATCAAACTTTCACTTTTTAATACTTGGTTGCAAATCATTTCCAGTCAATTACAGCCTGAAGTGTGGAATGCATAGACATCACCAGGCGCTGGGTTTCATCTCTGGGGATGCTCTGCCAGGCCTCTACTGCAACTGTCTTCAGTTCCTGCTTGTTCTTGGGGCATTTTCCCTTTAGTTTTGTCTTCAGCAAGTGAAATGCATGCTCAATCGGATTTAGGTCAGGTGATTGACTTGGCCATTGCATAACATTCCACTTATTTCCCTTAAAAAACTCTTTGGTTGCTTTCGCAGTATGCTTTAGGTCATTGTCCATCTGCACTGTGAAGCGCCGTCTAATGAGTTCTGAAGCATTTGGCTGAATATGACCAGATAATAATTTTGCCTGAACCCCTTTAGAATTCATCCTGCTGCTTTTGTCAGCAGTCACATCATCAATGAATACAAGAGAACCAGTTCCATTGGCAGCCATACATGCCCACGCCATGACAATACCACCCACATGGGCCCACACATGCTTCAGGTCATACGCTCGATCTTATTTTCAGACAAGATCTGGAAATAAAAATCTTGGAAAATGAACCATTGCCATGGACAGATCACCATGCAATTAAATTCATTATTTCCGAATTCCCCCCCTTAACAAAAACATCAAATCCAGTGACAACACACTGGACCAGATGTCAGAAGAAGCTCCACTCGGAATTCTTCAAAGCCACGTTAGGGGAAAAAATAAACACAATTCAGCCGCACCAAACAGCGGAAGAAACACTGGAGGCCATAAACACAGCACTATTGCAGTCAGCTGACTTGATAGCGCCGAAACGAAAGACCCAGATCAGGAAAAATAACTCCGGCTGGTTCAACAACCAGCTGGCGTTACTGAAGCAAGAGCGCAGAAGGGCAGAAGCAGCCTGGAAAAGAAGCTTTTCAGATGAGAACCTCTCGATCTACAAGGCAATAACCAGAAAATACTACAAGCAAATATTCGAAGCCAAGAAAAATTATTTTTCTGAGGCTATCAACGGTGCCCTAAATCGCCCCCGCGAACTCTTCAAGCTGGTCACTCAGACCATGAATCCAGGATGTCTTGAAGCCCCCAACTTGGATACACAAGAATTTTGCGATGAGTTATCGGATTGCTTCATTAACAAAATTGAGGCAATCCGGCAAAGCATTCAGCAAAACAATTGCTCTCCCAGCCCCCCCCCCCGTAGTCATTTACACAGCACCGGCAGCAATTCACCACAGTTTGGTGAGTTCACGCTGGAGCCCATCTCCATTCAGACCACTAAAAATATCATCGGCACTCTGCGCAACAGCACTGCGCCAAATGATATTATCCCCACCAAACTGCTGAAGGAATGCGCCGACATCCTGGCACCTCCTGTCACGCAGCTTATCAACCAATCCTTCAGGGAGGGCATAATGCCCTCCCAGCTGAAGGAGGGCTTCATTCAACCCATCTTGAAGAAAGCCACCCTGGATCCCAAGGATCCACTCAACTGGCGCCCCATAACAGGCCTAAATGTTCTCTCCAAGGTAATGGAGAAAGCAGTGGTACAGCAGCTGCAACAGCATCTAGATACCCACAACTTACTCGACCCATTTTAATCAGGATTCCGTCCCGGACACGGGACGGAATCAGCATTGCTTAAGATATGGGACGACGTTCTCGAGGCCGCAGACGAAGGAGAATCTTCTCTTCTGGTTCTGCTGGACCTAAGCGCAGCCTTTGATACAGTTGATCACAAGCTGTTATTGACTCGGCTGGCTAAAATAGCCAAAGTCGCAGAAAGCGATCTATCCTGGTTCTCCTCTTTTTTGGAAAACCGATCGCAAATATTGAAGCTAGGACCCTTCACTTCTGAACAACGCACATTATCGTGCGGGGTCCCTCAAGGATCTCCCCTGTCGCCGATGTTATTCAACATCTATGTGCGTCCTCTTTTCGAAATCATCAGCAGCCAAAAACTGCTATATCACTCTTATGCAGACGACACGCAACTGTACTTCCGCATTTGCAATAAAAAGGATCACCACCTCAACCTAGAGACATGCCTCTCTTTGATAGAGGACTGGATGACAATGAGTTATCTCAAACTCAACGGAGCGAAAACAGAACTTCTGTTTTACGCCAAGCGTAGGAATCAATCGACAACAACCTGGATCCCCCCGCCCATTCTGGGCAAAATCATCACCCCTAGCGCCAAAGTCAAAAGTCTTGGGGTCATCTTTGACTCCGACATGACAATAAACGCACAAATAGGGGCAGTAGTCAGCGGATCTCACTATCTGCTGCGCCTACTACACAGACTCACGCCTTTTATTCCCAAGAAAGACATAGCGGTCGTGGTGGGAGCGATTGTAAACTCCAGACTGGACTATGCAAATGCCCTTTACCTCGGACTCCCCAAGTACCAAATCGCTCGTCTTCAAGTCGTTCAAAATACGGCCACCAGACTTGTGACTGGGAAAAAAACCCTGGGAATCAATCTCACCTTCACTGAGATCCCTTCACTGGCTACCAGTTAAAGACAGAATCACCTTTAAAGCTCTCTGTCTAACGTATAGATGTATCCATGGGAATGCTCCCCATTATCTATGCGAAAAATTAAAAGTTCACAATCCCAATCGTATTCTACGATCCACCAATCAAAATCGGCATTTAGATACCGAAAGCCAGATACAAGTCCAAAGGAGACAGGAGATTCGCTGTCCAAGGTCCCAGACTATGGAACGCCTTACCAGCCAGCATTCGGCTGGAGGAGAACTACTTAGTCTTCAGGAGAAAGATTAAGACTCATCTCTTTTGATCTCAAAGGAGACAGGAACAACAAGCGCCCAGAGGCGATTTACTTCGCATGTGCTGCGCTATATAAGTTGTTCATTCATTCATTCATTCATTCATACCACCATGCTTTACTGATGAGATGGTATGCTTTGGATCATGTGCAGTTCCTTTCCTTCTCCATATTCTTCTCTTCCCATCACTCTGGTACAAGTTGATCTTGGTCTCATCTGTTAATAGGATGTTGTTCCAGAACTGTGAAGGCTTTTTTAGATGATGTTTGGCAAACTCTAATCTGGCCTTCCTGTTTGAGTCTCACCAATGGTTTACATCTTGTGGTGAACCCTCTGTATTCACTCTGGTGAAGTCTTCTCTTGATTGTTGACTCACATACACATACCTCCAGGAGAGTGTTCTTGATCTGGCCAAACATTGTGAAGGGGTTTTCTTCACTAGGGAAAGAATTCTTTGGTCATCCAACACAGTTGTTTTCCATGGTCTTCCGGATCTTTTGGTGTTGCTGAGCTGTAAGTAACACTTAGATGGTCACATACCACCCCAGAACAACATTGTAGTAAAGCGGGACATTTACCCAGCCGTGTAAGAGGAGGCTCACAAATATTTTGGACCCAAGGATCGGGCGTGCCCCACCCCCAGGGAGAAGTCCAGACCCCGGAAGATCAGGGCACCCCCAGGGAACGGGGAAGCCCACCCCCCAAGGCACAAACCCTTCCTCCCGACAGCGTATCGTCGCAGGTCCCCCACCCGCCGGATCGGGAGGACGCGCCCCCGCCCCAACCCGGAGCGCGGAGACCCGTCCCCCGCCGATGGCCAGAGGAGCACCGCGACCGCGCCAAACAGGGCAAAGCAGGTCAATAATAAAAACGCTACATCACGTTACCAGACCATATTAGCGGTGGTACCACCCCAGATGAGAGACTAAAACGTGTCCATAAACTTAAATCAGGGGATATAACAAAAACATCCTCAAGGGGACCGTCGCCAGTGAGCAGTGGATGATGAGCTCCCGGAGGGGCTAGTCAGGTAGTCAGAGCCCGGAACCCCTAAGGAAGCACTCCAGGCTTAGTCCCTGTCGAAACTTTTGGTAGTGCTCAACCGAGGGAGCCGCACCAGATGGTGGCAGTAGGGGTGTCGGTTCTGCTGGGAGTGTGACCATGCATCAATCCACCGCATAGCGTCTGTGAGGGCCGGAGCTCCGACCCAGACCAGCGAAGGACCAGTATGTGCTTATCGTGGAAGCGCAGGCTCCCTGGGGGAAGCCGGTCAACAAGCATCGTTCCTGTCCCAGGACCAACGAGCTGCAGAACCCCGTACTGACACTGTGGGGCAAGGCGGGCTTTGGTGTAAGAAACCAGAAGCGAGGGGGTATGATATGAGTTACCTTCCGTCTTGTCCTGCTACCGGGATGGCAGCACCCAGGAGAAGAAAAAAGTCTATAGATCGCAACGGAAAAAGCCGACGCTGACCCGACGCCATACTTAACATGGCGTCCGACGGCATCCGACGGAACTTCGTAAGGTTACTCCACATAGAAGCTGGGGTAACCTTACGAGTCCGTAAACGACGTACGCGACGACGGGGCGGCGTAAAAGCGATCGGGAATCGCCGTACTAGCCTCATTTGCATATGCAAATGAAAAAACAACGTGAAGGCCACCTAGTGGCCGGAGTTGTCATTACACCTACGATCCGAAAGTGTAATGCTTTTACACTTGTCGGATGTAGAAGCGTATCTATGCAAAAGTGATGCTAAGCATCACTCGCATAGATACGAGGACAAAAAAAAGGCGATCCGACGGGGTATCTGAGATACTCCGTCGTAACGCCTCTGAGAATCTGGCCCACTGTCTGCAGACGTGCTAAAGTTAAGCAATGAAAGCAGGCCGGTGCGGTGTATGAGAAATCAACCTGTCCTACGTCCTGGGGGGGAGGGTCTCCGGAAGACAGAGGTCCTGTGGGTGGAGTCCGTGGTGCTTCTGGGTTAGACCAAACTTCCTGCCGCATTGCACTCTGGGCTACATAGTTTTTGGGCGGCAACCAACTGCAGACCGGTCAGTCCGTGTAGGGCCACGTCTACCTCTCAATGCGGCCTGTGTCTCGCAGCAAAAGACGGGCAGACCAGGTGCCTGGGCATCCCGTCAGCCATGCACCGAACATTCCCAGGCCGCAATGCAACATAGTCAATAGGTCGGGTTGAGGTAGACTACACGGTCCAACCTAGGGGCTTGTGGGCCAGGGTGATTCCTGGATCCCGATGGGGATCGGCGGCGGCGGTGTCTGGTGGCCTGCATCTCCATCGGCTCAGCCCATGGCGCGGGCCAGCAGTTCACTGACTGACGGTAGGCAGCATACCAGTCCGGAACCGCGACGAGGGGTATGCCCAGGGTATCGCAGAAACGAGGCAGGTCCTCCGGGACCTTCAACAACGCGGTGCAGCCCTGGTGAGAGGCTGACAAGCAGAAGGGGAATTTCCATTTGTACCTGATGTTTTTAGCACGTAGGACCTCCAGCAAGTGTCTGAGGTCCCGGCGGTGTTTAAGTGTGATTCCGGACAGGTCCTGGAAGATCTGGATCGGAGTATCACGATAGGCCAGTTGTTTGCCTCTGGCCATTTTCAAGATGTCTTCCTTCAGTTTGAAGTCGGCAAGACAACAGATTATGTCCCGCGGGGGATCCGTCTCCCTTCCTTTGGGGCGTAAGGCTCGGTGGATTCTGTCCATGTTGATGCGCGTCTGAGGGGGTCTGTCGAGGAACAAACCAACCACTGACTGTGTGATGAGGTCTCCCTCGACAGACTCGGGCAGGCCCCGGACCCTCAAATTATGGCGGCGGCCCGGTTTTCCAGGTCTTCCAGATGGCCGTTTATATCCCGCAGCTGAAGGATATGGTCATCCACCTTTCTGGTCGACCGTTGGAGGATAATTTTGTGGTCTTCCACCATGCTTTCCGTGCGAGCGACCCTATCGGTGAGGGACCGAACATCCAGCCGGAGTTCGAAAATGGCGGCAACTAAGGTGTCCTTAATGTCAGCAGCCACGCTCCGCAGATCCTCAATGGTAAGGGTACGGTGCGGTACGGGGCCGCGCATCACCGACTCATTCGGCATCAGGGCCGGCGGGGAAACCGCCGGTGGTGGCCTGAGAATGATCTCAGAGTGCTCCTGCTGAGAGGGCTGTGTAGGGCCCGTGGAGGATCCCTGGCGGGAAGACGCCATGTTTCCTCTTTGGGAACGGAACATGTCCGGGATATTTTGAGCCATCGTGCCGGGGTTTTCCCTGGGCGAACGGGACCTTGAGGCGGAGGAGGCTCTAGACGCGGTCCCCATGTCTTTGGTTAAGGCGGTGTCGAGCTGGGTGCTCAGTTTCTGGCGATAGTTGTCCTGGGTTGGCAGGAGCTCAGATATCAAGCATCCATGTGCTGCCCCAATAGGGGCATAGAATATGAGATGTATAGCCTCAGTTAATATTAGCATTGTTATATAGATTAGAGTTTATATAGTGTGGTTTGCCTAACTATTTTCTCATAGCTAAATCTATGTGTTATCCTATGCTGCCATCTAGTGGCCCTTTGTTGCAATGTACATGTTTTTCTGTGATTCTCCTAGCAGTTACGACATATTTCCAGTGTATGTATGCCCCTCCCTTCTTCCTGAGTGCAGTACTTCCTGTGTCATCGCCTCAGCTAGCAAGCCACATGTAACAAGGACACTCATGTAATCTGCACAGTACATAGAAAAGGCATCATCTTTTGACCGCACAATACTATCACTATTTATCTGCTGTTCCTGTTATCTGCTGTAACCCCTGAAGTTAAAGAATAAATACCTCTTTTGAAAGAATCGGTATTGACGAGTTCAGCTATCTGACAAGGATTGTCCGCAGTGAGTATATCTGCTTATACAGGCCAGGCAAGCAAGGGATATATCACAACAATCGGAGTCAGAATAGTCAAAAGATGCATAGAATTCTTACAGCCTGCTGGGTATATGTGTGTGCCTAATCTGCAATCAAGCTCAGTGCCAGCCGCCATCTTGTGAAAGCACATGGTCGCACAATATTACTGCACTTCATGTGAATGTTGAAAACTGTTTCTCTAAATTGAACTTGTGTTACCCCACCTGTCTAAGTTGCTGTTTGTCATTTTTTACAAAACCGTGAGAAATGTCTAGACAAGGCTCTGAACACTCTTTTATGGCTGAACCAACGCAGATTCATCATGCCTCCGAACCCGCAGACGTACAGGGAGCAGACTCTGCAGATATTGCTGAACAGAGTGTAAGACCCAAGCGTACAATAAAACCAACACAGAAACTCAGAGAAAACTATGAATACACTAGAGATGAGTTCTCCAGCAAGCTGTCAGACCTCTGGGACAGAACTTCACACTGCATGTCAGTTTTGCCACACTTTAATGATCAACCAGCTGAATTAGGAGACTCTATAGATCGCCTATCTGCTGCGTATAAACGTTACCAGCGGCTGTCTGCAAAATACACTGCTTTCTTGCAAGACTGTAATATAGAGGACTCTTCAGCAGAACTGACCAAGACTGATGCACTGAACCAACAAAGGGATCTCTTAGTGCAAAATGCTCAGTGTAAGGCAGAACTCCGCATTGCTCAACTGCAAGAGACCAGATCTCACAGATCAACATCAACCAAGCACACTGCACGTTCTTCTAGATCCTCTCGCTCCAGAAGTTCAACATTAAGCGACAAGCTAATAGAGGCCCGCTCTGATGCTGAATCCAGAAAAGCGCAAAGCTCCCTTGCTAAGAAAGAAGCAGAGACGGAAGCCCAAAGCAAAGCTCTTCAAGCAGAGATGGAAGCTCAGAGCAAAACTCGCCAAGCAGAGATGGAATCCCAAATAAAGATTCTGCAAATAGAGAAAGAGGAAGCAGGTGCGCTAGCAAGGCTGAAAGTCCTTGAACAAGCAATGGGTCAAAGTACTAATTCAGACTGTCTTATCCCAGCAGAACTGGAAGATCCAATTGAACGCACCAGTGAATATGTGCTAAAGCATAATGTTTACAAAGATACAGAGTCATCTCCTGTACCTCCTACTAACAACACTGTTCTGACTCTCAACACAGAGACCTCTCAGCTCCAAATGCCTGAGCCTCCTCAAGTCTACAACACAAGTGCATCTACGCAGCAAATCACATCAACTCCTGCCAACAACAAGGTGACTTCCAGCGACAAGCCGCAGCTCAAGCCACAGCCAGCAGAAGCCTTAGAGACTACACCAAAGTTAAGCGCTCATGCAACATCATTTTATCCTAGTAAACCTCACCCTTCTTCACCAGAGAACTTTCACACCCAAGGGGTTCCACAAGTTACTTTGGCACCAAAGAGTGAGAGATCAGACTTGAATGACTTTGCCAGATATATGGCACGCCGTGAGCTCATTAACACTAGCCTCTCAAGGTTTAATGACTGTCCAGAGAGCTACAGGGCCTGGAGATCAACCTTCAAGGCTGCTATTGCTGATCTCAACTTTACTACCAAGGAGGAACTTGATTTGCTCATAAAGTGTCTGGGGCCAGAATCTGCAAATCGTGTTAAAAGACTGAGGATGGTACATGTTGACCACCCAGATGCAGGTCTTGTTGCTGCATGGGCAAGACTTGAGCAAGCCTATGGTGGCTCAGAAGCCATAGAAAGCGCTCTATTCAAGAGACTGCAAAACTTCCCAAAAATAGGGAACAAAGACTATCGCAAGCTCCAAGATCTAAGTGACCTCCTCATGGAGTTAGCGTTGGCAAAGACAGACCCACGTCTACCTGAACTAAGCTTCCTGGACACTGCTCATGGTGTCAATCCAGTGGTGTCTAAACTGCCATACGGCCTGCAAGACAGATGGGCGCAGCAGGGCTCAAGGTACAAAAGAGACTATAACGTATCTTTTCCTCCATTCTCATATTTTTGCAGGTTCATCAGTGAACAAGCCTGGATGAGAAATGATCCCAGCTTCAGCTTCAGTGAACCCAACTTGCCTGCTTCATCATCATCACCATCACCAAGGTATGATAACACAGCAGCTAAACACAGAGATTTTCATAGAGCAAAATCTGTTAAAAGGACAGACATCTCACCACCCGTATCCTCTCATGCATACCAGAGTGATTCGGGTGATAGAGATAAAGATCCTAATCGTCAGTGCCCTATTCACAAGAAGCCTCACCCTCTTAAGAAATGCAGAGAGCTGAGAGCAAAGACTTTACAAGAGCGCAGGGAGATTCTCCAGAAACTTGGAGTATGCTACAGGTGCTGTGCTTCTTATAGTCATTTTGCCAAGGACTGTAAAGTTGTCATCAAGTGCACAGAATGCAGTAGCGAAAGACATGTGACAGCTATGCATCCTACTCCACTTACAGACAGCCCACAGCAGCTACCTACCTCCACCCCTCTCTCAAATCATGACGGGGAGCAACAAAGCCACGCTCCAGCCAAGGAGAATGTTTCTTCTTCATGCACAGAAGTCTGTGGAGAAGGTTTAGATCACAAGTGCTGTGCCAAGATATGCCTTGTTAAGGTCTACCCAGAGGATCAACCTGAAAAAGCTGCCAGGATGTATGCAATAATAGATGAACAGAGCAACAGATCCCTGGTCAAGCCTAAATTCTTTGAGATCTTTGGCATTGAGGGTCATGCCACACCGTATACTCTCAGAACCTGTTCTGGTCGTGTAGAAGGGTCGATGGGTTCATGGTGTCTCATATCGAAGGGAAAGAGGGCATACTCCTACCAACATTAGTTTAGTGTGACCAGATACCAGACAAAAGAGAAGAGATTCCTACTCCAGAGGCTGCATATCACCATCCTCACTTAAGGCATCTTGTTGATGAGATTCCCACAATGGACATGAATGCTGAAATCTTAGTCTTGCTAGGAAGAGACATTCTCAGAGTACATAAGGTACGTGAGCAGTGTGATGGACCTGAGGATGCCCCTTATGCACAAAGACTTGATCTAGGCTGGGTAATAGTGGGCGATGTATGCTTGGATAGAATGTGTACATCATTTGAGATCCACTCCTTTAAAACTTACAGGTTAGGAAATGGACGTGCATCCCACTTCAAAGAGTGCCCTCACCATTATGAAGTAAAGGAGAAGCCTCTTGACATCATCCAAGTACCTGATGTCACTCCTATCCTTTGTGATGACAACCTAGGTACCACAGTGTTTTGTACCACAAATGACGACAACAAAATAGCCTTGTCAGTTGAAGACAGAGAGTTCATCAAAATAATGGACAAAGAATTCTTCAAGGATGAGTCTAACAGCTGGGTTGCACCATTGCCTCTTCGTGCTGCAAAGGTCAAACTGCCAAACAATCGTGAACAGGCTTTATCCAGATTCAACTCACTTCAACGAACACTAAAGAACAGGCCTGAAATGAAGGACCATTTCATTACCTTTATGAAGAGGATCTTTGACAATGAGCACGCTGAGCCAGCTCCACCTCTTCAAATACACGATGAGTGCTGGTACCTACCTTTCTTCGGAGTGTACCATCCACGTAAGCCAAAACAAATCAGGGTAGTGTTCGACTCCAGTGCCAAGCATCAGGGCGTATCCCTGAACGATATTCTTCTCACTGGTCCTAACCTAACCAACAACCTTGTAGGTGTACTCATGAGGTTTAGAAGAGAGCCAGTTGCCATAACTGCTGACATTGAACAAATGTTTCATTGCTTTATTGTACGAGAAGACCATAGGAACTTCCTAAGGTTTTTGTGGCACCGTGACAACAACATGGACAATGAGATGATTGAATACCGCATGAAGGTTCATGTTTTCGGAAATAGCCCCTCACCTGCCGTTGCAACATACGGTTTACGAAGGACTGCTCTTGATGGAGAACAGGAGTATGGTGCAGATGCTCGACATTTCGTCGAGAGAGACTTCTATGTGGACGATGGACTTAAATCTTTACCTACAGCGGAAGAAGCCATAGACCTGCTCCAAAGGACAAAAGGTCCTAAATTCTTGCTGGCTGATCCAGAAGAAACCACGGCTGATGTCTTCAGTCTTCTAGAACCCGACAAAGATCCAGTGGTTCGTCCTGAAGTTAAAACCCTTGTCACCAGAACTGAACAAAGATGTGCCTTGGGCTGTCAACGCTTTGAACGTTTCTCCAAGTGGACAAGGCTGGTAAGCACCACCGCAAGGTTAGTTCACATTGCACACTGCTTTCAGACGAAGCCCACAGATGCTTACTGTCAAGGTTGGCACATGTGCCAAAAGCTTCTTTCTGCAAAAGACATTGCTGAAGCTGAACTGATCGTAATACGCAGTGTACAACAGGATGTCTTTGGCTTAGAAATCAGACGTATCCGTGACAAGGGGGACATTCCAAAAAACAGTCCAATTGCTAACCTGAACCCATTCATTGACAATGATGGCATGTTAAGGGTTGGTGGACGCTTAAACAAGGCTAAGTTCAGTGAGCAAGAACAGAATCCTCTCATCATACCTGCTCGCCATCACATCACCACTTTGCTCATACGGCACTACCATGAAGGGGTGAAACACCAAGGTAGACACTTCACAGAGGGAGCCATAAGAGTTACAGGCCTTTGGATTATAGGAGCAAAAAGACAGATTACAGCTGTGTTCAGTGCCGCAAACTAAGAGGGAAACATCAGCAACAGCAAATGTCAGATTTGCCAGCTGACAGGTTAAGTACTGACCCACCCTTTACTCATGTTGGTCTGGATGTCTTCGGACCATGGATGGTAACAGCCCGCAGAACCCGAGGTGGCCAAGCAAATAGCAAGCGATGGGCAGTGCTGTTCACCTGCATGAGTGTACGTGCAGTACACATTGAAGTAATAGAATCTATGGATGCCTAAAGTTTCATCAATGCTCTAAGACGGTTCCTTGCCATCAGAGGACCAGTCAAGACACTAAGATCCGACTGTGGAACTAATTTCGTTGGAGCTTGTCGAGAGTTACAGCTCAACTCTAGGCCAATACAAGACCTTTTAGCTGAAAAAGGCTGCACATGGATTTTCAATCCTCCTCATTCTTCCCACATGGGTGGTTCATGGGAGAGAATGATAGGTATCACACGAAAAATACTGGACTCTATGCTCATGGACTTGAACTCCACAAGACTTACCCATGAGATTCTAACCACCTTCCTGGCAGAAGCATCTGCCATAATCAATTCAAGACCACTTGTTCCAGTGTCTACAGATCCAGAGACCCCAACTATCCTTACTCCAGCCACTCTTCTTACCCAGAAGCTTGGGTCTATCCCCGTGCCACTTGGAGACTTTAAATCAGGAAATCTGTGCTACGATCAGTGGAAGCGAGTACAACACCTTGCCAACTGCTTCTGGAATTGTTGGAAGATGGAGTATATTTCTACTCTGCAAGGACGCAGGAAATGGCAGCGCCTGAACCCTAACATCCAAGTTGGAGATCTCGTTCTGCTTAAGGATCAGCAAGCTGAAAGAGTCGAGTGGCCTATGGGACTTATTGTAAAGAGCGTTTCCTAGTGATGACGGTAAGGTACGTAAGGTGGAGGTGAAAGTTTCAAGACAAGGGACTGTAAAGACTTTCATCAGACCTATCACGGAACTCATTTTGCTCTTGCCGTTTGGAGACTGAACATACTTGGGTATGCTGTTGGATCCTACCTGCGACTTCGAGAAGGAAGTATCTGGAACTTTAGTTGTCACAACTTGAAGCCTTATATTATAGTTGTTGTTGCATTATATGCATGTTCTCCATTATGTCTTTCAGGTTTTCAAGACATCAAGCAAATTGCGCTGTTGTTTATTTGCATAACTACCGTTGTATTATGTAAATAGTGGCATTACCATGCCAGACGGGGAGTGTGTGCTGCCCCAATAGGGCCATAGAATGAGATGTATAGCCTCAGTTAATATTAGCATTGTTATATAGATTAGAGTTTATATAGTGTGGTTTGCCTAACTATTTTCTCATAGCTAAATCTATGTGTTATCCTATGCTGCCATCTAGTGGCCCTTTGTTGCAATGTACATGTTTTTCTGTGATTCTCCTAGCAGTTACGACATATTTCCAGTGTATGTATGCCCCTCCCTTCTTCCTGAGTGCAGTACTTCCTGTGTCATCGCCTCAGCTAGCAAGCCACATGTAACAAGGACACTCATGTAATCTGCACAGTACATAGGAAAGGCATCATCTTTTGACCGCACAATACTATCACTATTCATCTGCTGTTCCTGTTATCTGCTGTAACCCCTGAAGTTTTTTTTTTTTACAGTAAAAGTTTTTTATTTTATTGACATACCAACAAATAACAGAAAACAATGACAGTCGGAAGGAAACATATACATTCAGTCACATAATGCAGATATAGAATGGTCACAGGAATCAAAGGAAGTGCGATGTAAAGGCCATAAAGTCATATGGACGAGTGAGCAGAACCCCAATCAGCAGGACCCTAAGACCAGGGGGGGCAGCTAGCCCGAGGCATCAACCCAGCTGGACCATATCTTGTCGAACTTGGCCAGACAGTTCCTGCTCTCGTATGTGATCCTATAGAGCGGTAGAACCTTATTAATCGCCGCTCGCCACGAGGCACTCGTAGGGAGCTCTTGGCCCCTCCAGCGGAGGAGTATCTCCCTTCTGGCGTAGAATAGAGCAAATGTGATGCACAGCTTGACATATCTGTCTCCCTCAATTTCACCCAGATAACTAAGCAGGAATATGCGAGGATCCATAACCAAGTCCACTCCGCACAATGTAGACAGAGTGTCAGCCACCTCCTTCCAAAACGTGCTTAGTTTTGGACAGGTCCATACCATGTGAAAGAACGTCCCAGTGTCAAGCAGACACCGGGTACAGAGCGGGCTCCTAGAAGGATAAATCCCTGCCAACCTCTGCGGTGTGTAATATGCTCTATGCAAGAATTTCAGCTGGATAAAACGGTCTCGGGAGGCTATCATAGATGAGATGTAGGAGGAGACACACTCCTCCCACACCTCCTCGTCAAGGTCAGGGATGTCCGCGTTCCACTTACTCAAGGCCCCGGTCGTGTCCACGTCATGAACCACTGTGAGTCGGAGGTAAAGCGAAGAGAGAGGGCTCCCCATCACACTTGAAATCAGCAGGCGCTCGACGGAGTCGGGCTCGAGGGTCACCGGGCTTGGGAATTGCGAGGCAAGGGCATGTCTGAGCTGCCAGTATCTAAATTGGAAGGAGAGGGGAAGGTGGTAAGTCCGTCTCAACTCCTGGAACGTCACAATCCCACCGTTCGGCATCACATGCCGGAGGGTAAGGATGCCTTTTTTTGCCCACAACGCCGGATCCGGGATCTTGGAGAGGTGGGGAAGAAGGGGATTGGCCCATAAGGGAGTGTGGGGAGAAACCGATCCGGGCTTAACCATCTTGGCCCTGGAGGAGCGCCACACTGATAGGACAGTCTTCATGGGTACAGTGACTGTCGGGTGGGCCTTGGGGCCCCTAAAGGCCAGATTGGAAAGCGCCGCGTATGAGCCCAATACCGCCGCCTCCAACGCGACGGCCGTGTTTTGTCGGGGTTGGGAGAACCACCATCGCACCGTGACCAGTACCGCCGCCCAGTAATATATCAAAAAGTTCGGAAGCGCCAGTCCCCCGCTCGACAGTGGAAGATAGAGAATCCGCCGCGCCACCCGGGGCGGACGCCCAGCCCAGACAAAGGTTGTGATTACACCATCTAGTTGTCTAAAAAACGACCGGGGGATAGGGACCGGGGTTTGTCTAAAAAAATATAGGAGCTTGGGTAGGTAAATCATTTTAATCAGGTTCCCACGCCCGACCGGTGTAAGGGGGAGGTTTCGCCATGTCGCGCATTTCTTAGTCAGCTGCTCCAACACCGGGAGGACATTCTTAGTGAGGTAGCTCCCCCGCTCCAAACCCACCTGGACCCCCAGATAGGTAAACTCCCCCACCCAGCGAAGAGGCGTATGCGAGTCCACCCGGGGCACCGATGGGTGGAGCGGGAAGAGTATCGATTTGTCCCAATTGATTCGAATCCCCGAGAACTGACTGAAATTATCAAAGTGGGCAAGGGCCCTATGCAGGGAGGCGGAGGCATCCGCCAAATACAATAAGGAGTCGTCTGCATATAAGGACAGTTTTTCCTCCAGGGAACCCACCCGGACTCCCCTAACCTCGGCGTCTCCCCGCACGTGGGCAGCCAGGGGTTCGAGCGCAAGGGCAAACAGCCCCGGGGACAACGGGCAACCCTGCCTAGTCCCCCTCCCCAGGGAGAAGGAGTCCGACAGGGTGCCGTTAGTGCGAACGCGGGCCCGGGGGTGGTCATAAAGCATGCGAATCCAAGAGAGGAAACGGGGGCCGAGGCCAAAGCGGGAGAGGACCGTCCAGAGATAGCCCCACTCGACCGAGTCAAAGGCCTTCTCAGCGTCGAGTGAGGCCACCACACCCGGCGCCCCCGGTCCCGCAATCGCCAAGTGCGTGTGCAAGCGACGCAAATTAATATCTGTGCCTCTGCCCGGCATAAAGCCCGTCTGGTCCGGATGGACCAAGGCTGTGATAACCGAGTTCAGGCGGTTGGCCAGTACCTTCGCAAAGATCTTAGCATCGACATTAAGAAGTGAAATGGGTCGATAAGAGGAACAAAGGGCAGGGTCCTTACCGGGCTTGGGAATGACCACTATTACTGCGTCGCTCATGGAATCGGGGAGAGCACCGGAGTCCGACGCCTGAGAAAAGAGGGACAACAGTCTAGGGGCAAGATCCTCTGCATAATTCTTATAGAATTCCACCGGGAACCCATCCGGGCCCGGCGTCTTCCCCCCCTGCATCATTTTCAGTGCCCTCTGAATCTCCTCCAATTTGATTGGGGTATCCAGTTTCCCCGCCGAAGAGGAGGTGAGGACAGGGACATCCACAGCATCCAGGTATTCAACCAAGGCAGACTGGTCATACGCCACTCTGGAGCTATAGAGTCTCCGGTAGTATGCGGCGAAGCATGCATTAATCTCCCCGGGAGTAGAGTGGGGGGTCCCATCATGACCCACAATTTGGGCAATGGTGGTGACCCCCGACTGTTCCCTAGACAGCCAGGCCAGGAGTCTACCAGTCCTCTCCCCCTGTTCGAAGATGCGTTGCGACTGGTGAAGCATTCTCTTCTCCGTCAGGGCCGTCCGTAACAAAAGCGTCTGTCGCGTCAATAGCTGTAGTTGTTCATAGTGGTGAGGGTCCCGAGTCCGAACATAGAGGGCCTCCTGTCTAGTCGCGTCCCCCTCAGCCCTGACCAAGTCCGCCCGGCGCTCCCGCCTCACCGCGGCAATTATTGATTGATATTGACCCCTGGAAGATGCCTTAAAGGCATCCCAGACAGTGTTCTCAGCCGCCGTACCAGGGTTGTCAGACCAGTACTGTCGGAGAGATTCATGAAACCGAGGCTCCACCTCCGCATCGGTGATCCAGAATCGGGAGAGTCGCCAGAGTCTGTCGGACGGGTCAGTCGACACGGTCAGAGATAGGAGAAGTGGTGCATGGTCTGAAATCCCCCTAGGGAGGATGAGGACATCCCGGACCTTAGACAGGACCGGGGCCCCAACATAGGCCAGGTCTATTCGAGAAAAGGATTTATGAGTAGCGGAGTGGCAGGTAAAGGCCTTGGTGGTCGGGTGTCTCCATCGCCATACGTCAGTGAGGCCATACGTGTCAGCCCAGGCCGCCAGTCCCCGGCGGGTCGTGCCAGGTCCGGTACAGCGGTCCATGTCAGAGTCCGGGACAAGGTTAAAGTCGCCCAAGAGTACTACATTATCAGAGGGGAACTGTGCTAATTTAGTTGCAAGCAGAGTCAGGACCCCTAGGGAGGCAGGTGGTGGCAGGTACAAGCCCACCAACACCCATGGTGAACTATGGATCAACGCATATACTATCACAAACCTGCCATCTGGGTCGAGAACCAAGTCAAGTAGCTTAAAGGGGAGTGATTTGAGGACAAGGACACTGACACCCCTAGCGTAGCTCGAGTAGGTGGAATGGTAGTGGTGCCCCACCCACGGCTTCTTCAGGCTGAGAGTCCTACTCCCTATCAGGTGCGTCTCCTGTAACGCACAGACATGGGGGTGGTACTTCTTAATAAATTGAAACACCAAGGAGCGTTTGATCGGGGAATTCAGCCCCCGTGTGTTCCAGGAGAGGATGTCAAGGGTAGCCATGTGGGTCAGTGTGGGGGGTGTGGCAAGGATCAACAAGGGTCAGGGGACGTGGGACAGCCCCAGCAGCCAATGTTGGGCTGAGGGGAGCACCAAGACCCCAGGCCAGTACATCTACATACAATGAGGAAATTACTGTCATGCAACATAAAACCAAAACACGGGAGCCAACAGGGCAACCCAACAAACCCAACCCCCCCCGCCCCACCCCCCTCCCCAGAACCCGGAGGAGAGTCTTCATCCCAGAAAAGAAAAAAGCAGCCTTCAGGCCAGTTCTAAGGGCAGTGAACAGAAGGCAGTCCGCCCCTCTTGGATCAAATAGTCAAGGGAAATAAAAGAAAAAACCCCCAAAACAAAAATAAAGTTCCTTCATGACTTCCGGAGCAGATAATAGTGTGTGGATCACCCGGGGCCCCGGGGGCACTAAACTTTAGGGAGAACGTTGCAAACAGTTTGGTGGGTAGGTTCCAGTCCTCTCCATGGCAGGGGCTCAGCACTGGTGACCCGGAGGGGGCCCCCCCGCAAAAAATGTAAGAGGGTCCTCACCCAGGGGGTGACAGACTGAGCAGTCAACAGGAGCAAGGCACAGGGGGGGGGAAGGGGGGGGTCCAAGAGATCCGTACCCCGCAGCAGCCATAGGGGACACGATGGGGAAGAAGAATAGGAGATCAGTCCAGGACAGATGAGGAGAGACAGAGGGCAGGGGTCCCCCACCCCCCATCCCCCCAAGCTCCAAGTCCCAACCCCGGGATGTCCACATCACCCCCCTCACCCAGAGAAGCACCAGGGCCCACCACGTAACATACTCACAGAGGAGTGCAAACAGGCATCATGACAGAGTCAGCGCGGCAGCGTTTCTGCCCAGGCCACCACATCACGGGGGGAGGTGAAGAACTGGATGCGTTCGCCATCCTGCACCCTCAATTTGGCAGGAAACATCATGCTGTATTTTATCCCCCGTTCCCGGAGCAAGGCACGGGCATGATCAAAGGACTTACGTTGTCGCTGCGTCTCAACGGAATAGTCCGGGAAGATAAGAAGCCTAGTGTTTCTTAAACTTTAGATCTCCCTGTAGACGGGCCGCCCGAAGGACCGTGTCCCTGTCACGGTAGTGCAGGAGTTTAAAAATGAAAGTGCGCGGGGGGGCGCCCTGCGGGCCCCTGGCTGCCGGCATACGGTGCGCCCGTTCAATGGAGAAATGAGGGGAGAAGCGCGCGTCAGGCAGCAGAGAGGGGAGCAGCCGCTCCATGAAGGCAACGGGGTTGGCGCCCTCTGCACCCTCCGGGAGTCCCAGGACCCGCAAGTTGTTGCGGCGGTTCCTATTTTCGGCGTCCTCTGCCCTGGCCTCCAGCACCTTCACCCTGGATTTCAGGGACACCAGGTCGGCACGGTGGTCCCGCTGCACATCTTCCACTCCGCCGACTCTGCGCTCCACCTCCGACACTCGTTCGCGGAACCCCTCCATGTCCCGCCGAATCAACGCCGCCTCGACCTGGACGTGCTCAATCTTCACCTTCAGCGCAGACTGACAGTTTGCAATGGCCAGCATCAGAGCATCGAAAGCTGGGGAGCCTGTAAGGATCGCGCCGTCTGGCGGTGGTTCCTTCTGGGCCTCCATGCGGCAGGCTGAAGGGGAGGTAGTAGGCCCGAGTCGTAGCGGGTGGGGCTGTGCAGGCTTGTTCCGTCTCCCTCGGCCGGATCTGGTTCCCCGCATACCCCGGGAGCTCCAGAGGGTAATGTTTGTAGGATGGAGGGAGATTTAGAGCGATTCCACACCAGGATCAAAGCAGGATGTTAGTCCGGACCGGGAGCTCAGCAGTTACACGTCTGCTCCCGTCGCCATCTTGGACACGCCAACCCCTGAAGTTAAAGAATAAACACCTCTTTTGAATGAATCGGTATTGACGAGTTCAGCTATCTGACAAGGATTGTCCGCAGTGAGTATATCTGCTTATACAGGCCAGGCATAGAGGTCTCAGCAAGGGATATATCGCTATCACAACAATCGGAGTCAGAATAGTCCATTTCCCTTCAAGGTCCGGCCACGCCCCCACACCTAATGTTTTTGCTTCCTCTCTAATGGGTTTGTTTTGTTTTTTAAGCCTAATGATGACTTGCTGCACTGATAGTTACAGCTCTTTGAATCTCATATTGAGAGTTGACAGCAACAGATTCCAAATGCAAATAGCACACCCAAAATTAACTCTGGACCTTTTATCTGCTCCTTGTAAATGGGATAATGAGGGAATAACACACACCTGGCCATGGAGCAGCTGAGCAGCCAATTGTCCCATTACTTTTGGTCCCTTAAAAAGTGGGAGGCACATATACAAACTAGGGCTGTTACTGTTACTGCCAAGTCCTTTCAAAGTGTGTTCCCAGCTTCTCAAAGCTTTAGCAGCATTCACTTGTCCAGCATTACCATTCATGGACTCTGCTACACACCTCCACTCTCACCTGCAACTTCCTGTCTTTATTTAAACCATATCCTGGACAGGTGCGTTAACCCTTTCCTTTCCTCTAAAAGGACCACAGTCCAAATAGAGGAGAAATATAATGTCCTTCCAGGACCCAGCCACGGCGTCCTGTACATATCCCCCTCTGTGCCCCAACGCCAAGGAGGTGGGGGCAACAGTGGAGCCCAAACAATGGACTCGGGAGAGGGCATCTGCATTTTGATGCAGTCTCCCGGGCCTATGCTCCATTATAAACTTAAATTCTTGGAGTGCCAGGAACCACTGGGTAATCCTGGCATTAGTCCCTTTACCTTGCCTCAGCCACGTTAAAGGGGCATGATCAGAAATTAACCTAAATCCCCCCCCCCCCCAAGAGGTAATATCTGAGGGACTCCAGGGCCCACTTAATGGCCAGACACTCTCTCTCAATAATAGCGTAGTTTTTCTCTGCTGGTGTCAACTTCCTACTGAGGAAGACTACTGGGTGCTCCTCACCATGAACAACCTGTGATAATACAGCTCCCAATCCTACATCGGAAGCGTCAGTTTGGACAATGAACTCTTCAGAAAAACTGGGTGCTATCAGGACAGGGTGTTGGCACAGTGCTGACTTGAGCTCCAAAAAAGCCTTTTCAGCATCTGCATTCCACTCGACCATGACCGATTTCCGACCCTTGGTCAGATCGGTCAATGGAGCCGCTAATGTGGCAAAGTTGGGTACTAATCTTCTGTAGTATCCCACCATGCCCAGGAATGCAGGTACCTGCCTTTATGTGAGGGGGCGGGGCCAACTAGTTATAGCCTCTACCTTGTTGACCTGAGGTTTCTCCACCCCCCTACCCACGATATAGCCCAGGTATTTCACCTCCTCCATCCCCAAAGCACATTTTTCAGGGTTTATTGTAAAACCCCTCCTTCCAAAGAGTCCAGTACTGCCTGGACTTTGGGCAAGTGTGATTCCCAGTCTCTGCTAAAAACGACTATGTCATTCAAGTACACTGAGCCATACTCCCGATGAGGTCGTAAAATCCTATCCATTGCTCGCTGGAATGTGGCTGGAGCAGTTTGCAGGCCAAAAGGCATTCGTTTGTACTGAAAACTCCCCTCTGGAGTAGAAAAAGCAGTTTTCTCTCTAGCAGCCTTAGTTAACGGGATTTGCCAATACCCCTTGGTAAGGTCTAATGTTGTGATGTACCTGGCTGGACCTAGTCTCTCAATAAGTTCATCTACCCAGGGTATGGGGTAGGCATCAAACCGTGAAACCTCATTAAGTTTCCGGAAATCATTGCAGAATCGCAGAGTCCCGTTGGGCTTTGGTACCAACACAATCGGGCTCGACCACTCACTCTGTGATTCTTCGATAAATCTCCAGGTTTAACATTTTCTTCACTTCCTCTGAAACGGCCTTTCTTTGAGCCTCTGGGATGCGGTAGGGCCGGACAAAACGTTGATCCCAGGTTCTGTGATAATATCATACTCTATGACACTAGTTAGCCTTGGCAAGTCTGAAAACTTTTCTTTATTTCTCTGCAAGAACTCCTTTGCCTGCTGACTTTGGATTTTAGACAGAGTATTTGCTACTTGGACCCTCTCCACCCCAACCTGAGGCTCAAGCCTTGCACTGGCCAGGGAGGTCACCGGTTCCCTGTCTGTCCAGGGTTTTAACAGGTTGACATGATATATCTGATACGGTTTCCTCTTGCCTGGCTGGTGCACTCTATAATTTACCTCTCCCACTTTCTCCACAACTTCAAAGGGACCTTGCCATCTGGCCAAGAATTTACTTTCCACAGTGGGAATGAGCACCGCTACTCGATCCCCCACTTGAAAGTGCCTTATTTTAGCAGCCCTGTTATAGACCCATCGTTGAGCCTTCTGCAAATGCTCTTTTACTAGTGGCATCACAGTTTGGATCCTTTCCTGCATTTGGGAGACATACTCCAGGACACTCTGATGCTGAACGGGTTCACTTTCCCATTCCTCTTTAATAAAGTCGAGCAGTCCGCGGGTCCCCGCCCATATACCAACTCAAAAGGCGAAAACCCAGTGGAGGCCTGGGGCACTTCCCGGATAGCAAACAGGAGAGCTGGAGTCCCAATCCTTCCCATCCCTTTGTACCACTTTCTTGAGCATAGACTTAAGAGTCTTATTAAAGCGTTCTACCAACCCGTCCATTTGGGGGTGATAGACAGATGTGCGTAGCTGTTTAATCCGGAACAGCTTACACACATCGGCCATAACCCTCGACATAAACGGCGTACACTGGTCTGTGAGTATTTCCTTGGGGAAACCCGTCCGTGTAAACAACTGGAATAATTCCCGGGCAATGGCTTTTGAGGAGGTATTCCGCAGGGGTAGCGCCTCAGGATATCGGGTGGCATAGTCAAGAATCACCAATATGTAGGAGTGACCTCGAGCTGACTTTACCAAAGCACCCACTATATCCATGTCTATCCTCTCGAACGGGACCTCAATTATGGTATCTCTTTACCTCTGCTTTCAGACCTGGCCAGTAAAACCGGTCGGTGATCCGTGCCTCCGTCTTCTCAACTCCCAGGTGTCCCCCTAACACATCATCATGGGCCAGTTCCAGAACCTTTAGTCTATATTGTTGGGGCACCAACAATTGTTCTACCACATTTTCTCTCTCCTTGGTAACCTGATACAGCAATTCATTATATATTGCAAAGTGTGGCCACCTTCCATTCGCACCTGGCTCTTGGGGAACCCCATTTACTACTACAACTTGTTCTTTTGCACGGGCCAAAGTGAGGTCCTGCATCTGAGCAGTACCAAACGCCCCCTGGGGAACACCCAAATCTGGCAGGGCAGGGGTAGAGGCTACTTCCTCATCCTCTTCCCCCAGCATTACCTGAAGTGGGGAAGGCTCCTCCCCCTTAGGGTTTTGGTAGGTCTGTGTATCACATATCTTAACATTCTCAACAGAATCAACACTATCACCATTAACCACATCATGAGCATTTTCCTCATCCGGATCCATATTAAGAACATTTGGCAGTTCAGGGTTATTCCTCTCAGTGGCAGGAACAGGGGGGCTAGTTTCTCCCCAGTCTCTGAACTGTTCTCCTTGTTCCCACAGTTTGGTAAACAATGGACAGTCTCGTCCTATTATAACATGTACCAAGTTCTTTTCCACCCCCACCTCTTGAGTACAAGTGCCACATGCTGAGGAGATAGACACCGTGATGATTGGGTACTCTCTAGTGTCCCCGTGAATGCACACCACCCGTAAAGTTTTGCTTACCGTACCGATCTTCCCAATTACTCTAGGATGAACAAGGGTTACCATGCTTCCAGAGTCCAACAAAGCCCAGGCAGGGAGGTGGTTCACTTGGACTTCACACTCAAACCTTTTCTCATCCATGTCGAGATGTGTGGTGCATACTTTATGGGCACAGAAGGACCCCCTCCACAGAACCCCACATTCCATGGGCTCCTCTTGCAGTGGGCAGTGTGCCCGGGTATGACCCCAGGAATGACATCGCCAACACTGTGCATCCCCTCCTCTCCTAACAGGAACATAACGCTGAGGAGGTACCGGTAGTGACTCTTGGCCTTCCGGGGTGTTTGTTCCAGGGCTCCTTGGAACATCATTTCGAAGGGTAGCAGTTGGTCGAACAGGCCATGGCACACTGGGCCCTATGCGCTTGGTAGGTCCGGGCAGGTCCTCCACCACTGTAAATCGTTCCACCATCTCAACAAGGAGGTTTGCTGTTTTGGGGTCTCCATGGCTGACCCACCGTTGAAGGTCATCTGGCAGGGACCTCAGGTATCAGTCCAGCACAACCCGCTCCACGATTTGGGGACCAGACAACACCTCAGGCTGCAGCCATTTTTTCACCAGTTGCACCAGGTCATGCATTTGAGACCGGGGTGGCCGATCTGGACGATATTTCTATTGGTGTACTCGTTGGGACCGAACAGCCGTAGTCACCCCCAGACGAGCCAGAATTTCTTCTTTTAGCTTTTGATAGTCTTTAGCATCATCTGGTGGCAGGTGAAAGTAGGCTTTTTGAGGATCTCCAGTGAGAAAAGGAGCAATGAGGCCGGCCCACTGGTCCTGAAGCCACCCTTCTCTCTCTGCCGTCCTCTCAAAGTTAGCAAGAAATGCCTCTACATCATCGCTCGGGGACAATTTCTGCAGAAAATGGCTTACCCTCACAGTCACCTGGTTGCCAGGGGCAACAGCCGCTTGTACCTGAACCTGAGACAGCTGCTGCACTGCTTCCTTTAAGGCAGTCACCTTGCTGGGCTGACAATTGGGCCACTAACAGGCGAGTATTTTCTTGCTGCAGAGCCAGCGCCTCTTTGTGGTAAGTCTGTTGTGCCTCCAGCTGGGTTGCTAAGCGCTGATTAGCTTCCTCATGGCGAGTCTGCGCTTGCATGTTAGCCAGGGTCAGCTGTTTAATTAGCTCCTCCATTGCTTCAGCTTTCAATGTTTGTGCAGCTTTAACCCAGGACATAAATCCAATGTACCGTCTCTTTAAATGTCAGCTGAATATAAAGTTCAAATGCAAAAAGAAAAACAAGCTTTTTTTTTTTTTTTCTTCTTCTTCTTCTTCTTCTTCTTCTTATGCCTGTTATTCTGTTATGTTTATGGCTAGTTCAACTATCTTTGCCTCATTGTCTCCCAAAAATATATATTTTTCTACTTCGGTGGACACTAAACCCCACTCTACAGATCCTGCCTGTGGTAGGGGTTACATTGTATTTACTGCTTTCATTTCATCATCAACATAAAAATTAACACACTGCTCTTCAACAGGCAAATAATTCACAGAGGCAAAAATAGCTTCAGTCTGAGTGCATATTTCTTGCAATTCAGATTCCTCAATGACCCTGCTCTGCTGATCATCAATTACGGGAAAGTCATGAATATCACCTGCCTTACTACATTCACAAGGCTCAGTGGATATTGGACACACTTTTTCTACATCATTTAGTGCAGTGTCAGAATTAAGTTTTTCAGCTTTATTTCCATCAAGCAACTGACTGAGAACTGAAGATGTGCAAACCCCTACTTCCTGCACTTCAGCCACTTCATTTGCCCTGAAGCGGTCAGGGATTTCACTTTTAGCAACTTCCCGATTAGCAAATTCCTGTGTGATGCCCAATTTTACAGTTTGTAAGTGGGATTCTTTCACTAAGCCAAATCCTCATCCCGGCAGCAAGACTGCATTATGTACAAAGGTTCCTGTAGACCCAAAGACGAGGCGCATGTGCCATCTTCTTCCAATACAGTCTCTTCGTTGTAATCCTCATCACTCCAAAGTAAGCTTTCCGTGCAAGAATCGCTGAGCGTCTCCTCATCACTTAGTCTTGTATGAGGTCGGCGTCTATGATCGCTGCTTTTACCGGAACACAGGGCCTTATAATCACTGTTGAGCTTTGAAGGTTGTATTTTTTTTGGTGAGAGCTCCTTAGAAATCTCTATGTTCTCTTTACTACCAGACAGCTCTGACTTTGCTTTCTTTTTCTTCTTCTTGTTCTTTGACTTCAGACTCAAGAAATCTTTGAACTTTTCTCTTACTTTTTCTTTAACACTTTCAGACAGCTTGTCTGGCTTGCGATGAGACTTTTGGATTAAGTTCTCCTTGCTTTTGTCTTTTAGGGGCGGTCGGTGGGAATTTGAACTGTTTGTGGCGGGGCTTGAATGACGCATCTTTTCACACAATCTATTCTTGCCGTCATGGGTTGAGCTTCTTAGGGAAATCTGAAGTGGAGTATGCAGAGAACCGGATGTGGGGCATCTTCTCTTTGAGCTTTGCTTAATGGCCTTTTCGTGAGCTAAAGAGTCTCTTGTCTGCATATGCCTTCATGACAGGACTCTGATCCTGCTCTGACTTGTCAACGCCATGGAAATACTTCATATGGTAATGCAGCAATTTGGCTTTGCGAAAAGATTTGGAGCTCCAGTTCCAAGGTAACAGCTTTGATAGCTGGATCATCAAGTTTCTCCAAAGTATTTGTTAAAGGTTCTCTACTGTATTTAGCAGAACTGTCAGACCGTCAATTCAGCTTCATAGGAGCTGCTACTGCGGGGACAGCTGGGACCTCCTCAGCATCTTCTTGTACAGGAGGGTCTTTCTCTTCTGGTTTGGTCTCGTCTGGTTTGACCTCTGGAACGCCATTCACAACATTGGTTTCAACAGGCTCTACAGACTCTTCTACTAATAGCGGCTCCTTCACTTCGGGAGTTTCAGGGTCTGCCAGGGCACACTCCGGCCGCAACGTGAATTTTGGTTTTGAGACTTTCTTTAACTGTTCTGCAGGACTGTTCACTAGAGGGAGCTCGCGAGCATAGACTGCCTACATTAGTTTAACTGAATGGTACCATTCCTTAGTTTAGAACTTTCCTTATCATTATTTACTGATTCTCGCAAGGGAACTTACGGAGTCATATTGTGTCATTGCATAACAATTTTTTTTTGTAATTTAAACTCACTCTCTTTTTGCTTTTCCTAAAGTAAACTCATTCTTATTGGTTTAAATATATATTGACTGTGTGAAGTGTATTTTTCTCGTCTGGAGGAACCACCCATGAGAGCAGGTAATACTGTTGTTATATTGTTATTACATGCTATACACCTGCTATTGTGACTAGATATGTACATTCCCGTTCGTACGAATGTTATTTTCGTACGAAAATGTTCATTTTCGTACCCGCAGGATAATGTGTACATACGAAAAAATTAAAGCACCAAAATACGAAAACTACGAGATTACGAATGAGCCGCATAACGAACAATCGCAAATACGAACGAATGATCCGACGGAAAAAAAACTACAAAACGAAAACGGCAAAAGAACAAAAATGACATCTATAACAAAAGATTTACATTCTGTATTTTGTTTGAATCCTTTTTCTGTTTGTTTTCAGTCCTATGTTCATTGTTCATATGACATCTATAACAAACGATTTGTATGCTGTATTTTGTTTCAATCCTTTTTCTGTTTGTTTTCAGTCCTATGTTCATTATTCATATGACATCTATAACAAAAGATTTGCATGCTGTATTTTGTTTCAATTCCTTCTCTGTTTGTTTTCAGTCCTATGTTCATTGTTCATATGACATCTATAACAAAAGATTTGCATGCTGTATTTTGTTTCAATCCTTTTTCTGTTTGTTTTCAGTCCTATGTTCATTGTTCATATGACATCTATAACAAAAGATTTGCATGCTGTATTTTGAATCCAAAATACGAACAGAAAAAAGGAATTTAAAATACAGAATGCAAATCTTTTGTTATAGATGTCATATGAACATACGACTGAAAATAGCAAAAGAAAAGGGTTTCAAGATACTGCAAATCATTGACGAAAATTCACGAAAATTATTGTCTAACAAGTAACGAACATGAATTAAACAGAATAACGAACCATCCCGCATGTACGAAAATAAAACAGTAACGAAAATACGAAACGATCGGAATACGAAAAAATCGCGTCATACGAAAAACGAACGGGAACAAACAGGAAAATGGGCGTCTTACGAAAAACGAACGAAAACGAAAAAACGGAACGATACGAAACAGAACAAAAAAAAACAATTTTTTTTTCTGTGCACATGTCTAATTGTGACCCCAGCCAAGCAGAGGTCACAATACACTCACCAGACTTTCTGATGTGTCAAGGGAGGGTTTGAGCTAGTTGAATAGGGGTGAGCCAAGTAAAGAGAGTAGATCCCAAATCAATCAGCGGCTCCTGAGGGGGTAGTGCTATATATATATATATATATTATATATATATATATATATATATATATATATATATACACATACATACATACATACATACATACATTTTATTTATATATATATATACTCTGCATCCAGTGTAGCCTACAGTATGGGCCAGATTCTCAGAGGCGATACGACGGTGTATCTCAGATACACCGTCGTATCTCAATGGGTATCTATGCGTGTGATTCTTAGAATCACTTACGCATAGATACACTAAAAATCCGACAGGTGTAAAAGAATTACACCGTCGGATCGTAGATGTAATGACAACGCTGGCCGCTAGGTGGCCATAACGTTGTTTTCTCATTTGCCTATGCAAATGAGCCTAATACGCCGATTCCCGAACGATTTTACGTCGCCCCGTTGAAGTTTACGTCGTTTCCGCAAGGTTTGCGCCGCGTAAAGATAAAGCAGCCCAAAGGTGGCGCATCCTATGTTAAGTATTGCCGTCGTTACCGCGTCGCCATTTAAACATTTTACGTCGTTTGCGTAAGATGTCCGTGAATGGGGCTGGACGCCATTAACGTACACGTCTAAAACACTTGCCATAGTACACTTGCTACTACTTTTCTGGTGGTGTACACAGTATCTAATACAGTGTAGTGTGGTGTTGCAAAACAAAATATACATCATGTCCGGAAGGCCACCAAGGAGAGGCAGATGCTCACAGGCCGCTAAAAGAGAGCAAGCAGGCTCTGTGTGTACAGTGCTTGTGGTGGACATAGTACATCCTCTGCAGGTGGCCGTGGGGCATGCTTTTGCCATTTTTCTGCTGCTGGCTGTGTTATTGAGCCAGAACATGCAGAAGAGTTGGAGTGGATAACAAAGCCGTCCTCATCCTCTGTCACTCAGGCTCAGAGTAGTTTGCCTTCCAATGCAGCTGCCAAAGCGGCTTATTCCACTGGCTCCTTGTCCACAGTCACTCCTTCCATAGCCCTACCGTCATGCACGGAGGAGTCCCCCAAACTATTCGACCACAGTGTCGAGTACATGCTGCTGGATGAAGGGCGCAGCGATTTGAAGGCTTCGATGTTGGTTTTCAGGTTGAGGAAGGGAGTAACGTGAGCCTAGAAATAGGGGGTGATTAAGAATGATAAGAAACTGGCACTCATGTTCCCCCCAGCTGCAGCATACTGCCAAGTTTGAACCAGTGATGAGGAGGGAGGGGATGATGAGGTTACTGACTCTGCTTGATAGAAGAGAGGAGGAGGCACATCTCCAAAGAGGCAGGATGCCCTCTATTGGGCAGCCACCCTATTGCATCACACCACAGAGCTCCACAGGTGCTGGGCGCAGCTGACGCCCCACTGATTTTAATTATTACTCCTCATCTGGGATTTCCAACCCCACTATATCTCTAGTCCTCTCAAAAACCTGCACTGAGAGGAATGAAAGTGTAGCAATAGGTGTCCCAAGTACTTGCAGCCAATCTGCTAGCAGTATACCACCATCTGATAATAGCAGGCAAATTTCCCTACTCCATACAAAAAAAAATATGGATTTAGCCTGGATAAACCAGATACATTACTACTGTATTATTACTTTTTACGTAAGGTATCTATCAACAGTTCACTGTACATATCCCAACTTCATCCACATAAAATATGTGGGATGCAGTTCTGATGGTCAAATTGAAAATAACAAAAAAATTAGAGAATAAAGTTTTCTCAAAGAAGACCAAAGACAGAACACTCTGAAGACCAAAAAACACACAGCAAAAAACTTGAAAAAGAGTGGCAGGTGAATAAAGTGGCTACACAATTAAAAAGAAGACAACCTTGTCTAATTAATTAAAAACCAGGGGAAGCTGCGCATCTCACATTCATAACCCAGTTAAACCACGCTCAATATATTCAGGCACTAACAATAATAGAGCACAGATCAAAAAAGCACCCCAGGAACTAAAAAATGGTGAGGGCTAAAGAATATAAATGATTCGTGCAGTCCTATAAAAAAGGATTTCCAATGGGCTATATGTGCTGTTATTCAAAAGAGTTGCTCCTGAACATGGGTATTTGCTGGGTGGATGCGTGAGGGTATGGCTGTCCCAAGTTAAAAAAAGGTGCTTTCCAATCACAGTGACAATAATTCAAAGTGGTCCATGAAATGTCACGTTAGTGATTAAGGCAAATCTGCACAATACAGAGAATCAACCACACAGCATGGTACACTCGGCTGTACACGTATCAACTTCAATATGGCACGTAGATATACCTTTTCCTTCACGGTGCACTGGGTAACTCTGCTGGCAGCTGAGAAGGATGCAGAACAGGGTTCAGTATTGTTGGAGCTTGTTCCACCACCACGCCTCCAAAATGCTAGTGGTGATTCTGCCACAGCTCTCTCATCCACCTCCTCCTCTTATTTTCCTCTTCTGCAGATTTGTCCTCTGCTCCGTAAGCATTCAAGGGACTATGCAAGCACTCAGACAAAAAGATGCCATGGGATGCTTGAGTTGGTCTGCTTAGGGGACAGGAGCCACACTGGGGCAGAGATTCTGTCAGCTCTGCAGGGGCAGGTTGACCGATGCCTTCAGACAATTCTTCAGTCCTCAGCGCCAAGGTCTGATCGGTTCAAGCAACCATCGACAGCGTCTGCATTACATGGTGCAGGAATATCTAGGGGCAAGAGCAGACTCGGAGACCTTTGCAACAGAGCATCCACTGGGTTACTGGGTCTTGAGGATGGACCACTGGCCAGAACTTGCTCAATATGCAATTGAGCTACTGGCCTGTTCTACATCCAGCATTCTTTCTGAACACACATTCAGTGCTGCTGGAGGATTTGTAACAGATCATAGAGTGTCCCTGGCCACAGACTCCGTTGATAGACTGACATTCATAAAAATTAATCAGTCTTGGATCAGCAGCTATCAAGCACCTGATGCTGATGTAACCGATTGAATTTTCTATGGATGTGGGATCCCTATGCTGAGTGACTATACTATTGCTCCTCAATCTTGGTGATGCTAGCTTCTAACAATATTTTTGGTTTAGAGCACCACCACCAAGGCCCATTTTTTTTGGCCCCTGTATAACGGGGGCATGTAATTACAATTCTTGATATATTTTACAGCAGGGCCTATTCCTGCACCCACCAAGAGTAACTGTGAGGGCTTACAGTGTTGTGGCACCATCACCACCACCAAAGGCCCAATTTTTCTGCCCCTGTTAAATAGGGGCATGTAATCACAATTCTTGATCTAATATTTCACAGCAGGGCCCGTTCCTGCGCCCACCAAGAGTAATTGTGAGGGCTTACAGTGTTCTGGTACCACCAACACCTAAGGTCCAACTTTATGCAGAGTATATAGGGCAGGTCGTATAGTATACATTCTGCTGTTCAGAGTATATAGTGCCTGGGGGACCCCCACGCCATTTTGTTTTATTTCCCCTTACTATCCATACCAAACCCCAAAGGGACTGGTAATGGACTGGGGGGGACCCAATGCGTTTTTTTTCTCAATGATTTTCATCTATATTGCTGGGACCCATACATTACAGCCGCAAGCATTTTTTTTTGTAATTGTAATTTTGCTGTGGTATTGTTCTAAACACAGCAAAACTGTGCCACAGGCATACTATAGACACACCCCAGGCACAATATTTAAAGGAATTTTTAATTTTTATTGTTTCACTTTAAGCATTTTTTTTATAAAATCACTTCTCCCGAAAAAACTTTTGTTTTTAAAACTTTTTGCATTGATACATGTACAATAACTTGCATATAAGCCTTTAAAATTAGCACTTTTGATTTTGTGTTCACGCATTCTAACAAACTTTTTGCCTGTTTGCATTTTCTGCTGCAAACCAAACCGGGGGGGGGGGGCAGGTGATATTTGGCTCATCCCTATTAGCTAGCATTGAACAGTGTACTGAAAAGAGGACCCCTGTCATTAGTCTAATTTTTTATGGATGCAGCTAACCCTTCGTTCAACAGATATTGTTGCCGATACCTATTCTTTGCTGTAGTGATGGAACTCAATGCGTATCCCTTCTTACAGAACTTTTGGATCAATATTTGGCTTTGCTCATCGTAGTCTGCCATTGTAGTCGAGTGGAACAATTACAGTGTAATCTACAGAACTGTCTATATGGTATATTATTTTTCCAGCTTGGTAGGTGGCAACTGGCTTGATGTAAGTATGAATGGCTTTGTAAAGTGTGGAGCGTTTCCCGTTCATCTGTAGTTGCAGTAAGATGTGCCGCATACAAGTGTGCTGGCATAGGTCGATAAATTCCTTGTAGGCCATTTACACAATGGTAAATGGTTTGTATTTTCCCTGAAAATTGATACACCTGGAAGAGAGCTTGTTTTTTTGGAAAAAACACTTACTGACTGGATAACCAGACCAAAAATAAAAGAAAGGAAGCCAAAAAAAGAAAACAAATTCACCCATTACATCTAAGGATTCGTAAGCTGCATTATAATGTTTGCTTTTGGGTTTTATACTGCTTTATGACTAGTGGTTAATTCCTTCCTAGTCACTAACCCTTGTACCTGAATAACTAATAATACTTGAGCTGCACTCAACAGCTCTTTTTCCTATTCTTGCCTGGCAGCACAAATTCATCCTGTCATCAGAATGTCTATATGTGGGGCTTGTAGTAGCCATTTGTATGGTACATTCAAATGTGACATCTGCATCATCATGAGATATTTCAATCACTTTAATCTACAACACTAGGGAGGCGATGATATTCTGAGCCATGTTCAATCCCTGGGATGTTTTCCACTTTTTTTCTGTAAATGTGTTGGTCTGTTGGTCTGTGTAATGTACTTATGTTTGCCCTTAGAGTGACAGGAACAGAAGGAAGATGACAAGATTTAACAAAGTCTTAATCCTCCTGAAGCTAAGAGATTCTTAGAGATTTGTAACTACACATTGCATGGTAGAAGGAAGGAAACAAACGATAAGCAGTAGCCAGAAACATACGCATCAATGGAAACAGGCAGATCATTCGCTTCACTATTTCCAATATCTCAAAATCAGATCATCCTATCACGTTCACAACAGGTCCTAAGAAGGCAGGAGCAGATGAGGTAAGAGTAATTATGAGAATTAATTACATCATACTAATACTGTCCATAGATGGGTAGATTTACTACTGATTCTACTACAAGGCAGTGAACAACATGCCACTTATTATCTTATACACAAAACTTAGAATTAAGTTGTCAATATTCACTTAAAGTAGAACTCTAGCTAAAGGTTTCATTTTCGTTTTTAAGTGAAGAAGAACCTCTCAAAAGGTACGCCTATTCCAATAACAACTCTCAAAGGTGGGGTTTGCTTTTATTTTGAGAAGATTTTTTTTTTTACATACTCTGATGTCTGTAGAACAGGAATTCATCATAGATCTTTCTTTTCATATAAAAACAATTGACTGCTATCCATAATACCTTTTCTTATTTGCACTAACATTGAGATTTTCAGGAGAAGCTTTCAGGGTCCAATGGCTTTTCTAAGGTCCAAACTTTTGTCCTGAAAATCTGAATGTTAGTGCAAATAAAAAAAATATCAGTGACGGTACTCAATTGTTTTTGTTGCAAGTGCACTAATACAGCTACAATCATCTCAAGCATGTAGTCAAATGAAAACCATGGATGTTTAAATTAAGTTTAAGATTTAAAACATATTATGGAAACACATATGGCTTATATTTTTATATTCTTATATTTTTTTTTCTTTGAAATTAAGAAAATATACCAGATGTTATTAAAGCAGTATTAAACCCAAAAGCAAACATTTATTGTAACGCAAGCTACTATTTCTTAAATGTTATGGAGGCATTCATTTTCTTTTTAAGTATTCTTTCTTCTATTATCTAGTGATCCAGCTAGTAAGTCTGTTGTGTTTTAAAAAAACAAGCTCTCTGGCAGAATTCATCAGCTACAGAGACAAGACAAACATTTAGGCTGGGTTCACACTAGTGTGAATTGGTGCGGACCGCAGCAGATTGTGACCATCTCTCTATGGAGCCGGTTCACACATCTCCACAGCGGCTCTGGCGTGATTTGCACAGGAGCCCTCTTTGTCTTTTGATCAGTTTCAGGTCCGAATTCTGCCAAAAATTCGGGCTGAAATCGGACCTGAAACGGTGAATGAAGACACACTGGACTCCTGCTGTGAGCCGCTGCGTGCCCACATGTGTACCCAGCCTAAAGCAGGGGAGCTTATAATGACCAGCTTTTAGTTTTCATGTAAAAACTTTATCCCAAAAGGATTTTTAATTTTTTTTGCTATAACTGGTTATAAAGTATTAGTTAAAATTTAGCCTAATTTTGTATGTGTTATTAAATGTGCTAGTACATATAACAGTCCCCTCCCCCTAGACTGACAATGCTGTTGTCCAAAAGTAATAATAGAAAAAGGCTGTGCTAATGAATGATAAAGAAAAAAAAAAAAAAGCAATGTATATGTAATACTCGTAAACAAAGTAGATGTCCGCAGACCAACAAAATGCTCGCTGATCACACCATACAAAAGTCCTTTTGATATGAAAAAAGTCCTTGATCACACTATTATATTGATTTAACCACTTCCTTACTGGGCACTTATAACCCTTCCTGACCAGGTGAAATTTCAGCTTCTGGCACTGCGTCGCTTTAACTGACAATTGCGCAGTCGTGCGACGTGGCTCCCAAACAAAATTGGCGTCCTTTTTTCCCCACAAATAGAGCTTTCTTTTGGTGGTATTTGATCATCTCTGCGGTTTTTATTTTTTGCGCTATAAACAAAAAAAGAGCGACAATTTTGAAAAAAAGTAAATTTTTTACTTGTTACTATAATAAATAGCCCATTTCAAAAAAAATAAAATAAAAAAATTCTCAGTTTAGGCCGATACGTATTATTCTACATATTTTTGGTAAAAAAAAAAAAATTTCCAATAAGTGACTGGTTTGCGCAAAAGTTATAGCGCATACAAAATAGGGGACAGAATTATTATTAATTTTTATAATTTCTTTTTTACTAGTAATGGCGGCGATCTGCAATTTTTATTGGGACTGCGACGTTATGGTGGACACATCGGACACTTTTGACACATTTTTGGCGCCATTCACATTTATACTGCGATCAGTGCTATAAAAATGCACCGATTACTGTATAAATGTGACTGGCAGTGAAGGGGTTAACACTAGGGGGGCATGGAAGGGGTTAAATGTATTCTGGGTGTGTTCTAACTGTGTGGGGGGAGGGGGGGTGACTGGGGGAGGTGACCGATGCTGTGTCCCTATGTACAAGAGACACAGATCGTTCACCTCACTCCCTGACAGGACGTGGATCTCTGTGTTTACACACAGAGATCCATGTCTTGTCCCTGTAACCTCCGATTGCGAGTGCCTGGCGGACATCGCGGCTGCCGGGCACACGCATCGGCATCTCAGGAATGCAGCGCGCCCTCTAGTGGCCATTAAAAGCACAGGGCGCATATATGCGCCCTGTCAGAGATTCAGGACAGCCCGACGGCCGCATATATTCGTACGCCCGTCGGGAAGTGGTTAAATTTCATCAATGTGGAAAACGATTGTGTCAGTTCAGAGCATGGTCCTTCACATCTATTCATCCATGGTGACATAAACCAGAGCACCCAAGGAAAAGTGAGGGGGGTAAGAAAAGGGAGTCCACCAACTTGAAAATTACAGCCGCTTATCAGCTATTATTGATCTCTTGTTAGAGGAGATGAATGACTGCCTGTGGCTTATTACCCAGCCCTGGGTCTCAGCAACCAGCTGTAGACTTCTCCTCTGGTAAAGGTCCTCTGTTACAATTAAAGTTAGTTGTTCCTCATGCAAGAATGGAAAAGGCCCTGTTCTCCCAACTGATGCAGACACCAAATCTAATGGCTGGTAAGCTGGAATATATAAAATTTCTAGTTTTGGGTTTAATACTGCTTTAAATAGCTGAATGACTGGGACACGGGATGACATTATTTTTCAACTGCAAGGAGTATTCCTAACATACCATAGTTTCATGAATTCCCCCTTAATTTGTTACCCATTCTGGCTCATATGCTCTTGGTAGAGAAGTTTAAACTGGCCTTAGATCAGACCAATTCACTTGGTGCAAGATTTTAAAGACTTTAGTGGTATCACCAAATCTTCCGTGTTTCAAGTTGTGGTGACAGCCAGCAGTCACCACCATGTTACTCTACAGCCCTCTTAGTACCCCTCTTAGTTCTCTTACCCTATGTCAATGTCCATTAGAAGGGATTTCTTCACATCTACACTGTATCAATTGCCGAATACATATGTGCTAGCACCTTCCTGCAATCTGAGCTGCTTAGATCTCAGTACTTAGACTTCTAATCTAGCAATTTGCTGGCTCTTCAAAATAATTCACTGCTATTATTACATCAGGAATGCTGTAGGGTATCTTCTTTGCGATTGTTTTCTTATCATCTAAAAATGTAGTACTAAACTTAATATTTAGCAGTATCAAATCGTACCTGGACTGCTCCCTTCCAGGTCACCCGAGCCATGATCCAATGTAGTCTTGGCACTTCTACATTAACCAGTGGTCTGAACTTCTCTTGTCAAGGTTTGAGGCTCCCTACCTTCCAGTATGCCATGTGAAAAGACATTTTATAGCAGATAGCACCATCACAACAACTCACTTGCATCTCAAATTGTTCATTGCAGATGTGGAAAGACTAACTTCATTGGGACATTTACAAACAAAATTTAACCTTGTAAATATTAAAATGTGTGACATTGGTGTGGATTACAAAATCTTCACTTATCTTTTTCCGACAAATGTTGTGTGAATAAGTGTATAATATTGGTCACTTAATTGCATGCGCTTTATTTTACAAAAAAAAAAAGGAATGAGTAGTGTGAGACACATACTAAGCAATATAGGGACATGTACAGGGCTCTATAGAGACAGGTATTTTGTCACTGTACTGAGTTCACACTAACTAAGCAAGTTTATGTATCCATTAATTTTGTGTTGCACAGGAAGAAAGAAGTACAACTACAAAATCAACTACAATGTATCTGTCGGAGACAAAGTGATGCCCATAGAAGGAATCAGGATTTGCTAAGGGATTTTAAAAGGATTGAGCAAGAGCTGTCTCTACTAACTGCAAAGTCTGACAGCTTCAGGAGAAAACAGGTTTATTTTACTGTTGTTATTATTATACTGGAATGGCTGAAGATAAATTATACTATGGGCCAGATTCAGGTAGATGAGAGCATCTTTGCTCCAGAGTAACGCTTCTCATTTACGTTACTCTGACTACCCTTTCAGCGCAAGTACTGTTATTCACATAGCAGTTGCGCGTAAACTTTCGCCAGAGTAACGATAATGCGCTGGCGTAACCCGACGCAAGGGGAAGTGGGTGTGATCATATGTAAATGATGGGCGGAGCCCAGCGCAGAGGCTTACGTTCAGCGCATCAACCACGGAGCATGCGCAGTGAGTGAGGCTCCACTCGCCCCCTTTGTGCGCATGCTCACAACTTCCGTCGGCACCACTTCACGGGAAACGTCAGCGCAATGCCTTCCGTTGGGCGTTTAAATGCGCCCGTAGAAGCGCCATTCCGGCACTAAAGTATATCCTGCTCCCCCTCCCCGCAGTGATGTTACTTTTGTTCTGAGATGGCTGCTCCCGTTCCCCGCAAACACACAGGAGAAAGCTGAACTTTAATGGCCAGGAGCTGTCAGCCGTCATCTCGGCTATGGAGACCTATGATGTCTTCCTCCATGGCTGTAAAATTTGACAGACAAGCATGGACAGAGGTGTTGTCCTGCAAGTGGGGGTGCTCAGCTAGCTCTTATCGTCGGTAACGCTGCTGTAGCTGCTCTCCTGCTGACCTGTGGCCATCTGGAGTAAAGATAAAGCAGCCTTTTGTAGAAATAACTTTGCGCCAGACGGACGAGATACGCGCGGCGCATGTAGCCAGCGTATGGTGCTAATCCGTTCGTGAATTGGGAAAAATCCCTCATTTGCATATTTGCAGGGGAAATCAATAGGCGCGACTGATGCGCCAAGCGAAATTAAGCGCTGACGATACTCTGGCGTCGGAACGTTCCGCCGGTCGCAAATGGCCCGTTATTGGGCGCATCTAGTTTGGTGGGTACGGGCACATAGAAACGACGGCGCATCTTCACAGTTACGCGGCGCATATCGAAATACTCCAGCGCAAGTGTTGCTGAATCTGGCCCTATGTGTTTTACTTTTGATCAGATAGAACTATGAGAACTATTATGTGGAATGCTTGTACATTTTCTAAGCAAAACCTAAATCTGGGGAATGAAGCATTACAACAATAAAAATATATATATCTCAACTTAGTGTGCCCATCTGCATTAAAGAGAATGTATAATTTTTTTTCTACATATTTTATTGTTTTTTTACCTTAGCAGGTGGATCTCTAATCTTGTTTTTACATTTAGCATTATATCCTTTTGCCGACTCTTCTTACTACTGATCCTTTCAGATGCAGGCAGTGCTGAAAAGAGCATGTTGTTTACAGAATTCAGTGAAGTGCTTACTACTGCAGAAACCGCTGTAAATTTGCCCAGGTTCTTCCCCAGCGGATTGTCCCACAGCTAGACACATGGACACAGTCACTCTTTTCCTCAATAACCAATGTAGGGCTGTTCTTTTTGTAGTTTTTACTTTTGTAGTGACTAGGATTAAGGGAATTGATCGGGTTAGTCTAAAACCGGACCTATGTACAGATTGAGGACAATAAACTCCTTTCTTAATTTCTGAAGTAGAAGTTCTTGTATATAGCCAACTTTGGACTTAGCTTTGTAGTGGAAACAGTTAAATGCAGACTTCTCCATCTAGAGAAGTTCTCAACCTGGGGGTCGAGACCCTCTCGGGGGTCAAATGATGATTTGCCAGGGGTCACCGAATCCTGGGCTGTTCCTGAAGCCCACACCACTGTCCCAGCCTTTTTGCGGCTGTTCACGGCATGGCTGGGGGGCAGAGACTAGATGTCCGCTGACTGGTGAATTGTGTTAGATGGGAGGGGCTGGAGGAGACCCTTTCTCCTGACTTCAGCATAGGTGTCACTGCTATGAGAAACTACAAAGTCGGAGACATAGTGGGTAACCTGTGATTTATAGTTGCCATTAAAAGTCCCCACTACAGTCCTCAGATCAGCAGATGACCTTGATCAAGAGCACCTAAATTGGCTGATCAGAACGCCCCCCACCACTGCCACTCATCCCATTCCCCCCCCCCCCTCCAAGGAGTAAGAGCAGGAATAAAAATAGAGAATACATGGAAGGGAGAGGAAAAGAGGGGGTGGAAGAAAGGGAAAAAAAGAGAGAGAATAAGAGAAAGAGAACAAGAAAGACGGCTAGAGAGAGGGGTGGAAATTTTTTTTTTTTTTAAATCGTGATAATGAGAGATAAAAGGGAAAGAAAGGAGAAGAAAGAGTGGTAGATCCTAAAATTTACCATATGAGGTTTTAATACTGTTCAAAGTGGAAGGGACTCAGGGAGCGCTAAATGTCCGAGGGTTGGGGGTGCAAATTACTTCTCTTGCCTTGGGTGCTGACAGCCCACACTTCGAAAATAATTTTATTGTTGGGGTCCCCACAACTTAGGAAATTTTATCAAGGGGCCACGGCACTAGAAAGGTTGAGAACCACTGATCTAGAGCACTAAGAGCAGAGTCCCTTCACAAGGAATCAGATAGATAGACTAAGCTTTTCAGGACACCAGACAATGTCCCCTTTGAAAAAACAAACAGCTGGCTCTCTAGCACACGATTGGGGGCAGCAGCTCAAAAGTATCTAAGATCTCTTACAGCTGCCTGCATTTACAAAATGTTCAGGGACAGTTGGTTGTCTCCTTCCAACTTCCAAGTGACACCTTTCTCCAGTGTTACCAGATTAGATCCTTAGCAAATAGCCCCTCGGTCATCTCTCTGTTGCACCTAAGGCCTTGTACACACGATCGGAAATTCCATTGGGATAAACTCCGATGGATTTTTCTGACAAAATTCCGTTCAAGCTGTCTTGCATACACACTGTCACACCAAATTCCAACCGTCCAAAACACGCTAACGTACAACACGAGCCGAGAAAAATTAAGTTCAATGCTTCCGAGCATGCATGTTTTTTTCTCTGTCGGAATTCCATACAGACAAACTGTCGGAAAAAAAAGAGAACATGTTCGGAACGTCGGAATTTCCGCCGAAAAAATTCTGTCTGACTTTTTCCATTGGAAATTCCGACCGCGTGTACGCGGCATTAGGCTTAGTATATAGAATCTTGTATTACCTGCCATTTTATAGATTGCTACAGCTCAGCTCTGGACATACATTTTTTTTGACCTGGTACATATAGGTGGCAGGTTTGCTTATCATTGGTGCATGGTCAGTAAATATTATTAATATACAGTATAGCTGTAATAATTAGAGCAGAAATCTGTATAAAAGCACCTATACCAAACCATAATTTTATAGTCAGCGTTCATTGTTGGGTATATTGGGGAGAATGTGTGAGTACTATAATGGAGTTGTTATGGTCTTTTCTATTGTGCCTTTTAAGAGTCGGTTCCCACTAAGGCGATGGACCGTTTCAGCAGACAAATCCGATCGTGTGTACGGGCTAGCGGACAGGTTTGTCCATCGGACAAATTTCAAAGCATGCTTTGAAATTTGTCCGCTACAAACCTGTCCGTCGGATATGTCCGCTGGTTAGTACGGCAAACCAGCGGACATATCTTCCCGCACATGCGTCGTATCCTGTGAATGGATCCGACGCATGCGCGCGGAAGTGTTTACTTCCTGGTGCGGTGACCGAGCGGTGACGTGGCGGCGTCAACGTCACCGCCGCGTCACCACGCTGTCTGCCGGCGGAGATTTTGATCCGATGGTGTGTACACGCCATCGGACCGAAATCCGATGAGACATGTCCGCTCTAAACTGTCCGTCGGACAAGTTTGAGCGGACATATCTCATCGTGTGTACGAGGCCTTAGTGATTCACTTTTATTTATTTTTAAACCGTTATTTTTATGTTTTTTCTATAGGAGAAATACAAGAAGCAAGTGCATCCCTTTACATCAGAACAGTCAACATGTGCTGCACCCAACAGTATTGCAAGTACCATGGGTCACAGTCACAGTAAACAGTTTAATGACTTTTCAGCAAATTACAGCAATCTTTGTGAACCTCGCCACTTTTCAGCAACTGTTGGCCAGCCTCCAATAAATTTTAGTCTGTATCCAAATCAGCAGCTAGGACTACAAGGTAATGTTTTCCAAAGTCTGTTGAATGATAAAATGTAATTGGTTTACCATATCTGCATCCAGAATCCCATTATAAAAAATCCAAAGAATAATAAAAATACCTTCAATCCTCTCAAATCCATATTCACAGGCCAAAAATAACAATTGTATCCACTATCCAAATGCGTTACATTTGTTCTTGATGCAGCACAGAGAAAAGTTAGTTATCTGTAGCACACCTAATGTTAACACAAACCTAATGCCGCGTACACACGATCATTTTTTGTGATGAAAAAAAACGACGTTTTCTGTGAAGTAAAAAACGACGTTTTTGAAACTTCACTTTTCAAAGACGATTTTGCATACACACCATCGTTTTTTCACAAAAAGCGAGGTTACGTTCACCACTCTTTTCCATTGAAGCTCGCTTCATAACTAGCTTCTGGGCATGCGCGGGTTGAAAAACGTCGTTTTGAACGACGTTTTTGCTACACACGGTGACTTTTTGTGAAACAAAAAACAACGTTTTGAAAAACGACACAAAAAATTCAAACATGTTGGAATTTTTTTTTGGTCGTTTTTTTGAAGACAAAAAACAACGTTTTGCCCACACACGATCAATTTAAATGACGTTTTAAAAAACGTCGTTTTTTTTCATCGCAAAAAACGACCGTGTGTACGCGGCATAAGGCTCCATGCACACTGAAGCTGATGCAGTTTATTGGCGTTTTGGCTTTTTTTTTTTAAAGCCCATAAACTGAACTCTATGTTAGCCTATGTGCCCATTCACACCTGGGCGTTTTTCAGGGTTAATGAGCTTTGGAGTTTATTGGCTTTTTTCTGAACGCCCAAATTTTGCGTTCCAAGTGCCGTTTTTTGGCGGGAAAAACGCTAAAAAACGCGAACTGCTGAAGAACGCTCAAAAAACGCTCAAAAACGCAGACACCAGCGATTAAAAAAAAAAATAGTAAAAAAAAAAAAAATCAAAAGCTGATAAAAGCTACACTGAAAAACGTTGATTAAAGCTATTGCAAAAACGCTAAAAAACGTTGCAAGGCTCCCTGCAAAGCTACTGGCGTTTTTTTTTTTATAGCTTTTATCAGCTTCAGTGTGCATGGAGCCTTATGCTCAACCTTCTCCTATCTGAACACATAACATAACTAATCACTAAAATGAGCCATTTACATTTTAGACAAGCAGTGAAAGATCTTGTTCTTCATACACACAGTGGGAGTCACCAGGGCATGTCCTGTACTTACCCTGACTTATATAATGGATGTGATAAAAAGGATGGTGCATGCAGAAGTGTAGAATAAATATACTTTTATAATAGCTGGTCTGGAGGTGCACCACAGAGTTTGAGGGGGTAAGATATGGCATCTCTTAAAAAATGGTGACACTGTGTGTGGACTGCGGAAAGGAGACTATATAGGATAAAATTAGAGCCACCGAGCTGGAGCCGACTGACTAAGCCCTGCACGGTGCACCTGAGAAGAGGTCAGTGACATCGCCGCTAGGCCAGTCTGAGGGGGGTCACTAATGTAAGGGGGAAGTGAATACGATAATGTAAGGGGGCACTGATATAAAGGTTTCCCCCTTATATCAGTAACCCACCCCCCTTACCTTAGTGTATTCTTTCTGCGGAAGGTGGTCCCCTCCACGTTCTGAGTTCCTGGGGTGACCCCCCTTGATGATTAACCACTTTTACAACTTTTAACTGGAATTTGCGTATATATATATATATATATATATATATATATATATATATATATATATATACAGTACAGACCAAAAGTTTGGACGCACCTTCTCATTCCAAGAGTTTTCTTTATTTTCATGACTATGAAAATTGTATAGTCACACTGAAGGCATCAAAACTATGAATTAACACATGTGGAATTATATACATAACAAAAAATTGTGAAACAACTGAAAATATATGTCATATTCTAGGTTCTTCAAAGTAGCCACCTTTTGCAGCAGACACGTCTCTAAAACAACTGTTAAGAGGAGACTGTGTGAATCAGGCCTTCATGGTAGAATATCTGCTAGGAAACCACTGCTAAAGAAAGGCAACAAGCAGAAGAGACTTGTTTTGGGCTAAAGAACACAAGGAATGGACATTAGACAAGTGGAAATCTGTGCTTTGGTCTGATGAGTCCAAATTTGAGATCTCTGGTTCCAACCACCGTGTCTTTGTGCGACGCAGAAAAGGTGAACGGATGGACTCTACATGCCTGGTTCCCACCGTGAAGCATGGAGGAGGAGGTGTGATGGTGTGGGGGTGCTTTGCTGGTGACACTTTGGGGATTTATTCAAAATTGAAGGCATACTGAACCAGCATGGCTACCACAGAATCTTGCAGCGGCATGCTATTCCATCCGGTTTGCGTTGGACCATCATTTATTTTTCAACAGGACAATGACCCCAAACACACCTTCAGGCTGTGTAAGGGCTATTTGACCAAGAAGGAAAGTGATGGGGTGCTGCGCCAGATGACCTGGCCTCCACAGTCACCGGACCTGAACCTAATCGAGATGGTTTGGGGTGAGCTGGACCACAGATTGAAGGCAAAAGGGCCAACAAGTGCTAAGCATCTCTGGGAACTCCTTCAAGACTGTTGGAAGACCATTTCAGGTGACTACCTCTTGAAGCTCATCAAGAGAATGCCAAGAGTGTGCAAAGCAGTAATGAAAGCAAAAGGTGGCTACTTTAAAGAACCTAGAATATGACATATTTTCAGTTGTTTCACACTTTTTTGTTATGTATATAATTCCACATGTGTTAATTCATAGTTTTGATGCCTTCAGTGTGAATCTACAATTTTCATTGAAAGAGAAGGTGTGTCCAAACTTTTGGTTTGTACTGTATGTGTATATATATATATATATATATATATATATATATATAGCCCTATGTGCTTTCATCTTTCATATCTGTCTTATCTATATATAATACACTTTTCAAATGTGCTTTAAAATGTATGGTTTCCCTTTTTATGAACAAGAAAATAATGACGCTATGCTGTTACGCTGGTATAATAATGCTGTGGGGCTGGCCTGAAATTCTTTCCAGGGGTGGTTTTTATTCCCAGTCCGGCCCTGCAGGCAGGGTAAGGAGAGCAATAATAAGGGAAGCAGCCAAGAGGCCTATGGTAACTCTGGAGGAGCTGCAAAGTTTCACAGGTCATTAGTCGTGCACTTCACAAATCTGGTCTTTATGGAACAGTAGCAAGAAGAAAGCCATTGTTGAAAGAAAGCCATAAGAAGTCTGTTTGCAGTTTGCGAGAAGCCATGTGGGGGCCGCAGCAAGCATGTGGAGGAAGGTGCTCTGGTCAGATGAGACCCAAATTGGCCTAAAAGCAAAATGCTTAGTGTGGTAGAAAACTAACATTGCACATCACCCTAAAAACATTACCCCATGATGAAACATGACAGCATCATGATGTGGGGATGCTTTTCTTCAGCAGGGAAGCTGGTCAACGTTGATGGGAGGATGGACAACCTGTTAGAGTCTGGGGCAGAGGCAACAATGTATCTTGGCCTAGGCCGACAAGGCCCAGGCCTAGGGCGGCACTTTGCAGGGAGGGGGCAGCAAAAAGGTTCCCCCTCCCTGCACAAAAAAACAGCCTCCTCCCGGCTCCCACACAAAAAGAGTCTCCGCCGGCTTGCTCCACACTTTTAGTGTAGCAACAGCCTTATTGGGCGGACTGGGCCGGGGGGCAGGGTCCAGGAGGCAAATCAGTCTGGCACCCCCATGAAGCGGTCACTCGCACTGTTGTCGGTATGATAGCCTGACAGCCTAACGTTCTAACAGACCGACGGCCACACTTAATACAATTCGCAGTTGTGGCACTAGTAAGTGTGGCACAGGCAGCAGAACTTAGTAGCCTAATGCTCCACCTACCCTCCTCTACGACATCCTCGAGAGGAAGTTACAATATGTACTGTAACTTCCTCCCAGGGCTCTCTGTGTCAATAGCATGAAGAAGAGAGGAGGGAAGCCCCTACATATGGCAGAAAAGTTTTTTTTTTCTTTGCATTTTCAATGACAACTCTGAAGAGGGCATTTAGGTGGTTTCCTTCCTGCTTGATAACTTTGAAGAGGTATATATAAAGTGATTATGGAATTATTTACTATTTTATAAAAAAAAAAAAAATGGAACATCAGTTGGGCAGGTCCCCATCCCTGGTGTTCATCCTGGGATAAGTGGCACGACAGCCAATAGCAGTACCTGTGTGGTTAGGTCATCATTGTATGTCTAATAATCCACAAATATGGATTTAACCCAACCCTATCTGCTGGCCCAATGTGATGTCATTTAGGGGAATTTTAGCAGGTGAATATGAGCACTTCCACCACTGGAAATGTCTTTGTTATCACTTAGCACTAGTTCTGATATCAGTTTGAGATGTTTCAGTGATCCTCAGTAAGCTTGCCCCCATCATCCGAGCTGTTTTGGCTGGGGGTTAGTCAGCATGCTCGCCCCCTCCCTTGGGACTACATCCCTGCGGGGAGACGCACAGAGTCTCTTCTCCAGAGAGAATAAGTTTAGTGCTCGCAACCTTTCCTCATAACTAATATCATCCAGAACCTTTATTAGCTTTGTTGACCTTCTTTGTACGCTCTCCATTTACATTAAATCCTTCCTGAGGACTGGTGCCCAGAACTGGACAGCAGCATACTTTAGGTACGACCGGACCATAGTCTTGTAGAGCGGAAGAATTTTTTAGTTTTATCTCTGGAGTTAATCCCCTTTTTAATGCATGCCAATATTCTGTTTTCTTTGTTAACAGCAGCTTGGGATTGTATGCCATTGCTGAGCCTATTATCTACTAGGACCCCCATGTCCTTTTCCATCCTAGATTCCACCAGAGGGTCTCCCAACAGTGTATAGATTGCATTTGTATTTTTGAGACCCAAATGCATTAGTTTACATTTTTTCACATCCTGCGGAGAAGTTATTCCCCTTCTTAGTTTAGTATCGCCCGCCAAATACAGAGATTGCACTGCTTACCCCATCCTCCAGGTCATTTATAAACAAATTAAAGCGGATTGGTTCCAGCACAGAACCCAGACCATTCCGAGTACTCCCCATTTATCACCACCCTTTGAACTCACCCTTGTAGCCAGTTTTCAATCCATGTACTCCCCCTCTGGTCCATGCCAACGGACCTTATTTTGTACAGTAAACGTTTATAGTGTCAAATGCTTTTGCAAAATCCAGATCCACCACGTCTACAGGCCTTCCTTTATCTAGATGGCAAATCACTTCCTCATAGAAGATTAATAGATTGCTTTGGCAAGAACGATTCTTCATGAATCAACTGCTAATGATACCTTTCTCGTTACTAAAATCTTGTATATAGCCCCTTATCATTCCCTTCAAGAGATTACATACTATTGATGTTAGGCTAACTGGTCTGTAATTCCCAGGGATGTATTTTGGGCACTTTTTAAATATTGGTGCTACATTGGCTTTCCTCCAATCAGCTGGTACCATTCCAGTCAGTAGACTGTCAGTAAAAAATAGGAACAATGGTCTGGAATTTACTTGACTGAGTTCCCTAAGTACCCTCGGGTGCAAGCCATCTGGTCCCGGTGATTTTTTAATGTTAAGTTTCCCAAGTCTAATTTTAATTTGGTACTCTGTTAACCATGGAGGTGCTTCCTGTTATGTGTCATGAGGATAGACACTGCAGTTTTGGTTACTGAAGCCCCCCGATTCCCTCATAAAGACTAAGGAGAATAATAAATTCAATACCTTCACTATCTCCCCATCCTTTGTAACCAGATGTCCTTCCTCATTCTTTATGGGGCCAATATGGTCGGTCCTCCCTTTTTTACTGTTTACATACTTAAGAATTTCTTGTTTTTTTATGCTCTCCTCCACTGTGTCTTTCATGTTCTATCTTAGCCACCCTAATTGCACGCTTCTTGTTGCATTGTTTATTAAGATGATCTCTCAACCTTGTATTTTTTGAAGGCCTTCTCCTTTGCTTTTATATGCATTTTTACATTGGAGTTAAGCCATCCAGGACTTTTGCTTGATCTTTTAAATGTATTACCCCATGGGATGCATTGGCTAATGCCCTTATTTAATTTGCTCTTAAAGCAAACCCATCTCTACTCCATGTTCTTTGTTCCTAAGATATTATCCCAATATATGCCTTCTAGCAAGGTTCGTAGTTTAGGGAAGTTGACTCTTTTAAAATTCAGTGTCTTTGTATCACTTATCTTTCCTATTTGTGTGATTTATACTGAAGCCAATTGACCTGTGAACGCTGTTACCTAAATTGCCCCGTATTTCCAAATTCATGATCAGGTCTGTATTGTTGGTAATCAGTAGATCCAGTAAAGCTGTATTTCTAGTTGGTGCGTCTACCATCTGACCCATAAAATTGTCCTGCAAGACATTTAGGAACTGGCGAGCCTTAGATGTATGCGTAGTTCCCTCTGCCCAGTCTATGTCTGGATAATTAAAATCTCCCATTATGATAACACTTCTCTAACTCCCTTAGTGATGTCATCTCTCACATTTACTTGTACATTATTCTTGATGTATAGGCATACCCCCCCCCCCCCTTTTTAGAAAAAGAAAAGAAAGGCGCACCAGCCTGGTGTATTACCGCTTGACAATTTATTAAATAATAAAAATATTAAAAACTACTCACAAAGGACATATCAAAACAGGCTTGTCAACAGGCAATGAGGTATGTTCCCCTCAGACCGCACTCCACAATGGGGGGACTGGAAGTATGTTGCTGCTGGCTGATGCGTTTTGAGGCGTCTGGGGCCTCTTCATCAGAGCTCAGCAGTATAGACACTACCTATGAGAGGCCCCAGACGCCTCAAAACGCGTCAGCCAGCAGCAACATATTTCCAGTCCCCCCATTGTGGAGTGCGGTTTGAGGGGAACATACCTCATTGCCTGTTGACAAGCCTGTTTTGATATGTCCTTTAATATTTTTATTATTTAATAAATTGTCAAGCGGTAATACACCAGGCTGGTGCGCCTTTCTTTTCTTTTTCTGTTTTCTGCCATGACTTCCCCATCCACGAAGGGCAGCAAGGCCTCTGCTATTACCATTCTTGACAATGGTATGACTTTTTATGAAGATCTTCGAATAAGTGTTGGACAATTCACCCGTGCGCAGGAGTTTGCTTGTTCTTTCTGTGTTTGTCCCCCCCTTTTTTACCCTCTCTATCCTTGCAATAAAGGATATACCCTTGAATGGTTGCCAGCCAATCATGAGAGCTGTTGAACCAGGTCTCTGAAATTCCCACAAAATCCAAATCCTCCTCGTACAACAGTATATGAGCTTTATGTTCGGGTTGAACATGAGTTTGACTTGAACATCGGGTGTTCGGTCGAAAAACAAACAGTATGGGGTGTTTGCGGAAAATTTGAGCACTGCGAGATCGGCCAAAGCATGCACCATGACCTGCATGCTTTGGCCAATCCCTGCGCGCTCAGCTAAGAAAGCCATAATTGGCAAAAGGCAGGGTACCTTTGGTCAATCATGGCTCAGGGGGACTAAGTCCTTGCTACACACTATATAAGGCTGCCTGCACGTCGGACCTGTGTAGTGTGTTGTTGGCGTGGACGGAGAGAGAGCGTGATTTAGATTGAGCAGGCAGGTTATTCAGTTAGCTGCAGTGTATTTAATATATATATATATATATATATATATATATATATATACTCTGCATCCAGTGTAGCCTATATCTGACTGCAGGCCATTCCTGGTGTACTTTTTCTTATATATGTAGCGCTTACCCCCGAAGGAGCCGCTGGTTTGATTTGGGATCGGCAAATTAAGTTACCCCAGCTTGGTCTAGGGATGCACCAGAAGGATCTAGCAGTGAACGGAGGTCCACACAGTCAATGAAGATTTTCTCAATGCTTTAATTCCAGTCAACATTAGCCAACATCAACTTTGGTGAAGGAAGAATAGGTTGATGAGAGAAGAGAAACTTTCGATGTCAAGCCTGGATATATGCAAGGCAGATCAGCCCTTAGCAGCACAAACTTTCACACCTCGCCACTCCTATAAGATTGAGTGGGTAAGGTGTCCCCGGACAGGTGTCACTCACACAGACCTGGCAGCCGAGGCTGGGAGAAACTAATCGTCTTTTACTAACACAAAATCAGCAAAAGCAGCCCAAAGGGTGGCACCATGGAACTTCCCCTTTATAGTGCCATCGTACGTGTTGTACGTCACAGCGCTTTGCTAGAGCATTTTTTTTACAATCGTGTGTAGGCAAGGCCGTTTTAATGATCGGGTTGAAAAAAACATTTTTTCTAGCCCATAAAAACATAATTTTTTTACAACCCAAAAAACGATTGTGTGTACGCGGCATTAGGGCTCTTTTTTCACCAGATTCAATTTTTATATTTCCTACAGGCCCGGCTCCAAGAATGGGAAGGCAGAGGCTCTCTCTAGGATGTTCCCCCGAAACCTCTCAAGCAACTGAACCAAGTACCATTCTGTCCTAACAAAATTTTCTTTTGATATCCCAGACTGATCTGTTGACCTCCATTAAAACGACATCCAGATATTGTCCTGACCAGGAAAATTCCCTGTAAAAACATGATGACCTGCTCTGGTCCCGAGGTAAAATCTTTGTTCCGCTGGAAGCAAGACACCTAGTCTTAAGTACTTTTCACGACCACAAGCTGGCAGGTCACTTTGGGACACAGAAAATCACACAGAACTAGTCTCCCGTTCTTTCTGGTGGCCAGGCTGGAGACAGGACTGTAAGGCCTACGTCACTTCTTGCACCCGTATTCAGCGTAATAAGGAACCAAACACCTGGGGCCTACTCAATCCCTTACCCATTCCTGAACAGCCATGGGCAGAGGTCTCCATGGAATCATTGTCGACCTCCCTCCCTCTGGAGGATTCACCGTCTTTCTAAAATGGCACACTTCCTGCCCATGGTGGGTACTCCTTCTGCTGCGGATACAGCCAAGATCTTCTTTAAGGAAATAATTAGGCTCCATGGGGTACCTAAGAGCATCGTCTCAGACAGGGGTGTCCAGTTTACGTCCAATTTCTGGAAGGAACTTTGCAAATCCCTGGAGATCAACATCTGCCTCTCATCCACTTACCACCCTCAGAGCAATGGCCAGACAGAGAGGACGAATCAAACCCTGGAACAATACCTCCGTTGCTTCTGCTCTGCTTCCCAGGATGACTGGTCTTCCCTGTTATCTTATGCCGAATTTGCATACAACAACTCCATCCATTCCGCCACCAGTCAAACCCGCTTTTGGTCTAACTTTGGCTTCCACCCTTCTTTTCTCCCAAATTCCATTTCTGAGATATCTGTTCTGGCCGTACAGGATCGGATAGCCTCTGTCCAGTTAAACTTCCAGAAACTCCAGGAAATTATGCAGCAGGCCCAGGACAACTACAATAAATAATACGATAGGGGTAAAAAGGAAAGTCCAGCCTTCAAAGTAGGGGCGAAAGTTTGGCTGTCAGCCATCAATCTCAAGTTGCCAATTCCCTCATGGAAGTTGGGACCAAGGTTCATTGCACGGAAAGTAGCAAAAACGGATGGACAGCCGCACTCCAAAAGACACTTGAGTCGTCTTTATTGATAAAACAAAAGCATACACCACAAATTCACAGCAACAATTGTAGAACAGCCGACGCATTTCACACCTATTCAGTGCTTATTCATGGCTCGAATAAGCACTGAATAGGTGTGAAACGCGTCGGCTGTTCTACGATTTTTGCTGTGAATTTGTGGTGTATGCTTTTGTTTTATCAATAAAGACGACTCAAGTGTCTTTTGGAGTGCGGCTGTCCATCCGTTTTTGCTACTTTCCATGTTTGCCTAGTGCATTGCCAGCACCCATTGTAAACTGGACTAATCCTTGATTGCACTCAAGACCCACCTGGAGCGGTGAACCTTCTCTCTAAAGGTTCATTGCACCTTTCAAGATCAGACGGATGATCAACCCTGTAGCCTTTGAATTGGCTCTGCCCAATTCCTATAGGATACATCCAGTTTTTCATGCATCTCTGCTGAAACCTGTTGTCTTCAACTCATTCCCTGGGAGAGAAGAACTGCCTCCTCCACCAGTTGAGATTGATGGGAAAACGAATTTCAAGTGGAGTCTTTTCTGGGTTGCAGGAAAAGAGGTAGGCAACCGCAGTATCTGATTAAATGGAACAGGTATCCCCCTGAGGACAATTCCTGGGAACCCTCAAGGAACCTACATGCCCCACGCCTAATCCGAGCCTTTCACCTGGAACACCCGGAGTTGATGTCCAGCTTGGGCATCCGGAGCCCACCCCTCGGGGGGGGGGGGCACTGTCAGAGAAACAATCTTGCCAACGCCAGCCGCCATCCTGCGTGCATGCCTGTTGGAACGTCGCTTTGGCGCATGTGTGTGCGAGGGACGGTAGGACAGCTCTGCGCATGTGCGGGATGGTAGAACGGCACGAGCGCGCCAATCGCAACTTGCTCCTGAAGTTCAGCGCTACCAGATCATCTAGCAAAATCCACCTTTCCTGCTGGTAGCCAGTGCCTATTCGCGCCATCCTCCCGATGTCTCACCTTCAGGGGGTGGAGTGCGCTAAGTCGCATCTCGGCCTCGGTGAGTACACACCTGACACTGACTCTACTTGTGTCCCTAATTGAAGATTGAAGGAGGAGGAGGAGAAGTAGGAGGAGGAGGAAGAGGAGGCACATCTCCAACAAGGCAGGATGCCCTCCAGGGGGCAGCTTAAGGACAGCCACCCTATTGCATCACACCACAGAGCTAAGCAGGTGAAGGGTGCTGCTGACTCCCTGTTTATTTTGAAAAGTTCTTTGGTGTGGCCCTTTTTTGACACGTGTGCAGCAGATCGTACAGTTGCTATTTGAAACCGATCTCTGAAGCAGATCAAGCGTGGCCAAAACAGCAGCCGCTTGGGCACCACATCCTTGACCAGATATATGACAACCTTCCATGCAGTCCGTTGCCAAGAGCACTTAAAAGACCCACATCAAAGAACAAGGTGGACCTCTAATTGCTTCTCTTTTGGAATCTCCAACCCCACTATACCACTAGGGATGAGCTTCGTGTTCGAGTCAAACTCATGTTCGACTCGAACATCGTATGTTCGACCGTTCGTCGAATTACGAATGTTATGGGCCGTTCGCGCCAAATTCGTTTGTCACGGCCCATAATTCACTGTGGCATTGCTGATGATTGGCCAAGCATGCACTATGACCGCATGCTTGGCCAATCACAGCTTGCAAAAAACGAAGAGACATAATTGGCCAAAGCCAGAGTGACTTTGGCCAATTATAGCTCAGGGGGTTTAGTACACGCCCCACGCTATCAAAGGCCGCCTGCAAGTCGGCCTTGTGTAGTGTGTTGCGGTGGTTAAGACAGAGAGAGACAGAGAGAGAGTGTCATTTATTGCAGGTAGATAAAGCAGGCAGGCAGGCTAATCAATTAGGCCTCGTACACACGAGGCAATAGATTTGTTCAAAACGGTCTGTCCGACCGATTTGAACAAATCTGTCTGCTGTCATTTTGGTTTGCTCGCGTGTACACACGAGCAAACCAAAATCCCCGCCAGCAGACAGCGCGCTGACGTGGCGGTGACGTGGCGGTGACGTTGACGCCGCCACGTCACCGCACCAGGAAGTAAAACACTTCCGCGCATGCGCCAAATCCATTTGGCGCCGGTGCGAGACGACATGTCTGCTGGTAAGTGTACTAACCAGCGGGTTCCCACCCGATAGATTTCAAAGGTGACCAAATCCGTCGGCTCGCCCGTACACATGATCGAATCTGTCTGCTGAAACGGTCTAGCAGACCGTTTCCAGCAGACAGATTTGATCGTGTGTACGAGGCCTTAGAGTTAGAGTGTGAAGAGGATATATATGCATCCCAGGTGTTGTATATATATTTATACACTGTATTAAGTTTAGCTAGATCCGCTATTCCTAATTTACTGACAGGCAGGCAGGTGATTGTGCTAGCTGCAGTATTCTCACGTGGTGTACTGTCTGTGTCCTCTGCAGTGTGCACCTAAAGCTATGTGGTGTGTGTACTGTCTGTGTCCTCTGCACATTGTGCACCTAAAGTAAAGCTGGTGTTTCTCATATTTATTCCTAGAGTCAGGCCTCGTACACACGATCGAACATGTCCGCTGAAACTGGTCCGCAGACCAGTTTCAGCGGACATGTTCGATCGCGTGTACGGCCTATCGGACCATTTTCCAGCAGACAAAAGTTTCCAAACATGCTTAGAAACCTGTCCGCAGGAAACCTGTCCTTCGGACATGTTCGATGTTTAGTACACGAAATCATCGGACCAAAATCCCGCGCATGCTCAGAATCAAGTCGACGCATGCTTGGAAGCATTGAACTTCGTTTTTTCATCACGTCGTTGTGTTCTACGTCATCGCGTTCTGGTCGGAGGGGATTTTGGTCCGATGGTGTGTACGCACATCAGACCAACAGACCACTTTAGCCTTGTCCGATGAAAACGGTCCGTCGGATATGTTTCCTCGGACATGTCTGATCGTGTGTACAGGGCCTCAGGGATCTGCTCATATTAATACTACAGGCAGAGGATATTGCTGCAAGTACTTTCACGTGGTGTACTGTCTGTGTCCTCTGCAGTGTGCACCAAAATCTACGTGGTGTGTGTACTGTCTGTGTCTGTGCTATTTTTCTCAATGATTTTCATCTATATTGCAGGGACCAGACATTACATTAAAGCCGCAAGCAGTTTTAAATTACTTTTTTCTTATAGTAATCTGATTTTGTGCAGGGACAGTTCTAAACACGTGCCACTTCACATGCATACTATAGACATCCAGCAGGTACGATATTTAAAGGAATTTTTCATATTTTTTTTCACTTTAAGCATCATTAAAATCACTGCTCCAGAAAAAAACTTCAGTTTTAAAAACTTTTTTTTACATTGCTACATGTTCCCTGGGGCAAGACCCGGGTTCTCAAACCCGTTTTATGACAATAACTTGCATATTAGGCTCTAAAATTAGCACTTTTGAATTCGAACATTAGAGTCCCATAGACTTCAATGAGGTTCTAAATGTTCGGTCCATTCAAAGGTTCTGGTGCGAACCGAACGGGGGGGGGGGGGGTGTTCAGCCAATCTGCTAGTGGTACACCAACATTCCATTTTAGCAGGCAAATTTCCCTACCCCAGTTGCTAAACCGAAAGAAATTTGGTACCAGCCATCCACATTCTCAGCGTCTGAATCCTAGCTTGGCCAAATTGCTAGCACTGCAACTGCTGCCTTTTCAGATGGTAGATTCTGCCCCCTTGCGTGAATTTGTGGAATGTGCGGTACCTCCGTGGCAGGTTCCCAAATGCCATTTATTTTCACGGAAAGCCATTCTGGCTCTCTACTCACATGTGGAACGCAATGTCTTGGCCCGTTGAACAGGGAGGTCAGCAGTAAGGTGCATACTACCGCTGGCTCATGGTCCAGCAGGCATGGACAGGGACGTTGCCTTTATTTCACGGCGCACTGGGTAACTCTGCTGGCAGCTGGGAAGGATGCAGGACAGGGTTCAATATTGTTGGACTTGTTCCGCCACCATGTACCCAAAATGCTAGTGGTGATTCTGCCACAGCTCTCTCCTCCACCCCCTCCTCTTTTTCCTCTATGGCCTGTTCCTCTGCAGATTTGTCCTCTGAACCAGCGGTGCTCCGTAGGTGTTCAAGGGGCTACGCAAGCAATCTGCAGGGGCAGGTTTAGAGGTGGTTGACGCCACGACAGCTTCAGCCAGCAATGGTTGTATGTGACAATGGCGCCAATCCTCTCCACCTTTCGACAGGGACACTCAGCGGCAGTCTTCAAGGGTTCGTTTTCAGTCCCCAGAAACCCATGGAGTTGTAGGTGGCTGGGAGAAGGTGGTTGCGGATCATGTGATTCTTGGTGACCCAGAGGACTCAGGATCGAATGCCTCTGCAAACTTATGCTGCATGGCCTGCCTGATCCTGCAAAGCCTGCAAAAGGACCCTAGGATTTGTGCTATCAAGGAGAGGGATCATTACTGGCTGGCAACCCTTCTTGATTGTGCAATGCATTTCCAGAGATTGGGAGATTACAATTTCCTGGTGCTGGACAACGTGTTGCTGAGGCTTCGTTTAGTCACAGAAACAGCGGTGGAGAAGGTGACTGGCTGACGGATGCCTTTAGACAATTCTTCAGTCTTCAACGCCAAGGTCTGATTGGTTCCAGCAATCATCGCCAACGTCTGCATTACATGATGCAGGAATATATAGGGGCAAGATCAGACTTGGAGACTTTTCCAACAGAGCATCTACTGGGTTACTGTGTCTTGAGGATGGACCACTGGCCAGAGCTTGCTCAATATGCAATTGAGCTACTGGCCTGTCCTGCATCCAGCGTTCTTTCTGAACGCACGTTCAGTGCTGCTGGAGGCTTTTTAACCGATCACAGAGTGTGCATGTCCACAGACTCTGTTGATTGGCTCACATTTATAAAAATGAATCAGTCTTGGATCACCAGCTACCAAGCACCTGATGCTGATGTAATCAATTGATTTTTCTATGGATGTGGGATCCCTTAAAGACTACCTATGCTGAGTGACTATTCTATTATGCTGAGTGACTATCCTATTCCTCCTCAATCTTGATGATGCTAGCTTCTAAGAATATTTTTGGTTTAGGGCACCACCACCACTGCCTAAGGCCCAATTTTTCTGCCCCATGCAGTTTTTCTCAATAATTTTGACAGGAAAGCTTCCATCCACTGGTAATATTTATCATTTGGCATGCATTACTGAGGTCCACCAGCAGGTGTCTCCTGCCAGTTTGGAACTGTCAGGGGAACTTCTCCCGGCTGGTGTTTATGTCATCTTTGGGTCACAGTACTGGCATCCACCAGTGGATGGATCCTGGCAGTATGGAGCAGACATCACCTCCTGTGGTCAGGTGTCACCTAAGCCTAATTACAGGCATACATAGTAATATCCGGAAGCTCACACTGTTGAGTTGCCTTGGTATCTCTCTCCTTGCGCCCTGACCTTGCTTGCCTGTGACCCGATTCTGAGCCTGTATCTGTATCTAGTCCCTCCTGTGTACCTGTTCCCTTTGATCCCTGTCCTTCAGCCTATCCATCCATCCTCTTCCTATCCTGTTGGTTTCCCGTCCTGATCTGCTGAGTCCCCGTGTATGACCTTGTCCTGACTTACGTTACGTTTCTGGAACATCCCTTGTCCTGTATTCCTTACCCATCTGCTGATCTCCCTGTGTATGACCCGGGTCTGGCTTTTGTTTATGATTCTGGTATCTCCCATTTATTGCACATATCTATCTGTTTTTAGTTATGGGTCTCTGTCTGTTGGTTGGTTGTCATATTGGAGGTGGTTGTGTTTATATTCACTTACCTTAATAAATTATTATATTTTCATTTACATGCATTTTTGCTTTCCTCTGTGCAGTCCACACAGTCTGGTCTACTAATTCCCTGATAGATTTTCATCTATATTGCCAGGACCCGACAATACATTACAGCCGCAAGCAGTTTTAAATGTTTTTTTTTTTTTCCTTTAGAAATTAAATTTTGCTGCAGAAAAAGCCTATGGACTAGTGTCAGGCTAGCTGGTTGTTATTGAGGCATGCCTGCTGGCCTGGGACTACATATTCAGGTTTTTATTATTATTTTACTAATATATATAAAAGGCCTCTCACAAGATTCCATAAAATATCCCTCTATTAAATACCCAAGAATATGTCCAGAGATGTTGTGTGTGTGTGTGTATGTATATATTTTCTTAGAAATAATACTATTTTTATATATACATATATATTTCTTTTAAAATATTCAAAATAAAAGTGTACATATTTTTATATAAAGCCATATATAACCTCATATACTATTCATTCCATAATATTAGTGATAATTTTTTTATTATTAATTCTACTTCCATATAAAGTATAATTAACCATAAATATCATAAAAAACAATATATCATTGGATTGTTGCAACTCAATAATATATATATTTTTTTATTTATTTTTTTGATTTGTTGAAATAATTCAATGATTTTTTCTTAATATTTTTCTAATATCAGTTATAATATCTATATTTATTATTTCTTTACCTTATTATCATTCCTTTTGTTTATCTCTAACTGACGTAAACAATTTCCAAATCCCAGTCCAATAACTGTCTGTGGGTTGTCAAAATATATGTATATAAATACATATATACAAAAAAATAGGATCAGTTCCTTTGTTTTCCCACTAGATGGCGCACTATTCATTACTATATAAAAAATTAGACATTCTCTTCTCTTCACTTCCCATTGCTTGAGAAAGAAGCGCGCTTTCCGACAGGCGCACGCTTCGAAACGTCGTCGCACATCCAGTGACGTCACCAAGGCTCACGCTGCGCCCTGGGTCCCACTATCCTAGCTAACCTCGATCAGCTGAATGAAAACACCACAGGAGGTTTCCACCCAGCGGCACCATCAGCATAACAACTGGCATGGTTGGACGTCACATGGTGACGTAGTAGTGGTGGCGATCATCGATTTTTATTGTGACATTATGGCGGACACATCGGACACTTTTGACACATTTTTGGAACTATTGTAATTTTTACAGCGACAGTGCTATAAATATGCACCGATCACTGTGAAAATGACACTGGCAGTGAAGGGGTTAACCACTAGGTGGCGCTGAAGGGGTTAAGTGTGACCTAGGGAGTGATTCTTACTGTTAGCGGGTGTGGCTACATGTGACACGTCACTGATCGCTGTTCCCAATCACAGAGAACAGACGATCAGGGACAGTGTCACTAGGCAGAACAGGGAAATGCATGTTTACGCTTGCCTCTCCCCGTTCTGCAGCTCTGTAACCCGATCGCAGGACATCGGCGGACTTCGAGTCGGCTGGTCCCGTGGGCACAGTCACGGAGCTTGTGGCAGGGGCGCAAGCGCCTCCGGCAAGGCAGGAATTTCAACGTGACGTAAATATATGTTACTTTGCCCAGCCATGCCATTCTGCCGACGTAAATCTACAGGGGAACCCGTTAAAATTAGCACTTTTGATTTCACGTTCGTGTCCCATAGACTTTAACAGTTTTCGCACAAACTTTTTGGCTGTTCGCATGTTGTGCCACAAACTGAACTGGGAGGTGTTCAGCTCATCCATAAACAGTATATCTAGTTCACCCATCTTGTCTGCCAGGCTCCTGGTATTGGTGAACATGCCACATAGTTTAGACTGGTCGCATACTAGCCTCTTATTCGGTGTTCCAAGATTGCAACTAGGACTTGCTACTATACTTACCATGGGTTTATGTGCTTTGGTTACTCTACCACTAATGCCCCCAATACTACCCTCTGAAATATGTTCCACTCTGACTATCTCTACCTCTTTTCCTCTTCTCTACATTTTTGGCCATCAATGTTGTTTGCTTAAGATCCTAGTTTTGAGTTATATGCTGGAATCTGATAAATTCCTTCAAATGTTGTATTTTTAGTGTGCAGAACTGAGTATTGGAGCATTTTCAGTGGTCATCAGCATAAAATATTTAAACAGATAAATGCTACATGGTATTTAATTTATTTTTCTTTTGACACCTAGGATGCTGCAATCGTTCATTGTGTTGTGGTCTTGTGCATCCACACTGTGATGGACAGTTTGGAAGCTTCATACCAGATGTATTTAAAATTTTAGACTCCACACTGGACTGCCAGTCACAGAAGAAAAAATGTCCCACATCAGACTCATTAATAGCCAGGGACGTCACGTTTATTCCTAATACTAAAAAAGACATTGTACAACACTGTTCAGGATTTGTCTGTGACAAGGAAAGCCCTATAAAATGCCAAACCGTGCCAACCCATGTCCATGGAGATCCCCTTGAAAGCATACTAAATAGTGATATGTACAGAGATTGGAAAGAAAAGCATTTAAAAGAAGTCCAGCAACAAATGGTTGGAGAACATGATGTTGAAATTACTGTAGAACAATCTAAAGAAGAAGATTCCAGTAAAAAGCAAGGTAGGAAAGTAAATGTATATGATATAATATGACAATGTCAACCTCTTTTCATCTAATATATACACACATATCTGGATGCATACTATAAGAAGTTATGCAATATTCCCATTACGTATTGCTGAAGATTTGACAAAGATGATCATGATATACAGTAAAGGTAGGCAACCCCGGAAAGGTGGAGATACCTGAATAACATGGAATGGATTAAAGGTCATCAGGGTGCTGCAAGTTTTTTGTTTTTTTTATATAACCTAACAAGACCCTATTTTGAAGTAGTGGATGCTAGGAGAGTTCAGGGGTCAATAGTAAGTAATGCAGAGTTTAGGGGTCAGTAATAAATAATGCAGTGTTCAGGGGTCTATATAAATGATGCAGAGTTCAGGGGTCAGTAATAAGTAATGCAGAGTTTAGGGGTCAGTAATAAGTAATGCAAAGATCAGGGGTCAATAATAGGTAATGCAGAATTCAGGAGTCAGTAATAAGTAATGCAAAGATTAAGGGTCAGTAATAAGTAATGCAAAGATCAGGGGTCAATAATAGGTAATTCAGAATTCAGGAGTCAGTAATGCAGAGTTTAGTGGTCACTAATAAGTAATGCAAAGATCAGGGGTCAATAATAGGTAGAGCAGAGTTCAGGGGTCAGTAATAAGTAGCCCAGAGTTCATATGTCAGTAGTAAATAATGAAGAGTGCAGAGGTCAGTAGTAACACAGAGTTCAGAGGTCAGTGGTATGTAACGCAGAGTGCAGAGAGCAGAATTAAGTAACAGAAAGTTTCATGGTCATTAATATGTAACACAGATTTCATACTTCAGTAGTATGTAAAGCAGACTGCAGGGATCTGTAGTATGTAATGCAGAGTGCAGGTGCCACTAGTAAATAACACAGGGCTTAGAGGTCAGTAGTAAGTAACACAGGGTGCAAGGGTCAGCAGTAAGTAGCGCACAGTGTATGAGTCACTACAGGTAGCAGCATTACAATAAAGAACTTGTGCACTGCTATGAAAAAATTAATTGATGTGAACAAAAAGAACAGCTGCTACCATTCAATAAGTGAACTCACCATAGGCGTGCGCACAGGGTGTGCCAGGTGTGCCTGGGCACACCCTAATCATCTAGTGCACATTAGCATTATTGCTTTGTGTGCCAGTGGGGAGATGGGAAAGATCTCCCTCTTACCCGCTCTGCCATAAGAAAAGTGCTTACTTGCTTCTCATTCACTGTGCCAGCAGGGAGATTAATGTACCCGGACAATATACATGCAACACATATGTGTTTGAGCTTTGGGGTGCACACCCTAATGCATTAGGCTGCGCATACCTATGGAACTCACATTCATAAGAAATTAAATATGCAAATAACGGTGCGCTTATTCAGCAGTATAAATGAATCCTGTAAAATATCTATCTACACAACTAAAACAGAAATATTAAGACACAAAAGTGAATACCATCAAAATAAGTCAGAAAAATTAAACAATTAAAAAAAAGTCCAACACTTGTGATGATTCTGAGATGAGTGATACTTTCAAGTATGTAATACAATTTCATGCCACAAATTAATGGATGTACACCACCATCCACCTCTGAGTGAATTGGTCGCACACATTAAAAGAAGACCCATATGGGTCTAATCAAGCCTTGTGTACAAGCAAAGAGGATCTTCAATCATCAGGAACACCAGCTTTTTTCTTCTTCTTAAATATTTTTTTTTAACTTAATTTTTTATTGAGATTTTTTGTTTGTTTTATTACAATATACAACTTAGCAATTATACCCCCAACATCCTAACCCCCCTCCCTCCACTTCTTCCCACCCAGCTATAGGAAGTATACTATTTAAAAAATAAATAAAAAGTAATGCCTTCAGTGTTTCCTAAGTAGGGGTTATCTTCATCCGCAAAAAAACCCATCTCATACCCCATTTAACTCTTTATACTTGACCAGCCACTTCTCTCTCTAACCACCATCCGCATAACCTTCTCATCCATCCCTTACACTCTCATTTATCTTGGTCTTGGTTTCTTCTAGGTCACCCCACGTCATCTCAATACCTTTCCTCTCTTTTGTTATTTAAATATTGATACCTCTTGCTTCCCACCAAGGTTTCCAGATTTTGTCATATTTCTTTAGTTTTTTTGGAGTATGGGTTTTGTGCTCCATTCTAAAGTCCTCCCTCTAAACTGTTGCCTGATCTGTAAGTACCTAAAAAAAGCTCTCCCTTTGTCACCGACCAGTTTGAGACCCTCATCAACTCCGGTAGTAGCACCTTCCCATAATGCCGATAAATCTTGGCCAGCAGCACATCTGGGCCCGAGGATTTCTGTCTCGCCATCTCATCCGTAACTCGCTGTATTTCCTTTAAAGTTATGGGCATATCTAAGCCCTTTCATTAAGGGAAGGAACCATCCGATCTCCAACAAAGGCTTCCATCTCCTCCCCCATCTCCTCCTGTCGGGAACTATACAGATCTTCATAAAATTCTCTAAACCTACCCACTATTTCTGGTATATGTGAGGATACCCTTCCACCCCCTGTAACAATTGTGGGTACCACAGATGAGGTAGAGTTCACCCTAACTAAGTGTGCCAACATACGTCTCTATTTAGATGGACAAACTCATTCAAGGCCACCAATACCTCATCTGGGTCCCCATCAATTCAATCCAGAAGAGACTTCTCCACTCTCCAGGGTGGTTACTTTCACCCATTTCTAGTGGCACTGTCACCGGAGAATGGTCCCACAGGCCCCTTGGCATATAATTCACATTCTTTATCACCAGCATCATCTCCCAAAATTAGATCAATCCTGGAGAGCGTGGCGTGTGTCCTGGAAAAGCACAAGTACCGTCACACCCCCAGGTTCCGTATTCTTCTATTGTCCTTCAAACCAGTTTCTCTCAAAAATTTGGGCAATCGCTTATCAATAACGTTACTCGTTTGCGTCCCTGCGGGAAACCCATATAGTTTACGGTCCATTACCATGTTAAAGTCCCCCATCACTATCAACGGCACTTCCGGCTTATCCAGGACAAACTCCATCAAACCGCAGAGGATTGCAACACCAAAAGGAGGGGGGATATACACATTTGCCAATATGCAAATTCTGTTCTCTATCTTACAGAATAAAAAAATGTATCACCATAGTTCATCAATCTTGGTCTGCATACAAGTGAAAATCACCCCGGAGCTAACCAAAATGCTTACCCCTCTAAAATAGGAAGTGTGAACAGAGTGAAACTGTGTTCGATAGTCTCTCCACCTCAATTGGGATATGGTGATATTAGTAAGATATGTTTCCTCAAGACAAAGAATACCTGCCCCATATGTTTTTGCCATCAGAAGGACTGCTCCTTTTTTTCCCTGGATCTCCCATTCCCGATCATTCCATGAACACAATATATATCTTTTTTATCTGGGTGCCTTTAACCATTGAAATTCTAAATTTCTATAAACCCTATGAGATTTTCCTTCAATAACCAGTACCTACTCCCCTTAATATACTTTTCCTGTACCATTTTTGTGACCCCATGTTGCCTATACTCACACCTGTAACTATCTTTCAAAATTATTTTGTACCAAACGTGCTATTTGTTCCATCTGGTGCTCCCATACATCTCTCTCACCTCCCAACTCAGCCTATATTGGGGCTTTTAGTGTGACCTTTACATTTATTCATTATTTTTAGTGTTATTATCATCATTATCCTTATATTTACACACTCTTCCCTCCCTATCCCTCCCCTATCGGAACTCCACAAACACAACAACTAAAAAGAAAAAAAAAAACAATACAAAAAAAAAAACCAAATAGAGAGAACACTTCACCATACCTCTTTTTTACCGGGGGTAATATGCTCATTGTTCCCTCCCACCTATCTTCGACCACCCCCCTCCCCTCTCTCCCTGATTATTCAGCAATGTGCTATGGTGTAATTTAAAGTCAATCATAGTGTTAATAAAGTTAATAACTGGGATAAAGCAATCCAGATATTTTACAGTCTCCCCTTATGGGTTACTATCCAGCCCTCCACTCCCTCCGGAGTATCAAAAAACACGGTCTCCCCCAGGGCGTTTATTCGCAATCTTGCAGGATATAACAGTGCGTAGTTCACTTTCAATTGTTGCAGTTTACGTTTAACTTCTCCAAACTTTGCCCTCCATTTTTGTAGGTCAGGAAATCTGTGTATATGGACACCCTATTACCATTGTAAAGGATATTACCCATTTCTGAAGCTTTATTTAATATAGTCACTCTGTCGTTGTAATAGAGCATTTTTACCAGGAGAGATCTTCGGGGGGCTCTCGGTTGGGGAGGTCTAGAAGGGAACCCATGGGCTCATTCTAATGCAAAAAAAAAAAGATGAAAATGAATTTTCTCCAAATAGGACTTTAAACCATTTTTCCAAGAATGCTGTAGGGTCTGAGCCCTCACTATGTTCGGGAAACCCCACTATCCTCACATTCTTTCTTTGCATCCTGTTTTTCATTTCATCCATCCTTGTCTGGTAGTTAACCATTTGTTCTCCTATAGTTCTCATCTCCCATTTAAGAGGATTCAAATCCTCCTCTATTAAACTAACCCTCCCCTCTAGGGCAGTGGTCCTTTTGCGCACTTTTTGCAAATCATGCCTTACGAGGGACAGTTTTTTCTGAATGTTTTTTAAGCTGATCAGACATTTCAATTAAAGAGGTTTTACAGGAATTAATTGTGTGCAGTACAGCCTTTTAATGATGGTTCTGCTTACCCTAGGGCATTCTGTCTAGATGATGGCTTTGGCCACTTTAGGGTGTCTTCTACCCCCTCCCCCACAGGTTTTCCTCCAGAATCACTCAGTACCACCGCTGGGATTGCCTGACCGTGTCCCTGACTTTTTCTTGCGGCCGGAGCCCCAGCCTGGGGTTTGTAGAGCATACTGGTATGTTGGCTCTGTTGGCTAATTTTTGGGGGGGTCTGGCTCAAGGTCTGGCCTTGCGCATGCGCAAACTTCTCCAATTTATTAGCAGCTGCCTGCCTTGCCTTTGTAGTGCGCTGCGATGGCATAGTAACCTAGAACAAGGGAGCTAGCGTCTATGTTTTATCCTTATCCCCTTCACTACTATGAAGAGGGCCACCCGCTAAATAGCTAGATATGTCAAATGAGCCATCAAAGTGAAAAAAAGGACCAGGATGAGCACAAAAAAGGAGAAAAAAAACAGTCCTCCACAGTGTCAAACCACACTTTCAAAACCCAAGCCCTTTGCTTCTCGCTAAGTGGGTTAGTATAATGGAAATTTTTCACCCATTCGCTGTTTGCATATCAGTAGGTGCAGGGGAGGAACAGTCGCTTTTGCTCTGCTAGTAAATCCCCCTGATGAAGAGAAAGTGGGGGGGGGTTCGGGGGGTCTCCACCATCAGTAAACCAGATGATTCTCAGGAAGTGGGGTGCAGCGGGGGCCTCTCACACCACCGCCGTCACTTCCCAATCAGGTGTACCCTACCTCCATCAAGAGAAGGGGAGAGGAAACGAGGCACTTCGGTGGAATCACACACCCTAGCCACTTCCGTATACACATGGCACACTCCACCGTCCACCCAGAGAAGAGAGAGTCTTGATTCCTGCTGGGGCCACTCAGTCACCTTCTGCGCACCGAGCACCACACGTCACTGGATCAGATGCCCCAGAATCACCCAAGCAGGTCATGGACAACACCTGCTCTCCCTCTTGTTCTTGCCAGCTGTCGTTCACTCTGCAGCACCCAGCATCTCCCCGGCCAACAACCAGGGTACGTTTTTAGGATATGGAGAGATGGCTCTCACACACGCGTCCGCATCCTCTTCTGGTCATGCCCCCTGCCAGGAACGCCAGCTTAGGTAATTTAGGACACACACTTTCATTGGAAAATGGTTTCTCAGATGTTGCCGTCTCCCGGTCTTCATGCGAACCTTCGTGCAACGCATTAAGGCGCATTTATACGCTTTTACAGGCATCAAGAACATGGGCGTTAAATCGTTTCATTGGCAATTGAAATGATTTAATGGTCAAGTGTGAAAACGCCTAGCACTAAGGCTCCATGCACACTGGACTTAAAAAACTTAGATTCTACAGGCGTTTGATGTTTTTTTCTCCTGCCTCTAGAAGCACTTCTATTGTGCTCTATTTGTCTTTGCACATTATTGGCTGCTACCGGCGTTTTCTGTCAGGGACGTTCAGAGGCAGGAAAAAAAAACCCTTCTCTATTGCGTTTCCTGGAGGAGTTTAGGAGCTGTAAAAACGTCAGTCTCTCCTAAACTCCTCTTATCTCTTCTGAACGTCAAGTGCCAACATTTTTTTAGGTGTGTTGTGGGAGTAAAAACTTTTGCAGAGGGGAGTGTAGTGCAAAAAACACCTATAAACTAAACTCTCATAGACTCGCCTAAACTCTCATAGACTCGCCTAAACTTTGTACAATATGCTTTCATTTTGCGTCTTTTATGCCACGTTTTTCAAGTTAAAAACCTTGGGCCAGATTCAGGTACATCTGCGCATTATTGGACCGGCGTAGCGCACCGCCTTTACGTTAGACTGGCGCAATGTAGCGGCGCAATCACCCTATTCTCGTCGGTTTTACGCAGAAATTTGCGCCTGCGCAACGTTATTTCTGAGGCGCAAGGCGGAGTAATACAAATTGGGAAGGACGTGGGCGTGTTACATTGAAATGAGCCGTGACCCCATGCAAATGAAGGGCCGGCCAGCTCGCGAATGCGCGCTTGAAGCAGACCATGTCAGCACCTCTGTGCGCATGCTCCCAACTCGGGAACAGCGCAATCAGTGAAATTGGAAGTGGACTAGGGCAAAATCATGAACTACGCAGACAGCATAAATAGACAGACAGAAACGCACTTCCTTTGCAAAAGTACATCCCTTTGTATCCCTCCCTATACAGCAAGTTGCTTTTGTTCTGTTGTTAGTTGCGTTGTGGTTTGTCTTTGTGATATTTGTGGACTGTGTGATCTAGTGTTTGTTAGAAGATATTTGTAAGTGATTTTTGGTGACTGCTTGTGAGAGTTTTTGGTTGATAGTTTTTTGTTCGTTTGTTTTCTTGCTTGATTTTTCCTGCTTGTTTTCTTGCTTGATTTTTCCTGCTTGTTTTTGTGAGTGATTTTTGCTGATTGTTTTTGTGAGTGATTTTTGCTGTTTGATTTTTCTAAAAGACTTTTGCTGATTGTTTGGGAGAGAGTTTTTGTATGAGTATGACGGAGAGAAAGAGGAAGTTACATTTTACTTTGGGGGAGAAACAAATTCTTGCCCGGGCCATTTCCCAATATGGGCGCTTCCTCCACGGCCCGGAGAGTGCCAACACCAACCCGGCCAGGAGGCGTGATATCTTGCAGAACATTACTGACGAGGTAAATGCATCGGGGGGGGGGGGAGACCCGGACACGGTCGGGGATTGAAAAGAAAATCAATGACCTCCGGCGTCTGGTCAGGAAGAAGCTGGCCAAAATGGTAGCCCATGCCAGGGCCACAGGAGGGGGCCCACCATGCCCTGTTCGGCTGACAGCGGAGGAGCGTGCGGTGGCCAACACCTTTCATAGACAACAGATGGAGGGCCTGCCCGGCTATGACTCAAGTCATGAAGGCGTGATGCCAGGTAAGGTTTTTTTTCCCTATCAGGTGTGTAGCATGTGTGGGGGAGGGGGTGAAAGGGAATATGTGGCAAGTGTGTGGATCCTCCAACCTCTGAATGTTTTGTGTCATCCACAGATGAGCAGGAGGGTGCTGGCCCATCTGGCCTGACTGCACCTTCCCAGGGACAACAGCCTGATGAGGACCCCCCGACAAGGCCGGAGTCCTCAGAGGAGGTTGAGGAGGAGGAGTTTGAGGAGGATGTCATGTCAGCCAATGGCTTGCTGTTTTTGGAGGAGTCTTCCTCTCTGGCTGGCAGCAGCCAGCCCTCCATAAGGGCTAGCCCCTCCCACTCCTCCCCCAACAGGGCTCCTCTCCCAAGGGCCTCCCCTTTTCCCCAGCCACAAGCCTCAGCTGGAGGCCGGAAGGCATCCCAGAAGACCAGGGGGGTGGCCGAGCTTCTGCCCGCCATCCTGAGAAGGGACCAGGCCCTTCAGACCCGCCATCTGGGACAGGTCAGCCAGACTTTGGGGCGGATGGAGGAGAGCCTGTCCTCCATAAAGGATACGCTTGGGAACCTGGACTGCCACTCCCGGGCTCTTACAAACTGCCTAAACGTACTGCAGACTACAACAGCAGACGTTGGGCAGGATGTGAGGGCCCTCACCCAGGCTATCCAGGCCAACACGGCAACACTAGGTGCTGGCCTCAACAGAACTGCTGTGGCCTTGGAGGGCAGGCCGCCAGGTGGGCAGAGACCAAGGGCTGCTCCTCCTTCCCCGGATAACCCCCCCCTCCCCATGAGTCTCCCCTGAGGAGCCGGGGCCGTGGCCGTGGGTGCCCCAGGCGTGGCTCACGCCAATGGCATTAATTTGTTTTTCCCCTTGTCTTTTTGTTTTTTTTGCTGGAATTTTTTTTTTTTTTTTGGACATTTTTTTTTTTTGTGATGTGAATGGTTTTGGAATGTGGGGGTGATATTCCTGCCGGCAAAGGGGTGTCACCCTCAGTTTTGGTGGAGAAGGGTTCCCCAGGACCAGGGAGAAGTGATTCCCAGGTCCGTGTGAATGGTGTATGAATGTACAGTGACATATTTGGAGCCGTGGCGTGGCGCTGCTGCTCACAAGTCCAGCATGGTGGGCTTGTGCTAATCCAATTAGGTGAGGATGTGATGTGTCTGTGCTAGGGACCACAGTGGTGTGCATGCATGCATTCTCATTGTGCCATGATTAATGTGTGTGTTTAACGTGCAAAGATGCCTAATGTGAGCTGTCTCTTGGCTGCTCTTCCCTCAGAAGACGGGGTAACCTTGGTTAGGGGGGGAGTGTCTGGTTCAGGGGTCAGGTCATCACGTATGTCAATCTGCAGGCCCTTTCTCACTGCGAAGTTGTGCAGAATGCAACATGCACCGATGATCTGGCACACGAAGTTTGGGGAATACAACAGGGTCCCCCCAGACTTATCCAGGCATCGGAAACGTGACTTTAGGAGGCCAAAGGTGCGCTCCACCACTGCACGTGTTTGGGCGTGGGCTTCATTGTATCTTTCCTCTCCTGGGGTTTGTGGGTTCTGGATAGGAGTCATGAGATGGGGTCCCAGTGTATATGCAGAGTCACCTGTAAGGGAAAAGACAGGAGGATGTTAGTCATGCATGTGCCCCTTGTGATGTGTGCACCATGGGGGGGGACAGTCATGCCTGCCACCCATGTCACTCACCAACCAGCCAGCTGTCCCCATACACGTTCTGTTCGAATTCCATTCGGATGGGGCTCTGATTGTATATGTAGCTGTCATGGCTGGATCCGGGGTGTTTGGCACGAACGTGCCATATGAGGCCTTGGGCATCTACTATCACCTGTACTTTGATGGAATGCTAATGCTTCCGATTGCGGTATATGTGCTCTGTCTCATGGGGGGGGGGGGCTGGAGTGCCACATGTGTGCAATCAATGGCCCCCACGGTGCGTGGGAATCTGGCAATTCTGTAGAAATCTGTCATTGCCTTCAGCCGCAGTTCCTCAGTGGTTGGTTTGATGATTTGGTTGGCCATGCGTCTGAGGATTGCAGGGACAACCTGGTGCACACATCTGCTCATGGAGGATTGTGACATCCCAGCCACCACTCCACTTGTTCTTTGAAAAGAGCCACTGGCAAGGAAATGGAGTGTTGCCATGACCTTGACCAGTGGCTGCACTGCATGTGAGCGGTGTGTTGGAATGGTGGCAGCAGCAGCACCCAAGAGCTGATCGGAAAATCGTCTGGGGTGCCAACATCGCAGGAACCCTGGCCAGGTAGGTGTCATAATATTAAAAGTCAGCAGCTACAGTATTTGTGGCTGCTGACTTTTAATCTTTAAAGCGGTATTTCACCCTAAACATAAGATCTCCCATGCGATCCAGCATACTGGCGTCAGCGCCAGTATGCTGGTTTTTTTTTTTTTTAATAGCACACTTACTGTATTATTGAAGAATTCCTTTTCTGTCCCCCGTGGTGGACGGCGCCAGTACAGCGCGTCACATCTTCCTAAAATACCCGATATGGACTCGGGTAATCTCGGCGAAAATGCGGCGCCTGCGCACAGACCTAGGAGCTGACTGCGCAGGCGCCGTATTTCTCCGAGTCCTACGGCTATGGCGCGTCACGCCCTCCGAAATAGGACTCGGAGAAATACGGCGCCTGCGCAGTCAGCTCCTAGGTCTGTGCGCAGGCGCCGCATTTTCGCCGAGATTACCCGAGTCCATATCGGGTATTTTAGGAAGATGTGACGCGCTATACTGGCGCCGTCCACCGCGGGGGACAGAAAAGGAATTCTTCAATAATACAGTAAGTGTGCTATTAAAAAAAAAACAACCCAGCATACTGGCGCTGACGCCAGTATGCTGGATCGCATGGGAGATCTTATATTTAGGGTGAACCTCCGCTTTAAATTGTCAGGAGCAACTTGGAAATTTCAGCCTCCATTTCCATCACTACAGGTTGCCTTTTAGCTCTCAACAAAGTTATGCATGAAGACATATGGCAAAGCCTTCCACAAAACATGCAACACTAGCAAAAAGCTAAATATTACCAAGAGAGATACAGAATATTTAGTCTCATTGAGTGCTACTTTGGTCTGCCACAGCCCATACTTACTGATAGCCCAATTGGTTTCCATGATTTGTAGAATATGTCAGCACTATATGGATGTAAAACCTAAATAAATAAATGTGTGCGTGTATACCTATATTTATATTCTAGTGCAGTGGTCTCCAAACTGTGGCCCTTGGTGCACTATTCCTCCTATTGATATGTGACACTATTCCTCCCACTGACACAAACAGTGAACCATAACCCCTGACACTAATGATGGGGCACAATTCCCCCACTAATATCAACGATGGGGTACTATTCCTCCCACTGAAACCAACAATGGCGCACTATTTCATCCACTGATACCAATGATGGGGCACTATTTCTCTTACTAATACCAATGATGAGGCATTGTTTCTCCCACTAATACCAATGATGGAGCACTTCTCCTCCTACTGACCACCAACCCTGAGGCAATGTTTATCCTAATTGATGCTGGGCCTGGGACATTTTCTTCTCCCACTGACCACAATCCAGCCTCTCTAAAGTCTAAATAACAGTGAACTGGCCCTTTGTCTAGTGTATAATGATGATGAGAAAACTGAGGGATCCAAATTGGTTTGCATGGGAAGTGTTGATATTGGGCAATGATCTAAAAAAATCCCTGTGTGAGCTCATCATCTTGTGTTCCTTTTATACTCTGGAAAGTCGAACCAGGGTACATACCAACTCAATCTGCAGTTAATGTGACAGGATTATGTAGACTGTGTATACTTATTGTTTACTAAGTAAATATTCTTAGGCCTGGTACACACGATCAAATCTGTCTGCTGGAAACGGTCTGCTAGACCCTCCCAGCAGACAGATTCGATCGTTTGTACGGGCGAGCAGACGGATTTGGCCACCCGACAGATTGGAAAGCATGCTTACCAATCCGTCGGCTGGGAACCTGTCCACCCGACATGTCTGCTGGTTAGTACGCTAACCAGCAGACATGTCTTCTCGCACACGCGCCGAATGGTTTCAACGCATGCGCGGAAGTGTTTTACTTCCGGGTGCGGTGACGTGGCGGCGTCAACGTCACCGCCACGTCACCGACACGTCAGCGCGCTGTCTGCTGGCGGGGATTTTGGTTTGCTCGTGTGTACACGCAAGCAAACCAAAATCCAAGCAGACAGATTTGTTCAAATCGGTCGGTCCGACCGATTTGAACAAATGGATTGCCTCGTGTGTACAAGGCCTTACAGTTTAAGTTTCATCTATTTTAACATTTAAGCAGCTTTATTGATGTATATATTTATAAAAATGTTGGTTGAATGCAGTATACATTATGTTATATCAGACGACAAGCACAATGATGTATCCTATATGATTTTCAGACTGAAAGTCAGCTTTGTATAACATCTTCAACCACAGAGCAAGCTTTATCTCTAACATCGTCAGCTATGATAATCTCCTGAAAGCCTTTTTAATCCATTTGTAAATGTTATGCACTTCCTTTTATATTAGGGAGAAAGTATTTTGATTTTCTGATTCTTTAAGTATCATTTACTTAAAGGATAAGTGAATATTATCATATTAAGACTAGTCATTACTGTGAGCTACATCTTTACAGTTATAAAGTTAGGAAGTTACATACTCTTTTGTACACAGCATGGTATATATGAATCTGTTTTGTATTGTATAAGCTTAAACACTATACAGGCATACCCCACTTTTAAGTACACAATGGGACCAGAGCATGTATGCAAAACGAAAATGTACTTAAAGTGAAACAATACCTTTTTTTACTTCTAGTGTATAGTGGGGGATCAGGGGCTATAGTGGGGGTGTCAGAAGCTGTAGTTAATGTCTCAGGGGCTATAGCGGGGGTGTCAGGGGCACACTGGAACAGGGCAGGCTATGCTCTCGGAGCTTCAGCTCCTTCTACTGCAGCTGCAAAATGTCTGTACAGTACTTGTAAGACACTTTACATACACTCGTGGGTATGTCCTTACTCGCGAGTATATGTAAAGTGAGTGTACTTAAAGCGGGGTATGCCTGTATAGGCCTCTTTGCTTTTCATGATTAAAGAGTAGGTGTGACGGTAGTCGAACATATCCCCGTCAAGCATTCCCTTCTTCTCCCATAAAAGAAATCACCCAATATTCCCCGACTAGGAATATCCCTGGAATCGCCGAATAATCCACACATGAGCCAAGGCTTAATGCTGAATGTAACAGGACACACTTTATTGAAAGTACACAGCACACTTTATACAGGATTTGGAACATCCCGCCCCCAACAACTGCTTTCCCATTGGTCCCCTCCAACGTCCCATCAGTTCCCCATCAGGTCCACCTTCCATTCAAATGAGGACTTGAAAATGACACAGCAGAGATTGGTCAGAACGGTTTGAATGGAAACTGATGTGTATTCAGACAAAAGCCCCAGGGGGTAATTACTACAATGAAGCAATCAGAACAACAATTAACATGAGTCAATTATCTAATCGGGTGGCTAGGAGTCTCATCTCTGACACGGCTATTCATCTGCAGAACACAATGGAAAGGTATTTCACAAGCCACTTAGCATTGAAAGGTCATTGTCCCTTACTGGCAGCATGGCAATCTGGTTTAAACAGGTTGTACTGATGCCTCTACAAAGGGGAAAGTAATCCAATTATCCAGGGCTAGAGGCAGACCCCATAACACACAGACATTAAAATTAGCAGGGAGAGAATTACACTGAAGTATATAGGCAATTGCATAAAAGTCCTTCACAATGGCCCCCCCTTTTCTCCCTGCTCCGGCAACTCGGTTGGACCTTTCCTGGTCCAGTAGGGTTGACGGGTTCAGAGCTTTTAGTCCGAGGTTAACTCCGTTTGGCGTGACAATCCATCGGCATTCCCGTTTTGCTTGCCTGGGCGGTAATGAATCGTAAAGTCCTAGGGCTGTAAGGCCAAGCTCAAGCCTAGCAAACGGGCGTTGTCCCCTGAAACCCGGTTAAGCCACACGAAGGGGTTGTGATCGGTGATGAGAGTGAAAGCCCGGCCATAAAGGTAAGGTGTGAGCTTTTTGAGGGCCCATATCAAGGCCAAACACTCTTTTTCAATGGTGGCGTAACTGACCTCCCTTGGCAACAGCTTCCGACTCAGGTATGCCACCGGGTGCTCTCCTCCATCCTCCCCGATCTGGCTTAGTACTGCACCCAGTCCAAACATTGAAGCGCCTGTGTGAACAATAAATCTTTTGTTAGGATCTGGGGTAATCAACACCGGAGCATTAACCAGAGCAGTCTTTTCCAGGACTGTCTGCCAGGATAACAAATCCGCCTTCCTGGTTTGAGGCCCTGGCCCATAATCGGACGGCAAGAGGCTCGCATTCAGTCCTCTCCAAAAGCCCCTGTCCCGGCTAGGCCTGTCACACATCCCCCCTTTTGCCAGGGGACTAACCCAGTAGGAGACACCAGATGGGTTGTCTCTGAATTTAGTCAGTAGTTCCAGTCCCCCAATGCCGGGAACCATACCGTACCCCAAATCCAGGGCCGGCCCTATGATGGGACCGGGTGGTACCATGGGTACCAGGCGGCACTTTTAGGGGAGCGGCATTCTGCCAGCCCGTTCCGCCCGCTGCCTGTGAGGACACTCCCAGCGGAAGCAGTCAGCGAGTGAGAAGGGCAGGCGCCGCTGCCTCTCAGGAGCCCGGCGCCGCTCTGTACATGTCATGTGCGACAGTGCGGGACGGGACAGATCGTATGGCGCGGCGGACATGAGGGTATGTGAAGGATTCGCCTTATCGCCTAGACTAAAGCCATAGCTCCTGGTCACATGTGGATGCAGGCAGGGCAGTCTGTGTCTGTGGATAATCATACCTGCCCTGCATGCTCCAGAGTCCTAACTCGCGCTGTGTGTCATTGTCTTCTGAGGTCTGTTTCTCATCTGCTCTGTCAGTCTCTCTCCTGCCCCTCTCTCTCTCTCGCCCCTCTCTCTTGCCTCTCTGTCTCTCTCCTGCCCCTCTCTCTCTCCTGCCTCCTCTCTCTCCTGCCTCTCTCTCTCTCCTGCCCTTCCCTCTCTCCTGCCCCTCTCTCTCTCTCTCTCCTGCCTCTCTCTCTCTCTCTCCTGCCTCTCTCTCTCTCTCTCCTGCCCATCTCTCTCCCCTAACCCTCTCTCTCTCCTGGCCCCTCTCTCTCTCTCCTGCCCCTCTCTCTCTCTCTCCTGACCCTCTCTCTCTCTCCTGACCCTCTCTCTCTCTCTCCTGACCCTCTCTCTCCTGACCCTCTCTCTCTCCTGACCCTCTCTCTCTCTCTCCTGACCCTCTCTCTCTCTCTCCTGCCCCCTCTCTCTCTCCTGACCCCCTCCCCTCTCTCTCTCTCTCTTTTTTTTTTGGTGGGCGTGATTTATTTGGCGGGGGGGTGGGGGGCAGCATTTCATTCTTGGTGCCAGGCAGCACAATGTCTTGGGCCGGCACTGCCCAAATCACTTGCTCCAAACCGAGCATTACTCACCCCGCCATCCTCTGCCTCTCTCAGGGAACACATCTGCCGCTGGGGAGAGGCCTGGACTAGCCCTTCTCCCTGGAGTCCTTTCAGCCCCTGGAGAGATGACAGGGTGGCTAGGCTCAGTCCATCATGCTGTTGGGGATCTGGGCCAACTGGCCACTAGTTATGGGGTATACCAGTGGAGACTGAAGTCCCATCCACTGGTGTGAGGTGAAAATCCCCCAGTGCTTGCAAAGCAAAGCCGACATCCTCCTGTTTCAGTCCTGTACCATTTTCTGGGGTTGTGCCAGTGGAGACTGAAGTCCCATCCACTACCACTGGAACCCCTTCTTCTGTTAGGTGACAGCAGAGGCCCGGGGCACTCTGCTCTGTTGCCAGCTCTTCGGCTGGGTTGCTGTGAGTGGAGACCACAGTCCCATCCACCGATATCCGCTCAAGCTGTTGTGGGGTGCAGCCGCCAGTAGCATCCTGTCCTGCTGCCAGTGATTCCGCTGGGAGTAAGAGCTTTACCACCTCAGCTGGTTGCTGGGGAGGGGGGCCAACCGCCCCGGCTCTCTGGAACTCCACAGTTTGTCCCGGTGCTGGGCAGAGATGGCTGGCACTCTGCCCTGTTGCCAGCACTTCTGCTGGGGGTGCATAATCCATAAGATCCTCTGAATAGTCCATACATTCTGTAATCTGTGGCTGGGGAGTGATCGCCATCTTCTCACCCTGAGCCTCCGAAACTGCCACAGGGGTGGGGCAGAGGTCTTGAACCCTCTGTCCGGTGACCAGCGCTTCAGCTGGGGAAGTTCCGTGTAACTCCACAAATACTGCTCTTGGTGCTGGGCAGAGCACAGTGAAGTTTGGCCCCGATACCAGCTCTTCTGCTGGAGGCCCATCAGGTTGTTTTTCCTCAGCAGAAAAATCTATTAAATCCCCTGTCTCTGCAACTGATGTCTGGGGATAGAGGTTCACCATCTCCTGTCCATGTAACCCAGAAGATGCTCTAGGTACTGAGCAGAGGTTAGCAGAGCTCGGCCCTGCGGTCAGAACTTCAGCTTTGGGAATGGCAATCTCCAGATTTTCCACTGCCGATTCACCGGCATACTGCTGGACAGTCACATTCCTCCATTCAAGATCGTCCCATGCAGAAACGGGATCATCAAGGTCAGTCGGTACTTGCTGCATCCGCCATATAACCTCCTGGTCGATAGCTGCAGGGGCAGGTTGGAAAAGCACACTGTTACCCTGCCACATGGACGATTTTTCAGCCAGGATTTCAGCATTGTCCACTGGTATTTCCTGATAGTCCCAGGCAAAGGGAGCCCGGCCCTGGCGCTGAGCAGAGTCTAGCAGCTGTTTGTAGGCGATCTCCAGGTCCCATTCCCGAGCGGCCAGAAATTCCAAATCTTCCTGTAGCCAGTGCGCTTCCGAGATATTCAATTTTTTCTCTCTGTGCTCCATTATGTCATCCAAGCGCCACTCCCGATCATCCCCAAAGTTGGGATCACTGGACATCCTCCAATACAACAATCCCAGGTCATCATAGTCATAGCCTTCTGTGGGGCTGTCATCCGCTGACCATGGGCACTCTTGGGCTACATACCACCGGAGGGCTCTGTAGCTCTCATCCAGCTGCATCTCTGCCCGGATCAGCCTGTTTAATTCCGCTATCCACTCCTGCTTCGGTTGTTCCCCCAACAACGGCATTCGTACGTCATACTGCGGCCAGTACCTTGCATAGATGTAGGGCAGGACCTCTCCTTGGTGTTGCTGCTCCAGAGCTAGCGCTTCTTTCCAGAGTTGGCACCGAATCACATCCGCCCATCCCAGCAGGACCTCCTCTGATTCTGGTCCTGTGTGCTGTATCCGCATCTCTTGTAACCTTCTTCTGAATTCCTCTTCCATGGTTACTGGTATCTGTACCTCTCCTCATCTTTCATTTGGTGCTGCTTCTTTAGGCGTTGTCACCGATCGTCGTATTTCTGAAATTCTCAGCTCATGTTGCCGCTCTCGTTCTTTCTCATCAAAAGCTTCAAAAGCGCAAAACGGAATCTTCCTTGTGTCTGCTGTGCTGTACTCACTGTTTGGAGAATGTGCGGCTGCTTGTTGGACTGCTGCCAGTTTTAACTGTAGCTCTGCGTCTCTTATTTGTTTAGCCTCCTCCGCTAACAGGGTCATCACTTTCAGCACCACATCCGCCGTTGGGTTCGGACCGAACCATGCTAATTTTTCTCTTATTAGCTTGTTGGCTGGTGATTCCTCATCCTGAATCACTGGTGTCTCCATCTCTTGTACTGCAGGCCTTGCTGCAACCGAGTTCTCCTGGTCTAGCTCCATTAATTCTGCTATGATGACACGCTCGGTTTTGTTGCTAGCAATCCTTCCACGAACTTCTAGTAGTTCTTTCAGTGTATTTCTTTTAAGCCGGGTGTACCAATCTTCCATTCACTGTTCCCAGTGTCTGCTTGGAATCCTGGTGTAAAGGAAAGTAGAAGGGAAAATCCCGCTGCTGCCAACCAGTTGTGACGGTAGTCGAACATATCCCCGTCAAGCATTCCCTTCTTCTCCCATAAAAGAAATCACCCAATATTCCCCGACTAGGAATATCCCTGGAATCGCCGAATAATCCACACATGAGCCAAGGCTTAATGCTGAATGTAACAGGACACACTTTATTGAAAGTACACAGCACACTTTATACAGGATTTGGAACATCCCGCCCCCAACAACTGCTTTCCCATTGGTCCCCTCCAACGTCCCATCAGTTCCCCATCAGGTCCACCTTCCATTCAAATGAGGACTTGAAAATGACACAGCAGAGATTGGTCAGAACGGTTTGAATGGAAACTGATGTGTATTCAGACAAAAGCCCCAGGGGGTAATTACTACAATGAAGCAATCAGAACAACAATTAACATGAGTCAATTATCTAATCGGGTGGCTAGGAGTCTCATCTCTGACACGGCTATTCATCTGCAGAACACAATGGAAAGGTATTTCACAAGCCACTTAGCATTGAAAGGTCATTGTCCCTTACTGGCAGCATGGCAATCTGGTTTAAACAGGTTGTACTGATGCCTCTACAAAGGGGAAAGTAATCCAATTATCCAGGGCTAGAGGCAGACCCCATAACACACAGACATTAAAATTAGCAGGGAGAGAATTACACTGAAGTATATGGGCAATTGCATAAAAGTCCTTCACAGTAGGGTTGTCCCGATACCGATACCAGTATTGGTATCGGGACCGATACCGAGTATTTGCGGGAGTACTTGTACTCGCGCAAATACCCCCGATACCTAAATAGAATACTCCCCCCCCCCCGCATCGCACCACCGCATCGACAGAGGGACATGACTGCATATGTGAGGGACATGGCTAGAGGAACATGGCTGCATATGTGAGGGACATGGCTGGGGGGGACATGGCTGCATATGTGGGGGACATGGCTGCATATGTGGGGGACATGGCTGGAGGGACATGGCTGCATATGTGGGGGACATGGCTGCATTTAGGGACACATTTAAAGTATCGGTATTCGGTATCGGCGACTACTTGAAAAAAAGTATCGGTACTTGTACTCGGTCCTAAAAAAGTGGTATCGGGACAACCCTATTAAAGAGTATCTACTGTATACCCAGAAACATTATTGTAATATTTGCAACTTATCAGTCCTGGGTGTGGTGGTTGCATTTGTTTTCTTTTTCCAGCTCCTTTAAAGTAATCTTGCAAATAACAAATCCTTCTGTGCCTCCAAGCACACTAGCTTAAAAAACACTGCTCCTAGAGGAGTTTAGCATTTTGCCTGTAGAAGCAACTAATCTTATCAAATGTGTCCATGCACATTAGGTAGTCTAGAGGCATTTTAAAGCTCAGCGGTTAGAGGCAGAAAAAAAAAAACTTCTGTTTTGCCTTGTTGAGAGCGTTCTTCTGACAGAAAAAACGCTAAACGCTCCTAAACGTTAGTACAAAAAAAACGCTCAAAATGTATGTTTTTTTCTGCCAAGAACACAGGCTTATTTTTTAAGATAGTGTGCATGGAGCCTAAAGCTGGCCATACATGTTTCTAGTTTTTTTGTTCAGCCAGTGAGCTGACTAGAGCTGCACAATTAGGGCCAGATTCTCAGCGGCGCTACGCCTGCGTAAATGGATTTGTGCTCCTGCGTATCGATGTGCGGTAAACACAGAACCACATACACGAGAAAATATTTTTCGTCTGGGCGGCGAAAATGCTTTAAGCTAACGCGGCGTAGGCGCATAGTTACGCATCGTAAATATTCAGTTCCCATTGAATTAGCATGCAAATATGCAAATGAGGGAGATGCGCGGATTCCCGAAACTACGCACGTTCGGCGTTGGCTACTCGTGGTGCGCGTAACACGAAAGCCTTGAGTAAACATACCCCTCATAAAAGCACGGGTAACTTTGCTCAAGACCGCGTGCAAGTCAGCTGGAGAGCAACTACAGCAGCACCATAACGGACGAGCTGAGCAATCACACTTACTGGACATCACATTCGTATGCCAACATGCCAGGGGCAGCCATGGTCTTATCACTACTAATGTATGCAGAGGAAGAGGAGCATAGAAGGAGGAGTAGGAGGAGGGGGGCACGTGAGAGGATCTACCGAGCGCGCATGAGCCTCTTTGGCATGGGGTATGAGGAGGTGTATCGCATCTTCAGATTCAGCCCTGCTGCCATCCTGGAACTAACCACAGCCCTGCAGGATGACATCACCAGCCAGACACACCGCTCACATGCACTGCAGCCACTGGTGAAGGTCCTGGCAACACTCCATTTCCTGGCCAGTGGATCATTCCAGCGTACAAGTGGAGTGGTGGCTGGGATGTCACAAACCAGCATAAGCAGATGTCTGCACCAGGTTGTTCCCGCAATCCTCAGACGCATGTCCCACCACATCATCAGACCCACCACTGAGCACCTGCGGCAGAAGGCAATGACAGATTTCTACAGAATTGACGGATTCCCACGCACCATCTGGGCCATTGATTGCACACATGTGGCACTCCAGCCCCCCAGTGCCACAGAGTACATTTACCGCAATCGGAAGCACTGGCACTCCATCAACGTACAGGTGATAGCCGATGCCAAATACCTCATAAGGCACGTCCGTGCCAAAGACCCCTGATCCAGCCATGACAGCTACATCTACCGTCAAAGCAACATCCCAGAAGATTTTGAGCAGGACATGTATGGGTACAGCTGGCTGGTTGGTGAGTGACATGGGTGGCAGGCATGACTGTCCCCCCCCATGATGCTGACATCACAAGGGGCAAATGCATGACTAACATCCTCCTGTCTTTTCCCTTACAGGTGACTCTGCATATGTACTGGGACCCCATCTCATGACTCCTTTCCGGAACCCCCAAACCAGAGGAGAGAGAAGATACAATGAAGCACACATCAAAACCCGTGCAGTGGTGGAGCGCACATTTGGCCTCCTGAAGTCCCGTTTCCGATGCCTGGATAAGTCTGGGGGGGCCCTATTGTATTCCCCCAACTTTGTGGGTCAGTATCAGGAAGTTCACTTACCAAGGCCGAGATGCTGAGGGTGGCTCACCTTTGCGACCTGATGCGATCTGTCCCCTGGAATGGGAACAGAGGGACAGACGCACCCGGAGGCACCGGTATCAGCGGGAAGGTGAAAGTCTGGTGCGTGAAGCAGATACCAGCAGATCAAGGCAGGTGCGTGGAGTAGGTACAAGCAGGTCACCGGCTGGAAGGCTGCAGCAAATGAAGCAGACGGTAGTCCGTGCACAGAGGTATCTGACCGGGATCAGGTAATTCGTAGGTCGGGTAGGGCTGGAAACAGGTCCGGATAACCAGCCGTGGACAGGGGTTCAGAGACAGCGGTAGTCCAAGGGCAGAAGAAGATCGGATATCAAGGTTCAAGCCGGGGTCAAGTAATTCCAGAAAGCAGCAGTCCAAAAAACAAAGCCAAGGGTCAGGTATCACAGGAATCCAACAGGTAGTATTTAGCAGATCACACAGAAGCTGTTTACAAACCAGCAAGGGAGCGCGATGGCGCTGGGCTGTCACGCAGCTGGGGAATCGGAAGGTGAGTGGGATTGATACCCTGACAGTCAGATCATTGGTGCATGTTGCATTCTGCACAACTTTGCCATGAGAAAGGGCCTGCAGATTGCCCTACGTGATGACCTGACCCCCCAACCACACAGCCCCCCCCCTGCCAGAGGAGACCCCGTCATCTGATGGAAGAGCAGTCAGGAGGATCCTCGTGTTACGTGTCTTTGACCGTTAAACACACACATACAGCATGGCACACAGACAATGCACGCGTGTACACCACTGTGGTCCCTAGCACACACCCCCCACATCACATTGGATTAGCCCAAGTCCAGCATGTAGGACTTGGGAGCAGCAACGCCACGTCAAGGCCCCAATGATGTTGCTGTCTATTCATACACCATTCACACAGCCGTGGGGATAACCTCTCCCCAACGACCGAGGGTGACACCCCTTACTGGCAGGAGTGCCACCCCCTCACATTCACACACCATTCACACTGCACCGTGTGCAGTATCAAAAAAAAAAAAAGCTCTTACCCAGAGCATAATATAAAAAAAAAATAAGCTCTTACCCAGAGCATAATATAAAAAAAAAAAGCTCTTACTCAGAGCATAATATTAAAAAAAAATAAGCTCTTACCCAGAGCATAATATAACAAAAAAAAAGCTCTTACCCAGAGCATAATATAAAAAAAAAATAAGCTCTTACCCAGAGCATAACATAAAAAAAAAAAAAGCTCTTACCCAGAGCAAAATAATAAGAAATCAAAAAATTAATGGGCCTGGCAGGGGCTCCGCCTGGTGCCACGGCTCCTGCCCCTCACTTGCCTGGGGGCAGCCACAGGTGGGGGGCGGGGGTAGCAGGTGGAGGAGGAGCATCCCCATGTCCCTCCCTGGCTGCCTGCATGCCCTCCAGGGCAACCGCTATGCGTGTCTGGACAGCAGTCTGCTCCTCGACTGCAAGGCGCAGGGCATGAACCTCCCCCACAAGGTTGGAGGTGTTCGCCTGCAGCTCCCCCAGGCTGGTCAGCGTTGCTGCGCTGTTGACAGCAAGGTCTTGGATGGCATCTGTGTCCCGAGGATGCCAGGCTGTCGGCCAGGCGTCTCATCTCCTCCACGACCTCTGACAGGTGCCGATTTTGCTGGTCCTGCTGTCTGGCCAGCTGTTCCGGCAGGACCTTATGAACACCCCTGGTCTTGCACGTTGCCTTCCGGGGAGTGGCAGGGGACCGGGCATAAGGGGAGGATGTTGAGGGGCCGGAGATGAGGGCGGGGGAAACAGAAGGACTGGAGAGGTTGGGGGGGGGACACTGGGGGGTTCGCTAAAGATGGGGGGATAGCCTGGGCTGGTCCGGGCAACCCATCATCCTCCTCCAAAACAACATACAGGTCCTATTCCTGGACTACGACATCCTCCTCAACCACCTCCTCCGTTGAGGTGTGCCCACTTCCCTCCAAGTCCTGTTCCAGGGGCAGCCAGGGGGACTGGATCTTCGGGGGATGGATCCTGACGGGCCCTGGCATCAACAGATGGCCCCGCTCCCTCCTGCACATCTGTGGATGACACAAAAGATGCCCATGTTGGTGGACCCACACACTTGGCACATGTTCCCTTCCACCCCCACACATGCTACACAACAGAATATAAAACACACTTACCTGTCCTCAGGGCTGGCTTTTGGGACTCATAGCCCCCAACTCCCTCAACCTGCTCCGTCTGCAGGCAGCGGGCAACCACCTTCTCCTCCTCAGTCAGGCGGACAGTGCAGGGTGTGCCCCCTCCAGTGCCCCTGGCATGCCGAGCTATGGAAGCCAGCTTGCCCTTCATGAGACGCCGCAGGTCATTCATTTTCTTTTGAATGTCCTGCGGTGTCCGGACCTCATGAGAGAGGGCATTCACTTGGCACACGACCTTCATTAAGATCTGATCCCTCCGGGACTTGCTGGTCCGGGCACTGTCAGCACCATGGAGCCGCGAGTCATATTTCTCCATTGCCCTCACAACAATGGCCCTCTCCTCTGGGGAGAAATTTTTCTTCCTCCTCTCCTTAACAGCAGTTGTCATTTTGTCCTGCACAAACTTTGGCCGTCACTATCAAGAAAATGGAAGACGTTTGCGCTGCACGGGCGCATGTGTGGGCGCATTATATACCCTGCGCCGGCGAATCGTAGGGAGGCTTTGCGCATGCGCAGAAGGCATCCACGTCACGGCGCGGGTCAACCACGTCACGGCGCGGGTCATCCACGTCACGGCGCATGCTCCGTTCATCCCGGCCTGCATTTGCATGGGGTCACGCTTCATTACAATGCAACACGCCCACTTCCCTCCTACTTTGAAATTGCGCCGGATTACGCCGATGATTTTACGCGACGCAGGCGCATCTTCGAGCTCATTTACTTAGGGAATACGGTACTTGCCACTCTGCGTTACGTTGGCGTAGTGCATCTGAGATGCGCAACGCCTGCATAATTAGGCGCGCATCTACGAGAATCTGGCCCTTAATCGTTAAAAAATTGTGATCTTGATTAAACCCCCCTCACGATCTCTATTGCAGAGTTTGCCGATTCTGTAACAAGTTGAGAGACTTCTCTACTCACTCAGCTGTCAAAAGAAAAAATCCAGGCAGGTTGCCAAGTTTTTAACAGCATGAAACATTGTAAAGGCTTCCTTCTTAGATAAACTGTAAATGCAGGAAGTTTAACCACTTAAAGTCGTTAGCCAGATTCAGGTAGATACGCCCTCGTAAGTCCGAATCTGTGCCGTCGTATCTTTAAGCGTATTTTCAAACTGAGATACGCTTCTCTGTTGCTAAGATACAACCGGCGGAAGTCTCATACGCCGTCGTATCTTAGCTGCCTATTTACGCTGGCCGCGAGGGGATTTACTCCTAGAATATATAAATTAGCTAGATACGCCTATTCACAAACATACGCAGGCCGTCGCAGTAAGCTACCCCATTTTACGTAAGGCGTTTTTCAGGGGTAAAGATAAACCACCAAAAGATGGCGCAGCCAATGTTAAGTATGTACGTCGGAACAGCCGTCGAATTTCACGTCGTTTACGTCGTTTGCGTAAGCCGATTCAGAATGGGGCTGGGCGTAGGTTACGTTCACGTCGAAAACATTGACTATTTGCGACGTGATTTTGAGCATGGGCACTGAGATACGTCCATGGACGGCGCATGCGCCGTTCGCTCGGCGCCTCGTTAACATGGGGTGATGGTTCATTATAATAAAACACGTCCACTGCAACCTACTTTGAATTACGTGGGTTTACGCTGGCCCATTTACGTTATGCCGCCGTAACTTAGGGAGCAAGTGCTTTGTGAATATAGCACTTGCCTCTCTAATTTACGGCGGCGTACCGTGTCTGAGATACGTTACGCCCGCACAAACTTACGCCAGTCTACCTGAATCTGGCTATAAATCTTTTCTAAAACTTGTTTAAGTTAAAAATCTGTATTTTTTTGTAGAAATCCCCAAACATTATATATATTTTTTAGCAGAGACCCTAGGGAATACAATGGCAATTGTTGCAATATGTTATGTCACACAGTATTTGCCCAACGTTCTTTCAAATGCAATTTTTTAGGAAAAAATACACTTCAATGAATAAAAAAAAGAAAAAAGAAACAGTAGAGTTAGCCCAGTTGTTTTGTTTAATGTGAAATATGATGTTACGCCGTGAGTATCGTGAGAGAACCGTGATCTATCCTCTAAGCATAACAAAATAGCGATTCTCATTTTAACCAGAATTGTGCAGCTTTAGAGCTGACTGATCCATGTATGACCAGCTTAAGTCCCCCATCCACTGTGTGAATGGATGGTGCCATGGTTGTAACCATAGGCTGCCCTCCTGACATAAACTACAAACATATCTGTATCTCTTCATCTCCATTACAGAGGGCAGGGCAATTTGTAGCTTACAGAAGCTTGGAATGAATGTATTATACTGTGCAGCTCACAGGAAGTGACAAGGACATTACATTTCTGGCAAGATTAACAAGTATGTTGGTATTTGCTGAAAATGTTCTTAGTTTGAATTTTTTTTATAAAAACTGAGACAGCCAGTACATCTAAAGACTATAAGCTGTTATGTTACATTTTTGTTCTTGGGTTTAGTTATGCAGGCCATACACGGTCGAATTTCGAACAAATTTTCTTTTCAAAATCAGAAAGTTCATTTTTTTTGTGATCCGATGATGCCACCATTGATTTTCGAAATTCGGCTGACCAAAACTTTCATGTTGCCGGGAATATTCGTTTCTCTCCGGGAATATTCTTTTCTTGCACATGCACATTTTATTTTTCTATTAGATTTCTCGCACAATTCTCCCATCATTGATCAGAAAATCGGTAGATTTTCCGAAAATTTCCAACATGTCGGATTTCTGAAATTTGTTTGCCACACGAAAACCGGCTGTTGCTGCAGCCCACTAACGGTGCGAAATACGAACAAAAATTCTTTGATACGATTTTCGAAAGAAAATTCTTTCGAAATTCGAACCGTGTATGGCCGGCTTTAGCCTTTTAAATCCAACTCAAACAATTCTGATTTCGCGCAATGCACATCAGGAAATTTCTGAACGGAGCATGCGCAGTTCGATCGCCGCGGGAACGCGCCTATTTTAAATGCTTCACGCCCCCTATTTCGAACCGTGTATGGCCGGCTTTAGCCTTTTAAATCCAACTCAAACAAGACTTGGGTTAGAAATTCTGCCAAAATGTTATTGCTGTTGTACTCCAGTGGGGAGACTTTCCCTTCAATTTGTATTCTTGTGACAGCAGGATGAGATCTTAGGGGAATAGGTCAGTGAAAGAGGTAGACAAAAACACAAGCAATAAAGAAGTTCTAACATTTTTGGTTGGTGTATGCGGCCCTAATGTTGAGATTTTCCATCACTATAAGAATGCTACCAGGACAAAAAAAGAGAAACAATCTACCTGTAGGGTGCACAGACAGCACCAAATGACTACTAGGATCTAATGTTTCTTTGGAAAAAAACATAGGCACAGATTCACAGAGCAATTACGCCTGTCTAACTGGTGTTAGACAGGAGTAATTTCAAATTTTGCGCGCCGTATCACTAGTTTGAATCCTCAAACCATGATACGGCGGCTTCGGGCTTCGATCCGAGAGGCTTACGTCTTCGTAAGCCTTCGGATCTACGCTGCGATATTTTTGCGGCCGCTGGGAGGAGTCCGCGTCGTTTTCAGCGTCGGGATATGCAAATGAGTTTTTACGGCGATCCACGAAAATACGAGCGGTCTTCGCAATCGCTTTCGTCTATTTTTTCCTACGTACTGTTAGACCAGCTTTTTGCTGGTCTAACGGTGCGTAGCCCATGTTAAGTATGGCCGTCGTTCCCGCGTCGAATTTAAATTTTTTTTTCTTTTTTTTTACGTAACTCGTTCGGGAATAGGAATGTCCGTAAACGACGCTACTCAAGAAAAAATGACGTAACGACGTGATTTCGCGCAATGCACATCAGGAAATTTCTGAACGGAGCATGCGCAGTTCGATCGCCGCGGGAACGCGCCTATTTTAAATGCTTCACGCCCCCTACTCGCGTAGATGGCTTGCGCCGGGAGAAATACACTACGCCGCTGTCGTTTACTGGACAAAATCTACCGGGATTCCACGTAGAGCCAGGTAAAATACGGCGGCGCAGTGTATTTCTGATACTCTACGCAAATCTAATTGTATCTGAATCTGGCCCATAGTCTGGTGTTTGACTTTATTTGAGACTAAATGAAAATTAAAAAGACTGAAATAATTATTAATATCCTTTACATATATATTGAATGATTCAACATCTGTACTGATTAAAAATAAATTGGCAAAATATTTTTTACATTTTGCAGCATGCCATGTTGGTTCACCCAATTCCATTTCTGAACATCCACAACAACCTTTCGATACTTTATTAAAGTCACATATTCCTATAGTGTCACCTCCTGCAGGAGATCATAAAACAAAGCTTGACTCAAAACCTGCAAGTAAAAGAAAAAACAACAAAAAGCTAAAGCCTGCATATGAAAGCACTCCATATGAAGTGATTGCTGAGCAGAATATCGAAGATGCACATTGCACAGAACAGGCAACAAGCAAAGTTGACCATCACGTGGTGAAGAAGCCAAGCATGAAATCGAGTACTGCTTCTGACAGTTTGGTAATCACTGGAGTAAATATGCAAACAAGCAACTACAAAACAGTTGAGAAAAGCGACTTAGGTATGGATCAGTGTGAAGAAGAAATAAAAACAATTGACTCTTCAGGAACAGAAAGTGTATGTGAAAAGGAAATGGGTTATCAAGACACAAGCTACCTTCATCAACATGAAAAAGAGAGAGACACACATTTTATGGCTACTTTTCTTAGAAAGTCATTGGAAGAATTTATAGATTCAAGTGAAGAAGAAATTGTACTTTTAAAAGGGTCAAAAGTACAGAAAAATAAGAGCTCAAGCAGATGCAAAACTTCAGAAGACGAGCATAGTCAAGAAGAGTCTAGTGTCTCATCACACTTATCTGTGGAGGAAAAGGGACTAGAAATGGAAGAGCACGGCTCGCTTAGAAAAATGGTTCAAAATAAACAGAGTTCTTGTCCAGGTAATAGTTTTCTTATAAATCAAGATAAAATTAAAGAGAACATGAACCTGTACATGTTAGAACAAGAGGATGAATCCAGTGATCAAAGTGAAAGTCAAATGAAAGAAATAAAGTGTGATGATAGAAATATAGGGATGCTGAAGTTGGACAGTAGACTTGCTAGCTCGGGCCTTTCAGAAAACAATACTGGGGATGTGTATGGAGTAGTTGGGGAAAGTGAAAGATTTAGAGAAATGTTAACAGAAGAAATTGAAAAAAGTAGCAGTGAAGAAGACAAGGAAAGTGAAGAGAAGTCTGAAGCAGAACGTTCAGTTCATGAAGGGGTTGGCATCTTTACAGTGAAGGAGAAAGAGATACAAAGACAAGTCAATGAAGAGAGTGAAAATGAGGACACTGGAGAAGACAGAACTTCTGGAGAAGATGAAATAAGTGTGAATAACAGTCAAGGAAGCCCTGTACTTATCATGGATGCAGTAATAGATGGAATTACTAATGAGCAGCAAAGCGACATTGAGGCTGATAAAGAAAATAGGTTAGCTAAGAAAGGGGGGAACCAAACAGAATGCGATGCAGGAAGTAACATAATAAGTGAAGAAGAGATGTCTGAAAAAACGGATGTTTCTCTTGAAGAGAAGATATTCTCAGGAGATGTAAGTGATGAAATAGAAAGCTCAGAGGAAGAAGAAAACACTGACTTTTGGGGCAGTCAGCATGACGAAAATTACTCAGACATAGAAGAGATGGAACAAGATGTACAATTACATAGCTCAAGTACTGAGGATTCCACCAAACCAGTGAATATTGATGTTTCTGCAAGGTACAGTACATTAACTGTATAATGATATAACTGATTGTGTAGTGATTAAAGGCATGTGTAGCACTACCCCTTAAGGTGCTGCTGAGTGTTGGGCCTCCTATAATCTGCACAGCCAGACAACGCACATTTTTTCACTTGCATCCGGCACAAGAAACGCTCCATGGGCTTGGTTTTTATGGTATTTTAGGGATTTTACCTTGGATAGGGTAAAGGGGGTTATGGGATGCCCAACTCGACTGAAGAATAACAAAATTATGTCAATTTCCTTCTCTGGTATACAGCAAGAACAGATACTTGACTGTGTTCCAGACAGAACAGCAACAGTTTTTGACAAAGTAATCCCCTTCTAGGAGTTTGGTGTCCCCTGAGTGGATTTTCAAGTCCCAACTTTTACAAGCTCTTGGTCCCTTTGTGTAAAATACCAGCCAATCTGACTATGGTATCTGATCCCAGGAAAAGGGATTGGGTAAGCAATAAACTGTCCCCTACAAGAACTTTCATCTAGCAAACTTCTCCCTTATAGGCCGTGGGGGTGCAGAGGAACTCACACTGCTCTTTTCCTGCTGCTATGAATCAACTGCTTTTAGGCCTTCTGCTGGGCTGATTCCTCTCCAAACTTTGCAGGCCTTTTCCCTGGTGGACTGAAGGGCAGTGGAGCTCCCTCTGTCAGCTTTCATTCTTACAAAAACCCACAATGGGAACAGAAGGAGGGAATTGGTGTGACTCTGTACAGTTCCTGTATTTTATTCCTTTTTGAAATTTGTTTGCCTTTTTAAAGGCTTTTTTTTTAACATTGATCTGTAAAAAACTGCTACTTTTATCTTAATCCAAGTTCTATTTACTGCTACTATCCCCTGGGTATCGCATAGTCCCAATTTCCTATCCTATCGCATAGTCCCAATACTGCACTTTTGAGATAGATACCCTCTATATTGGGCTCATCCTTTCTTCAACCTCCAGCCTTGAGGCAGAACCCCTTGTTCTCCAGAGCCCCCTCTCAGGCTAGACAGCAACACCTCAACCATCCATCTTCCACCCACCTCCCCTGCTGGCCAGGCTCCTCCATATTTATGTGGATCCTGAAACGACACTGTCACGTACCTGGTAGGAGTCTGATGTGAAGAGGTCGGCCTCTCTTGTATCTCCAACCCGGAACCCCTCTGGGGGTGAAACAGATGGCGTTCGGGTAGGAGGAACACGAGTGCCTGATGGTATTTGCTTGAGTGCCGTCGGATGCAGGAAGGGCAGAGAACCCCAGATGAGCAGCAGACACAGGGCTAGAGGCCCTAGCAAATCAGGAGGACCCGTGGCGGGAGCCTTGGAAGCAGGAGTCTTAAGATGGCCGGTTGGCAGCAGGTAGGCAGTGAAGTACAAGGGATCGAGCAGAGGCGAGGTCAAAGGTCACAGGCCGGGTCATCAGCAGGCAGACAGCAGAGTATACAAGGGTTTAGCAGGAACAAGGTCGAGGTCACAAGCCGGGTCGTCAGCAGGCAGGCAGCAGAGTATACAAGGGTTTAGCAGGAGCAAGGTCAAGGTCACAAGCCAGGTGGTTTAAACAGGTATCGTGGTGAGGTATACAGGCGTCAGGAGTTCAGGAATCATAGAAGACCGGTCAGCACCGCCCAGACATCAGAGCGTCCTTTAAATAGGTTGAGAGGGGGTCAGGAACGCCCCCTGCGTGAGCGCGCCGTCCGCCGCACCCGCGCATGCGCGGAAGTGCGCCGTTGCGGTTGGTGGATGCGCGCATGCGCGCGCAAATGCGCGCCATTGGTCAACAATGTATTTTGCGTTCCAGGTAGGCGCGCATGCGCGCGTATGCGTGCCAACGGCGTTTCAGTCCTTTCCTTACATTGCCCCCCCCCTTACGGGCAGCCTCTGGATGCCCCTCAGGGCTTTCTTTTCCGGGTGACGTTGAAAAAAGGCTTGTACCAATCTCGGGGCATGTATGTTAGAAGCCGGTTCCCAAGAATTTTCTTCCGGGCCGTAACCTTTCCATTTGACAAGGAATTGGGTAAGGTTATTCCTGCGTCTACAGTCCAAAATAGACTCCACCTCAAACTCCTCATTCCCCTCGACCAGAACGGAAGGGGGAACTTCAGAGACCCGGTTGGGAAAGGGGTTTGGCATGGCAGGTTTCAATAGGGAGGAGTGAAATACCGGGTGCATCTTTAGGTTCTTGGGTAACACCAATTCGAAGGCCACTGTATTGATCTTCCGTTTTACAGGGAAAGGGCCCAAAAATTTGGGACCCAGTTTCTTTGAGGGGCAACTCAACTTTAGATTGGTCGTAGACAGCCAGACTTTATCCCCAGGCTCCAGGTTCAGGTTGCCTCGTCTCTTTTTGTCGAAGAACTTTTTATTGCTTGCCTGGGCTTTGGAAATTGCATCCTGTAGCACCTGATTGTTGGTGGAAAAGAAGTTTAGGCGGTCTTGCACAGCAGGTACGGAACTCTCAACAGGTATCTCTGGTAAGAAGGACGGATGGTAGCCAAGATTAGCAAAGAACGGAGACTGATTGGTTGCTGAGTGTATTGTGTTATTATACGAGAACTCTGCCAACGGAAGGAGAGAGAGCCAGTCGTCCTGTGCAAAAGAAGAGAAACACCGCAGGTACTGTTCGAGGGTTTGATTCGTCCTCTCCGTCTGACCATTGGTTTGTGGGTGGTATGCAGAAGAGAGGCGAAGTTTAATATTTAGAGCTTCACATAAAGCCCTCCAAAATCTGGAGGTGAATTGTACTCCTCGGTCGGAAATGATGCTGTCGGGAATACCATGCAATCTGACGATCTCCTTGATGAAGGCCGTGGCCGTTTCTGTAGCCGAAGGAGTACCTTGCAGGGGTACAAAGTGGGCCATCTTAGTAAGGCGATCCACCACAACAAAAATGGTATTGAAGTCCTCAGATGGGGGAAGTTCTACAATAAAATCCATGGAGATCATACTCCATGGTTTCTTAGGCACAGGAAGGGGCTCCAGAAGACCCCAAGTCTTGGCTCTGTCTGTCTTGTTTCGGAGGCATGTAGTACAGGATCTGACATATTTCCTGCAGTCCTGCAGTAACTCTGGCCACCAGAAAGAGTGGGCGACCAAATCGGCCGTCTTACGGATGCCATAGTGACCGGCTAGAGGGTGGTCATGGCAACGTGCCAGGATGGAAACTCTGAATTGCTCAGGGATAAAAACTTGTTTCCCATGAAGGTAAAGGCCATCCTTTAGTTGAAGCGCTAAGTCCTGTGGAGGTGGTTGGTTGACCACGCTTGTTTTTATTTGAGACAACAGATCTGTTTGAAGGATCAAAAAGTTTTTGGCCGGAAGGATGGTATCAGGCTCTGCGGGGCTCACAGGATCTTTAAACATTCGGGATAAGGCATCTGGCTTACCATTTTTAGAACCAGGGCGAAATGTGATGTGAAACACAAAACGAGAGAAAAATAATGCCCATCGTGCTTGTCGAGGTCTTAATCGTTTGGCCGTCCTCAGATATTCCAAATTCTTGTGGTCCGTGAAGATAAGAATTGGATGGGAGGCTCCTTCCAGAAGATAGCGCCACTCCTCTAGCGCAGCTTTAATAGCAAGCAACTCTCGGTCCCCAACATCATAGTTCCTCTCAGACGGGTTTAGTTTCTTGGAGAAGAAGGCTACAGGGTGAAGCAAAGATTTAGGACCCTGACGTTGGGATAATATAGCCCCGACTGCATTTTCTGAAGCATCTACCTCCAACACAAAAGCTAGAGCAGGATCAGGGTGCTTCAGGATGGGTGCGGAAGTAAATAATGTTTTTAATTGTTCAAAAGCCTCTTGTGCTTCGGGTGTCCACTGGAAAGGTATATGCTGCCTGGTTAGCTGAGTGATGGGGGAAATAATGCCAGAAAAATTCTTAATAAATTTCCTGTAGAAATTGGCGAATCCTACGAACCGTTGAACAGCTTTTCTGTCAGTAGGGGCAGGCCATTCCAGGACAGATGCGACTTTTTGAGGATCCATTGCGATCCCATCCGCGGAGATGACAAGTCCAAGGAAGTGTATCGTTTGTTTTTCAAAATCGCATTTTTCAGCTTTTGCGTAAAGGCGGTGCTTTCTGAGTCGATCCAAGACTCTTTTCACATGGATCTGATGGGATTCGAGGGATTCGGAGAAGACCAAAATGTCATCCAGATAGACTATGACAAATAGGTCCAGATAGTCCCGGAAAACATCGTTCACCAGATGTTGGAATGTGGCTGGGGCATTGCAGAGCCCGAATGGCATGACTAGGTACTCGAAGTGACCAAAGCGTGTTCGAAAAGCTGTCTTCCATTCATCCCCTTCCCTGATTCTAACCAGGTTGTATGCCCCTCTTAGGTCAAGTTTTGAGAAAATTCGTGCCCCCCGCAGTCTCTGGAACAACTCGGGAATCAGGGGAAGGGGGTACCTGTTCTTAATAGTAATTTTGTTCAGGTCCCGGTAATCAATGCAGGGTCTTAGGGAGTGATTCTTTTTCTCCACAAAGAAGATACCGGCACCTGCAGGTGACGTGGAGGGTCGGATGAACTTCTTTTTCAGACTTTCATCGATGTAGGCCCGTAGAGCTTCCAGTTCGGGTTCCGAGAGGGGGTAAATTCGGCCAAAAGGAATCTCGGCCCCAGGCAAAAGCTCAATAGGGCAATCATATGTCCTGTGGGGCGGAAGAGTGTCTGCACCCTTCTTGTTGAATACATCCAGGTATCCGTGGTAGGCCGGAGGTACCAGCTTAATGATTTCAGGGTCAGGTTGAAGGCTCAGAAGGGGAGTAATACCAACAGGTTTTTCTGGAAAGCAGTGCTCCAGACAGTAATTGGAAGAGAAAGTGACCACCCCAGTGGGCCAGTCGATGTGCGGGTTATGAGCTCTTAACCATGGAACACCAAGGATGATGGGAAACATGGGTGAGGCTATGACATCCAAACAAAGAAATTCATGGTGACCAGAAGGGGTTTGACAGAAAATAGGTGCAGTCTCTTGGGTGACCGGGCCAGATTTGATGCCGGAGCCGTCGGCCAAGTGGACAAGGAATTCCTGTTTCTTGGTACATACGGGAAGCTGATGCAGAGAGACAAATGTGGAGTCCATAAAACAGCTGCAAGCTCCAGAGTCTATGATTGCTGCCACAGGGAGTGCCTTTCCATTAACTTGGAGAATGACTGGAAGGGACAGTTGTGACCGACCCTCTCCGAGGAGGTGTTCTAAGTGGGGTTGTCGAGAACGGACTCGGATGGTCCTGGCTGGACAAGTTCGTAAAAGGTGGCTGGCCTCCCCACAATAGAAACACAGGTTGGCACGTAGTCGCCTGAGACGTTCAGCCGGAGTGAGGGGAGCCCTTGGGACGCTCCTGTGGTAGGCCCCGTGTTGAGCCTTTCGGCTAGAGAATGTGGTTGATAGGTCAGGCTCAGCAGCCACAGAAAGGGTTCCTCCCACTTTCTCCGCCTGTCGTTCGCGTAATCGGCGGTCGATCTGGGTGGCCAGAGTGATCAAGTCCTCCAAGGATGCTGGGATTCCTACTCTGGCTAACTCATCCTTTAAGGGGTCAGAAAGACCGTGGCGAAACCAATGGCGAAGGGCAGGACTATTCCATTGGGTGTCCGTACTCAAGACACGAAAATCAGTGATGTAGTCCTCAACAGGTCTTGACCCTTGTTGTAGCTTGCTAAGCTGGGATTCTGCTGATTGCTGACAGAAGGGATCGGCATATATTTGGGCCATGGCTGAGAAAATGGAGTCGGTGGAGACTAGGGCAGGATCCAGCTGTTCTCTAAGGTGGTGAGCCCAGGTAAGTGGTTCATTTGATAAGAGTGTGATTATAAACCCCACCTTAACGTCCTCAGAAGTGAAAGTCCGGGGCAACAAGGAAAAGTAAAGTTCACAGGAGTTGCGAAAATTTCTAAACATTTTGCGATTTCCGGAGAATCTTTCGGGAATAGGCACCCTGGGTTCAGGAGGAGGATAAGGAGGAAATCCATAGGGAAAACTTGACTCAACTTGGGTAGCAGCATCAGCGACTGAAGAAGGGGTAGAGGCTGGTGCAACACCTCCTTGGTTTGGTAGTCGCTCCTCAATGCGATTAAAGTCCCTCTGTAAATTCTGCACCAAATGAGCCAGCGCAGAGATAGACTCCATAACGTCTCTTGGTGGAGAGGCCTCTCTTCCAGACTCCATTCCTGGCTGACCGGTACTGTCACGTACCTGGTAGGAGTCTGATGTGAAGAGGTCGGCCTCTCTTGTATCTCCAACCCGGAACCCCTCTGGGGGTGAAACAGATGGCGTTCGGGTAGGAGGAACACGAGTGCCTGATGGTATTTGCTTGAGTGCCGTCGGATGCAGGAAGGGCAGAGAACCCCAGATGAGCAGCAGACACAGGGCTAGAGGCCCTAGCAAATCAGGAGGACCCGTGGCGGGAGCCTTGGAAGCAGGAGTCTTAGGATGGCCGGTTGGCAGCAGGTAGGCAGTGAAGTACAAGGGATCGAGCAGAGGCGAGGTCAAAGGTCACAGGCCGGGTCGTCAGCAGGCAGACAGCAGAGTATACAAGGGTTTAGCAGGAACAAGGTCGAGGTCACAAGCCGGGTCGTCAGCAGGCAGGCAGCAGAGTATACAAGGGTTTAGCAGGAGCAAGGTCAAGGTCACAAGCCAGGTGGTTTAAACAGGTATCGTGGTGAGGTATACAGGCGTCAGGAGTTCAGGAATCATAGAAGACCGGTCAGCACCGCCCAGACATCAGAGCGTCCTTTAAATAGGTTGAGAGGGGGTCAGGAACGCCCCCTGCGTGAGCGCGCCGTCCGCCGCACCCGCGCATGCGCGGAAGTGCGCCGTTGCGGTTGGTGGATGCGCGCATGCGTGCGCAAATGCGCGCCATTGGTCAACAATGTATTTTGCGTTCCAGGTAGGCGCGCATGCGCGCGTATGCGTGCCAACGGCGTTTCAGTCCTTTCCTTACAGACACCTTTTGGTCTGAGAATCACAGTGCCACCAGCAGGTACTCTGGTTCCTGATACATGTCGTGCATCAGCACAGCATCTTCCGAGTCTCAAGGGGGAAGCAAGAGCACCAGGGCTCAAGTCCTGCGGGAACGCGTGGGAACAGAGTCCCTGCACTTTTTTCACAGCAGGAACGCAGTTCCCTTTGCAGGACTAGAGCAGCCGAGCCGCCCGAGCCAATCCTTCACTAAGCGGCGATGCCCAGCTCGAGTCACTATCAGGGGCAGGCGAACCTTAGTAATCCTTTATGTTACTGGCCGCTTCCTGTATATGGATTCATCGTGTAGTGTGTGGGTATTCTGTCACTTCCTCGATGCCGCAGTGTCTCCTGGGAGCTTTTGTCATTGTTCCCAGGAGACATTGCGGAAGTCTGCCGCAAGTTATCGCATGATTTAGAAAGAACTTGCTTAAATTTCTTTCTAAATCCCACGATAACTCGCAGCAGACCTCTGCAATGTCTCCTGGGAACAATGACAAAAGCTCCCAGGAGACATTGCAGCATCGAGGAAGTGACGGAA